>OZ024892.1:29058151-29658151 GCA_964017195.1 Siderastrea radians
TGGGACCACTACGATGGGGCTTACCCATGGGGTTGGGCCTGTCACCTTTTCGATGATGTCTAAGCTCTCTAGTCTCTCCAGCTCCTTTTCCACGTCTTGCCGTACATGAAAGGGGATTCGGCGGTGTGGTTGTTGTTTGGGCTGCACATCCGGGTCTATGTGAAGCTTGACTACCTTTCCTTTCACTTTGCCGATGCCGCCAAACAGATTTTCAAATTCGCCGCTCGCCAGGTACTGGGGACTAGTTTTGTCTTCTCCGACTTGGTTGACAATCTTTAGGAGTTCTAGCCTTTGCGCGGTGTCATATCCTAGGAGATTTCCTGAACTGCCTTTAACAACGTGCAGAGTGGCTGGCGTGCTGTTGGATTTTGCAGTTATCTTGGCGTGAATGGTTCCTAGCAGGGGTAGGGGTGTGGGTGATCCATAAGAGAAAATTCGCCGTTTGGATTGTTCTAGAGGTTTTACTTTGCCTTTGTAGATTCTTTGGTAGGTGACTTCGACGATAAGATTAACTGAAGCTCCGGAATCCAGCATCAGTTCTACGTATTCTCCGTCGATCTCCAATCTGCACATGGGTTGTTTCTTCTCTCCTATTACGTATACGTAGTCTTCCTCATCTGTGTCTTCTTTTTCTGTCACGCGTTTCACCGAACCGGGTGGAACTGTTCTACAAACTTTAGCAAAATGATTGAACTTGCCACAGGAGGTGCACTTCTTGTTTTTAGCAGGGCAGGAGTCTCTGTGGGGGTAAGCGCCACCGCAATTTCTGCATTTTGATGACTCTTCAGTCTTGCGTGACTCCTTGCGTGACTCGCTGCGTGATTCGCTGTGTTCCTCTCGTCGGCGACCTTTGCCTTTCTTTGGACGCCTGTCGCTCTTCTTTTTGTGATTTACAGTGTTCACCGTCGTTTTGTCACTCTCCACTTCTTTAGCTTGCATATCACTGAGCTCCAGGGCTCTGCCAGCTTTTAAAAGTGCAGTTAAATCAAGGTCTTCACGTAGTGCTTTCCGCCTCAGTGCGTTTGACTTGCAGCTTAGAATAATTTGCTCCTTGATTTCTTTATCGGAATTTGCAAATTCGCAGGTCTTCGCAAGAGTTCGAAGTCTTGTATGGAAACTGTCCAAACTCTCGCCCTCGTTTTGCTGAGCTTTCCTGAAATTGTAGACCTCGTAAGTCGTGTTGACTTGGGGATTGAAGTGAGCGGTAAGTTTTTCGACGGCCGTTTTGTAATCTTTGTCTTCGCCGGTGCCTTCAAGCGTGTCGAAGATCTCGTCGACTTCGGGACCGCTGTAATGTAGCAGAAGAGCACGTTTTTGTTTTGCCTCTTCGATACCCATTCCTACAATTAGATTCTCGAATCTGGCTAGCCATTTCTTCCACCTTGGACCCACATTGCCGTCTAGGTGTACTTGGAAAGCCGGGAAAGTCGGAAGCGAAACTGCCATTTTGTCAAATCTTTGTCAGGATTATCTTGTCCGCGCTTTGGGATTTGAGTTGTGTTGTCCGCACTTCGGGACTTGAATTCTCTCACTGGATACGCTCCGTGGATCCTCGTCGCCAGGTGTGGTGTTGTACCGCTTAAATAAAACCACCGCAAGTTAAACACAAGTCTGATTTATTGACTCCATGCTCGCGACGACTACAAGGGAAGCGGGAGTTCCTTTTTGACCGCGTGCTCGTATGATTGACAGATGTCACAACACTACAAGCCCCACTATCAACATACATATTCTCCTCACTATTCTCCTTGTATTTCTTATCTTACTAGTTAGGAGAATTTGATAAAATATCAAGACATTTCATTTTTGGTGATCATTTCGTTTATTCTCAGACATGTCCTTTATGTTTGATCAAGTACTAATACTGTAAGGAGAAATTAGATGCTTGTCACTATTGGGGATTAAAGGGTGAAAGACAACTGCTGGACATTGCTAAATGCAAAAGGTTTGCAGGGCTGGTTGTTACCCAGACCACTCACAATAACAATTGTTGCTGGAGGTCTGAGTATTTTGTCCTCCTTCTCACTGACTCTACACATCTTTAATTCTATGCATATTTTCACCTGCTTCCTTTAAGTTATAGATAAGAGGATTTTTAGTAATGTAATGTTTTTTCTCTTCTAATCAGGAGCTAGTCAGAGAGCATCTTGAAGTAAGTTTACTAAACCTGTCACAGTCCCCATAATGTATATAATATTTTCACGGATTTGTGTATCATGTTATGTGCAATCAGCTAATTTTGTTGTATCTCTTAAGTATTATGTTACATTTTCGCAGAATTGTGTCCACATGACATTATCGGTAATCAGCTATTATTTCTGTAATTATTTACAATTAGCAATTCTTTGTCATTAACTTTATAATATAGTTACAAATTTGTTAAGATCCCTGAACTGGCGATGACTGCTACGAAAATTCTTAAATTTTTATTTGCGTTTTTTACTTTAGTCAACTTGACCTTTTGACAGTTTCAGCCAACAAAGTTTGCTCTAGCAAACCGCTCATTTTCTTGTCTCATTTTGGGTCAATTATCACTAGCCTAAATTTGTGCAAACAACAACATAAGATACAACCTCTTGAAATCCATTTGTGTTGGTGTTGGAAAATATGAATGCAACCACTTATGATATTTGCCCAGAACTATAACAGATCCATCCTCAAATGTTCTTAACAGCATGTTTCGACGACATGTGGAGTTCCAGCAGTGATTCCTAAGGTCATCTTTCAAGTGATCAGTTCCCAGGCATGTCATGGTATGGATGTTACTGGAATTCACATGTATGAATATAAGTCTGAGTTAATAAAGTATTCAGTGGTTAATGCTGATTTTGAAGGTTAAAAGCAACAGCATACATTAACCTTTTTAGCCCTGATATGGAAATTTATATTCTCCTTACTGTTGTCTGTATATTTCTTATGGAACTAGTTAGGAGAATTTGTCTAAATATCAGGACATCTTTTACTTGGTGATCACTTTCTTTGTTGACATCACTTGAAAGTTTCAACAGGTACTGTTAATGTAAAGAGAAATTTCATTTTCATCACTGTTAGGGGTTAAGAAGTTAAGTAGTTGAAGTGCAAGGAGATAAGGCAAGTGAGTTGTTGTTGTTGTTGTTGTTGTTGTTGTACGTGTCTGAACAGACAGTAAACTTATCCCCTGCAATCTGATCTTCACTAATCTTTCACAATATTAATGTGTCTAGTTGTCTAGCAAGCACTGGCTGATCAAGTACTCAGATAAAACCCGATCATTTGATTACATCTTGTTGTCGCCCTGACCTTACTACAGACTCATTCTTACAATAGTAGTCATTCTTTAAAATTTTTTTTTTTAATTTTTGACTCAAATTTCAACCACTTAATGTATGCTGTTGCTTTTTAATTTTTTATTGAAACCATCAAAGGCCACAGTTTTTTTGGCCAAAGCATCTTAAATGTTTTTCATGAATGTGATTTGCAACACTTTTTATTCAGCATCAAAATTTAATCGTTGTCAGTGTGTTGTTCAAGATTCTATTACAATTTTGGTGTTTGTGTCTTAACACTGATTAAAGTTTGTGTGACAGCACATATTTTAACCTGTTAATTCCTGTTTCTTTGATTTCTGTCCAGGTGCAGTAAAATTTGGGGAGCCCCTTGGTGTTAGTGAATGTCAGGAACTGATTAAACACCTGTCCAAATGTCAGTTGCCTTTTCAATGTGCTCATGGCAGGTAAGTGGAGTCATTCATACAAGATTATACATTTACTACATGTGTGTTACGACGTTAATTTTGAGAAATTACATCACAAGAGTATCTGGGATTTGGAGATACTGTATCTCCAATCCCCCCTATTATACACCCCCTATCCCTGTTAAGCTACGGAGCAGGGGCTGGAGTGAGGGCAGAGAGACCAAACAGATGGAGGCCAAACGATTCTTTTGTGAAGAATTTTTTTTGTCAAATTGTACACTTGGGGGCTACTTAATACATTCGAGAATCGATCAAACATCCTGCATCTGCCAGGCCTTCCCCCACCTCTGTTGAGTTAACATTAATAGCTTTACTGGTACGTTTGCACAAGCATTGTTACATGTATTTTGTTTAAGTAAAAGAAAGATGGTTATTTCATTGGAAATTGACCTGTAATTTGTGTAAACAACTTTTGCTTCTTCTCAGCTAACATCTATTGCTATTAAACATTATTTTGCCCACTCTCATTTTTATTGGTTTTAATATGGGAAACAACAACCCAGTGAAGTCATGAACGTCACAGAGTGTCACTGGTAGAGTGGGTGATTTATTTTTGTTCTTTGGACGTGTTGAGAAAAACTGCAGATGCCAGGATACACCCATGCGTATGGGATGGAAACCAAAACACGTGGAAAGTGTAAGAGGAGATAATCAGGCCCAAAGAGAAAAGGAACACAACCATTTGGTTGAGACGAGACTTAGCTGTACGATATCTGCGTTATGTTCAAACGACTCACAAAAATGACTGAATATCACGACTCATTAATATATTGGAGTGTGTAGTCAGTGGCACGTGTGGTGTTACTTAAATGTCACATCAGAATTTAGGTTCCCAGTCACTGGTCTGTTCTTCTTCTATTCACAGGCCATCTGTTATTCCACTGGCTGACCTCAGGTTTTTAGGAAAGAAAATGACATCCCAGGTACATATCAGAACTGAGGGTGGATCAGAAATGCTTTAATGCACTATACTATTTCATTCCCAAAAACCCATAAATCAAAAAAGGGAAGCATTTTTAAAAACTATTTTGTAACATTTTTATTGAAAAACAAAGGGTACTATAGGAAAGTAATGCTCAGTAGTTTTTAGGGGGGGCAAGTGTGCCCATTCAAATAAAGGCTTTACCTTTTACCTTTACCTTCATTTGAATGGGCACACTTGCCCCCCCCCCCCCCCCCCCCCGATATGAATATGCATATTCCCCTTACAGTTCCCCATACATTTCGACACTGATAGGGTTTAAAGATTTTCTTCAGACTGAAAAGTTAGAACCACCTCATAAAGCATAGTAAACCGCACCACAGGAAAGTACTGTTCACTAGCTTTTATTTGATTGGTCACGCTGCAAGATTTCTTCCACAGTTTCAAAACGTCACCACTTTGTACAGCATAATTAAGAGTACTTTCATTTGAATGGCTACACTTAGGATTTCATCTACAGACGCAAAAGTTAGAACCTTGTTATATTGCTTAAAGTTTGACTGGGAGTGAAAGGTTTCGTTAAGTCTTTAAGCAAAAGATTTTTTAAAAAGCAATCTTCTCTTTTTTCCTCAGATCTCAAGAATCGTTTTCCGTTATATGTTTTTTTCTTTCAATTGCTGCTTTCAGGAAATTGTATGTCGACCAAGGATTGCTAGGCTGCAGTCTGCACTGGTCAAAGATCTCTAAAGAGCACAGCAAATAGGAGATGTCATTATCCATTCGCGTCCTGTTTTCTAATGGTGCAAAGATGTAACAGCTGATCACTTCAACAACCAAAGGAACATCTAATGTTCAGAGACACTTGAAGCGATTATCGTTCTTATTGATCGATTGCGAGTGCAATAAACACGTTGACTTCTGTAAGACTTCTGTTGTCTTTCGACCTCTGACTCTCGGTTACAATTTTGAATGTTGAAGCAAAGGGATAACAAGTGGTATTTATTCCTCTTCTGATTATCTTTTTACTCAGTGTTACATTTTTACGTTGCAAGTTATGAAAACGAACTCAAAAGGGCATGTTTTTACTTTACCTGGACGAAGAGCACAGTTTAGTCCTGGTTGGTGGAGCGTGGTATCAGAACTGAAAATGGCGTAATGTCAAGTGGCAAGCGACGAAACTGCAAGTAACAAGGGTGGGAGCCAGCCCTAGGAAGAACAAACGACTGCTTGTAGTCATTTCTTTACCCAAAGATACACTGATTGATTTAACAAAAGGAAGTGACCCTTTATAATTTGCGCTATTAAGTGTAAAGACTAGAGGATGAAGGAAAGAAGTGGTGAAAAGAAGTGTTTAGCTTTTCAGTTCTTTTGTCAGTCAGTTTTTTTACCGGCAAACCTGACATTTTATTTTCTAGTTTGTCAGTTTTCCTGTCCATCAGCTAGTGAATTAGACTACTAGTCCTTTTTGCCGTCCATGCATCCGTCAGTTCGAAGGTCATTTTGTTCGTTAGTCCATGGCTTAGCAAACCATCAAGTCAGTCTACTGATTGGTCAATCAGTGCCGGGTCAGTGTATGTTGGCTCGTAATTCAGTTAATCAATTAGTCCTTTGGTCAGTCAGTCAGTCAGTCAGTCAGTCAGTCAGTAAAATCAGCTTATTGCTAAACAACCAGCCAGTCAGTCAGTCAGTCAGTCAGTCAGTCAGTCAGTAAAATCAGCTTATTGCTAAACAACCAGCCAGTCAGTCAGTCAGTCAGTCAGTCAGTCAGTCAGTCAGTCAGTCAGTCAGTAAAATCAGCTTATTGCTAAACAACCAGCCAGCCAGTCAGTCAGTCAGTCAGTCAGTCAGTCAGTAAAATCAGCTTATTGCTAAACAACCAGCCAGCCAGTCAGTCTATTGGTCGGTCGGTCTGTTTGTCCTTACATTAGCGAGTCACTTTGTTAGTCAGTCTATTACTCTATTAACTAGTCAGCCATGTATCCGTTGTCACGAGTTGTTTAGTCTGTCCGTCTGCTGCTCAGCGAGCCAATGGGTCATTCAGTCCTTATTCTAGTTAGTACGCTAGTCATTCCGTTGGGTTTGTTGGTAGGTGCAGTATTCAACTTGCCTGTTAATGATTCTATTGGCTAGTCTGTCGTTGAGAAAGTCCAGTAGTTTGGACAACCAGTTAACCCCTGTTCAGAGTGCAGAGAATAGCCCAGCCAGATCCTCGTCACAGGCATCTGCGCACTTAAACAATCAGCAGTCGTCATCTCCGTCATGAAAAACAGCTCTATTTGTTGTCTAAAATCTAAAATCAGAGGTCGTGTTCTCATCGGCAGAAGACGGCATTATTCCTTCCATAAATTAGCTTGTCAGCAGTTGTCTTGCGCTTCATTATTATTGGCTTCATGTGTCCGAAATTTATTACTTAAAAATCATCATTTGTCCATCATTTGTCCTTCTTCGTGAAGGATGGCATCATTTGTCCGCGAGCTCGAAAAGTACGTCTCTTAGTCAATATCAACAGTCTTTTGCGAGCGAGTAATTATTATTCTGGAAAATGTGAATATCGATTGATTGTGTTGCAGTCTGTTTTGCAGTAACAAATTAAGTCATTTAAGGACCTTGTCGTTCTGGGAAAAACCTGATCAGAAACCAAATTCTCTTCGGAGGTTTGTAGAAGAATGTCATCTACAGTGAGGAGAACATGAGACAACAAATCAGGCAATAAGAAAGCTATAGGTATTATTTGAATGAACGAAATTCATTTGTACGTCGGGTGCGCACTGGAATCTTGAGTAATTCTCAAAATACAATCTGTACTGCCATTAGTCAATTTTTATTAACATGTATTCTATGGACGACGGACGAGGTTTTGTCTGCATGCCTCTTAGACTTCGTCCAAGACGCTCGATTCTCTTCGCGACCATAAAAATTTTCATGATCTCGGATGAAATGCTGCGTTGCACGAGTTAGAAGCACATATGTTATTGTGAATACCAGCCGCCATTTTATCGCGACCTCCGTGAGGTATACAACCAGCGAGAAGAATTTTCATGCTTGTCCCGGAGAATTAAAACGAGCGACTTGGAGCAACTCTGTCCGCCTCTTGTTAAGGAGATTAATTAATGCAGTTATTTAGGCACTTTTGCGCTAAAAACTCCGAGATTTGCACCCAGAAGAAAGGTGCCATTCCTATGTAAATATATTGACTTCATGAATTGTCGGATGTAGTAATTAATATAATTGATAGGTATCGTGGAGACTTGCCGTGATGACAACCTTAATTTCTTAGCATCAACAAATTTCATGAATAAAAGATAGTGAAAACAAGATTAAAGAGCTTCGACAATGAGTTCCTGCTTTGTTTTAGAGATTTTGTCCAGCGCTACCCATTTCTTGAGGCAATACCTGTTCTATGTTTTATAAAGTGCATTTTGATATAGATATGTCCAAATGCGCGCTTTGCAAGTACCGAGGGGCGAGTTCCTACGTCCAGTTATGATCTCACCACACCCACTTATGGATAAATGTATACTACGTCCTATAACTATTTTCGAACAGATGATGGGTTCTTTAGGGTAAGATTTAGTCGCACGAAGCAACTGAGGGTATTTAAGGATATTGCTAGTATGTATGGTCGTAGGGTTGCCCCCAGCAGTATGTCGCCGGTAGCCATTTAGACACCCGTGTGGGGAGAGAGTCCCTGGGGTAAAGTTTCTTGTCGAAGGAAACAACACGATGGCAGAGTCCAGGCCTCCAGCCACCGAACTTCTTGGGTACAGCGGGCCATGCTCCACCGCGCCCCCTTCGTGCTCAAAATGCACTTTGCATCAGCGTGGGGGCGAGATCGGACGTCAGCCTGTGAAGGCGCCCATGGAAACCGCTCTCAGTCGAAGCTACTTCCTTTTTCTTAAAAAAGAGACGAAACGAAAAAGGGAACTACCGAAAACTACATTGGATACCGAGGAAGAAAATCCACAATTTTTTGCTGTAACACCTTAAAACCCAATGTCAAAAATAGCCAAAACCGAAAAAAAAAAGCCATAAATGCAAAGGGAAGTAGTAGAAGAATCTTCTTTCAGCAATGTCGCGTGATCTGCCTCAAGATTACGTTGCGTTGCGTTGCAAGTTCGGTTTGGCTTAGAAAAGAATCACCGACATTAACAACACAAATACATTATAGAATGCTTATCTACAAAAACAATGGAAGGGTAAAAATGTGAGACATAATTAGATATTTATTTTGTAAAACATATCAACGCTATGTTATGTTAATCGAGAATAATCACATGATTTAATAATAACTATCTTTGCTAGTGCATGAGACTAAATGTTCTGCCAAAAGTGCTCAGATACCTTACATCAAAACCGTGCTCATCTAACCACTCTGTCACTGAAGACCAGAAATTTTTGGACCAATCACAATGAATAAACAAATGCTCGAGGGATTCCTCTGTTTTTCCACAAAAGGAGCCTACAAGTGAAAATTCCCAGTCATTGTACTTCCCAAACCCTGGGAGCAGTTCCCACATTTATCAGCTTGCTATTTGCCAACACAAGTTTCAAAACAAATCACTTGTTTTAATAAACATTCTCAAACCAGAATATCTCATTTAATATATTACACCCAGATTATTTTGTATTGTACAAGTCATTTATTGACTTGAAATTCGAAATAGAGTGGACTTGCAATGTGCTTTTTATAGGAGGCCCTGTTAGGGTTTTAGGAATATGGATTATGAGACAATCCTCCAGCCAGTTGGTCAGTTAGTCAGGCAGTCAGTCAGTCACCTAGCCAGTAAGTTAGCCAGGCAGAACGTCAACCCGTTAATCAAATAGGCAGGTAGGCAGGCAGTCAGTCATTCAGTCACTCAACTCTGTCAGTCAGTCATTCAGGCCTTTGGTGAGACAATCACTCAGTCAGTTGGTCAGTGATCTATTAGTCATTCAGCAAATCAGTCAGTCGTTCACTAGTTAGTTTATTCTGTTAGACAGTTCATTCCTTATTCAGGCTCACACACACTTTGTCCCTATATTCATTCACCGAGACATTCTCTTCATTAACAGTCAACAAATAGTTAAATGACTTTTTTTTATTGCATCAGTGGCTCTTGTACAGCAATGTAAGAGACAGTTCCACTCTACTGAACCAAGATGTATCCCATGGCTTTGATGTTCTTGCCTCCATTATCCGATGTATAACCACTTACGGTATCGTCTCCACATGTGTTGGAATCATCCATTCTCCCTGCTGTTCCAAACCCAATCTTGGAATCGCAGGTTACGCAGTCGTTTTCATTGTTACCAAGGACACCGATTCTTGCTTTGGAGGGAGAATTGCTGTAGGTACACACAGCATTGAAGCCTTCCCTGTTACAACCAGTCTGCAAGGAAGCCTGTGAACCAATCAGCGTCTTCCACGTGTTACGACCCAGTGACGTAGCGCGGTATTTCCCGTCAGCGATCAGCGAGCGCAGGGAGCTGGCCTGTTTCTTGATAACAAGGAACTTGATCTGCTGACCGATCTTCATACCGAGACAGATCTTGGAGAAGGGTGTGTTCCAGTAGGTCGGCAACTTGGTCTCTTGCTTGTCGAAGCCAGTCTGGCCTCCCGGAAGATTATAGGCAATTTTGTTGGTCCAAAGCCCAGCATCGTAATGGAAGGTTTTCTAAAAGTCAAACAATGAAGTCCGTTAACTATAGGCTATGTGCACAAAAATTTTCCAATATTAGTGTTGACAGAAAACATGTGCATACCTTTGTACCGTCAATCTTCACGGCCAGCGTCCACCCTCCATCTCCGCATCCAAAGTTTCCCATGTGACAGTAAACAGGAATCTTTTGTGAACCAAACTTCAGCGGATACACTTGGCTTTTGGTCGAGCTGTGGGAAAGAAAATGAAGCAGGTTTTAAAACTTGTTTTTCTTTGCTTTAGGAGTCTCAAAATTTTGAAAACGGGTTGGAATTTTGAAAGCAGATCTTTGTAAAAAAGTCAGGTCAGGCGTCTCGCCAGTAACTGCTGAACTGGATTTTATAGAGCCAAATCAAAGAACTCACTTGTGTTTTTCATATTGTTCCTTGCATGAAGAGGTAGGAACGGCTGTAAACAAAATAAAGCTCCAGTTAGATGTAAATTTAAAAAGCGCTGAAAGCATTACACTGCTTGCAGTGTTATCATTCTTGTGGATCGATGAAAGACACGCGAAACGCACAATCACAAAATTGCTAGCGGCCACGCGCGACTGATATTTTAGCTACTCGCGCGTCCTTCTTTACCCGTCGCTTACCAAGCAGTTGTTTTTTTTAATGCGTATTGAGATTGAAACAAAGTGAGGTTAAATCAATTTACCTGGTTGCTCTGCAGGGCAAGGTTTGTTGACCACTGCAAGGAGACTTTCCAGTTTGGTTTGTAGCATTTTAATGGCGTCGTTGGCGCCCGAATCTTGAAGTAGGTTACACATGAGGTTACAAACCATCATCTTGTCGTACGGTTTGGCGCAAGATTTGGACAATTTGTCACAATTCACGTTCAGTACGAGGAAGACTGCGAGAAAATAAGCTTGGATAAGCCAGCGCATTTTGAGAACTCGAATTGACGTTCGTTTAACTGTTTAATAAACTTTGCTTCTTTTAAGTTCAAGGTAAGAGGAAGGTTGTGTTTACAATACGAGAATATTTTCTTGTTTACTGCGCCAAGTTTATTTTTATCTTCATACGTTTCATTACCTCAACGTTCTTCGTCACCCTCTAGCGTAGTCACACAAGTGTTATTTCCCAAGAGGGGCGTTCTTCCATTTTTGTAAATCTTGGGCAAAAAGTACGAAATTTATAATTAAAGAATGAATGATCGTTATAATAACGGTTTGCAGTAATCCTTTGCTTCTTTTTATACCCTCCAAGGTGCTCACACCAGCATAACACACGCTCTGCTATACTCGTAACGACACGGTAATCAAGTCATTGCCCTTCTTATGTGGACTTTTCTCATTTTAGAGCACCTTTTTCCCGACACAACTGAACAATACGTGTTGCGATGTGTTGAAGCTTTTTCGATCAGTGATTTCACAAAACTCTAGGGTAAAATGTTAATTCATACTAATTTAATTGTTTTGTTTGTTTTGTTTTCTTGAAATTCGCAGTTGTCGCTCTTGCGCTAGATCGCCAGCATTTCACTTGTTATAGGAACTCCTAGACTAAAATCGCCCGTCAATTGTTACTAACAACTGTAACAAAGGAGCTAAATTTGCCCAGGATGGTTTCTTAAGATAACTTATGATATTGTTTCAAAGGCAAGTAAAGTTTGCATACTTGATAGTCAGAGACACGTAGCATAAAATTTTCAAATGCAAATACAGTCAAGCCCCGCGTTGCCGACATTGAGATAGTTATTACATAGATCGCAACTGGTCCCAAACATACCGTCATATTCTCTAAAATTAACCAGCGTAATACTGAGACCCAGTTAAGAAGGATACATTTTGTCTTTCAAACGATGTGTGTAATAAAGGTGTTCTGTGTAACAGAAATGTCACTCGATCGTGTATGCATCTTTAACTTTTCAATCTTTAGATCAAAGCATTTATTCTCCTAAGTGTTTGCTTTACATTCGAGTACGTTAGGGTTATAATTTGCTGCTTAATGTAGTCAGTGTTATTGTAAGAAGAATATAGACTTCGACGAATACTCTTGCAAATTGACAAACCATTGAATTTATTTCAACTTTACCGACAGAAGTTGTTTGAAGGCTGGTAACCATAGAGTACAGAGTGAACTGGCTTTGTGAAAACTTTCTTTGTAACAGACTGCAAAAATTCAGGACTGTTGTCCTTGAGCTTCTTATAACAACCACCTTCAAATGCATGGTAAATTTTTACCTAAACCTAAGAAGGACCGTGACCCTCATTCGTTTAAAATCATTTAACAAATCACTTCAATATTTAGAAGAAAAATTTAAAAAATAGTACCATTCACAATCCGTTCCATGTTTTCTCGTTTCTTCAAGTTATTCCACAATTTCTATACCCCTAACCAACAGAATAATGAGCGAGGTATTCTTTTTAATCAGGTTAAACAGTATTTCTATGGCGGAATCCAGCTAAAACTAACCGTGATCTGTATATAAAACCTTTTTAAATGCTTACCATGCTGCACAAAGTGCTTTTTTTATTATACAATATAACATGATAGAGTTTGGGAGGATTTTGAGGTTACCAAGCCAAAGTAATGTTACCTTAGGTGACACTCGTGTTTACACAAAAAATCGTGTATAACCGTTAAACAGCCAGTCAAAATGCGCGTTGTGTTATCGAATTCTTTGAGTCGTATCTCCTCCAGGGTCATAATTCCCTAGCGATGACGAGCTGAATTTAGAAGTAGCATTCATATTCACGTCAAATTCCTCAGCAACCCAGTCAGTCTGTCTGTTTGTCCAGCCATAAATGGTTTATTTGGTCAGACAGTCCATTACTCAGCAACCTAGTCTGTCTGTGTCTGTTTGTCCGTCATTACTGAGTCGTTTCCTGAGTCAGTGAGTCCATTGCTCAACAAACCAGTCATCTGTTTCTTTTCCGGAAGTCACTTCAAATGTCAGTCATCCGGTCCTGAAGTAACTTTTCCGGAAGTCACTTCAAATGCCAGTCCATTGCTCAGCCCAGTCAGCGCGTTACTTAGTCTGTTTGTCCTTACAATACACCGGAGTTATTTGGTGACTCATCCAACTGTTCACAAAGCTAACTACTGATTTAGTTAATGTATCCGATGTTTAGTCAACCTGTCAGTCCTTTGTTAGCAAGCCACTAAGTCGGTCAGTCCTTACCCTCTGTTGGTAAATCAGTCACTCCTTTCGTTTGGTCAGGCAGAGAATTTTAACCACAGTCTCAAAAGAACCCAACCTTGCACAGCATAATAAACAGCACCACAGGAAAGTACTGCGCAGCAGCTTTGATTTAAGCGGCCGCACTTTAGGATTTCATCCATGGGCTTCAAAGTTAGAACTGGGAGGGGAACGTTAATCAGATTTAAGGGCCCACGGACCTATGTTTCGCGCGTTGCCAAGGAAGTGAAAAATAACTTCCCGTTGATTGCGTCAGCATTTCATAAATCAGGCGCTCCAGTTGCCCCCATGAGTTAGAACTTGATGGATGTTTATTTTTTCTTCCGATCTCAAAAAGGGTTTTTTTTTTCTTTTCACTTCTCCCTGAAAGAAATTGTGTGTCGACTATTAAAACAGGCAAGCTGTGATCTCCACTTGCGAAAGAAGCTAAAGAGGATGTGGTCATTATCTCCATTCACGTCCTGTTTTTATTATTATTATTATTATTTTTTTGGAAAATCTTTTAGTTAGTCGATTGGTCCATTGAATAGAGGGGTTAGTTAAAAGGATTCGGTGTTGCCTAGGTGGGGACGCGAAACACGAACATTAGGATTATCAGCTGAATTGATGAGGTAAACTGATCACTAGAAAGAAATTGAAAGCTGAGCGTCAACCTTTCGTCGGAGCAAATGATTCGCTCGGACAGTTAGAGTATCAGTTGGTTAATGTTTTAGTCAGTCAGCCAGTCCATCAGCTAGACCGTTGGTTTGGTTAATCAGTTGATCACCTAGCATACTGTCGGCCAGTCTTCCGGTAAGCTGGTCAATTAGTTGGGCAGTCTACTCGTTAGCCAATTAGTCAACTAGTCAGGTGGTCAGTTAGTCACTCGTAGTCAGCCAATCTGTCAGTCAGTCTAGTAATCATCAGTGAGTCTGTCAGCCATCAGTTAGCCTATCAGTCAGTCAGTCAGTCAGTCAGTCTATCAGTCAGTCTGTCTGTCTATCTGTTAGTCAGTCTGCCAGTCATCAGTCAGTCAGCCTATTTCTTATTTGGTATCTCACACACACTTTGTGCCTGGATGAATCCAGGGAGAAATTCACTTTGGTAACAGTCAACAAATAGTTAAATGACTTTTATTGCATCAGTGATGCTTTTGTACAGCAATGTACGAGAAAGGTCCACCCTACTGAACCAGGATGTATCCCATGGCTTTGATCTTTTTGTTTCCATTATCTGCGCCTGATGATGCTGCATTTCCACACGTGTTGGAGGCATCGGGAGAGCCTCCAGTACCAAACCCGATTCTGGAGTCACAGGTTGCGCAATCTTTCTCGTTGTTTCCCAGGATACCAATTCTTGCTATTGAACGGCCTTTACCACTGGCGGCGTTGAAGCCCTCCTTGTTACAGTTGGTCTGCAAGGAAGCCTGTGAACCAATCAACGTCTTCCACGTGTTACGACCCACTGAAGTGGCGCGGTATTTCCCGTCAGCGATCAGCGAGTGCAGGGAGCTGGCCTGTGTCTTGATGACAAGGAACTTGATCTGTTGGCCGATCTTCATACCGAGACAGATCTTGGAGAAGGGTGTGTTCCAGTAGGTCGGCAACTTGGTTTCTTGATTGTCAAACCCAGTCTTGCCTCCTGCAAGGTTGTAGGCATTTTTGTTGCTCCAAAACCCAGCATCGTAGTGGAAGGTTTTCTAAAAGTCAAACAAGAAATTGGATTAGCTTTAAGTACATGCGTAATGTTTGCAAAGAATGTTGACAGGACACAGTGGCATACCTTTTTGCCATCAATCTTCATGGCCAGCGTCCACCCTCCATCTCCGCATCCAAAGTTTCCCATGTGACAGTAAACAGGAATCTTTTGTGAACCAAACTTCAGCGGATACACTTGGCTTTTGGCCGAGCTGTGGGCATGTTAAAACAGGGGATGTTATAACGTTTAGGCGCGCTATTTTATAGACTCTTGTCTTTCTTTGCTATAGAGGTCTCGGAATTACGTAAAAGTGTTTTAAGTTCGTTGAAATCAAAATTTCCTTCAGTGAAGGAATTACGCATTTCGCAAGTTACTGCGATGCACTTAGGAACTCACCTGTGTTTTTCGTACTGTTCCTTGCATGAAGAGGCAGGAACGGCTGTAAAAAGTTTACATTCTGGTTAGATGTAAACTTAAGAAGCGCTAAATGCATTAGACTACTAGCAGCGCCTCTGTTTTTTCATAGCTCGATAAACTACACGTGATCAGAATCCGGCCGCGAGAACACACGCAATGTTTTTAAGAATCGTGTGTCTTTGTTGTCTCTCTCGCTTTCCAACAAATTTTTTTAGATGTAAAATCCAAAATGACATCATAGAAGTCAGTTTACCTGGTGGCAGTGTGGGGGAAGGTTTGTTGACCACTGCAATGAGACTTTCCAGTTTCCTTTGCAGCATTTTAATGGCGTCGTTGGCGCCCGAATCCTGAAGTAGATTACACATCAGATTACAAACCATCATCTTGTCGTACGGTTTGGCGCAAGATTTGGACGATTTGTCACCATCCACGCTCAGTATGAAGAAGACTGCGAGAAAATAAGCTTGGATAAACAAGCGCATTTTGAAAATCTTAGATAACGTTGCCAGCCGCTCAACAAACGAAGTTCTGCTTAATCGCCTTTTCGTATGACTAACCCACAGTGTTGCACTTACATTAGTTCAAGGTAACCAAGAAGGATGTGTTTACAATACGCGAACATTTTCTTGCATACAGCCCTGTCCAATCAACACATTACAAGTTTATTTTAGCCTAACTCGCCTCAGTACCTTCCGGCCTGATCAGTAATGTTTTTCATGGTTTTATGTGGGAAACTTCCTCTTCCATTCCCGCGGTTACAAAGTTAAAGATTCAAAGAGCGAAATATCAAAGCTTAAAGAAAAATTAATATAAAGAGAATAAGAAGTTATTTAGTTATTTAGTTCTCTTTTTGGCTGCTAGACCAAATTCTCAACAACCGAGCGGACTTGATGTTGGCACAAGCCACAAGCTACATAGCGACACCAAAACGACTCGAAAACAAAGTTAGCAAGAGAAAATGAAAAAGACTTCTTTTTGGGTTATCACTTTTTTGTGCCTTCTATGGGTCTCCGACGTCGGACTGTTTTCTTATTCTCAAATTTGGCGATGAAAGTCGTGAATGTTCCTCAGTCACAAACATTTGACGGGTTGTTCGAAAATCTTGTAAACGAGAAATGCAAGATCAATAGAACAAAATTCTACGAGTACAAGAGCACAACGCACATTAAAAATGAAATGAGAGTGGTGAGAGTAACTAATTATCTGGTGTTCGTTTTGGTTGCTAGATAACTTTCTAGAAAATCTAGGGGATGAAAAGGGCAGATGTATTCGCAAGTTTCCTCACATTTGAGTTTTCCGTCGTTTCAATTATCTGCTTTAATTTAACGATGAAAGTCGGGATATATACTTCAATAAACTTCGCATTTTTTTAATACGAGCATTTGTTTGGCGGAACGCATATGCAGCTCACTAGAAACACAACATCAACACTGGAATATTATGTTTCTCCTCCTAGCAAGATTTCATTTCTGGCGAGCCAGCGGTTCGCTGTTCATTACCCACTGTCGTTTCCCAATTCGCAAATCCCTTCCGGCTCCCTGTCTTGAACTTTCTGCGCTTGCCATTCCATGATGAGGGTTGTTCTTATAAGGACGCCTACAATCCTGGCCGAAGGAGTTGGAACACTTAAACAAAATGTACAAAACCACTCGTTGAAGTCACGCACTTTCACCTCTCCCGTGCCCCACGCAATTCCGAGGCATGAATCCGGCATGGCGGCAATCCAAGAATCCGGCATGGCGAGACCAATGCTTGTTTTGTAAGTGCTAATATATGCACCTATTACAAATGTGTATTTTTCGCGGACGGTTTTGCTAGGTTTACCAAAAACGTTTGAGTACGATGCAAGTTTTAAATGACCTTTTATTTATAAAATTTCAAAAAACCAAAAAAACTTGTGCTATTCTTTAAAGAATTGATGTTAGCTGTTTTGCAAACACAAGCGAGGCTCACATATTTAGCTGCCTGAGACACGTCGGTAGTACAAACATGCAAATAACAAGATCCCACTCTCGTCTTCTTATCATTAAACTCGTTTACAAATGATGAAAATCGTTTAAAAATTGACAAATAAACGACGACGACTGGATAAGGTCCTTTAATTGACTGTTTAGGAAAAAACACCTTAGGATTTTTGGTTTCATCTCCCTCCTTTCTCTTACCTTTTGGCGCCTGCCACGAAGGATCCTTCTGACGAGAACCCTCTTATTTCCAATACTTTGAGAAAGAAAAACAAGCTTTCGATAGTCTGTAAAGAAAAGTTTTGATATCGTTTCACGAAAGGCAAGCGAAGCTCGCGTGTTTAGTCGTCGGAGACACAGCACAAATTATCGACACAAATGCAAATTAAAAGAATGTCACTCGTGTTAACCCTTTCATGTTTTGTCCCCAAACATTTATTTTCGTCGAGCTCACTGTTTGCTTTCCATAATGAGAAAATCAGTCGCTGAGTAATTAATCAATTGATTAAAACTGTAAGGAGAAAATAGACAGATAAGTGAGTGATTTCTCTTGTGAGGTAAATGATGACAGATGTCTTGGTGAGAGAGCACTTCTCAACACAGATCATTGTGTTACATGTGAGCTGATCAAAGAAATTGTTTAAAATGGTAATAAGAACTTATATAGAGAATTAGCCCTATTGACATGTTCTTTGATTTAATCGTTTGTATAACAACCATATTACATGCGTGGGGATCTGGGACTGAGAAAAATGCAGTGGGGTGGGTTGGGGGAGTTTCCGTATACATAGGTATAATTTTATGGAAAATCTCCTTATTATTATTGACCAATCACAGTCTAAAATATATTGTGTCGCCTTAATTCCCCTCTTGTTAAAAAAAAGTGATGTGATGTTCTTTTTATGAGTTAAAGCGACAAGTTAATAATCATTGGTTTTTGTTTTCTTTTCTGTAACCCGTTTTCGCATTTTTTCATTTTTTTCAAATTGAAAAAGAATTTCTGGTTTGATTCACCCCGCGAAGACACATCAAGTTAGTGAAGTAAAGAAAATTTGCCCTTTCTAACGCATTTGCTTTGTCAGGCAGGGAGATGACTCGCATTAAGGCCGGAAACAAAAGTAAGAAGGGTGGGGTGAGAAGTGAACAAATGCACACAGCTTTTCAGTTTGTCATTCAGTTCATAGATTAGCAAACTTGTAACACATTCTACTAGGACTACCGCTCAGTAGCTTTCATTGGAATGGACACACTTAAGGATTTCATCCATGCACAGACTCCAAATTTTGAACCATGTTGTACACCATAATAAAACGCACCACAGGAAAGCATTGCCGAAAAGCTTTCACTTGAATGGACACACTTTACATTTTCATGCGCAGACTCGAATTTTTTTTACCATCACGATTCAAGTTTTGACTGGAAATAAAATGGTTAATCAAGTTTTTTTTTTTACTTGATTTACCATTTTATTCTCAGTAAAGCTTATAAGCAGATGTGTTTTCGGCGGAGGTTTCCTGGTTATGTGAGATTTATTTCTTCATTGTCGCTTTCAAGAAATTGTTTGTCGACCAAGGATAGCTAGGCTGCAGTCTGCACTTGTCAAAGATCGCTAAAGAGCACAGGAAACAGGAGACGTGGCCATCCATTCACGTCCTGTTTTCTTATGGTGAATTTCGTTTTAGAAAAGTTGATCACTTCAATAACCAAGGGATCAGCTAATGCTCAGAGAGACATAAGAAGTGTCTCTTATTCGTCTTGTTTGATCGCTCATACATCAGATGTGCTGGCCGAAACTTATTAAGTGAAGCTCAGTTGCCTTTCGACCCTGGCTCTTAAGCAGTTACCGCTAGAACAGTTAAATTTTTAATATTGAAGCAAGATGAAAAACAGTGGTTTTTATTTCCTTTCTGAATATCTTTTTACTCAGTGTTCCCAGTTTTATGCTAGCAAGTTGTGAAAACGAACTCAAAAGGGCACATTTTTGCTTTACCTAGACTGGAAGCAGTCGTTATTTTTCTTAAAAGATAGTGGAACATGTTATCAGAACGGAGAGTGGAGCAATCTTGGAGTGATTAGCGACGAAGCTGCAAGTAAGGGTACAGTTTCGCTGTTCACCACTGGAAGATCACGCCACTCGATTCTCGCACTTGGAGGAACACCATTTTTCAAGAAAAATGACAACTGCAAGTTGCAATCTGTGAGTTGCGATTGATTAGGGAAAAACCCCGAGGAAGAACTAACGACTGGTTGTACAAATGTAGTCTTTTCTTTACCCAAAGATACATTGATTGATTTAACAAAAGGATTGTGACCCGTTATAATGAATTTGTGGTATTAAGTGCAAAGAGTAGAGGGTGGAGGAGGAGTCAAAAAAAGTGTACAGCTTTTCACTTGTTCTTGTTGTTGTTTCGGTGAGTTTGTTTACCAGGGAACCTGTCATTATATTTTCCAATCTTTTCTAATCTGTCAGTTATCCTGGCCATCTGTATATGGATAAGTTGGTACATTAGACTGTTGGGCCATCCATGCATCTTAGGATCGATGATCATTTTGTAAGTCAGTCCATCGGTTAGCAAACCAGTAAATCAGTCTACTGTTTGGTCATTCAGTGCCGGGTCAGTGTATCTTGGATCGTAATTCAGTTAATCAATTAGTCCTTTGGTTAGTCAGTCAGACACTCTATCCTTTCAACAGTTTAATGATCATTTAGTCAGCCAGTCAATCAGTCAATCAGTCAATCAGTCTATTGCTCAGCAGCCAGCCTATTGGTCGTTCTGTCCGCTTGACCTTACATTAGTGAGTAAGTTGGCTAGTCAGTCCATTACTGAGTTAATCATATCTGCAACAAAATGCTCGATTGTGACTGGTTCTCCGCGACCCTTTTTGGTACGTAATTGAAGGGTGTCCAATTACAGCTGTCCAATTTGAACTTTTTGTAATTGGATAGCTGTAATCGGACAACTACGCTGCGTGCGCGTCAATCAGGTGCACTGATATGGTTTCTTTTTATAGCTGTTTCTCCACTGCTTGCAAAACTGATAATTAAAAATATATCCCCGAAGGGCACGTAGATTTTCTAACCTCGCATTTTGCTGTAGATACAATTAATTGGTAACTGGACTTCGTGTCGTACAATTTAGGCAAATCAGAGGTAATCGTTGTTTGTAATTTCAAGTCGACCTCGCGCTACGCGCTCGGACGATTTACAATTACTCGCCCGATTACTCCGTGAATTGTACTCCACTCGGTCCAATTACCATTACTAACTAGTCAGTCAGTGTATCCGTTGGTCAGTCATTCATTCTATTTGTTAATAACCTTTTAGTCAGTAAGTCAGTCAATCCGTCTTGCAGCCCATCAGTGAGCCACTCACACAGTCAGTTGGCCGGTGCCTTTATTAGTCATTCATCAAATCATTCAGTCCTCAACCAGATTGGTCAGTTTAGCAGTCTGTCAGGCAGTCAGTCATTACTTGTTCAGTATGATAAACACTCTGTCCCTACGTTCACTCAGCGAGAAAATATCCATTGACGGTCAACAAAGAGTAAAATGTCTTTTTTATTACATCAGTGGTGCTTTTGTACAGCAATGTAAAAGACAGTTCCACTTTACTGAACCAAGATGTATCCCATGGCTTTGATGCTCTTGCCTCCATTATCCGCTGTATAACCCTTTATAGAATTATTCCCACACGTGTTGGAATCATCAGTGGCGCCTCCCGTTCCAAAACCAATTTTGGAATCACAGGTTGCGCAGTCTCGCTGGTCATTTCCAAGGACACCGATTCTTGCCTTGGCATAAGAGCTGCTACTGGCAACATTGAACCCCTCTTTGTTACAACCAGTCTGCAAGGAAGCTTGTGAACCAATCAGCGTCTTCCACGTGTTACGACCCAGCGATGTGGCGCGGTATTTTCCGTCAGCGATCAGTGAGTGCAGGGAGCTGGCCTGTTTCTTGATGACAAGGAACTTGATCTGCTGACCTATCTTCATACCGAGACAGATCTTGGAGAAGGATGTGTTCCAGTAGGTCGGCAACTTGGTCTCTTGGCTGTCAAACCCAGTCTTGCCTCCTGCAAGGTTGTAGGCATTTTTGTTGCTCCAAAACCCAGCATCGTAGTGGAAGGTTTTCTAAAAGTCAAACAAGAAATTGGGTTAGCTTTAAATACATGCATAATGTTTGCAAAGAATGTTGACAGGACACAATGGCATACCTTTTTGCCATCAATCTTCATGGCCAGCGTCCACCCCCCATCTCCACATCCGAAGTTTCCCATGTGACAGTAAACGGGAATCTTTTGTGAACCAATTTTCAGCGGATACACTTGGCTTTTGGCCGAGCTGTGGGCATGTTAAAAAAGGGGATGTTATAACGTTTAGGCGCGCTGTTTTGCAGACTCTTGTCTTTCTTTGCTATAGAGGTCTCGGAATCACGTAAAAGTGTTTTGAGTTCGTTGAAATCAAAACTTCCTTCAGTGAAGGAATTACTCATTTTGCAAGTTACTGCGATGCACTAAGGAACTCACCTGTGTTTTTCGTACTGTTCCTTGCATGAAGAGGCAGGAACGGCTGTAACAAGATTACATTCTGATTAGATGTAAACTTAAGAAGCGCTAAATGCATTAGTCTACTAGCAGCGCCTCTGTTTTCTCATAGCTCCATAAACTACACGTGGAACACGTGATCAGAATCCGGCCGCGAGGACACGCGCAATGTTTTTAAGAATCGTGTGTCTTTGTTGTCTCTCTCGCTTTCCAACAAATTGTTTTAGATCTAAAATCCAAAATCACACCATGGAAGTCAGTTTACCTGGTGGCAGTGTGGGGGAAGGTTTGTTGACCACTGCAATGAGACTTTCCAGTTTCCTTTGCAGCATTTTAATGGCGTCGTTGGCGCCTGAATCCTGAAGTAGATTACACATCAGGTTACAAACCATCATCTTGTCGTACGGTTTGGCGCAAGATTTGGACGATTTGTCACCATTCACGCTCAGTACGAAGAAGACTGCGAGAAAATGAGCTTGGATAAACAAGCGCATTTTGAAAATCTTAGATAACGTTGCCAGCCGCTCAACAAATGAAGTTCTGTGAATCGCCTTTTCGTATGACTAACCCACAGTGTTGCACTTACTTTAGTTCAAGGTAACCAAGAAGGATGTGTTTACAATACGCGAACATTTTCTTGCATACAGCCCTGTCCAATCAACTCATTCCAAGTTTATTTTAGCCTAACTCGCCTCATTACCTTCCGGCCTGATCAGTAATGTTTTTCATGGTTTTATGTGGGAAACTTCCTCTTCCATTCCCGCGGTTACAAAGTTTAAGATTCAAAGAGCGAAATATCAAAGCTTAAAGAAAAATTAATATAAAGAGAATAAGAAGTTATTTAGAACAAAATTCTACGAGTACAAGAGCACAACGCACAGTAAAAATGAAATGAGAGTGGTGAGAGTAACTAATTATCTGGTGTTCGTTTTGGTTGCTAGATAACTTTCTAGAAAATCTAGGGGATGAAAAGGGCAGATGTATTCGCAAGTTTCCTCACGTTTGAGTTTTCCGTCGTTTCAATTATCTGCTTTAATTTAACGATAAAAGTCGGGATATATAGCTCAATAAACTTCGCATTTTTTTAATACAAGCATTTGTTTGGCGGAACGCGTATAAAGCTCACTAGAAACACAACATCAATACTGGAATATTATGTTTCTCCTCCTAGCAAGATTTCATTTCTGGCGAGCCAGCGGTTCGCTGTTCGTTATACACTGTCGTTTCCCAATTCGCAAATCCCTTCCGGCTCCCTGTCTTGAACTTTCTGCACTTGCCATTCCATGATGCCACGCAGGCTTGTTCTTATAAGGACGCCTACAATCGTGGCCGAAGGAGTTTGAACACTTAAACAAAATGTACAAAACTACTCGTTGAAGTCACGCACTTTCACCTCTCCCGTGCCCCACGCAAGTCCGATTATTTTAAGATCGTTTACAGGAAAGGGAATCATTCAAATCGCTGCCAGCATTTTATGGGAAGAGGGAGGCTTAAAGAATCCAGTATGGCGAGACCAATGCTTGTTTTGTAAGTGCTAATATATGCACCTATTACAAATGTGTATTTTTCGCAGACGGTTTTGCTAGGTTCACCAAAAACATTTGAGTACGATGCAAGTTTTAAATCACCTTTTCTTTATAACATTTCAAAAAACTTGTGCTATTCTCTAAAGAAGATTTTGATGTTAGCTGTTTTGCAAACACAAGCGAGGCTCACATATTTAGTTGCCTGAGACACGTCGGTAGTACAAACATGCAAATAACAAGATCACACTCTCGTCTTCTTGTCATTAAACTCGTTTTTAAATGATGAAAATCGTTTAAAAACTTGGCAAATAAACGACGACGACTGGGTAAGGTCCTTTAATTGACTGTTTAGGAAAAAACCATCTTAGGATTTTTTGGTTTCATCTCCCTCCTTTCTCTTACCTTTTGGCGCCTGCCACGAAGAATCCTTCTGACGAGAACCCTCTTATTTACAATACTTTGAGAAAGAGACACGAGCTTTCGATAGCCTGTAAAGAAAAGTTTTGATATCGTTTCACGAAAGGCAAGCGAAGCTCGCGTGTTTAGTCCTCCGAGACACAGCACAAATTATCGACACAAATGCAAATATTAATGTCTTTCGTGTTAACCCTTTCATGTTTTTGTCCCCAAACATTTATTTTCCTCGAGTTCACTGTTTGCTTTACATAGTGAGAACGTCAGACTGAGTAATTATTCAATTGATTGACATTGTAAGGAGAAAATAGACAGATAAGTGAGTGATTTCTCTTGTAAGGTAAATGATGACAGATGTCGTGGTGAGAGAGCACTGCTGAACACGGATCATTGTATTACATGTCAGCTGATCAAAGAAATTGTTTAAAATGGTAATAAGAACTTACACAGAGAATTAGCCCTATTGACATGCTCTTTGATTTAATCGTTTGTATAACAGCCATGTTAAATGCGTGGGGGTCTGGGACTGGGAAAGATTCTGTGGGGTGGGTTGGGGGAGTTTACGTACACATAGGTATATTTTTATGGAAAAATCTTATTATTATTATTATTGACCAATCACAGTCTAAAATATATTGAGTTGCCTTAATTCCCCTCTTGTTAAAACAATGATGTTAAAGCGACAAGTTAATAATCCTTGGTTCTTGTTTTCTTTTCTGTCACCCGTTTTCGCATTTTTTTTCATTTTTTTTTTCAAATTGAAAAAGAATTTTTTGTTTGTTTGTTTCACCCCGCGAAGACACACCAAGTCAGTGAATTAAAGAAAATTTGCCCCTTTCTAACGCATTTGCTTTGTGTTGGGGACGACTCCCAGTTAAGGAAACAAAAGTAAGCAGGGTGGGGTGAGTAGTGAATCGATGCACACAGCTTTTCAGTTTGTCATTAAGTTCACAGGTTGGCAAATTTGTAAGACATTCTACTAGGACTACCGCTCAGTAGCTTTCACTGGAATGGATGCACTTAAGGATTTCATCCATGCACAGACTTTGAACAAATTTTGAACTACGTTGTACAGCATAATAAACCGCACCACAGGAAAGTATTGCTGAAAAGCTTTCACTTGAATGGACACATTTAACAATTTTATGCGCAGACTCGAAACTTTGAAGCAACACGATTCAAGTTTTGACTGGAAATAAAATGGTTAATCAAGTTTCTTTTACTTGATTTGCTATTTTATTCTCAGTAACGCTTATAAGCAGATGTATTTTCTGTAGAGTGTTCTTGGTTTTGTGAGATTTGTTTCTTCATTGTGCTTTCAAGAAATTGTTTGTCGGCCAAGGATAGCTATCCTGCAGTCTGCACTGTCAAAGATCACTAAAGAGCACAGGAAACGGGAGACGGGGTCATTATCCATTCACGTCCTGTTTTCTTATGGTGAATTTCTTTTTTAAAACGTTGATTGCTTCAATAAGCAAGGGAAAAACGAATGCTCAGAGAGACACTCGAAGTGTCCTTTATTCGTGTTGATTGATCGCTCGGCATACATCAGATGTGCTGGCCGAAAGTTATTAAGTGAAGTTCAGTTGCCTTTCGACTCTGGCTCTAAAAAAGTTATTGCTGGAACAGTTCAATTTTAAATATTGAAGCAAAATGATTTTTACTTCTTTTCTGGGTATCCTGTTACTCCGTGTTCCCTATTATGCTTGCAAGTTATGAAAACGAACTCAAAAGGGCGTATGTTTGCTTTACCTAGACTGGAAGCAGTCGTTATTTTTTCTTGAAAGATAGTGTAGTATGATATCAGAACGGAGAGTGGAGAGTGGAGCAATCCGGCTTTGAGTGGTTAACGACGAAGCTGCAAGTAAGGGTACAGCTTCACTGTTCGCCACTGGAAGATCACGCCACTCGATTCTCGCACTTGGAGGACCACCATTTTTCAAGAAAAATGACAACTGCAAGTTGAAATCTGTGAGTTGCGATTGACTAGGGAGTAACCCCGAGGAAGAACTAACGACTGGTTGTACAAATGTAGTCTTTTCTTTACCCAAAGATACATTAATAGATTTAACAAAAGGAAGGTGACCCGTTATAATGAATTTTCGGTATTAAGTGCAAAGAGTGGAGGATGGAGGAGCGGTCAAAAAAGGTGTGTAGCTTTCCACTTGTTGTTGTTGTTGGGTTTTTTTTTTTCGGTGAGTTTGTTTACCACGGAACCTGTCATTACATTTTCTAATCTTTTCTAATCTGTCAGTTTTCCTGGCCATCTGTGTATGGATAAGTTGGTAATTTATAGACGTTTGGGCCATCCAAACATCTAAAAGATCGATGGACATTTTGTTAGTCAGTCCATCGGTTAGCAAACCAGTAAGTCAGTCTACTGATATGGTCATTCAGTGCCGGGTCAGTGTATCTTGGATCGTAATTCAGTTAATCAATTAGTCCTTTGGTCAGTCAGTCAGACTCTCCATCCTTTTACCAGTTTAACGATCATTCTCTCTGTTAATTACCTGTTAGTCAATCAGTCAGTCTCTCAGTCGTTCAGCCCATTAGTAAGTCACTCACTCAGTCAGTTGGTCGGTCGGTCCTTCATTAGTCATTCAGAAAATAATTCAGTCTGCAAGTCACCAGCCAGATTGGTCCGCTTAGCAGTCTGTCAGGCAGTCAGTGATATCTTGTTCAGTATCACACACACTCTGTCCCTATGGTTATTCAGCGAGAAGTTTTCTTTATTTAACAGTCAACAAACAGTAAAACGAATTTCTTATATATTGTTAAGGCAGCAAGATAATAATTCTTGGTTTGTTTGTTTTCTTTTCTGTTTTCTTTTCTTTTCTGGTCATTATTCTTTCGTGTCCTGTATTCTAATGGTGCATACATTTAACAGTCGGTCGTTTCAGTGACCAAGGAAACAGCTGATGCACAGAGAGACACTCAAAGTGTCCCTTATTCGTATTGATCGATCCCAAATGTATCGAATGTGCTCGCCGAAACTATTCAAGTTCAGTTCAGTTGCCTTTCTACCTCTTCCTCTAAAACAGTTACTGTTGGAACAGTTCATTTTTAAATGTTGAGGCAAAATGATAAACAATGGTTTTTAGTTCCTTTCTGATTATCTTTTTATTCGGTGTTACATTTTTTACATTGCAAGTTATGTAAACGAACTCAAAAAGGCATGGTTTTACTGTACCTAGACTGAAAATAGTCGTTGGTTTACTTCAAAGATAGTGGGGCCTTGTATCAGAACTGAGAATGGAGCGATCTTCAAGTGGCAAGCGACGAAACGGCACGTAACAAGGGCACAACTTCGCTGTTCAACACCGTGGAAAATCGCGTCACGTGATTCTCTTTAATATCGCAAGTTCCTTTACATTTGAAAAAAAAAAGAGAACAATTGCGAGTTGTAAGCTATGAGCCGCGATTGACCAAGGAGCAACCCCGGGGAAGGACTAACAACTGCTCGCAATCTACTCTTTACGCAAAGATACATTGATTGAATTAACAAAAAGAAGGTGACCCTTTGAATTTGCGGTATTTTAATTTAAAAGAAGACATGCACTAGTCTTTGCACTTAAAAGTGCAAAGACTAGAGGATGAAGGAAATACGTAGTCAAATAAGTAGTCAGTTCCTTTGCCAGCAAACCTGTCATGTTATTTTCAAGTCTGTCAGTTTTCCTGTCCTTCAGCGTGTCAATCAGTTAGTGAATTAGACTACTGGTCCATTGGGCTGTCCACACATCCATCAGATCGAAGGTCATTTAGTTGGTCAGCCCATCGCTTAGCAAACAAGTCAGTCAGTCTACTGATTGGTCAGTCGGTGCCGGTTCATGGTATCTTGGTTCGTCGTTCAGTTATTCAATCAGTCCTTTAGTCAACTAGTCAGACACTCCATTCTTTCACCAGTTTAATGATTATTTAATCAGTCAGTAAATCAGCTCATTGCTCAGCAGCCAGTTAGTCTACTGGTCGTTCTGTCTTCTTTCTTCTTACATAAGTGATTCATTTGGTTACCTGGTCAGTCAATGTATCAATTGGTAGGTCATTTAGTCGGTCTGTCTGTCTGTCTGTCTGTCAGTCAAGGATGCCGTGAGGCAGTCCTCCGACCAGTTGGTCAGTCAGTCAGTCAGTCACTTACTCACCCCATTGGTCAGCCACCCAGTCAGTCAGTCCCTCAGACAGTCTACTTATTCAGTAGCTCGTTAGGGAGTCCGTTTGGCAGTCATTCAGCCAGCCAGTCACTCCATAAGTCAGCCAGCCAGAAAGCCATCCTATTAGTCAGTCAGTCACTTAGTCATTCAGGCCATAGGTGAGTCATTCACTCAGTCAATTGGTCGCTGTCTCCATCAGTCGGTCAGTTTAGTCTGTTGGTCAGTCTGTCTGTCAGTCAGTTCATTCTTTATTCAGTCTCTCACGCGCAAGCTTTCATTTGGCGAAAAATTCACTTCAATAAAAAAAATCCCCAAATAGTTCAAGGACTTTTATTGCATCATAGACCCTTTTTTGTACAGTAATGTGCGAGTCAGTTCCACTCTACTGAACTAGGATGTATCCCATGGCTTTGATCTTTTTTCCGTTGGAGTGGCCATTGTTTCCACACGTGTTGGAGTCATCAGAGTACCCGCCAGTGCCAAACCCGATTCTGGAGTCACAGGTTGCGCAATCTTTCTCGTTGTTTCCAAGGATACCAATTCTTGCTCTTGAATAATAGCCTTTACCACTGGCAGTGTTAAAGCCTTCCTTGTTGCAGTTGGTCTGCAAGGAAACCTGAGAACCAATCAGCGTCTTCCACGTGTTACGACCCAGTGAGGTGGCGCGGTATTTTCTGTCAGCGATCAGTGAGTGCAGGGAGCTGGCTTGTTGCTTGATGACAAGGAACTTGATCTGCTGACCAATCTTCATACCGAGACAGATCTTGAAGAAAGGTGTGTTCCAGTAGGTCGGCAACTTGACGCAGACTCGAAACTTTGAAGTAACACGATTTAAGTTTTGACTGGGAATAAAATGGTTCGTCAAGTTTTTTTTTTACTTGATTTACCATTTTATTCTCAGTAAAGCTTATAAGCAGATGTATTTTCGGTGTTTTTTCTTGTTTTTGTGAGATTTGTTTCTTCATTGTTGCTTTCAAGAAATTGTATGCCGACCAAGGATAGCTAGGCTGCAGTCTGCACTATCAAAGATCACTAAAGAGCACAGCAAACAGGAGACGTGGTCATTATCCTTTCACGTCCTGTTTTCTTATGGTGAATTTCTTTTTGATCGCTTCAATAACCAAGGGAACAGCTAATACTCAGAGGGACACTTGAAGTGTCTCTTATTCGTCTTGATTGATCGTTTATACATCAGATATGCTGGCCGAAACTTATCAAGTGGAGTTCAGTTGCCTTTCGACCCTGGCTCTAAGACAGGTACCTCTAGAACATTTAAATTTTAAATATTGAAGCAAAATGAAAAACAGTGGTTTTCTTTTCTTTTCTGAGTATCTTATTACTCAGTGTTCCCTTTCATGCTTGCAAGTTATGAAAACGAACTCAAAAGGGCATATTTTTACTTTACCTAGACTGGAAGCAGTCGTTATTTATTTGTTTTTTTCCCAGAGAGTGGAGCATGATATCTGAATGGAGAAAGTAGTGATCTTTGAGTGGTTAACGCCGAAGCTGTAAGTAGGGGTGTTGCTTCGCTGTTCACCGCTGGAAGACCACGCCACTCGATTCTCCCAATTGAAGCCCCACTGTTTTTGAAGAAAAACAGCAACTGCGAGTTGCAATATGTGAGTCACGTTTGACTAGGGAGCAACCTCGAGGAAGAACTAACGACTGGTTGTACAAATGTAGTCTTTTCTTTACCCAAAGATACATTGGTTGGTTTAACAAAAGGAAGGTGACCCGTTATAACGAATTTTTGGTATTAAGTGCAAAGAGTAGAGGGTGGAGGAGTGGTCAAAAGAAGTGTACAACCTTTCACTTGTTGTTGTTGTTGTTGTTTTTTTTTTTTTACTTCGTCGAGTTTTTTTTTTGTTTACCAGGGAACCTGTCATTATAATTTTTCTTATCTTTTCTAATCTATCAGTTATCCTGGGCATCTGTGTATGGATAAGTCGGTAAATTAGACTTTTGGGCCATCCATGCATCCATAAGATCGATGGTCGTTTTGTTAGTTAGTCCATCAGTCAGCAAACCAGTCAGTCAGTCTATTGATTGGTCAGTCAGTGTGTCTTGGATCGTAGTTCAGCTAATCAATTATTTCTTTGGTCAGTCAATCAGTCAGCCAGTCAATCAGACACTCCTTCCTTTCAGCAGCTTAGCAATCAGTCAGTCAGTCAGTCAGTCAGTCAATCACTCCATTGCTCACCAGCCATCTAGTCTATTGGTTGTTCTGTCTGCTTGTCCTCACATTAGTGAGTCATTTGGTTACTTAGTCCATTATTGAATTAACTAGTCAGTCAGTGTATCCGTTGGTCCGGCAGTGGCTTAGTCTATCTGTTAATTACCTGTTAGCCAATCAGCCAGTCTCTCAGTCTTTCAGCCCGCATCAGTGAGTCACTCACTCAGTCAGTTGGTCGGTACCTTCATTAGTCATTCAGAAAATAATTCAGTCAGCAAGTCATCAGCCAGATTGGTCCGTTTAGCAGTCTGTCGTGTAGCCAGTGATTACTTGTTCAGTATCACACACACTCTGTCCCTATGGTTATTCAGCGAGAAGTTTTCTTTATTAACAGTCGACAAACAGTAAAATGATATTTTTATTGTTAAGGCGGCAAGGTAATAATTCTTGGTTTGTTTGTTTTCTTTTCTGTTTTCTTTTCTTTTCTGGTTATTATTCTTTCGTTTCCTGTTTTCTAATGGTACATACATTTAACAGTTGATCGCTTCAGTGACCAAGGGAACAGCTAATGCACAGAGAGACACTCAAAGTGTCTGTTATTCGTATTGATCGATCCCAAATGTATCAAATGTGCTCGCTGAAACTATTCAAGTGAAGTTAAGTTGCTCTTCTACCTCTTCCTTTAAAACAGTTACTATTGGAACAGTTCATTTTTAAATGTCGAGGCAAAATAATAAACAATGGTTTTTAGTTCCTTTCTGATTATCTTTTTACTCGGTGTTACATTTTTCACATTGCAAGCTATGTAAACGAACTCAAAAAGGCTGTTCAACACCGTGGAAAATCGCGTCACGTGATTCTCTTTAATATCGCAAGTTCCTTTACATTTGAAAAAAAAAGAGAACAATTGCGAGTTGTAAGCTATGAGCCGCGATTGACCAAGGAGCAACCCCGGGGAAGGACTAACAACTGCTCGCAATCTACTCTTTACGCAAAGATACATTGATTGAATTAACAAAAAGAAGGTGACCCTTTGAATTTGCGGTATTTTAATTTAAAAGAAGACATGCACTAGTCTTTGCACTTAAAAGTGCAAAGACTAGAGGGTGAAGGAAATACGTAGTCAAGTAAGTAGTCAGTTCCTTTGCCAGCAAACCTGTCATGTTATTTTCAAGTCTGTCAGTTTTCCTGTCCTTCAGCGTGTCAATCAGTTAGTGAATTAGACTACTGGTCCATCGGGCTGTCCACACATCCATCAGATCGAAGGTCATTTAGTTGGTCAGCCCATCGCTTAGCAAACAAGTCAGTCAGTCTACTGATTGGTCAGTCGGTGCCGGTTCATGGTATCTTGGTTCGTCGTTATTATTCAATCAGTCCTTTAGTCAACTAGTCAGACACTCCATTCTTTCACCAGTTTAATGATTATTTAACAAGTCAGTAAATCAGCTCATTGCTCAGCAGCCAGTTAGACTACTGGTCGTTCTGTCTTCTTCAGTCAGTCAGTCCCTCAGACAGTCTACTTATTCAATAGCTCGTTAGGGAGTCCGTTTGGCAGTCATTCAGCCAGCCAGTCACTCCATACGTCAGCCAGCCAGAAAGCCATCCTATTAGTCACTCAGTCACTTAGTCAATCAGGCCATAGGTGAGTCACTCACTCAGTCAATTGGTCGCTGTCTCCATCAGTCAGTCAGTTTAGTCTGTTGGTCAGTCTGTCTGTCGGTCAGTTCATTCTTTATTCAGTCTCTCACGCACAAGCTTTCATTTCGCGAAAAATTCACTTCAATAAAAAAATCACCTAATAGTTTAATGACTTTTATTGCATCATAGACCCTTTTGTACAGTAATGTGCGAGTCAGTTCCACTCTACTGAACTAGGATGTAACCCATGGCTTTGATCTTTTTGTTTCCATTGTCTCCATCGGAGTGACCAGTGTTTCCACGCGTGTTGGAGTCATCAGAGTTCCCGCAAGTGCCAAATCCGATTCTCGAGTCACAGGTTGTGCAATCCTTCTGATCATTTCCAAGGATACCAATTCTTGGTTTTGAATAACCATTAGCACTACCAGCAGAGTTGAAGCCTTCTTTGTTACAATTTGTCTGTAAGGAAGCTTGCAAACCAATCAGTGTCTTCCACGTGTTATGACCCAGTGAGGTGGCGCGGTATTTTCCGTCAGGGAGCTGGCCTGTTTCTTGATGACAAGGAACTTGATCTGCTGACTAATCTTCATACCGAGACAGATCTTGGAGAAGGGTGTGTTCCAGTAGGTCGGCAACTTGGTCTCTTGGTTGTCAAACCCAGTCTCGCCTCCTGGAAGGTTTTAGGCAATTTTGTCGTCAAATTCCTTTCCCGGACTTTACTTTTATACAGATCCCGTCCGTTATTTCAATCATTTAGCCTGTCGTTTTATGACTTTCAAGAGTGTGTATAATTGGTAATGAACAAAAATCTTTTAAAAGGATGAAGACTTGCATCAGCAGTCGCAGGAGCTCAGTACGTTAGGGCAGTTAAAGAACTTTTGTGATTGCTCTTGTTTCTTGTGAAAATCCACTTTGCTTTAAATGAACTAGTAAGTCCTGGTACAAAAATCCATTTAAAGGATATAATGCAAAACTTGCAGAGGAAAAAAGGTTCTAACAAACTCCTTTAAATAATGTTTATATGCTAAACAAAAACTGAAAGCATCAGCTATTTCTGACGAGGAAAATGCCTCCTGGCGCATTGTGGTCGAATATGTGTTTTTTTTTCTCTTTAATTAAAAGTGTTACTTACAAAAGCGAAGATCAAGTATTCACCTCAGTTATTTGACCTTTGAAGTTGCCGTTTACCCTTTGTGTTTTTGGAAAATGTCAACCAGTTAGTTACCCAGTCAATCTGTTGTTGAGTCAGTCTGTCTGTCAGGCACTTAGTTGGCGGGTCTGTCCTTCATTGCTTCCCTTACATGGTTAGTCTTTCATTTAGTCCATTAGTTTGTTGACTGATGTGTCTCTCGGTCCGTCAATTTTTCAGCAAGCCATTCAGTCAGACAGTTTATCAGTAAGTCAAGAGGTTGGCCAGTCAGTCAGTCAGTCAGTCAGTTTGTTGGTATGTCAATCAGTAGGTCTGCTTATTATTTGGTGGTCAATCCGTGAGTGGGACAGTTAATTAACTATAAGTCAGTTAAGAAAACAGTTGGCAACTCTGTCATTCAAAAACCTCGTTGGACAGTCTTTTATTCGGTCCATCACCACCTATGGTATTTTAAAAGTCTTGGAGGTACCTTGCATCGAAATTGTGGAACTCGCCCACTGACGCATAGAGGAAGATCGAAACTTTACAACTTTTAGCAGTAAATATTTGTAATCTAAATTTTGTTATCTGATTTGTCAGGGAAGATAGAAACTTACATAACTTTTAAATAAGAATTTAATTCATGAGACTTGAGGGCAGGGGGGGGGGAAGAATTATGATTAATTATTTGTACTTTCTTATATTTTAATTTTCACTTTTATCGTGGCGCACCTGAGAACGGCCAGTTATAGCTGTCTTTACCTTGTTAACTAAAAGACTGACTGATTGATTGTTTGATTGATTGATTGATTGATTGATTGAGTGAGTGATTGATTGATTGACTGATTGATTTAGTTGGTCAGTCTGTCAGTTGGTCATTCTGTCCGTCCGTCTCGCAGTTCATGAACCATGTGGTCAGTCAGTCTGTGAGTCAGCGACGCAGATAATTAGTTATTAGTCAGTCCGCTATTTAGTCAGTGGATCAGTCGTCAGTCGGTCATTTAGTCAGTCAATCAGTCAGGGAGTTGATCACTCAGTCAATTAGTCAGTTAGCCAGCAAGGCATCCTCTTCAACAATAGTCAACAAATAGTTAAATGATTTTTTTATTGTATCAGTGGCTCTTTTGTACAATAATGTACGAGACAGTTTCATTCTACTGAACCAAGATGTATCCCATGGCTTTGATGTTCTTGCCTCCATTATCCGATGTGTGACCACTTATGGTATTGTCTCCACATGTGTTGGAATCATCCATTCTCCCTGCTGTTCCAAACCCAATTCTGGAATCACAGCTTACGCAGTTACTTTCATTGTTACCAAGGATACCGATTCTTGCTTTGGAGGGAGAACTGCTGTAGGTACACACAGCGTTAAAGCCTTCCTTGTTACAGTTGGTCTGCAAGGAAGCTTGGGAACCAATCAGTGTCTTCCACGTGTTACGACCCAGTGACGTAGCGCGGTATTTTCCGTCAGCGATCAGCGAGTGCAGGGAGCTGGCCTGTTTCTTGATGAGAACAAACTTGATCTGCTGGCCAATCTTCATACCGAGACAGATCTTGGAGAAGGGTGTGTTCCAGTAGGTCGGCAACTTGGTCTCTTGAGTGTCAAATCCTGTCTTGCCTCCTGGGATGTTATAGGCATTTTTGTTGCTCCAAAACCCTGAGTTGTAATGGAAGGTTTTCTGAAAGGCAACAAAAAAGAGGGTAAGCTATAAACTATGAGCACAAAGTTTGAAAGCATTGGTGTGACGGGAAACAGTTGCATACTTTTGTGCCGTCAATCTTCATGGCCAGCGTCCACCCTCCATTTCCGCATCCAAAGTTTCCCATGTGACAGTAAACAGGAATCTTTTGTGAACCAAACTTCAGCGGATACACTTGGCTTTTGGTCGAGCTGTCGGAGGAAAAAGTGGATGTTAAAATGACCAGGCACGCTATTTTACGGACACTTGTATTTCCTTGCTGTAGAAGTCTTAAAATGTAGGAAAAGGGGTTCGTTTTTTCTTTGGAAATGAGATTTTCCTTTGTAAGAATTAGGCATCTCGCAAGTTACCGGGATGCACCTAGGAACCCACCTGTGTTTTTCATACTGTTCCTTGCATGAAGAGGCAGGAACGGCTGTAAAGAAGGAAAAATCCGGTTAGATGTAAATTTAAAAACAGGCAAATGCTTTAGATTACTAGCAATGACCCTATTTCTTATAAATCGAGAAAAGACATGCAAAACGCAAAACTCGTGATCGTAAAAGCAGCCGTATGGACACGCGCGATGTTTTTAATACTCTTGCGTCTTTGTTGACTGTTTCGCTTGCCGAGCAAACTTTTTAGATTTAAAAATCAAAATGACACTGTAGAAGTCAGGGTACCTGGTGGCAGTTTTGGGGGAGGTTTGTTGACCACTGCAATGAGACTTTCCAGTTTGGTTTGCAGCATTTTAATGGCGTCGTTCGCGTCTGAATCCTGAAGTAGGTTACACATCAGATTACAAACCATCATCTTGTCGTACGGTTTGGCGCAAGATTTGGACGATTTGTCACCATTCACGTTCAATACAAGGAAGGCTGCGAAAAAATAAGCTTGGAAAAACAAGCGCATTGTAAGAATATTAGATAACGTTGTGAGCTGTTCAACAAACGAAGTTCTGTGAATCGCCTTTTCTTATGAATCACCCACAGTCTAGCACTTACTTTACTTCAAGGTAACCAAGAAGGTTGTGTTTACAATACGCGAACATTTTCTTGCATACGGCCCTGCCTAATCAACTTATTCCAAGTTTATTTTAGTCTAACTTGCCTCACTCTCTCCAGGCCTATTTGGTTTTTTTCGTAGTTTCACGGGGGAAACTTTCTTTTCCATTCCCGTACATTAAGGGTAAAACGACGAAATTCACAGAGTGAAATATCGTGGCTTAAGGAAAAATAAAAATGGGGAGAAAAATATTAAAGTTATCTAGTTCTCTTTTGGGCTGCTAGATCAAAATTCAGTCAACAACTCAGGGGGGATAAGTCAGATGTTCCCACAAGATAGATATCGACGCCAAAATGACTGCAAAACTCGAAAATAAAGTTAGCAAGAGAAAACGAAATAGCCTTCTGTTTTCTTTTAGGTAGTTATTTATTCGTGCCCTCTCTGGGCTTCGCCGGAGGTTGAAGGTTTCTTTTGTCAAATTTGGCGATGAAAGTGAGTATACCTCAGTGACAACATTTGACATTGTATGGCGGTACGAAAATCACATACAGCTGTTGTCAGAAGCTATATAGCGACTCCAAAATGACTGCAAAACTCCAAAATAAAACGAGCAAGAGAAAACGAAATAGCCTTTTGTTTGTGCCGTCTCTTTGTCTTCGGAGTCGAAGGTTTTCCTCAAATTTGGTGACGAAAGTCGTGAATATACCTCAGACAAACATTTGACGGTCAACAAAGAAAAAGTCAGAGTAAAAGGCTTGAGCGCACGGGAAAATACAGTGAAAATGTTGAGAGTAACATTTTTTTTCTGGTGTTCTGTTTGCTACTAGATAACATCCTCGAAAAACTAGAAGACGGGTGGTACGAAAATTCTGTAGATCAACAGAGCAAAATTAAAACAGTACAAGGCCGTAGCGCACGGGAAAATAAAACGAGAATGACAAGAGAAGTAAATTATGTAGCGTTCTATTTAGCTGCAAATGAAATTCTCGAAAATCTAGGGGATGAAGATGCTGCACATGCTGTCACAAGCTCCCTCTAATTTTAATTTTCCTTCGTTCCAATTATCTGCGTCTACGTCCCCGACCTTGCAGTTTTTTTCCCTTAAATTTAACTATGAAAGTTGTGATATGTAGCTCAGTGAAATTCTTCTTATTATTATTTTATTTTTTTAACGAACATTTGCTTGGCGATACGCAAATAACGCTGACCAGAAATGCAAGATCAATAAAGGATTATGATGTTTCCCCTCCTCCTCAGATTTCATTTCTGGCGAGCGACAGTACGCTGTTTGGATCTTACTGTCGTTTCCTCCAAGTGGTCTGTACATACGTTTCGCTTAAGTTTGGCCTCTGTGCCTGTTCGCTGTTTATTTGCTCCAAGGTGCTCACGCCAGTGATATTCTCCTATTAAAATGCAATATTTTCGAACAAAAATTGAAGGCATCAAAAATTGAAGGCATCAATGCCTTTGCGATTTGTCTTAACAATTGATTAGTGATTTCATAAAGTTAGTACTCGACACTAATTGTGTTGTTTGCTTTAATCTGCCATTACAAGTAGGAAAGCTATCGTTAAATCACCTTCTTAAATTTCTTTTCCGATATCGCCTGCAGGACAGACTTCGAAGGGGAGCGAAGTTAGAATTGAAGTTTCTTGTTAACATGCGAAATCACTGCAGAGCTCGCTTATTTCATTTATTTATTGTTTTTAATAATAGGAATCATAAGGAAAGAAAGAAATTAATAACCGAAAAAATTGCAGAAAAACCATAGAGGTTATCTTAGGTATTTTAATACGCTTCCATGAATTCCTCCTTTTCCTTTCCTTTCTGAGCTCGCCACTACGCAGGCTTGTTCTGATAAGAACCCTACAATCATGGCCGAAAAACCTTGGAACACTTGATCAAAACCTCATGATGAAATCGTAGACTTTCGGCTTTCCACTCCTCCACGCAGTGTGTGAATCATTCTAATCGCCTACAACATTATCTGTAGAAGAGGGGTACTAAAATATTACGGCATAACAGGGCCAGCACTTATATTGTAAGGCCTAATATATGACCGTGTTTCAAATGTGTATTTTCATAAAATCGAAGAAATCGCAATAAACCACAAGAAATATGGAACACAACGTTCTCTATTATCTCAAAGAATCATACGACTGCACAACTGAATTATTATACTGAAACCCTATACCTACAAAAAGCACTTGGTCCCGAAAATCACGTGATACAATTGGCAATAATTCTAACATGTATTTTTGCGCGCGGTTTTTTAGTATCATTGCAGTTTCATATACCCAAATATCAGCCAACAATTTCAGAGAAAGAAACGCACTTTGGATAGTCTCTAAGGACGAATTCTCAAGTTGATTTGTAAAGGCAGGCGAGGCTAGTATATCTGGTCTTAGCACAATGGTGGTAGCACAATTTTTTCTTCAGATGCAAATAGCAAGAACGTCACGCATGTCAACCTAAAATTTGTTTTCAATTGAGGGAAATCATTTTAAAAGTCGCTAAGGAACGGCCGATCATGTCGTTAAATCGGCTGTTTAGGAATTAACATTTAACATGTCGTTAAATCGGCTGTTGTACCCGTGTTCCCTAATTCCCCTTACCTTTTAGTGCATGCCACTTGGGCTACTCCTGATAAGAACCACTTCCAATAGCCCGAGAAAAAGAAGCGAATTTTGGTCAGATTCGAAAAGCAATTTGTAACATCGTTTTGCGGAGGCAAGCGAGACTTGCATACTTAGTTGTCTGAGACACGTAGCACAAAGTTTCCAAATGCAAATAACAGGGATGTCACCTTGCAGGTCAAAACATTTATTCTTCTTTCTGTTTGCTTTACATTGTGAGTAGGTCAGACTGAAAATTTAGTGGTCAGTTTATTGACATTGTCAGGAGAGAATAGACTTTGGTTTCTCTTGGGAGGCCGATTATGACAGGTGTCTTGGTGAGAGACCACTCTTGAGCAACAAAATGTCAACCAACCCACAGGAGTTGTTTAAACAGCTAACCAATAAAGCAAATGTACAGCTTAATGAAATTTCATTTTAGAGGAGACTGCAATCTTATTGGACAACTCTCTTAAGTTTCTTTAGCAACCTTCTTGAAATGCGGGGCGAAAGGGATCTAGGACCGAGACAGATTCTGCGGATTGGAATCGGGTAGTTTAGGTGTACAGAGACGCCAACTCTCCCAGAATAAGGAACGACGAAAAGTATTCCATGATAGAGAGAATTCATCTCCCAGAAGTACATGGCGGTCCTTTGGCAGGGAAGAGTTTGCAGACATTAAGTTCGGTCCTGGTTCCACCAAACATAGAAGAGGCAGTGCAACATGGGTCAACTCTCAAGAGATTATTTTATTTTCGAAAAAAAAAAGTGCTTGTGAATATTCAAAGAATGCTTAGTGCGCGCGCGCTGAATGAACAGATGACGTGTGCTGGGCAGGACGGTTTTTATCCGGAACGGCTCGCGTCAACCCGTCCGGCCTTACATACGTTAACTCGCGGGTGCGTTTTCTAGAGAATTGTGTCAGCGGGGCCTTACGGTGGTATAAAAAAGCACCTTAAGACCGAGGCTCGGCAGCGAAAATCTTCTTACATCTTGTCATATTCTTGGCAGGATCTATTTCAAAATCTACTGACACTGAATTTCACATCACATCTGGGTCCTCCCACACGTGAGGATTACAATGCAAGGCGAAAATATGTGACAGAACCAATGTCCCTAAAAGAAAAGAAAAAGATCGACACTGGGAGACTAGTAATAAAAAAAGGGCCAAGCGTTACAAGCCATGTGGTTCTTATGCCATATGGTTAGACAACAATGTACTGCAACAGCCGAATGTAACAAACGTGAATGGTAATAGACGTGTCACGACGGCTGCGACTGAATGCTTGGCGATTCTTTGTTTGAATGTTTGTCTGCTTGCTTTTTTACTCATTTTGTGTTTGCTGTTGAAGCTGTTTGTAGGAGTACTCGTTAAAATAACTTGGGAAGTATTTTTAACTGATCAAAACATATTTCTGAAATATTTTGCTGTACCAACAAAAAGTACATAGCTGGCTAAGAAATTTACTGATGAAATCGTTGCGGGGGTGCAGCTGTTCTGTGAAAAGCCTTTATTTTGCTTGTACATTCTTTGCTAATTTTGACAGTGTTTGTTACAATTAAAATCTACACACCCCCATATTTGAGGCGTTAAATATTAAAACAAATTTTTACGGAAATTTTTTGATGTCCTCTTATTTGCAGAGGCGGTCTGGGGGCACACCAAGCTTGAGTCCCTCGGGCCTGGGCCTTCGTCAGAATTTCGCAGGCAGTCTCGTAGGGTACCTAACATAGAATACTTAAATGGTTTGCGTTTTGTTTAGCCATTTTTCGTTGTTTCCCTGCCCATATATTTATAAAAGAAATGATGAAGCAATACTAAAACAAATCTTCAGGCACTAGTTTTCCCTCAATCTCGTACGGGCTTGTCCAATCAGCGGCTGATTCCGGGGACTACAGCATACAGCCTGCTGGACTCTTTGATACACAGATGAAGATATTTCAAATTACTAAGGTCGTTCCTGAAATTTAAAAAAGCAATATACTAATCAGTATACAAAAATAGCAGTCAGTTTATTCCCCTTTAATTTGAGTATAACTTGATCCCCATGCAGAGTAAAGGAAGGAACGCACCAGGTCGGAGACAGCGGACCATCCCTACGACGAGTACCACCAATAAAGGACTTATTCCCGGGGTTAATCCTCCTACAGGTTCGTGCAATACCTGCCCTCGTGTTTACGCTCAATAAAGGAATAACACCAGGAAACACTCCTCCCACAAATTCCTGCAACAAGTGCCCTCGTGTAAACACCAGAGGGGACTTTTCGGGGACTTGTCTCAATTCCTCCCCCTTCTCTCACTCAAAGTTCCTGTTCGCCTACCCCTCTTCCCTGCAACTACAACTCCCTATTACCCCTTGTAAAGCCGAGACCAAACTGTTTTTCATGTGTGGAGTAAAGATAAAATAAGCAACGTTTATCAAGGGATTGTAGCCCCTTGGCGTGTGCCACCGTTAAAGATTCTTTTACTTTGTACACGCTAGCGTGGTTAAGAGGGTCACCTTTTACGGACCCCAAAGAAGCAACTGACTTGAGTAATGAGTTTTCGCACTCACTGTATCACTCACCATTCAATCTCTTCCTTGTCTCCAAACACTTCCTCAATTTCCTCTCGACATTTCTCTTGGTGTTCTGGAAACCTTGCCAAATTATACAACGTCCAAGAGATAGCTTTTTATTTGAGTTACAAGGAAAAAGCCTGTTTCAAAACTCGGTCAAATGAAAAGTAAACTAGACAACCACAAGAAGGCGAAACGGCACTGTGGTGAATTGGTATCTGGCTAATCACATCAAGCACTCTCAAACTAACTTCAAAGAAAATCACTATTCCATTATAGCATAAGGTTCTAATGAGGGAGAGCATTCAAACATAACAGATAAATATTTCAGTTCCAACGATAATGTAAATTCACAATTCACATAACTGTCTGATTCTTCCCAGCTCCCTCGAGTGTTTGCGCCGGGTTAAATAAGCGCCCTCGCCATTCTCTTTTCCTTAATTAACCTTTTCGTCATTTATGCAATAGTAGCTAAACTGTTCTACTCACAACTCGTTGTTGTGTCGTGTCCTGCAAACATAAACGTCGAGACTTCTGAAATTACTTCCTCCTCGGACAAACCTTTTTCACGTTCATCCTATATCGTGCAACAGATCACTAAGCACAAACGCAGGAAACAAAATCCGCAGGTGTGACCACTAAAATGAAAGACGTTGAGTCCTGCGGAGCTGTTTACTATACTGCTCTAGATAGCGTCTGTGGCTGAAAGAATTAAGTGCGACCATTCATATGAAAGCTATCGAACAGCACTTTCCTGTGGTGCCGTTTGTTATGCCATATAAGGTGGTCATGACTTTTGAGGCTGTGGTTGAAATTGTGACCATTCAAATAAAAGCTGTGGTTCAGAACATGCTTGTGTTGCTGTTTATTATGTTGTAAAAATTGGCTTTCACTTTGCAGTTTGGGAATGAAATTTTATAACGTGTGACCATTCAAATGATGCTAGTAAGCGGTAATTGCCTGTAGTTCTTTTTTGAGTTCTTTCGCGTGTGATGTTTTTTCCTTTTTTTCCTTGCATATTTTGTTTCTTTATATACCGAAGATTCACCGGATGAAATCCTCAAGCGTTCTATTGGTACTTTTTATTATGCTGTACAAGGTGGTACAGATCAGTACGTTGCGTTCTTAGGAGATAAAACGTAACGTTTTCACACGTGGAGTGCCCATGTGTTATTATTGTTGCTTGATATCTATTCATATTACCCTTGCCGCAAGAAGGATATCTAGGACGTCCAAACGTTTCTTTCTCTCAAGCTTCTCTTGTTCAACCTACAGAAGTATAAGGCAAAATTTAGAAGGCAGACAGACAAAAGCAGAATCAGTTCCTATCGGGCCCTAGATGGTGTTTAAGGCCATGACATGTCTCCTTTAAGTGAGTTCACTCCTTTCGAACAATGCACAGAGAAGGACTCGTGGCAAAGTTCATGGCTGCCTTAAGCATCCTGACAGATATTCTGTCGATAGCTGAAGACTTTCGTGTCGCGGGTTTGCATAAGTTATTTTCCAATGTACTCTAAATAGATTAAACATTCTCCTTAATCATTAATTCTATTAAACGTTGACAGAGTAAAACGCAACACTTTTCTAATACATAATCAATACGTTGGCAGCACTTACACTGTCTTGTAAAGTAGCTCTTCTTTCTCTTATTATTTCTTTGGCTTTGTCTTGCACCAGGCCACAGCTCTTAGCGTACTTTCTTGCTCCTGTAATCGTTTGATAAATTACATCTGAATATAACAGAGAGTTCCTACATAAATGAATGGTTTTGAAAAAGAACCATGCTGTAAGGGCTTTGGTATAGCTACTTTCAATAGTCCAGTTTCGTGATTACGAAGACCGCTGAAAAAAATAATAAAGACGCATTTTTTACAAGGTTAGTCTCAGTCTGGGGTAAAATACGCATAAATACCAGCAGGAATGTGTTGAATCCTAAAATCAATACAAAGATTTGTGAATAGTCCATCTTCTCGTCGGTATTTGTGAAAATTCTACTTCACATTCTGGCTAACCCTGTATAAATGTGCCTTTTGTCAAGCGGTCTTGGAAAACTCAAAACTGGTCGATCGATCAATCGATCGATCGATCGATTGATTGATTGATTGATTGATTGATTGACTAAGTAATCATTCATATTAATTGGATGTGAGTATATATTAATCAATTCCATTATTTAATACATGTAAGTGAAAGCCAGTCAAACCACCATACATGCAGTCACTTAGTCAATCAACCAGAAAATCACACAGCTGGTCAGTCACTACCTAAATAATGAATAAATAGATTAGTTAGTCAGCCATTCAGTCAATTAGCGAGTCAGTCAATCAGTTTGTCAGTATGTTTGTCACTCAGTCAATACGGCAGCCAATAACCCAACTTGTCAGCCTATTAGTCAGTATGTTGGTCTGCCAGGCATTCAGTAAGAATGAAGGCAGTAAGAACGAAGGTCAGTTAATCAGTCAGTCAGTCAGTCAGTCAGTCAGCCAGTCTGCAGTCAGTCAGTCAGTCAGTCAGTTATTTAGCAAGTCAACTAGTCCATTCTGGTAGTCTGCCAATCAGCCACTTAGTCAGCCCGCTGGCCGGACAGTCCGTCAGTCTATTAGACTGTCAATTAATCAGTAAGTTAATTTGCAAGTCATTCAGTCAACCAATCAGTCAGTTAGGCTGCCCGCCTGTCAGTCTGCCCGTCAGCTAGTCAGTCAGCCAACCAGAAAGTTAGTCATTCAGTCAGTCATTCAGTCATAGTCGGTCAGTCAGTCAATCAGAAAGTCAATAAGACAATAAGGGAGTAAACAATGCTCTGTTGATGGTATCCGCATATCCACCGACTTTTCTTACGTGATCTCGGTCTGCCTATACATGAAAGACCATGCTGGTCCTTACACCTTAATAGCAAAATATGTATATTCTATTACTGTTGACTGATTCTTTACAATACGATAGAGACTACCTTGGCAAATTTTTATACTCCAAGAAAAAATTAAAAGTAACTCAGATTCTGAAACGTCTTCACCGAGTTGAAGAATTAATCATCAGTCTAAGAGCTCAAAAGTTGACGAGAAACATTGGACATCTTTATTGTGATAAACTGCTTCCTTAATGCTTTATTGATGCTCGCATCCATCATTGCAAACGCTTTAATTTTGTCAGCTTTTTCGAGAACTCCTTTGCTTCCTCCAGCGTCCGTCACCGTAAAGGTTTTCTACTTTTACTTTAACTCCCACAATGAAGACAAATGGGCCAAAGTAATATTCTGTCACCTCCACCACAGACTGCTGTTGAAACTAAAAGCCCTAAAACCCTTAATAATAGCAGACAACAGTCAAACTGATGTTCGACCACCTTGGCGAAACTAAAATTGAAAGAACTAAATAGTTTGACATATTTTCATCACAAAAGTTTGGGAGATTGGCATCTCCGCTGTGTTCATATCCATCATTTATTTGGCAATGGGGAACTTTTTGGTATTGGTGGCCACATTGAGAACGCCCTCCCTTCGATCACCATCCACCACCATCTTGTGCAGTATAGCTGTCTCAGACCTTTAAGTTGGCCTTGTCGTGCAACTAGTGATCATTCCTTAGAAACAAAACCAGGTCCCACTTTTTCAACGTAGGAGGAATGTGACACTATTTGGTCTGTAGTGTTTTTCTCTGTACAATGGTGGCCATAAGTGTGAATTGGAGTTTGGAGCCTCACTATTTATTCATATTCATGTTGTTTGAAAGACATGCTGTATGCATCTAATTGGAAAAACGTGATCGATGACATTTTCAAATTAGAGCCCCGCAATGCGAGCATGTGTGCGCTTATTTTCACACAAGTAACAAAGTAATCAAGGAACGACGACTAAAGAAAGCACAACTAAGGGCACTGTTGAAAAGTTGAAACTTTATTATTTAAAAACTTGAGATAAAGTAGCATTAACGACGTACGTGCAATTCTATATTTGCACATTGTCCATGAAGTACGTCTGCAAAGCACGCCCCACATTTATTTTCAGTTACGAACTTGGTTTGACCGTGGACAACACAACAGTGAATGTAGAATTTAAGATTGCTATCAAACAAACGCTTACTTATTGCCCTAAGGCCATACACCTCTCCGTTCCTATCTATGGTGTATGGTGTACTCCATGTACGCGTACACAAAAAGTTCGATTACGGACCATGGTCCATTCCTTGCACCTGCTGTCAGTAGGCACCAGCGTAATAGAAAACTGCGACGTCCTCATATAAAGAAAACAAACAAGGAATACGATACAAATTTCTCCGTTAGTGTTCGACCACCAAAATTTCCATCCGAACACACGATCATCACTGAGGCAAGACTAAAACTCTTGAAAGGAAGATTCAGAATCCAAGCAGACAAGAAAGCGTTCAATGGTGATGACTACTTGCCGACGATGGACGAGGCACCTCTTGTGTTAGAAGGACTGTCCACTAAGTTGACAGTATTTTTGCCACTTACTAACTCTGATTCATGGAAAGATATTTGAAATTTCAGTTATTGCGATGTTCATTTTGCCAGTCCATAACTTAGTTAATACAGGCTAATCCCTGCGAGTAACATTACGAGTCTTCTCAGCTCTTACAGCAGTAATGTTTGAGCAAAAATATGGAAGAGCTGAAACTCAGTTGAAGAATATTTGTTTCTTTCAGTGACGGTAACAACCATCCCTGCTGTTAAGATGACTCATCTTTCACTAGCAGGGCTGCCAAGATGTCACATCTTTTGCCAGTTTGTGTTTGCTGTCATCACAAGAAATATATAGCAGTTGATAAAAACCAAAAAAAGCTACAACAACAACAATAACAACAAACAAACAAACAAACAAACATATGATAATAATGAACCGTCCGTGAATAAGAAACAAAAGCTATGGTTACACGAAAACCTTTGTGCTCAGATAATTTCTTGAAACAATTTGTCAGCCTACTCGGCCACAGTAAGTAGAGTTAAGGACGACAGCGGCCTGCATAACTAAGTCTCGAACTGGCAAAATGAACATAGAAATATGTAACTGAAAAGTTCAAAGCAGCGACCTTTAGTAGGAAAGCAGCTTTTAGCGAAATACGTGATCAACCTGAGCCATCGTCTTCTCACTTCTCATAGCAATGAAGTTTGAGAAAAAACAAAACAAAAACAAAAAAAAAAGGAAGAGTTGAAACCCTGGTTGAAACTCAATCAGCGGAAGACTATTTGTTTCTTTGTGACGGTGGCAAACATTCCTGCTTTTAAGATGACACATCTTTTATTAGCAGGGCTGCCAAGATGACACATCTTTTGCCAGTTTGTGTTTGCTGCTGTCACGAGAAATAAATGTCGCTACAACAAGAGCAATTAGTAAAAACAAAACAAAAAACACACACAAGAAAAACAGAACAACAACAAATATGACCCGGCCGAGAACAGAGCGAGAAGGCTATGGCTGAAAACCCTCTGTATTAGGAAACTGTCTTCAAACAATTTGGTAGCCTACTAAGACAGTTAAGTATACTGCAATGACAACCAATTTGTTTCGCCCTTGAACGTTGTTTTTCCACGCTTGGCACTGGTCACCTGTATTTGCTACGAGTTCTCATTGGCTCATTTGATTGTCTGCATCTTGTAATTGGTTTGGTTTTAGTTTATGATACCTGATTGTTTTGAAATTTGCCCTGCCTTAACGCCATGCCAGAGCTAGCTAGTGAAAAACTGTGTCAAAGTAAATAAAAGAAGTTGAAACCCGGTGAGTTCACTTGGGAACCCACCCAGTATGGTGTGTTCAATGACCCCAGTCCCAGCACTAGCACGTTTCGAGAAAATGTTTGGATAAAAGCCAAGAAATATTTGGTTTGCAACTTGCCAAAAACCGACAGGGAAGGGTTCAAAGGGAATTAGAAATCCACTGACTCTCAGCTCTACATTTTTTCCTCACGGCTGCTCTTCGTTATCGTGCGCTTTTCGTTTGCCAGTAAAGCAGTGATAAGAGTTCGCTGAGTCTTGGGAGATGTTTCCCGCTTGCTGAATATCAGGATCGGAAAGAACAACATTTGAAGGCTTATGTTACGAATACACATGCATCAAAGAGGGTACATCACGTGCAGTATACGTTGAAATTCAGTTATAGACTACGAGCAGTCTCTCTTTCCACTCAGGGATAGTCTCACCACATTAGCGGCTCGACGCGCGCGTCACGTTTCAACCTTCGCGGCCGCTCGCTCGCTTGCTCGTTTTCCTCGACTGTCCCTGTCAGAGCGGAAAGAGGGACTTCCCGTTGTCTAATTCAGTTTAAAAATGATTTGTGGAAGCGAAACATTTTTCATAAAATCTTAGAATGCCGGACAAACTTCCACAGAAGAAGGTGACAAGAATCGCAGGAGCATTGACTGAGTCTTTTAAAACTCGTGCGTGAATATTTATACAGGCATACTGTACGCTGAACAAGCACAAATCGAGCTTCGTCCGTACCAGTTGATGGGTTTCTGTACGTATTTAGAACTTTCGGAGAAACTAGAAAAGCAGACATTGCAAATTAAATAATTAAAATAAGATACTGAAAACTGAACTTATCGAAATAGTGAGAAAATTTTGTCGGTTGGAAAGGAATACACGCAGCTTGTTATGGCGGGCCATCGCTGTCAAAAGTTGATATCATGATATCCTGAATGATACATGATATCTGCCTAATATCATGATATCGTGATATCATGATATCATGATATCATGACGTTAGGATATCTCTAAGATAAGATCTCGTTTAATTCGTAAACCATTTAGCAAATGTTACAGTTAGCCATTTCGCAAATGCCTTGTTATCAGTGTTATCTTTAACTGAATGTCTGATTTAACAGCCTGTCCATGAAATAAATCTGCCCACAACCAACAGTATGGCTTTCCTATAAGGGGCCAACCATTTAACTTCTGAGGGGGGTGTTGGGTGATTTGGTATAGGCATAAATTTTTTTTTTACCCCTTAATTCCTCATGAATTTTTTTTCTTGGGGTATGTGCTTGCAAGATATTTTTTTCTCCCTCCAACGTTCTGCATGAAATTTTTTTGGAGTGTGGATGGGGTTAGTAGGGCTTCATTATAAATTAAATTATAAAAGGTTAGGGATCTGGATCTGATTTTTATAATACAGTACATTAATTTTAACACCGAATGTAAAACATTGAGGTGATCCTTTCCCACTGATGAAAAGAGTCAGACCTGTTCCTGGACTTTAGTCATTTTGCAAGGCGAATGTGCCTACAGTACAGTACATAGTGCATGCATAGAGCTACAGAACAGTACAGTGCATAGCGCGAATGCGCCCTCAGTACATATTTTACGGGAAGATGATGAACCACATCCTTTCCTTGTTAAATCAAACTGATAACCACCAGTACAGCAATAACTTGCTTTAGAGAGCTATCTAGAAAGGGTTTAATCCAACTCACAGCTGAAATACACATTACAAAGCCCCGAAATAATCTTCACAGAGCTCTTAAGTTGCTTTGTTGCCAAAGAGTGAGATCTTTGACGGCGTCATCTTTGTAGGGGGGCCTGGGGGCATGCTCCCCCAGAAAATGTTGAAAAATTGAAGTAGCTAAGACGTGTTTTCCTTTATTCTGAGCGGAAATGTAACCCTTCGAAATTAACTATTTAGATCCCAGATTTTTCTTTTAATTGGACTAATATCAGCTCTTTCTTAACATTCTGACTTATACAGAAGTCAAATTAACATGCCATAACGCTGAAAAACAGCGTTGAGATGCTCTTTGTTGTAGTTTCAAGTAGCTTTCTTTGCAGTGGCCAACAAATCCGCAGGTGGTTCAAAAGATGACTCTTTGTTGGCCATTTTGATAGTAAGCAAAAAGGCCAACGTACCGTCCACCTGGAGAGATGCTGCCGAAATGCTGTTTTGTTTTTCTTATAAGAGACACAACTCTCTCTTCACCGGCATTTGAATGTGGTAGAATAAGAACTGTTTTGGCCACGTCATTTATCCTACCAAATTTATAGGTACTATTCCCTAGCTTCAATGATGACAGATATCCCCAGATCACATCCATCCGAAAACTGGATGATGATTTCTCATCATTTTCCTCACATTCAAACTTTATTCGGGCTTCATCCCAGACTTTCTTAAGAAAAAACGAGGGACAAATTCAATAAGACAACATGCACGAACATGGAAAACTACTGAGGCCTCTTGCAGTACCCATGGATGAAGACACATCCCGCAAAGTACAAAAACTGATTATGGTACTTCACAATGAACACCACATTAACAAAATGACTGAAAAATGGCTTTGTCAAACACCAAACCCGCCTCGAATTCCAGTATTTTATACCCTTACGAAAATCCACAAACCGACTTAATTGGGAGACCTCGGGAGTTTCGGGTCCAACAGAGAAGTTATCAGCATTTGTTGCCATACTGCTCCAGCCTTTAGCACAACAACAGAGGTCGTATCTCAAAGACTGATACAGTCAACTGACTCCATTAATTTCATTGACAGGACTAAAGTTCCAGAGAGCGCAATACTTGAATCTCTTGACGTAACGAGCTTGTATACTAATATTCCACAAGAGAGGGAATACATACAGTATGCAAGGCATACGACACTTTCTATATTAAAAGACGCACCTCCTATCCCTACACGTTTACTTGACAAGCGTTCAGGCTAATATTACAGGAGAACTCATTCCAGTTTTGTGTCAAATAGATAGTTAATAAAGTTAACTTCATGTTCCAACAGCTATTCTGGCATTCTTGATTTAGAGTGCACTGAAAACATTGTTCTTCAAATCACAACACCAGCCGTGATCTTGAAGTTCAGAAAACATGTATCAAGATTGGTAACCTCAGGTGCTATAAATGTAACGAAAAGCAATCTGAGGGGGACAGATTGTTGTGCTATGAATCCCTCTTACCCAAGTCCAGATGCTAAAATCTTTTAACAGTCTGCTAATAAAGTTCAATGTGTCAACCCAGGAAACATCTTGCCAGAATTTTTTTTCCAGCCGATTGTATGTGCGTGAATTTTTTATTGGACAATAATATGCACTTGCAGGATATTTTTTTTCAAAATCACCCAACCCCTCCCCCCCCTCAGAAGTTAAATGGTTGGCCCCTAAATCGTGTTACTTTAACAGTGTTTACAACGTTGATTTTTTGTTCGTGTAGGAGCTCCCCCTCGTCAGTTCCATGGAAGTCAGCCCAGTAGCTAAAGAAAGCCCCAAGTTACACTTCAAACTGAAATGTCGGAGCCAAAATGTCGTTTTTTAACTAAACACCGGGCGCGTTAACTCGAGAAAATACGGTACGCGCGAAAATTATTAAGAATAATGTTCAAAAATACCATTACGAGTTGGTGTAGTTTGTGGGAGTGAGTACAATTGCTACACATAGGGAATACGTTTTTGTCGCTTTGGTCTGAAATGTTGACTAGGGTTGAAGATCAGTACGACACACGCCATCGAAGAAAAAAAAAACAAAACGTAACTCGCATGCAAACCCATCCCCCTCCACTCCCTCAACCTAGCTAACCCTCCCAAGGTAAAGTAAGTTCCAAGTATCAGGCTACCGCGGTCAACTGACAATATCAGGGCTGGTCTTGAGAGAACATACCTTCCTTTCAAAACTTAGGTTTCCCTAAGGTCATTAGGTCCCATATTTACGGATGGCCATTACTTTTGGGAGAGTTTTATCCCAAGGTCTCTATACAAGCATTAACGGTACTTTAGGGTAGGCGTTTTTCTCTAGGGAAGGGGTCGCGTTATTTCCGGAATTCTACGGCAAATAAAAGAAGGAAAGTTATGGTTTGGTATAGATTATTTGGCACGGATAGCCGTTGGATATAATTTGTCAGCAGACTAGCTACACAGCCGTTACACGGCGTGGGACAACTAGGGGTAACGAGCGTTAAGCTTATGTCACATCACCTATTGCGTGACTGGCCAATTTTAAAAGTTTGCGAAAAAAAAATTCTCCAGTCTACAGAAATAGCGATTCAAACCCCTTGCTATTGATAAAACAGCTACCACGAATCAGGCAAAAACCTAGCTAAAGCACGTGCTCACTGGAGACCGGAAATCTGGTTGCATGACTACACCCCCCCCCCCCCCCCAGCCCATACAGTATTGTTCTTTCCAGAGCACAAGTGTCCATCCCAAGAAAAGGATTAATGTATGCACAGGCCTCAAGGTCATCTTGAAGAACGCGGACAAAGACAATCTTAACAGTGAATCTATAAAAAGCGACAGCTAATTAATAAAGTATCAGCTTCTCACTGCTGACGTTGACATTAAAAGCTGGCTTCAGTTCTTGGATATCTTAGTGATATTCTAACGTCACGATATCATGATATTAGGCAGATATCATGATATCATTCATGATATCATGATATCTACTTTTGACAGCGATGGCCCACCATAATGGCCCGCCATAGCAGATATCATGATATCATTCATGATATCATGATATCTACTTTTGACAACGATGGCCCGCCATACCGCCATAGATATTATGATATCGTGATATCACGATATCATGATATTAGACAGAGATCATGATTTCCTTCATGATATCATGATATCTATTTTTGACCGCGATGGCCCGCCATAGCTTGTGACCATAATTCCTGTAGAGATTGTACAATGATACATTTTGGGGCGCACAATTACACACTCGTTGTGCTCTGCTCAATGCAAAAGCGAGGCACGTTTTCTCGCGGCAGGCGGTTTTTACAAATCAAAATCAAATAACTTTATTATAGTCTCAATCGCTCGCACACTCGCACGCATATATTTTTGCTCGAATATCTTGTGTGGAAAAGCCAGAGACACTGGTCCTTGTTTTTGGTTGATCGCGACAGGATGACAAAAGAACCTCATGTTTTTCTTTCCATTCTTGGAGAGCTTAGTTTTACCCGCTGTATGCAAAACCGAAAAGTTTACTAACAGGATGGACGGAAATCCGCGTGAATTATTGAGAGACATTAGATCACTTCCTCTGATACGCCTTGATTTACGCTTTGTTAGCCTCCAAGAATAGTCGGAGGATAAATAACAAGGATAAATTCGAAATTGAACACAGCTTTGCCTTCGAAAACAATTTTATCGGCTAGCTAAGGGGTGAAAGACTGTGTACAACTTACGCGTGGCGGAATGTCACAAAATTCAGTCTTTTATTTATTTCAGACAATCACGTTTCGACGAAAACCAGAAGTTTATGTCTTTCATTCGGAGCAAAGTGTCATTTTACAATATTCACCGTGGCTTCATTAAGAAGCGATGATAGCTTGATTTCCAACAGTTAAACAGATTTTCACACTTTCCCAAGAAAAACCGAAAAAAAACTCTGCGTGAAACGATACTTACATTTAACGCTTTATCCGTCCTTTCGTGGTAAAATATGTGTTCAGTTTGATGCCCCCAAAAACATCAAGCGGTGCTCAGCCTCTAGAATGACCTCTCGAGCTTGGTTTTACAGAACAGATCCCCAAAGTATTGGAGGACAATTTGGAACACTTTCGGGCTTTTTGAGAAACACTTTTCGGGAGCGAACGAGCCAAAAAAAGCCCGGAAATATATTTAAGACCAAAAAGTTTCAGGACTATTTTAAAGAAACGAACACCAATTTATTCCTTGGCGGCTCCTCTTTTAGGTTTGGCTAAATCTATATATTAGGCTGCAGGTGACCGAAGGGAGTGACCGTGGATTCGGTTACTGCAAATATGTCACCTGCATGTGTTTGCCCGTTTCTCTGACGTCACTTTTTTTTTTCCTGTTTTTCTCGGAAACCTAGTCTGGTCGCCACGTCAGCACATTCCTGTGTATGACGTCACTCTTGTTTCATTCGACAGCGGCGTGCCTTGACTGGATTTTATACCTATTCGTCAAAGCGTTGTCTGAGCGTCCTTCAGCATCTACAGGTTGGGAAACGATTTGCTGTGCCTTACAAGCCAGAGAAGACTTAAAACATGAAGATCCTTTTCATTTTCGCTTTTCTTCTTTGCATCTCCGTCGGTAAGTCATTTTAGCACTGCAATAAGTTCTGAAGCGAGTAGCGCGTGTGTTAGTGTCTAAGAGTTATTGAAACTGCGTACCCAAGGGCCTGTTAAAAGGGTTACTTATGAACCAAAACGCGGAACGATTTGTAGTTCAGCGTGTTTAAAGCACTTTTTTGGAGCTTTAAAAGTTGCATTTTCTTTGCCCTGACACTGCAGCTTTAAATGCACGCTCGTGTTTGTTCTGACTTTCTTGAAGAAAGGGTGGGGCGTCACAACTCGATTGGTGTTTGTCCCAACAGAAATACATTACTCCCGTGTCTTGATAAATCTTACCTGCAATTTGCTTTAGATTTATGTCCATAATTGCTAGGTTTAACTTAAATTACAAGTTCTCTAAGCGATGTGTTTCAAATGAAAGGCAAATTTCAAATCACTCTAATATACGCGGTAGCTCGTTGCCGTGCCTTACCGAATACAGAAGTTCGGTAAAATAATTTTCTTTCGGTTTTAGTTATTGTATTCCTTTAATAGGTAGTCACCCTTTTTACCAACGTCGACGAAAGCTTTGTTCAATTTAAAGCAACAGAGAGTCGCGGGCATAGGCTCGTGAAAACGGAGAAGCGAACATGCGTAGTGGTTTTAAAGAATGACACAAATGGCTGAATTAGCTTTCTGTCGACCTGTTTTGGATAATGTGCGCTTCGCTTTCCAATCACGGTCGCAGTACTGACTTCTAGAATCATTCATACGAACTTTCTGGGTCTTGCACGATTAGAAATTTTAAAAAGTTCAACTGTACAGAAAGAGAAACAGGAAAAGACTGACGTTTTCTAGAATGACGTTTTCTAGAACCTTTCACTTAGTCCGCTAAAGGTCAAGTAAAACGTACAACAATGTTGAGTTACAAGTTGAGATTGTTTGTAGGGCGTATTACTACCTCCTCGAGCAAAAACGTTTCTTGCTGCAAAAAGTAGACGGCACTTCTACTTTTTGCATCATGACTGAAGATTTGTTGAGTCTGGAGATGGCCCTGTTCGCTCAACTTACAAAGCCGCTTTGTGGCGCTTCAAGTTGCACGAAAATTTGGAAAGTGCTGCTATTAATACTTGGCCTTAAATTTTCCTGGTTACGCAAACCTGTATTTCAGATATCATTTTCCAGAACATTAGAACTCGAAAAAACAGGAAAAAATTTCTGACTGATAGAAAGATAAATCGGTGAACTTCGCTTCGCCAATTCGTTTGGTTGTCGCGGATGTAACCTGCAGGAAAACGGCTTTAGTGGGGATCACGCAGGTTGGAGTGCGTGGAGGACACGAGGCGCAGGAAACACGCGGAGACTTTCGACACCCTGAGGACATATTATCACTTTGCGTTTTGAGGTTCATGCAGTCGATCAATCCGGAATCATAGTTTGTGGTCACAACTTTGGTGTTGCTTATCTCTTTTTTCTTAAATTCCTAGATCAACTTTCCGGGAATTTAGAGAGGTGTCCATCTTGTTCAGTAGAAATTAATTCGTCAGGCAATTGTTTATGCAATGGCAACATTAAATTGCTTGCATTTTTGAAATTCCTCAGAGCATTGTGCTCACCAACATTTGTGACATTTTTTTAGAAATGCTTTAAAATTCGTCAGTTTACTTCTACAACAGAGCATTACAAATTGGAAAACTATTGAGCAGTCCCCTTTCACTAAGAGTTTTTTTTTAAGATTTCAACCACTGAAACTTTGGAAGAATTCCTTAAGTGTGACCATATATGAACGATTGCTTTCTAGCAGTTAGTATTTTGCTTTTTAGAGGGCCACAAGTTTATCAGTAATTGTAGTTACTGTTACGTGTTACCCTCGTAAAATAGTCTCTTACTTACTTACTTTACTTAGTAGTGTAGTTTCCTGTCGCGCTGTTTATTTATCATTATAAAATAATGGCAATTTTGTGCGAATGGGGTAAACTTCAGTCTCTTATTTGATTTACGTTCACATGACTTAAGTCGGCAAAGTCTGTCACGTCAACTATAAAATAAAATAACTTACTTGTAATGAACACTAACATTCTCCAGTGTATCATTCGCTATGTTCACATTTTCACACTTTCATTTTCCGTATACATCAGCTCTTGTTGGAAACACGGATACCACAACACCAGTCACTGCCTCGTCCCCAGGCGTCCCTCCTTATTATATGTTGGTGCGCGTGGCCTAAATAGGTGCACTGCAGCCTGCATCCTTCCACGACGCCCCGCGCTCCCTGTTTGCCGGCGCTGAACCGGCGCATGGGGACGAGGCAGTAGGGTTCTCTTGTTTTAATGCTAATCACAAAAGTCGCTTCCTTACTCACGAAAAACCGATTTCTTGATCTCCTCTCCCACTGTCCCAAATCACAAAACTGTCCAAAATATACCCTTTCATAGGGTTGCTAAGGTTACAAATTGGTCGATTGATCTCATAGTTACATTATTATCTAGAACTCTTGAATGAACACTAGACGATTTATGACATGTCACGCACTTAATATTTCCGACACTGAGCTGTCAAACCCCTGTACAGTTTACATTTGAGAATGACAACATGGAGCCCTCGAAACGTCACATAACTCTTTTGTCACTAACCTTTCTATAAAACGTTTGTCAAAATGTTTTGTGATTACCAAGGACGTCGTTATTATATTAAGTTTTATCTCTTGCAGTGCTTGGACTCAAGTGCTACTCCTGTACCAGTTCAGAGAGTATGTCAGACTGCAAGGGCAAGATGAAGGAAATCGACTGTAGTATTGCTGGCAGCAACTTTGACCGTTGTGCTTCAATGTCTGTCAATATGGAGACTGGTGGCGTTAAGGTTAAATCGTACGTCAAAACCTGTTACACCAAAGCGGGCTGTGAATACGGTAATGACGTATTTAAGCAGTGCAAGCAAATCAGTGGGGCAACATGCGAGCTGGACTGCTGTGACAAAGATGGCTGCAACGGTGATACAGAGACCCCTACAAAGGGTAGTACAGGTGGTACAAACAGTAGCGTTATCCTAATGGTGGCATGCGCATTTATGGCCTTGTTCCGTTAAGTGGAAGGTGAGAACCTCCAGTGTGTGCAGCAGTCCGAGTTAGGATTCTCCTTAGGAGCCAAGCCTTTTTTGTAGTGACTTAGGAAGAAAACAAAAATCTGTAGTTTGTATGTCAGCTGCATTAAAACACTGTTAAGATGATTTAACTGTCATGTTGGGAGCTTTTGGTAGAAAAATAATACATAAGAGTGGGGATCGATCCAGAAGTGTTTGCGTGGAATGGTAGCCTTGTAAACTTCGAAACCTCTTTTTTAGTCGACACAACGTACAACTCTTTTTTCTTCCCTCCTTAGGGCCGAACCAGGGGGGTGGGGTGTGGGGGTACTGTGTAAATTTTTGGGTGTGGGTGTGCCGCGATTACTCTGAGACCCTTACCCAAACCATTTTAAGCTGCACTGTGTAACCCTATTCTAGACTAGACACCAAAAACCTCTGCCCTAACCTGTCCCAGACTCGTCGTGTCTATCTTTAGTTTTCTAATAATTGATACCCTCTTTTAAACCAAAACGTTCTGATTTCTATACGATGGGCTTCCAGATTGCCTTTGCACAAAGAACTTTAATTCAGTGGAAGAGTGCGTTTTTCGAATCTTTGCAAATGCTTTGAATCTATGCAAGTGTTTTCAATTTCTGCAAGTGCTTTGTGATTTCTGCAATTGTATTCAATTTCTGCAAGTGCTTCATGATTTCTGCAAGTGTTTCGTGATTTCTGCTAGTGTTTTTCCCTATGCACCACCAACAGAAAACTCCCCACCTTAACAGCAGCGCAAGAGGAAAGACTGGGCGACTGGTTGGTAGAAAGCACAGGGGGTACTCATGTATATTAGTGACTGGGAGATGCGAATGAAGCCAAAAAGACCCATTAGGATAAAACTTGATTTAAAAAAGTCCAACAGCCCAGATAACCCAAAACAACCCTAGGCCTAGAAGCCAGGGTGCTCTTTTCAACAACCACAACGTGGATTCAGCCTGTCCATTAACAAGTTTTTGGACTCCGTGAAAACGTATGTACAAAATGCCAAAAGGAGAACGTAATTTCAAAGTGGTATAGAGTGGTAGTAAGTGTCACAGAGGCTTCGTCAGAAGAAATCGAAACGTAGGATTGAGAAATGTTCCGAGACGAGAATTAAAAATAGCTAATATTTAACCCTTCCTTGTACCGTATAACGTAAATTTACATACTATCAAAAGAGGTCTTTCGATCAGTGCTATGTAATATTTATTCTATCCACAAAACGTGCTCTTAATGTAACGTTTCTTTTTGTATAATTGCAATTAGACTTAAAATGTTACTATATAAGAAAGGTTTTCCGTTTTGGAATGGCAAGAGTTTTCCTATTTTTCTTTCTATTTTTAATCATGATTACTTTAACTAAAATATTGTGTTATATGCTCTATTGTATGCTTTTCCTGTTGTTTCCTCCTCCTTTCTCCTTAATACCCAGCTGCTGTTTAAGTGTTATAAAATCCCCAACTCTTGATGTTTCTTTTTGTTGTGTTATATGCTCTATTGTATGCTTTTCATATTGTTTCCTCCTCCGTTCCCCTTGCCACCCAGCTGCTGTTTAAGTGTTATGAAATCCTCAATTCTTGATGTTTCTTTTTGTCTTCTTTCACTCACTGGACCGTGGCAAAATGTTCACCACGAAGCCATTTTTCGCTCGAAGAATTAAGTGAGGTTGCAGATCTTCGTCTGGTGCAATGTTCTGAGGAGCGACACTCAACTCAAACCTGTCGCCAAGGAACAAACAAACAACCCTTTGAAATTTGATGCCATTTTCCTTCCTGCGCTTATTTCGCTGGGGGAGGGGATAAGGTTAAATCTTCACGCGCCAACTGGCTCACAACCGCCGGAACTTAACTCGCGGTTTCCGGTGGCATGGAACGACTAGAAGATTATTACTCTACCCTGGTTGGGATGCTAGTCCATCGGAGCGTTACTCTCAGCATTTTTCTTGGGCTTCTCTAACGGTTCACTGTTACCCATGTACACCTGGGTGAACAGAGACAACGTGAAGTAAACTTTGTTGTCTAAGAAAACAATATGAAAGGATGCAGAGACGAACATTAAATCATCGGCCCTCTGATCTTCCGATCGGAGGTCCACTGCACTGACCCCCACACCACCGCCGCCCCTCCAACAATGGGAGGGAGGGGGTGAGGGAGTTTTTTTTTGGCTTAGTGGTGATCATGCGAACGCTTGCGTTTTACCGATTAGAGCGAAGCGAGCCCGGCGAGCGGAGCGAGCCGAGCGTTTCCTTCCCCTCCTCTCCCCGTCTCTTCACTCATTCTCGCCCTTTGTTTTTTCTTCGCTCTTTCCCCGACCAGAGAGCCTGTTCACAAGCTACTTACCGATATCCCCCCGGGTTCAAATCCCGGCCTAAATGACATACGTTGGTTGCCTTTGTTGGTTCTACAGTCCTTAATCCCTTATAAAAATTAAATGGTTATGTGCCGCCCCCAAAAGGGACAAAGCATACAGTATCACGGTTCGACTAATAGTAATTTCCCCTGTTCTCATTTTACTTACCTGCGAAGGATCATTGCTAGAGTAGTTTTAATCTCAGCAAGAGCAAAAGCTTGACCGATGCAGTTTCTAAAAACACAAAAATGGAACGGCAAATTGTTATATTTCCACAACTATTAGTTTACAATCCTTGCCAAAATGTTTTGTGACACTATTTTCGTGCTCTTTTTGTAAGCTATGATTTACCGTATATAAATAATCACAAGAAGAGTCCAAAACATGTATAAATACCGAGGCGTTCGCCTTGGGGTTTTGGCATCCCTTAGTAAATAGTAAATAACCAGTTGTGAATCGGTGTTTAAATAACGCACATTGTAAAATCTTTTGGATGACATCATTTCTTTTTTCTCCTTATAAGTATCAAGTTCGACAGCTATTTTGGGCGAAAGAAAGGAGTGCCGTCAAACACGATCGTTATTACGGTTGACCTTGCTCTCATTTTACCACTGACGGGAAAGCTACCCTCTAAGAATGAGCGTGTGAAATGCTTTACTAACGGTACTATGTCTTAAAAATTTAGCCACACGAGCAAAACATTATTTCACTGATTAGAATTCAGAATTTTTTTACCTGGGTCCGGCAGAGAAAGGAATGTACGCATATGGCGACTTGTCTTTCATGTTTTCATTTGTGAAACGAAGAGGATCATACTTCTGCAAAACATAAATGGTGAACTGACCATAATTCCCAAATCCCATCAGTCCTGTAACAGCAGCTTAAGAGCAAGGCTCGACAGCAAAAATCATCTTACATCTTGCCATATTCTTGGCAGGATCTATTTCAAAATCTATTGACATTGTATTTCACATCACCTCTGGGTCCTTCCAAACATGTGGATTACGATGCAAGGCAAAAACATGTGTCATGACCCATGTCCCTACAAGAAAAGAGAAACATCAGTCGCGGGATACAACTGTCTAATATAACAATGGCCGTTTTGGATTTGCAAGTCATGTGGTTCTAATGCCTTTGACTTAGATCAATATTTATAAAGTACTACATCAGTCAGAATGTATCAAACAGGAATGGAATTGACATTTGACTGATTTGAATGTTTGATTGCCATTTCCTCTGTTGTCTTCTTTGTCTATTTGCTTTTTGCTCTTTTTGAGGTTTTGTCTAAAATTGACAAGTGTACGTTTTCCTTGATTTGTTTACGTTCATTCTTTGAAGGTTTCTGTTTGTATGCATGCTTGGTTTTAGTAAGAGATCAGTGCGTGTATCCCACTGGATTGTTATTAATAAGTCGGGGTCGTTTTAACTATAACAACAACAACAATCGAACTACTCTCTACTGAGGCCCGCTTAATGCGGACACTACGCGTGCTTTGTAGGAATGCAGTTTTATTGCGAAAGGCGCACACTTTGTTAATTTTTGACAGTGTTAGTAAAACAAGAAAACAAACTACACTTCTAACATGTAAAGCTTACAAAATTAAGACAGGTAGGTTAAATTTCTAAACTCTGAACATGACGAGAAACAAATTTAACGGAAATTTTTTGTCCTGTTATTTGCAGAAGTTGTTTTACAGTCCAGCATAAAGGTACTATGACGATTTGTTTGGTAGGAGTTTTCTCTAGCCCCTTTTCACTATTTTCTTCAAATTTGTCTATATAAAAGTGATTTGAAAAACAGCATTACAAACCAACCTTCAGGCACCAGTTTCCCGTCAATCTCATAAGGCTTATCCAACATGCGGCTGACTGAGGGAACTACAGTATACAGCCTGTTGGACTCCTTGATACAAAGCTGAACATATTTCAGTTTACTCAGATCGTTCCTTCAAAGGACAAGTACCTTGTTAATAGCACAATTAAAAAGCAAAATGCCTTATTTAAGAATGGTGGACAATTCATTTCCTTTTATGTTGATAAAACGTCACCTCCATAGCCTCGTCCCGCAGAGTAAAGGTTGGAGTACACAAAGGGAAAAGTATTCAAGCAAACCGATCAAAGAACAATTTCTATTACTGTCCCTGCACCAAGTTCCTTCGGGTGTACGCTTAATTAAGGACTTACTTTGCAACTAGTCCGCTCGTGTAAATACTAAAGAGTACTTCGATCTGGGGAAAGTCCCAAGGACAACACTCACCAACAAAAGCAATGGGGCACTTTCGGATATTGCTGAAGCCAAACTGTTTAGAGTTATGTGTAACAAGGAACGGTAATGAAGGTGCCCCAAGAACTTCTATCAAAGGTTTTAGTCTCTTCACGTATGCCATCTTTAAGTATTCTTTAAATTTTGTAAAAGTTAGTGAGGACGATTGAGGGGGACACTTTTTACCTAACTTGAAGTATCGACCACTTGAATATAGCGATCGCCCAAAGTTACTGATAGCAAAAGATCACCGAAACTTTTACATAAGTAGTGAATTTTCGAGTCTTATGATATTACTCACCATTCGAACTCTTCCTTATCTCTAAACACTTCCTCAATTTCCTCTCGACATTTCTTCTGGTGTTCTGGAAACCTTGCCAGATTGTACAATGCCCAAGAGATAGCTTTTTTGAGTTAAGAAAGAAAACGTCTGTTCAAAATGTCCATCAAATTAAAACTAAACTAAACTAGGAACAACGCAAAAAGGCACCCTGGGATATTGGTATGTACGCCACCCAATCACATCAAACACTTTAAGTGATTAGAGCCAAAAAACAAGTATTTCAAATTGAACACAAAAAGACTTTGAAAACATTTCAACTGACAGGACGCATGAGGAGGTAGACCAGTTAGCTATTTGCAAGCAGGGCCGAGGAGTTGAACGCGGGCCTACCACGTGATTATTCTAGCAAAAGGTTAAAAAGAATTTACCTATCATTCAGCCACGCTGCCTCCAAAGCTTAAAAGACATCCTATGCCACCCTTATGCAAAGAGAAGTCACAGTTGGACTGGATTTCGCATCTCATCGATTAAGAAAAGGATTTTCTTCTTAGATTAATCAGAATAGCTGAACTGTTCTACTTACAACTAGCTGTTGGGTCGTGGCCTGCAAACATAAAAGTCAAGACTTCTGAAATGATTTCCTCCTCGGACAAACCTTCCCCGCGTTCATCCTAAATTGTGCAACAGATATATAATATGTCACGAATGCAGCAAATACCCGAATCATTGTTCTTGAAGTTTCACCATTCAAATAAAAGTCTTAGAGCAACGGCAGTAGTTGAGACTCTCAAGGGCTGGCCATTCAAATGAAAGCAAAATTTTGAGCAGAACTATTCAGTGGCGCTGTTTGTTATGCTTGACAAGACAGTTCTGAGTCTTAAGTCTGTGTAGGAAATCCGCAAGGGTTAACCATTTAGATGAAAGTTTGTGAAAGCCACTAAGCAGTACTTTCCTGTGGAGCTGTGCATTATGTTGTGTAAGATGTTTCTAAAGTTTGGCTTCCCAGATCAGGATGTTGCCCCCTAAGAAGATAAAAGGTTAACGCATGTACGCATAAAAAGTGCAAACGTCTTACTGTTACTTTAATAACGATACCTATTACCCTTGCTGCAAGAAGGATATCTAGGAAGTCCAAACGTTTCTTTTTCCAAGCTTCTCTTGTTCAACCTTTAAAAGTGGAAGACAAGTGTTAGGAGAAAACAGTTAAGAGAAAAGGGTTGCTCAAAAGGAACATATCTCGGATGGTGAAGAACGCAACCAGAACAGTTTTTCCGAATTGGGCCATTAAACTATTTCTGGTCATCATCACCCTAACTATCGTGATCATAATAGTCATGATCAAAATCATCATCATCATCATCATTATCATTATCATTTTCATCAGTACTTATCGTACCCCAGATAGTGTGTAAGGCCATGAAGTGTCCCCTTCCAGTGATTTTGTTCCTTTGCAATCTCTTTCACTACACGCCATAAGTTCATTCTAGTCAATAAACCTCTCCTCTGCTGACCTACTTCATGTTACCTTGGCCTTCTCTTCTTTTTCAGTCCATCCTGTGATACCTTCTGAAGCATATTATTTTTTACTTTACCACACTTACAAAGGAAACTTGGCAACCTTCAAGGGGTTTCCCATTTAAGCAACGTGTCTGCTCTGTATGGCTGATAACTCTCATAACTTTGGCTTTTTTAAATCATTCGCCTGAGACCCGATGTATCTGGAGACCGTATGAAGCCTCTCTGTTTTCCCCTACAAATAATCGTAGCTGCTGGAGAACAATACTACATCGTCAGCAAATTCAAGAACCTCTACGATTGATGTTAGTCTCTTGCTTAATCCTCTCCTTTGAGTCTTGATGGTGTTTGTCATTTCCCAATCACCAGAAAACATGAGACCAGAAAGCAGACACCCTTACCGCATATACTTCCGCAGTACATATCCCTGGTATCCCAAAGTGCATGAGCATCCTCCAAAGTTTCTTCCTCTCAAGGCTGTCAAAAGCCTTATTAAAGTCAACAAACTTCACAAAGAGGGGGCTTCCCAAACGATACATTGCTCAAAACAGTTGCTTGATGGTGCTTTTTCCTTTCCTTAACTCAGCTTTCTCATTCCTATTTTTCTCAACGCCGCACTGCATTCTTTCCATCAACACTCTTTCACGAATTTACTTGGAACTGACAACAGAGCGATACCCCTGTATTAATACCACATTACGCCCTTCTTAAGATTATGTCGCCCTTCTTAGGAACATTGTCGCCCTTCCTAGGAATCTGTACAACGTATTTCCAAGACACGCTTCCCCCCAGACATCAAGGACTTCTGGTCCCTTTCGAACAATGCACAGAGTTGTCTCGTAGCAAAATCCATGTCTGCTTCAAGAATCCTAACATATTCCATCGATATCTGGAAACTTTTGCGCGTTTGTATGAGATTCTCTAATGTACCCTACATGAATAAAACTTTCTTCTTGATTATCACTTTATTTAACGTCCACAGAATAAAACGCAACACTTTTCTAGTACACAAACAAGATATTGGCAGCACTCACATTATCTTGCAAAGTAGCTCTTCTTTCCTTTATTATTTCTTTGGCTTTGTCCTGCGCCAGGGCACAGTTCTTAGCGTACTGTCTTGCTCCTGCCGCCATTTGATAAATCACATCTGAATACAACATAGGGCTCCTAAAAAACACAGAATAGTTTCGAAAAAGAACCACCTTATAAGGGCTTTAAAATAATTATTTCTAATTGGTTGACTGATTAATTAATGAAGTTAATTAAATTAATAACATGACAGTATATTTTAAAGTGTTATAAAATACATGCAAGTTAGAGCCATTGAGATTATCAGGCGCTATATCAGTTACTTAGTCAACCAGAAAATTCACACAGCTGGTTAGCCACTATCTAAATAATGAGCAAATACATTCGTAAGTCAGCCTGTCTGTCAGTCAGAGAATCAGTCAATAGCATACAAGCTAATTAGTCTGTCAGTCAGTCAGTAAGCCATGTTGTCAGTAATTACGATGACTTCCCTGTCCGTCAGTCAACCAGTTAGGCATCCAGTCTTTTAGATAGCGTTGGTCAGTCAGTCAGTCAGTCAGTCAGTCAGTCAGTCAGTCAACCAATCAGTCAGTCAGTCAGTCAGTCAGTCAACCAATCAGTCAGCCAGCCACCCTGTCAGTCAATTAGTCAGTCACTTAGTCCGTCAGACATGTCAGTCAGTGAGTCAGTCAGTCAATCAATCGGTCAGTAAGGCAGTCATAGTCAGTCAGTCAATCAGTCAGTCAGGCAGTCATAGTCAGTCAGTCAGTCAGTCTGTCAGGCAGTCATAGTCAGTCAGTCAATCAGTCAGCCAGACAGTCATGGTCAGTCAGTGAGTCAATCAGTGAGTTGGTCGATTAGTCAATCAATCAGAAAGTAAGAAAATGAAAAAATCCGTAAGTAAAAACAGAGTGAAAATATGTTTATTGTTTGGGGCTTTCCGGCAATATCATTGTATTGTGACCCTGGTATCCCTGTGCATGAAAAGACCATATCCTACTGCTTACACCTGTTGTCTAAGCTAAATAGATAATGAAAAATATATATCATGTTACTGGTAACTGATCAATTAGAATACGTTGGTCGCCCACATTGGTGAGTCGTTATACCAGAAGAACAAAACACACAAGGAATCCAGATTCTAAAATCTTCATCGAGCTGAGCTGAGGTCTTGGAGCTCATAAGTCGAGGGGACATCATGGACACCTTCCTAGTCATAAACTGCTCCCTCGATGCTTTATTGATGCTCATATCCGTCATTGCAAACGCTTTAATATTCAGGGGCGTAGCTACCTGTACGCATGTACGCACGTGCGTACCTGTAAAATGCCACAAAACGTAAATAACTAAATAAAAAATAAATAAATGAAAAGTAAATAAATAAATAAATAAATAAATAAATAATAAGAGTGATTAGTGAAGAAAATCTCAATCACTTCAGTGCTGATGTTCATTGTCTTTCGCGTACCTGCTCTTGATCGCGATCAATAAACAGCACTATTGAAACGATCCAAGCCAAAGTGCATACTCTTTCAAACACGCATTGCGACATTTGATCATAGATCTCATTTTGTCGCTGCGAGGACAAAGCGAAGACAAAGCGCTTTTACAAACGACGAGATCTCATAAACTAAATAGTTTACTTATAATGCTACCGCTCCAGGTGAAGACTTCTCTTAGCTTCGAAAGAGATGGAAATAAAATACTGCACAGACACACGCTTAATGACTGAGCTAAGTGAAGAGGGAGATAATAAAGCTCGGGGGTTCCATTCGTCTATCCGCAAGTGGGATTTCGTCATAACGACTGTGATTTTGCAGCATGTGTTTGAATGTACCCACCGATCATCAGTATACCATCAGGTAAGCATAACTACTTTTCTTCTATTTCTAATAATCTGGTAGCTAACAAAATAATCACCGAAGAATTTACTACAGCTTAGTGGAAACTAAAATGCGTTACGATGCCAATAACGGTAAAATGGGTGTAGAGCCCTGAATAAGATCTGGTGATGAAGCATCCAAGGAAGACGGGGATGTCTGGGTCGCGCTGCTAGAAAAGGTCACAGAGATTTCTGCTTTATATAACATCGATCCAAGTATTCCAAGAAGAGCGGGAAGACAGCAACACCGTGCCAAAATTGAAGCAGATACACCTTCCTAATATCTGAAGTCAACGAGCTGTTAGTGAAACCCTTACAGGGCTTCCAGGCACACCTCTAATACCTGGTACTTTTTGATAACACCTTTACATTAGCTAGTACGTATGAGAGTCTCACTTCACTTGTTTACATAAACTTTTGATACTCAATTTTCATTTCAGGAAAACTTCAAGGGTTGACGGAAAAAGGGGTGGGAAACATAATTTATATAGCCACTATGGAGAAGACATGCACATGTCTCTTGATGATTTCAAACGAGAGGTCTCTAGGTGGCGTCATCTGTGGCGGTTGAGTAAAGATGAGAATCCCCAAACCTTGGTCGAAACACTGGACTACAAAAATGCAGAATTGTACCCAGGAATTGATGTAGTCATCACGACGCTTCTGACATATCCTGTGTCAACTTGCCTCGTAGAAGTGGCATGAAGAGGCTCCAAATGGCACTTCGGAACACAATGTCTGATGAGAGATTGCCTTCATTGGCGGTCCTTCATGTACGTAAACACAAGGAAGTCGCTTGACGTCGACCAAATTATCTCAGAGTTTGCTGGGAAGAAAGATTGAAGACTATCCCTGTGCTTATAAACATTGCAACTTGTAACACCCCATAGGTCATTTTACATAGTTTCAGTAGCTCCTTATTCGGTTCTTAAGAACGTTGTACACTGTTCGCCTAAAACATTTGTAAGAAGGGTGAAACTTAGTGAAACATGGGCAGGGCTGTCTTATTATAGGTACACTGTGCACTACTTGAATAAGTCAACGAAAATAGTATGGGATGCGCAATGATAACAACATTCAATTGCGAAAAACTAAACCACGACTTCCTGCATTGCGCTGCTGATAATAAACAACCGGAGGACCTCACTACTAACTATTAAATGAAATGGGGGGGGGGGTTAATTTCTCCCTACTGAATTTGGAAAAATGTGCGTACCTCTGAAAAAATCCTGGCTACGCCCCTGGTACCTCCCTCGTAGACTTATCGAGTACCTGCCTCGTAGACTTTTTCAGGGGGATCCTAGTATCTGCGGGACCTAACATACATACATTCTTTATTAACTTTCCCCAAAGAGTATTTAATTACAATAAAAAATCGTTATGAATCCATAAAATCTTTAAGGAGTTTACGTTCAAGACTGTACTTAAAAGCAGATACTGAGCTAATAATTTTCAAGAGAACTGTCCAGTGAGTTCCCTACACTAACTACTCTATAATAAAAAGTTCTCTGGCCGTCGGCTGCTAGTAGTTTTGAAAAGTGGGATATTCAGCTTTTGTGAGTTTCTGATGGTACACCCGCTATTTTCTTTTGGACCATTTTGGCCATGGGTAACATTGACCGGCACGTCAGGGCCTGTGATCAAGTGGTGGGCCATCAATGACATCAATGGCCTGCGTCTAATACCTCTGCCAACGGTGAATCTTTCCGAAAATAGCTGCGGAATCGTTAGGACGTGGGCCTCAGCGTATGGTACAGCTGCACGACAAAGAACAGTGAAACAGGAGATGTCTAAGCACGGAACGTTGCCAGACTTTGTTTTATGTCAACGACAGTTAGATGTTGGCGAAAGGGTCACTTTGAACTTTGAATTCGACGAAAACGAAGATGTGAACGAAGACCATGAATCTAACCAAAGTGAAGATGCCAGTGAACCTGACTACAACATTATGAAGACGACGATTTCGATAAAAGCCGCGATGAAGGGGTGGATCTCATTGTAACAGTCGATAGGACTTCAGATGACCTCAACCTACAAGACGAACTAAGGGGCGCAACCAACCAATTTCCTGTTTGGTGCCAGGTCACGATATGGAAGGGCAGAGAGAATTAATAATCGACTAACATAAAATGTCCTCATCCCTCAAAGCCTCAGAAAATGGAAAACTACACGTCTTAATTAACTTAAGTATGTGCCATATATAAAACCAATATTCGCTGTTGTATCAAGAATTGAAGAATTGAAAATTACAAATTTGCTGTGTTGACCATTATTCTCGGCGGGTTTTCGGTTTCGAGCGATTTTTCTTCCATTTTTCCGGTTTTGATGGAAATTTTGGGCAGTTATCAGGTTTCTGATAAGCCCCAATGGCCCCCCCCCTTTATATAAAAAAAATATGTGCTTGGTAGAACATTGCACCTCTTCTTTCGTCAGATCCGAAACTTATCCGGATAGTCATCGGAAATCTCTCCGGATAATAGGCTACAGGTGACCGAAGGGAATAACCGTGGATTCGATTACTGCAAATATGGCAGCTGCATGTGTTTGACGTTTCTCTGACGTCACTTTTTTTCCTGTTTTTCTCGGAAACCTAGCCTGCCTTGACTGGATTTTATACCTGTTCGTCAAAGCGTTGTCTGAGCGTCCTTCAGCATCTACAGGCTGGGAAACGATTTGCCTGTGCCTTGCAAGCCAGAGAAGACTCAAAACATGAAGATCCTTTTCATTTTCGCTTTTCTTCTTTGCATCTCCGTCGGTAAGTCATTCTAGCACTGCAATAAGTTCTGAAGTGAGTAGCGTCTGTTAGTGTCTAAGAGTTATTAAAACTGCGTACTCAAGGGCCTGTTAAAAGTGTTACTTATGTACCAAAACGCGGAACAATTTGTAGTTCAGCGTGTTTAAAGCACTTTTTCGAGCTTTAAAAGTTGCATTTTCTTTGCCCTGACACTGCAGCTTTAAATTGTTGCATGCTCGTGTTTGTTCTGAATTCCTTGAAGAAAGGGTGGGGCGTCACAACTCGATTGGTGTTTCTCCCAACAGAAATACATTACTCCCATGTCTTGATAAATCTTACCTGCAATTTGCTTTAGATCTATGTCCATAATTGCTAGGTTTAACTTAAATTACAAGTTCTCTAAGCGATGTGTTTCAAATGAAAGGCAAATTTCAAATCGCTCTAATATGCGCGGTAGCTCGTTGTCGTGCCGTACCGAATACAAAAGTTCGGTAAGATAATTTTCTTTCTGTTTTAGTTATTGTATTCCTTTAATAGTTAGTCAGCCTTTTTTGCCAACGTCGACGAAAGCTTTGTTCAATTTAAGGCAACAGAAAGTCGCAGGCAGAAGGTAGCCTTGTGAAAACGGAGAAGCGAACATGCGTAGTGGTTTTATAGAATGACACAAATGGCTGATTTAGCTTTCTGTCGACCTGTTTTGGATAATGTGCGCTTCGCTTTCCAATTACGGTCGCAATACTGACTTCTCGAATCATTCATACGAACTTTCTGGGTCTTGCACGATTAGAAATTTTAAAAAGTTCAACTGTAAAAAGAGAAACAGGAAAAGAGTAGATTGTTTTCAAATGACGTTTTCTAAAACCTTTCACTTAGTCCGCTAAAGGTCAAGTAAAACGTGCAACAATGTTGAGTTACAAGTTGAGATTGTTTGTAGGGCGTATTACTACCTCCTCGCGCAAAAACGTTTCCTGTTGCAAAAAGTAGACGACACTTCTACTTTTTGCATCATGACTGAAGATTTGAGTCCGGAGATGGCACTGTTCGCTCAACTTACAACGCCACTTTGTGGCGCTTCATGTTGCACGAAAATTTGGAAAGTGCTGCTGTTAATACTTGGTCTTAAATTTTCCTGGTTACGCAAACCTGTATTTCAGATATCATTTTCCAAAACATTAGAGCTCGAAAAAACAGGATTAAAAAATTTCTGACTGATAGAAAGATAAATCGGTGAACTTCGCTTCGCCAATTTATTTGGTTGTCGTGGATGCAACCTGCAGGAAATTGGCTTTGGTGGGGATCACGCAGGTTGGAGCGCGTGGAGGACACGAGGCGCGGGTAACACGCGGGGACTTTCGACACCCATAGGACATATTATCACTTTGCGTTTTGAGGTTCATGCAGTAGATCAATCCTGGATCATAGTTTGTGGTCACAACTTTGGTGTTGCTTATCTCTTTTTTCTTAAGTTCCTAGATCAACTTTCCGGGAAATTAGAGAGGTGTCAATCTTGTTCAGTAGAAATTAATTCGTCAGACAATTGTTTATGTAATGGCAACATTAAATTGCTTGCATTTTTTAAATTTTTCAGAGCATTGTGCTCACCATCCTGGCAACGGTTTGGCAACATTTGTGACAAATTTTTAGAAATGCTCTAAAACTCGCCAATTCACTTCTATAACAGAACATTTCAAATTTAAAAACTATTGAGCAGTCCCCTTTCACACTGTAGTTTTGTATTTTTTAAGGTTCCAAATATTGAAACCGTGGAAGAATTCCTAAAGTGTGACCATATATGAACGATTGCTTTCCAGCAGTGTAGTTTCCTCTCGCGATGTTTATTTATTGTTGTAAAACATTGGTAGTTTTGTGTGAATGGGGTAAACTTGGGTGTTTAATTTCAGTCGCTTTTTTGATTTACATTTACGTGACTTTATTCGGCAAAATCTGTAAAGATACCACGCCAACTATAAAATAAAACAACTTACTTGTAATGAACACTAGCATTCTCCAGTGTATCATTCAACATTTTCACATTTTCACACTTTCATTTTCCGTATACATCAGCTGTTGTTGGAAGCACGGATACCACAAAACTAGCCACGTTTAGGATTCACTTGTTTTAATGCTAATAGCAAAAGTCACTCCCTTACTCACAAAAACCGATGTCCTCTCTCCCTGTCCCAGGTCATAAAACTGTCCAAAATATACCTTTTCATAGGGTTGCTAAGGTTAGAAGATAATTGGACGATTCATGTCATAGTTACATTATTATCTAGATCTCTTGAATGAACGCTAGACGATTCATGGTATGTCACGCACTAAATATCTCCGACAGCTGTCAAATCCCTGTGCAGTTTACCTTTGAAAATGACAACATGCAGTCCTCGAAACGTCACGTAACTCTTTTGTCACTAACCATTCTAAAAACGTTTGTCAAAATCTCTTGTGATTACCAAGGAGGAAGTCGTTATTATAACAAGTTTTATCCTCTTGCAGTGCTTGGACTCAAGTGATTACTTGAGTACTTGTGATTACCAAGGAGGAAGTCGTTATTTCTACAAGTTTTATCCTCTTGCAGTGCTTGGACTCAAGCCCGGGAGGGGGGGGACTACCATATGAAAGTGGCGGGGATGCTCGTCGGAAAATTAGAATTAAACCCCTAAAGGAGACCAATCTGGGCGTGGTTCAGGCGTTATTTGACCCCTAAACGAGACCATGCTAAAACAGACAACCAAATAAGAGCTTCAGTGATTTTAAATGCACTAAAGATTGACGCTAAAGATTGACGTCGTTTGGTTTTTTCAGATAGATATTTCTCTACGCACACCCTAAGCGATACCTGAATGGGTAAAAATATTGGCTTTCCTTCCTAAAAACCCTAAGCGAGACCAAAATCTGCAATTTACAACCCTAAGCGAGACGACGAGCATCCCCGTCACTTTCATATGGGAGTCCCCCCTCGGCGACTCAAGTGATTACTTGAGTACTTGTAATTACCAAGGAGGAAGTCGTTATTTCTACAAGGTTTATCCTCTTGCAGTGCTTGGACTCAAGTGATTACTTGAGTACTTGTGATTACCAAGGAGGAAGTCGTTATTTCTACAAGTTTTGTCCTCTTGCAGTGCTTGGACTCAAGTGATTACTTGAGTGCTTGTGATTAGCAAGGAGGAAGTCGTTATTACAACAAGTTTTATCTCTTGCAGTGCTTGGACTCAAGTGCTACTCGTGTGTCAGTTCAGATAGTATGTCAGACTGTAAGGGCAAGATGAAGGAAATCGACTGTAGTATTGCTGGCAGCAACTTTGACCGTTGTGCTTCAATGTCTGTCGATATGGAGACTGGTGGCGTTAAGGTTAAATCGTACGTAAAAACCTGTTACACCAAAGCGGGGTGTGAAACCGGTAATGACGCATTTAAGCAGTGCAAGCAAATCAGTGGGGCGACATGCGAGCTGGACTGCTGTGACAAAGATGGCTGCAATGGTGATACAGAGACCCCTACAAAGGGTAGTGCAAATGGTGGTACAAACGGCGGTACAAACAGTGGTACAAACAGTGGCACATTGGCCGCGTTCAGCGTTATCCTAATGGTCGCATGCGCCTTTATGGTCTTGTTCCGTTAAGTGGAAGGTAAAAACCTCCAGTGTGTTTAGCAGTCCGAGTCAGGATTCTCCTTAGGAGCCAAACCTTTTTTGAAGTGACTTAGAAAGAGGCAAAAACTGTATCTAGTTAATTTTTTAAAGTTTGTATTTCAGCTGCATTAAAACACTGTTAAGATGATTTAATAGTGTCATGTTGGGAGTTTTTGGTAGAAAAATAATACATAAGAGTGGGGATTGATCCAGAAGTGGTTGGGTGGAATGGTAGCCTTGAATTACACTTCGAAACCTGTTGTAAATCATATATAGGTTCTACGATCTTGATGATCTTTTTCGTCGACACAAGGCCGAACCTGGGGGGGGGGGGGTGGGGTACTGTATAAATTTTTGGGTGTGGGTGTGGGTGTGCCGCGAAAACTCTCAGGCCCTTAACCAAACCATTTTAACATGTTTAAGCTGCATTGTGCAACCCTATTCTAGACTAGACACCAAAAGACTCAGACTCTTCGAGTGTCTATCTCTAGTTTCCTGCTAACTGATACCCTACTTTAAACGAATGGTCTGATTTCTGACCATTTCCATACCATGGGCGTCCAGATTTCCTTTGCACAACGAACTTTAATTCACTGGAAGAGTGCGTTTTACGAATCTTTGCAAGTGCTTTGAATCTATGCGTTTTCAATTTCTCAGAGTGTTTTGTGATTTCTGCAAGTGTTTTCAATTTCTGCAAGTGTTTTGTGATTTCTGCAAGTGTTTCGTGATTTCTGCTAGTGTTTTGTCCCTATGAGCCACCCCAGAAAACTCCCCACCCTAACAGCAGCGGAAGAGGAAAGACTGGGCGACTGGTTGGTAGAAAGTCCAGGGGGTATTCATGTATATTAGTGACTGGGAGATGCGAATAAAGCCAAATTGTTAACTCAAAAAGACCAATTAGGATAAAACTTGATTTGAAAAAGTCCAACAGCCCAGATAACCTAAAAATACCCTACGCCTAGAACCTAGTGTGCACTTTTTAACAACCACATCGTGGATTCGGCCTGTCCATTAACAAGTTTTTGGACTCCGTGCAAAAGGTTGTAGAAAATGCCAAAAGGAAAACGTAATTTCAAAGTGGTTTAGAGTGGAAATGAGTGTCATAGAGGCTTCATCAGAAGAAATCGAAACGGAGGATTGAGAAATGTTCCGAGACGAGAATATAAGAATAGCTAGTATTTAACCTTTCCTTGTACCCTACAACGTAAATTTACATACTATCAAAAGAGGTCTTTCGATCAGTGCTATGTAATATTTATTCTGTTTGCAAAACGTGCTCTCAATGTAACGTTTCTTTTTGTATAATTGCAATTAGACTAAGAACGTTATTATATAAGAAAGGTATTTCGTTTTGGAATGGCAAAAGTTTTCCTATTTTTCTTTTGTTTAATTTCATGATTGCTTTTACTGAAATGCAGTGTTATATGCTCTATTGTATGCTTTTCATATTGTTTCCTCCTCCGATCTCCTTGCCACCCAGCTGCTGTTTAAGTGTTATGAAATCCTCAACTCTTGATGTTTCTTCTTGTCTTCTTTCACTCACTGGACCGTGACAAAATGTTCACCACGATGCCATTTTTCGCTCGAAGAATTGAGGTTGCAGATCTTCGTCTGGTACAATGTTCTGAGGAGCGACACTCAACTCAAATCTGTCGGCAAGAAACAAACAAACAACCCTTTGAAATTTGATGCCATTTTCCCTCCTGCGCTTATTTCACTGGGGGAGGGGGTAAGATGAAATCTTCACGTGCCAACTGGCTCACAGCCGCCAGAGTTTAACTGGCGGTTTCCGGTGGCATGGAGCGACTAGAAGATTATTACTCCACGCCTGGTTGGGATGCTAGTCCACCGGAGCCTTACATCTCCATTTGTTGGGTTTCTCTAACGGTTCACTGTTACCCATATACACCCGGGTGGAGAGAGGCAATGTGAAGTAAACTTTGTTGTCAAAGGAAACAAAATAAAACGATGCACAGAAGGACATTAAGCCGGCGACCCCCTGATCTTCCGATCGGAAATCCACTGCACTGATCCCCACACCACCGCTGCGCCTCCAAGAATGGGAGGGAGGGGGAGGGTGAACTTTTTTGGCATAGCAACAACAACAACAACAACAACAATTTATTTGCATTCCTATATACATCGATGGTATTGCATAAAGAAAAAGGAAAAGAATGATAGCAGTAATTATACAACAATGATTTATAAAATAATTAATAGCAATTAATTATTAATTTGTTTTCTTTTCTGGAAAGCCTCGAAAATAAAATATCCTAGTTTCTTCCTATAAAAGGTCCATGTTATAAAAGAGAAATAATATTTTGTCACGTTCAGTAAGAGCGTTAAAGTCGGGACATTTCAAAATTATATCATTACAAAACGTTTTCCTTCTACACTTATATGAATTGCAGTAAAAAAGAATGTGAAATTCATTTTCTTCCTCACTTGACGAACAATTTTGGCAAATTCTTAGGTTTTCAGGTATTTTCGGGACACAATGCAAAACAACAATAAAATTTACCTTTATTTGCGTTAATAACATATTTATCGAGAAGGAGGAGCCGTGTTCTCATAGAAAAAATGTGGTCAGTTGGTCAGTATCCTCGAAGAAAACCAATTTGAGAAGAATGTAGTATGTTCTGATCTTGAAGATAGTTGCACAATCTTTAATTTAGAACGGATGAAAATAATTTACCCAGGCAACTCGTCACACAAAACCTTTTACCGATGTGCCCGGGTTCAAATCCCGAGGAATCCCATACTCGATGTCAGACGTTGGTTGCGTTTGTTGGCTCTACAATATAAAATTAAATGGTTATGTGCCGCCCCCAAAAGGGACAAAGCATACAGAATCACAGTTCAGCCAATAGTAATTTCACAAGTTTTCGTTTTACTTAGGTGCGAAGGATCATTGCTAAAGTGGTTTTAATCTCAGCAAGAGCAAAAGCTTGACCGATGCAGTTTCTAAAGACATAAAAATGGAATTGCAGTTTGTGAGAAGTCCACAACTATTAGCAAACAATGCTAACCAAAATGGTTTGTGACACTTTATTTCGCGCTCTTTTTTTAAGCTATGCTATACATAAATAATCACAAGAAGTGTCCAGAACATGTTTAAATACCAAGGCGTTCGCCTTGCCAGTTGTGAAGCGGTGTTCAAATAACGCACATTGCAAAATCTTTTGGACGACATCATTTCTTTTTTCTCCTTGTAAGTATCAAGTTCGAAAGCTATTTTAGACGAAAGAAAGGAGTGCCATCGAACACGGTCTTTATTACGGTTGACCTTGCTCTCACAACCCTCGATCTAGAGTAAAGGTAAGCGTTGAAATGTTTATTTCTCAGGGTACTATTGACAAAATACATTAGAATCACTGGTCGGCAACAATGGCCTTGTTGTTATCATGAAGTAAATTAAAATGGACCTGCATCGTTGTTTAAAAATAGATTGCAATTAGCCTGCACTCGTGTCATTAGGATCCGAATGGAGCCCTTGCCTGAAGACTGAAACATTTGCCGTGAATGCCTAAGGGCTGCACTTAACAAGATCACGGTTTAAGAAAGATTTATTTCTCCACTGAGGTAAAGCCACAGGTTTCTCCTGGAGAAAGAGTCGTACAGAGGTTACAAACAAACGAAGTTCTCAAGTTGCATACATATATTTAATTCCTTACATACCTGAAGTACAAATTGTCCATAACAGGTCACCAGAAACCACAAACTACTGGAGTTATAAGGTTTAAACCTTTTTTCCTTAAGAAAAGGGGAGGGGTGGTGAGAGACCATGCGCCGCCTGTAAATTCTTCAGAATTTCTTGTTTCTCGTGCGTCGCAAAGAAAGTGAAAAATAACTTCCAGTGGATCGCATGTGCATTACATAGTTCAAGTTCTGGTGCTTCCGGTTGCCCCGAGGAGGTAGAATTTTTTTTTCAGTGGATGTTTATTTTTTCGTTTTCTGCAGATCTCCAAAACGGTTTTTCTCTTTTCACTCCATGCTTGAAGGAAATTGTGCGTCGGCTATTAAGTATAGCGAAGCTGTGGTCAGCTCTTGCGAAAGAACGTTAAAGAAGATGGCAAACAGGAGGATGAGGTTATTATCCAGACTCGTCCCATTTTCTAATGGTACATACATAGGTAACATGTCGTTCAATTCAACGAACAAGGAAACAAGTAACGTCGCAAGTGTCTCAAAGACAATTAAAGTGTTCGGCATTGCTTACTGACCAATTACAAACTTGTCATGTGAGGCTATGTTGCCTAGCATCCTTTTCCGCCTTTTAAAAAGAGTGAATACTGGAACAGTTCATTTTAGATATTGAACCAAGATGAATTTTGTTTTAATTCAGTAAATAAGCCGATAGGTCCATTGAATAAAAAGGTTAGTTTGAGGGTTCGGTGCTGCGTCGGTGGGGATGTGAAACACGAAATGTGGGTTACCAGCTGCGTTGATAAGGTACATTGACCACGAGAAAAACAGCTTACGTTTCGAGCGTTAGCCCACCATCACAGCGAATGGTTCGCTCTGACAGTGTTTCAGTTGGTGAATCGTTTTGTCAGTCAGTCAGTTAGCCTACCAGTCATCAGTGAGTCTGTCAGCCATCTGTTAGTCTTTCAGACAGTCAGCCACTCTGTATGTCAGTCAGTCAACCGGACTGTTAGTAAGTCTGTCAGACATCAGGTAGTCAGTCAGTCTCTTCCTTATTTGGTATCTCTCTCTCACACACACACACACACACACACACACACACGCACACACACACACACACACACACACACACACACACACACACACACACACACACATACACTTTGTACCTAGATAGATCCAGGGCGAAATTCACTTTGTTAACAGTCAAGAAATAGAATTATGTGTAGATCATCGCAGTGAAGGTGTTTCAACCTAAGCGGTTGAAAAGAAGAAACCTGAAAAAATTCAGGCTTGAACGGGAATCGAACCCATGACCTCTGCGAATACCAGTGCAGCGCTCTAACCAACTGAGCTATCAAGCCAACTGGGAGCTGGTCAATTGAGAGTTCGTATTTACCCCGTAGATGGAGAATGAATGAAAATATATGAATTTCATATATTAATATTCAGTCAAGATATAGTTTTAAAATAACTTTTATTGCATCAGTTGGCTTCGCTCATAAATGAACAAGTCATTTCCACTCTACTGAACCAGGATGTATCCTATGGCTTTGATCTTTTTGTTTCCATTATCTCCGTTGGAGTGCCCATTGTTCCCACACGTGTTGGAGTCATCATCATACCCTCCAGTACCAAACCCGATTCTCGAGTCACAGGTTGTGCAATCCTTCTGATCGTTTCCAAGGATACCAATTCTTGCTTTTGAAGCACCCTTACTACTACCCGCAGCGTTAAAGCCTTCTTTGTTACAGTTGGATTGCAAGGAAGCCTGTGAACCAATCAGCGTCTTCCACGTGTTACGACCCAGTGACGTGGCGCGGTATTTCCCGTCAGCGATCAGCGAGTGTAGGGAGCTGGCTTGTTTCTTGATGACAAGGAACTTGATCTGCTGACCGATCTTCATACCGAGACAGATCTTGGAGAAGGGTGTGTTCCAGTAGGTCGGCAACTTGGTCTCTTGAGTGTCAAACCCAGTCTTGCCTCCTGCAAGATTGTAGGCATTTTTGTCGCTCCAAAACCCAGCATCGAAGTAGAAGGTTTTCTGAGAGAGAAACAAGAAAGTGGATTACCTTTAAATACATGCATTACGTTTGCAAAGGATGTTGACAGGAAACAGTTGCATACCTTTTTGCCGTCAATTTTCATGGCCAGCGTCCACCCTCCATCTCCGCATCCAAAGTTTCCCATGTGACAGTAAACAGGTATCTTTTGTGAACCAAACGTCAGCGGATACACCTGGCTTTTGGTTTGGCTGACGGAGAAAAGAGTGCACGTTAAAATGACTAGGCGCGCTATTTTACGGACTCTTGTATTCTGTGCTGTAGAAGTGTCGAAATTGAGGGAGAGGGGATGCGTTTTTTTTAATGAGATCTTCCTTGGTAAAAATTAGCCATCTCGCAAGTTACCGAGGTTATAGCAAGTTACCAGGATGCACCTGGGAACTCACCTGTGTTTTTCAAACTGTTCCTTGCATGAAGAGGCAGGAACGGCTGTAAACAAGAAAAACTCTGGTTAGATGTAAATTTAGAAACTGATAGATGTATTAGATTACTAGCAATGACTCTTTTTCTCCGGCATAAATCGAGAAAAGACATGCAAAACGCAAAACTCGTGATCGTAATAGCAGCTGCATGGACACACGCGATGTTTATAATACTCTTGCGTCTTTGTTGTCTCTCACGCTTGCCGAGCAAATTTTCTAGATGTAAAATCCAAAATGGCATCATAGAAGTCAGTTTACCTGGCGCAGTGCAGGGGAAGGTTTGTTGACCACTGCAATGAGACTTTCCACTTTCGTTTGCAGTATTTTAATGGCATCGTTCGCGCCTGAATCCTGAAGTAGATTACACATCAGATTACAAACCATCATCTTGTCGTACGGTTTGGCGCAAGATTTGGACGATTTGTCGCCATCCACGCTCAGTACGAAGAAGACTGCGAGAAAATAAGCTTGGATAAGCAAGCGCATTTTGAAAATCTTAGATAACGTTGACAGCCGCTCAACAAACGAAGTTCTGTGAACCGCCTTTTCGTATGACTCACCCACAGTGTTGCACTTACTTTAGTTCAACGTAACCAAGAATGATGTGTTTACCATACGCGAACATTTTCTTGCATACAGCCCTGTCCAATCAACACATTACAAGTTTATTTCTGCCTACCTCGCCTCATTACCTCCCGGCCTGATCAGTAATGTTTTTTTATGGTTTTATGTGGGAAACGTCCTCTTCCATTCCCGCGGTTACAAAGTCAAAATTCAAAGAAAAAATATCAAAGCTTAAAGAAAAATTAAAAGGAATTAGAAGCTATTTAGTTCTCTTTTTGGCTGCTAGACCAAACTCTCAACAACCGAGCGGACTTGATGTTGCCACAAGCCACAAGCTACATAGCGACACCAAAACGACTCGAAAACAAAGTTAGCAAGAGAAAATGAAAAAGAATGTTCTTTTTGGGTTATCAGTTTTTTGTGCCTTCTATGGGTCTCCGACGTCGAACTGTTTTTTTTTTCTCCAATTTGTCTCAAATGAAAGTCGTAAATATTTCTCAGTCACAAACATTTGACTGGTTGTTCGAAAATCTTGTAAACGAGAAAAGCAAGATCAACAGAACAAAATTCTACGAGTACAAGAGCACAGCGCACAGTAAAAATGAAATGAGAATGGTGAGAGTAACTAATTATCTGGTGTTCGTTTTGATTGCTAGATAACTTTCTAAAAAGTCTAGGGGATGAAAAGGGGAGATGTATTCGCAAGCTTCCACACGTTTGAATTTTCCGTAGTTTCAATTATCTGCTTAAATGTAACGATGAAAGTCGTGATATATAGTTCAATAAACTTCGTATTTTTAATAAAAGCATTTGTTTGGCGGAACTCATATAAAGCTCACTAGAAACACAAGATCAACACTGGAATATTTATGTTTCTCCTCCTCGTTACCCACTGTCGTTTCCTCCAAGTGGTCCGCAAATGCTTTTCCAAAGGCCTGGCCTTCTGTGTCTGCTCGTTGTTTATTTGCTCTAAGGTGCTCACGCCAGCCTACATTCATGTTTGTTATTTTCCTGTTAAAATGCAATATTTTTCTAACAACATTCGGCATCAATGCCTTCGTGAGGTTTGTTTTTGACTAGTAAGTCATTTCCTAGGACTTTACTATTCGACACTAATTCTGCTGTGTTTTGTTTAATCCGCCATTCCAAGAAGAAAATTTTGCGTTGGATTACTACCACTTTTTTTCTAATATGGCCTGCGTGGCAGACTTCGAAGGGGAGGCATGTTAGAATTTAAATTTCGTGTTACAGTAACATGCGAAATCAGTAAGAACTCGCTTATGTTTTTACTGACTGTTTTTAATAAATAGAATCACAAAAAGATAGCTATATAACCGAAGACAAGTGGCTAAGTCGATTAATTCAGAAAAAAATAACCGAATTTAAGAAACGCTGTAGAGATTAACTCTGGAATTTAACGTAATGCGCTCCCGCAAATCCCTCCGGCTCCCTGTCTTGAACTTTCTGCGCTTGCCATTCCATGAAGCCACGCAGGCTCGTTCTGATAAGAACACCTACAATCATGGCCGAGAGCCCTAGAACGCTTGAACAAAATGTACAGAACCACTCGTTGAAGTCACGCACTCTCACCTCTCCCGTGTCCCACACAATTCCGATTATTTTAAGATCGTTTACAGCAAAGGGAATCATTTCGATCGCTGTCAACATTTTATGGGAAGAGGGAGGCTTAAAGAATCCAACATAGCGAGACCAACGCTTGTTTTGTAAGTGCTTACAAATGTGTATTTTTCGCGGACGGTTTTGCTAGGTTTACCAAAAACTTTTTGAGTACGATGCAAGTTTTAAATCCCCTTTTATTTGTAATATTTTCAAAAAACGAAAAATACTTATGCTATTCTCTAAAGAAGACTTTGGTATTAGCTGTTTTGCAAACACAACCGAGGCTCACATATTTAGTTGCCTGAGACACGTCAGTAGTACAAACATGCAAATAACAAGATCCCAATCTTGTCTTCTTGTCATTAAACTCGTTTTCAAATGAAGCAAATCGTTTAAAAAATTGACAAATAAACGACAACGACTGGATAAGGTCGTTTAATTGACTGTTAGGATTTTTTGGTTTCATCTCCCCCCTTTCTCTTACCTTTTGGCGCCTGCTACGAAGGATCCTTCTGACGAGAACCCTCTTATTTCCAATACTATGAGAAAGAGAAACGAGCTTTCGATAGTCTGTAAAGAAAAGTTTTGATAAGCGAAGCTCGCGTGTTTAGTCGTCCGAGACACAGCACAAATTATCGACACAAATGCAAATTAAAAGAATGTCTCTCACGTTAACCCTTTCATGTTTTGTCCCCAAAGATCTGTTTGCTTTACATAGTGCGAAAGTCAGCCTGAGTAATTAATCAATTTAGTAACATTGTAGGGAGGAATAGACAGATAAGTGAGTGATTTCTCTTGTGAGGTAAATGATGACAGATGTCTTGATAAGAGAGCACTTCTGAACACAGATCATTGTATTACATGTTAGCTGATCAAAGAAATTGTTTAAAATGGTAATAAGAACTTATACAGAGAATTAGCCCTATTGACATGTTCTTTGATTTAATCGTTTGTATAACAACCATGTTAAATGCGCGGGGATCTGGGACTGGGAAAGATCCTATGGGGTGGGTTGGGGGGGGGGGGGTTCCATACACATAGGTATAATTTCATGGAAAAACCTTCTTATTATTGACCAATCACAGTCTAAAATATATTGAGTTGCTTTAATTCCCCTCTTGTTAAAAACAATGATGTAATGTTCTTTTTATGAGTTAAAGCGGCAAGTTAATAATGCTTGGTTTTTGTTTTCTTTTCTGTCACACTTTTTCGCATTTTTTCATTTTTTCATATTCAAAAAGAATTTGTTTGTTTGTTTGTTTGTTTGTTTCACCCTTCGAAGACACATTAAGTCAGTGAAGTAAAGAAAATTTGCCCCTTTCTAACGCATTTGCTTTCCTTGCATACGGTGAAATTTGAATTAACCAATCAGCATTCAGTAGGCGGGAAAAACTGTGGTGTCCTGACGTCTGTGCTCTTCGCTTCGATTTCTGCGTGATCAGCGAAAGTTTATACTGTGGAGATGCGGTTTTATTTCAGTGTTTTCTTCAAATTAACCGCTTGTCTTACTTCAATTTATTAAAGTCACAACTGTTTGCAATCATATGGGCTGGATGAGCAACCAGAATCGATTCAAAACTTTTTTCTGCGGCGGGAGACATCGCTAACTGGACTTGAATGCGAAGGAGGCTATAAAGTTTTTCCACTTGTCCCACTGAATATCAATTTTCACAAGAAACTTCACATCCCTTTCACTCTCCTTGCCATCGCTTATCACATGGCTGTCTGCTAACTGAGCAGCTCTGAGTAGCGTCGGGTACAATCCGTCTTCTGTCCTTGTAAAGATCTTCGGTCACTTTATACTTGTTTTCCTCGTGTACTTCATGTCTGGTTTTAATTCACACCAACTTCCAACTTCCAGCTGTGATTGCCTGCTGTCAACGAGATTGGTCTTATCGCTTAGGGAAAAATGTTCCCGTTCATCAGATCAGAGATACATCATGAATGTTTGACAAATTTGATCTACAGTCGTTGTATGGTTGCGCTACACAGCTCATGCTTCAATTTGGAAATAGGCAAGTTTGTATAATTTTCCACATACCCGGAGACAAACGAAAAGGCCTTTTTGGAATTTGGAGCTTCCTTGTGTCATCGTAACAGCAAAAGGCTCGTGGTGAAAAGCTGCAGAAAATTTACTTTTCTTCTCAAAAGTCAAAACTCACCTGAAATTCAGGCCAAGCAAAACAAAGAAAACATGCGGACCGCCAAGGAAACGACACTTTCGCTTGCTTTATTCACAACGGAAAGTCAAAATAATTATTTCCTAGCCCGTCTTTATAAGTGGGTAATTAACTTGACTAACTGGATTGGAACGGTAATTGCAGGAACAAAGCTTATTTGGTCAAATATCGATATGCTTATTTTTTCTCGCTTCAATTTCCACTCCAGATAAGGTATCCTTCAAAACTTGCAATCAATCGACTTTTACAGACAGAGAGCAAAGAGAGGCAAATGCGTAATTTCTCACGAAATTTCAAGAAGATTTAAATAGTTATAATTAAAAGGAACAAATTTGAGAACTACTCTAGGATTCAGGCAGGAGGAGTTTATTCAAAAAGGAGAGGTGAAAGTAATTTCAAAAGAGCAAAATGCAGGGCAAGCGGTCCTGCATCAGTCCGTAGTACCGAAAGAGATTTGGAATTATAAAACTTTACGCACCTAACTATGCTTTACGTTACGTTGGATTCGTTGCAAAAAGGAAGAACCGATAATCACAGCCGACTCTAAGAGATGAAGCTGTTCTTCAGAAACCAATTAAAAAATTTATGATCCGGCTGTTTAGTATAAGCTCATTTCTTGGGTGGTAGTTGCATTATTAAAGCTATGTAAACGTGCCTTTAGAAACTTGGGCGGCTTAAATCCGAAAATGGGAGAGTGTGATAATTTTTCCTTCCTCAACAAGCACTCGTAACGCCATTCAACTTATAACGATGCTAATGTCGCTTCAACTTCTGTTTTGTAGATCATACAAAACCGCTCAAAGTCTTACTGGAATTAGCTGTTTTGTAGCTCTCATGATGGCGTTGTTGTTTCTCCGAATCTGATCCCAATGGCCCGCTGGAAGTAGAGCAGCTCGAGTCAACTCTCCTGATATAAGGAATAATTTCTGGTGTAATGTTACGGTTTTAGACGGTTTTAGTCGTCGTCTTGTCACTCTTCTTATCCTTTAAACAATGCACACTTTTAATCCAACACGAGCCACACAAAACGCAAACGCTAGCAGCTTCGATCTTCGGACTAATTTTTACCTTTCTTGCAAGCGCGACAATACAATACTATTGGAAAATACCCTGCCTTTGAATGGATCGAGAACCCTATATAGCTTCAGGTGCTATAAACTCTTGCTTTTGCTTACAGACACAAAGTACTGGGGTTTCCTCTGTTTTCAGTCGTGGCATTCTGAACCGTAACCGAGAACACTGACAGGACACCACGGTTTTGACTGCCGCTCGTATCGCGGGCGCAGTTGCCGTATGCAAGGTTGTCAGGCAGGGAGACGACTCGCATTAAGGAAATAAAAGTAAGCAGGGTGGGGTGAGAAGTGAATGGATGCACACAGCTTTTCAGTTTGCCATTCAGTTCATAGATTAGCAAACTTGCAACGCATTCTACTAGGACTACCGCTCAGTAGCTTTCGTTGGAATGGACACACTTAAGGATTTCATCCGTGCACAGACTCAAATTTTGAACCACGTTGTACAGCATAATAAACCGCACCACAGGAAAGTATTGCTGAAAAGCTTTCACTTGAATGGACACATTTAACAATTTTATGCGCAGACTCGAAACTTTGAAGCAACACGATTCAAGTTTTGACTGGAAATAAATTGGTTAATCAAGTTTTTTTACTTGATTTACCATTTTATTCTCAGTAAAGCTTATAAGCAGATGTATCTTCGGTGGAGTTTTCTTGGCTTTGTGAGATTTGTTTCTTCATTGTTGCTTTTAAGAAATTGTATGTCGACCAAGGATAGCTAGGCTGCAGTCTGCACTTGTCAAAGATCACTAAAGAGCACAGGGAACAGGAAACGTGGTCATTATCCATTCACGTCCTGTTTTCTTATGGGGAATTTCTTTTTAGAAAAGTTGATCACTTCAATAGCCAAGGGAACAGCTAATGCTCAGAGAGACACACGAAGTGTCTCTTATTCGTATTGATTGATCGCTCATACATCAGATGTGCTGGCCGAAACTTATTAAGTGAAGCTCAGTTGCCTTTCGACCCTGGCTCTAAAGCAGGTACCGCTAGAACATTTATATTTTAAATATTGAAGCAAAATGAAAACAGTGGTTTTTCTTTTCTTCTCTGAGTATCTGACTTTTTACTCAGTGTTCCCTTTCATGCTTGCAAGTTATGAAAACGAACTCAAAAGGGCATATTTTTGCTTTACCTAGACTGGAAGCAGTCGTTATTTTTCTTAAAAGATAGTGGAGCATGATATCAGAACGGAGAGTGGAGCGACCTTTGAGTGGTTAACGACGAAGCTGTAAGTAGGGGTGCAGCTTCGCTGTTCACCACTGGAAGATCATGCCACTCGATTCTCGCAATTGAGGCCCCACCATTTTTGAAGAAAAATGACAGCTGTGCGTTGCAATCTGTGAGTCAGGCGTTTGACTAGGGAGCAACCCGAGGTAGAACTAACGACTGGTGGTACAAATGTAGTCTTTTCTTTACCCAAAGATTTATTGATTGATTTAACAAAAGGAAGGTGACCCGTTATGACGAATTTGCGCTATTAAGTGCAAAGACTAGAGGGTGGAAGAGTGGTCAAAAGAAGTGTATAGCTTTTCACTTGTTGTGGTTTTTTTTCGGTGAGTTTGTTTACTCCACGGAACTTGTCATAATCTGAACTTGTCTAATCTGTCAGTTATCCTGGCCATCTGTGTATGGATAAGTCTGTAAATTAGACCTTTGGGCCATCCATGCATCCATAAGCTCGATGGTCGTTTTGTTAGTTAGTCCATCAGTTAGCAAACCAGTCAGTCAGTCTATTGATTGGTCAGTCAGTGCCGGGTCAGTGTATCTTGGATCGTAGTTCAGTTAATCAATTATTTCTTTGGTCAGTCAGTCAATCAGTCAGTCAGTCAGACACTCCATCCTTTCAGCGGTTTAGCAATCATTCAGTCAGTCAGTCAAGTCAATCACTCCATTGCTCACCAGCCATCTAGTCTATTGATTGCTCTGTCTGCTTGTCCTCCCATTAGTGAGTCATTTGGTTACTTAGTTTATTATTGAATTAACTAGTCAGTCACTGTATCCGTTGGTCAGTGGTTTAGTCTATCTGTTAATTACCTGTTAGTCAATCAGCCAGTCACTCAGTCGTTCAGCCTATTAGTGAGCCACTCACACAGTCAGTTGGTCGGTAGCCTTATTAGTCATTCAGAAAATCATTTAGTCAGTAAGTCATCAGCCAGCTTGTCAGTCTGTCAGGCAGTCAGTCATTACTTGTTCAGTATCGTTGCGCAGTCTCGCTGATCATTTCCAAGGACACCGATTCTTGCCTTGGCCTAAGACCTGCTACCGGCAACATTGAACCCTCTTTGTCACAACCAGGCTGCAAGGAACCCTTTGAACCATTCAGCGTCTTCCACGTGTTACGACCCAATGACGTAGCACTGTATTTCCCGTCGGCGATCAGCGAGTGCAGGAAGCTGGCCTGTTTCTTGATGACAAGGATTTGAACTGCTGACCGATCTTCATATCGAGACAGATCTTGGAGAAGGGTGTGTTCCAGTAGGTCGGCAACTTGGTCTCTTGAGTGTCAAACCCTGTCTTGCCTCCGGGAATGTTGTAGGAATTTTGTTGATTCAAAAGCCTGAATTGTAATGGAAGGCTTTCTGTAAAGCAAACGAAAATGTGGGTTAGCTATAAACTATGAGCATAAAGTTTAAAAAGCAGTGGTGTGACGGGAAACAGTTGCATACTTTTGTGCCGTCAATCTTCATGGCCAGCGTCCACCCCCCATCTCCACATCCGACGTTTCCCATGTGACAGTAAACAGGAATCTTTTGTGAACCAAACATCAGCGGTTACAAACAAACAAGGGGGGTAGTTTCTAAAGAAACTGTGGTGCTGCGTCGGTGGGGACGTAAAACAAAAATTTTGGATTTATCAACTGAGTTGAAAAGGTAGATTGGCCACCGTAAAGAGATTGAAGGCTGACGTTTCGAGCGTTAGTTCTTCGTCAGAGCGAATCAAGGAATTGTGGGTTGTACTTCGTTTATATGGGGAGTGGTGGAGCTACGCTATTGGTAGGAACATGGCAACGTGAAAAACAAGAATAAATTAGTTGAATGAAAAGCGTTCGTTGATACCGTGGGGATTAAGTGTGCTGATTTGAAAAATAATTTTTTGCTCTAGATTTTTACGGCTTTCAGTGTTACCCTGGTGTAGGGAAAGGCCGCAGATCGTCATGTGTTGGCAAGAATGATTAGGGAGATTGAAATGTCGGGCGACTGGTTTGGATGCGTCCTTGTCATTTCTTTCAACGTCTCGTAGGTGTTCGCGGAAACGGTCGCCTAGTCTCCTCCCTGTTTCGCCAATGTATATATTTTTGCAGAAAGTGCATGTTATGCAATAGATAACATTCGCAGAGGTGCATGTAAAGCGATCGATGATTTTAATCGATCGCTTGTGTCCTGTTATTTTGTCCGCATTGTGAATGAAAGGACAAGTGTTGCATCGTTTGCGCGCGCATTTAAAAGTACCCGGTTGATCATCAGACTTAAGTACACTTCGAACTAGGAAGTTCCCTATGTTTTTGTCACGTTTGAATGAAATCAATGGAGGCTGTGAAAAGATTCTTCCTGTTTCACTGTCATTTTGGAGTAACTTAAAGTTCTTTAAAATGATGTTTTTGGCTGCGAGGTTATGTGGATGGTAAGTGAGTGTAAATGGAATTCTGTCGTTCTTTTCCTTCTGTGACGTTTGCAGTGCTGACTGTCGATCAATCTGTTGAGCACGGTGTTGAGCTGTGTTGACAACAGAGTCAGGATAGCCACGCTGGTGGTGCCATTAAATTGTTTGAAAAATTGATTTTCGATGCAACCTACGAAAAGATTGGCGTAGCTATGTCCCATTTTGGTACCCATACCGACGCCGTTGACCTCTTTGTAGTGGTTATCGGCAAATAAAAAGCAATTCAGTGTCAAAACTAGTTCGGCTAAACGGAGCAGAGTTTCCGAGCTGGGTTCTTTAATAGTGCACTGCTACACCTGGCTTATGGTTCGGCTGGAGGAGAAAAGAGTGCATGTTAAAATGTTTATGGCACGCTATTTTACAGACTCTTGTCTTTCTTTGCTATAGGTGTCTCGGTGTTTCGAAAAAGGAGTCTTAATTTGAAATCAGATCTTCCTTTGTAAGAATTAGTCATTACACCAGTTACCGAGATTACTGCAAGTTACCAGGATGCGCTTAGGACCTCACCTGTGTTTTTCACACTGTTCGTTGCATGAAGAGGCAGGAACGGCTGTAAAGAAGGAAAACTAGGGCTAGGTGTAAATACAACGAAAATGTAAGCTTTGAAAAACAAGCGCATTTTGAGAATCTTAGATAACGTTGTCAGCCGCCCAACAAACCACGTTCTGTAAATCGCCTATTCTTCTGACTAACCCACAGTCTTGCATTTACTTTAGTTCAATGCATCCGAGAAGGATGTGTTTACAATACGCGAACTTTTTCTTCAATACAGCCCTGTCCAATCAACTTATTCCAAGTTTCTTTTTTTCTGACTCGCCGCATTACCCAGGGACCGCGCGAGGGGTGGGTTGAGGGGGCTTTGGCCCCCCCACTTTTTGGTGCCCCCCAAAAAAATAAATAAATAAAATAAAGTAAATAAAAATTTAAAAAGTTGGAAAATTCATTAGTCAGTGATTAGTTTCAGGGTTAACTGAGTACTTGGTTTTCCCCAGTTAGATCTAATTTTCATATGGACCAAACAGAAACGGAATACTCTGCCCACAATAGTTCAAATCGCCTTGCTCCCATTTGGCTTGTTTAGTTTAAACTCACGTGCGTTCTAAGGAACTGTATCTTGAAGAAACGAAATGAAGTGAAATCGCAGTGGTAGTTTCATTTGTATTTCCGCAGTTCACATCATTTTCATTCTTTGTATCTCGAAGAGTTTGAATCTGCTCAGTCTTTTAATTGCAATCGACAGAAGTGACATTCTCGCTATCGGTTGGCCTCTAACTCTCGTGAGCTCTCATTGACTCCCTTCTGCTCTTAAAGAGTACGAACTTTTGTCATGGCACTCAGCTCAGCTTTCTTAGTTGGCCTTATTCTGTAATATGACAACAGGTTTGCGTGTACAAGTTTTAAGAAAAATGTTTTTGAGTTTGAGATCTTAAATGCGAATACGTCAAGGTTTGCACTTTGCTGGACACGACTTAAATGTGTGCAAAGGTGAAAGGACAGGCTCAGGCGCATTATTTTGGGACTATCCTGGCTATTCCTGTTCCGGTTTAGGAATAACAGAATTCAGAATACTGAATCCCTAAAAGAATGTGATTTTTCCCATTCTGATAAACCAAAACATTCCGACCGCATTCCGTCATTTTGTTATCGTGGATACATTACTGAGGGAAGGGAATAGTGTCCAAACTGTGAAAACACTAACTGTATATTGTCTTCTATTCCGATTAGACCACCAAAACGTGCACTAAGTATCAACATTATTAACCACTGATAGTTTAAAGAGTTTGACCCTTAGTTTAGCTTTGATCCTTTACTAATGGGTGTATATACTTCAATCAATTTATATTGTGCATGGTCCATGTGCTGCCATGTTCCAATTTATGTTGCGCATGTTCTATATAATGGGTATAGACTGAAAACTTCTTACACACTTGGCCGCCCTAGATGCATTGTTAGTCACTAAAAAGAAAACATTCGCGTGAGGATGTAACCCCCCCACCATACCCCGATCGAGTTAGCCCACCCACTTTAAAACAGGCCGCGCGGTCCCTGTTACCTCCCACCCAACTATCGATTTTTACGTAGTTTTGTACAGGGAAGCTTCCTCTATTCCCGCACAATGTGGGTAAAAAGAACAATTTAAAGAGCCAAATATCGTACCTTCTAAGGTACCTTCCTAAGTTGTCTAGTTTTATTTTTGATTGGTAGATCAAATTCTCAACAACCCAGGGGCTAGAGATCATATTTTGCAACAAGCTACATAGCGACACCAAAATGATTGCAAAACTCGAAGATAAAGTTAGCAAGAAAAAAAGGAAATAGCCGTCGAAGTTTTTTCCTCAATTTTGGTGACGAAAGACGTGAATGTCCCTCAGTCACAAACATTTCAGGGGCACCCAACGGTTCGTCTAAATCGCCTGAGATACTAGGATTCAATTGCAGGGAAAACGAGAGATTTCTTTGGCGAAACATCACCTCAGACTTTCGTAACAAGGGAACTGATTAATCCCTATTGTTTTCGGAGGGACAAATATGTCGTTTAGAGTGTAAAACAAGGTCAGATAGCATTTTCGGATAGCCATTAGCAGCTGGAAAATCCGGCGGATAGGATTCCGTTTCCTAAAATTTTCTGCGGCCTAAAGTTTCAGCTAAAATCATCCTTCGTTTCAATTATCTGTCTCAAGGTCTCCGACCTCGCAGTTGTTTCTTGAATTTAACTATGAAAATCGTGATATATAGCTCAGTAAAATTAGCATTGTTTATATATACAAACATTTATTTGGCGGTTCGCTGTAACAGGGACTTTTATTAGGAGAATTAAGCTGCGTGGTTGAGCGAGAGGTGCCCTGCTACTAATCAAGATCTTTACATCAAGTGGATCACTTCGTTCAGGAACATGTCGTTTCATTGTTGGTCTTGACTCATTCGGTTAAAGGCAGAAGTCAAAACTCTCACTGAAAGGCTTGTTGTCATATACGAGTTACAGCCAATAGTATTTGGACAACTCAGTTTCCTTTGCGTAAGATTACTAAATAGAGAAAATTCTAAATATGTTGCTCTTCGCACCTTTACAACCTAAAGCTAATTTCATATTCCAAATGCTTTGTTTCGGTAGCAGGTTAAAACACCTATAAGATTTGCTTTACGATCCCAAAGCTTAGCGATCTTTTCTAACTATAGAGGATTCTACTTTCTACCTGAAAAATCTCTCGTAACAACGCAAATAAAGCTTCCAAGATTATTACGTTTCTCCTCCTGCCAAGATTTCATTTCTGGCAAGCCAGCAGCTCGCTGTTCGGTTCCCTCTGTCGTTTCCCCCAGGTGATAAGTGTATACTTTTTGCAAAGGCCTGGCCTTCTGTGTCTATTCGCTTTTTATTTGCTCCAAGGTGCTCCCGCCAGTCCACATTCACGTGTGTTACTTTTCTTTTAAAATGCAATATTTTTTTCGAACAAAATGCGGCAACAATACCTTTGCGATTTGTGTTTGAGGTTGATAAGTGATTTCATAGCATCCGTTGTCATTCCAAGTAGGAAACAGTTTGTTAGGTCACATTAACGTCTTTTCCTGCGTGGCAGACTTTCGAAGAAGAGCAAAGTTAGAGTTTAAATTTCTTGTTAACACGAGAAATCATGTAGGAGTCGCTTATTAAATTTTACTAATTGTTGTTAATAAAAAGAATCATAAAAAATAAATATATCACCGAAGACATTACAGCTAAGTCGATTGTTAAAGGGAAAAGAAAAACTAAACCTAAAAAAAATTATAGTGCTTATTTAAGCTGTTTTAATATGCTCCCGTGAATCCCTCCTTTTCTTGAGTTTTGTGCGCTCGCCACTCTCCATTGCTACATATGGTTGTTTTGATAGGAACACCTACAATCAAATCCCGAAAGCCTTCGAACACTTGATCAAAACCTCACTTTGAACTCGAGCAGTCTCACCTCTTCCCTGCCCCACGCAATGTTGATCATTTCATGCATCGTTTACAACAACCTGAATCATTCCAGTCGCTGCCAACATTTTCTGGGAAAAAGGAGGCTAAAAGAATCCGGTATGGCAAGACCAACACTTGTTTTGTAAGTGCTAACTAATATATGAACCTATTACAAATGTGTATTTTGCGGACGGTTTTGCGAGATGCCCCATAGACTTGAGTACGATTGCAGTTTCAAATCAGCCTTTATTTACAATATTTTGAGAAACAGAAACTGAGCTCGTGATAGTCTCTAAAGGAGACTTCTGATATTACTTAGCTGTTTTGGAAACACAAGCGAGGCTCACATATTTAGTTGTCTGAGACACGTCAGTAACAAAAACATGCAAATAACAAGATCGCCACTCGTTTCACCTCCCTTCTTTCTCTTCCCTTTTGGCGTCTGTCACGAAAGGCTCCTTCTTACGAGAACCGCTAGTTTCAAATGCGCACTTATTGCCAATATTTTGAGAAAAAGAAACGAGCTTTCAAAAGTCTGTAAAGACAAGTTTTGATATCGCTTCACGAAAAGCAAGCGGAGCTCGCGTGTTAGGTTGTCAGAGACACAGCACAAATCATCGGCACAAATGCAAATAAAAAGAACGTGTCTCGTTTTAACAATTTGATGTTTTGTCGCTAAAAATTTATTTTCCTGGAGCTCACTGTTTGCTTTACGTAGTAAGGAAGTTTAAGTAGTCAATTAAGTAACATTGTAAAAAGAAAGATCAAGAAAATAGACTGATAAGTGAGTGATTTCTCAGAGGACTGAATGATGACACATGTCTTGGTGAGAGAGCACTTCTGAACGCGGATCATTGCATTGATGTCAACTGATCATAGGAATTGTTTAAATTAGTAATAAAAGCTTACACAGAGCATGCTCTTTGATTTATTCGTTCTTACAACGACAATCAATGCGTGCGCATCTGCCGGGGTCTGGGAAAGATTCTGCGGTGTGGGATGGAGGAGTTACCTGCACATAGGCTATAATGTCTTTAAAAATCTTGCTCATCACAGTCTAAACTATATTGTGTTGCCTCAATTCCCCTCTTGTTAAAAAACAATGCAATAAATGTTCTTTTTTAAGAGTTAAAGCGGCAAGGTAATAATTTTTGTTTTGTTTTTTTTTTGGGGGGGGGGTCTTTTCTTTTCTGGTCATTATTCATTCGTGTCCTGTTTTCTAATGGTGCATACATTTAACAGTTGATCGCTTCAGTGACCAAGAAAACAGCTAATGCACAGAGAGACACTCAAAGTGTCTCTTATTCGTATTGATTGATCGCAAATGTGCTCTCCGAAACCATTCATGTGAAGTTCAGTTTCCCTTCTACCTCTCCCTCTAAAACAGTTACTGTAGGAACAGTTCATTTTAAAATGTTGAAGCAAAATGATAAACGATGGTTTTTATTTCCTTACTGATCATCTTTTTACTCAGTTGCAAATTATGAAAACGAACTCACAAAGGCATGATTTTACTGTACCTAGACTGAGGATAGTCGTTATTTTACTTCAAAGATAGTGGGGCGCTGTATCAGAACTGAGAATAGAGCGATCTTCAAGTGGCAAGCAACGAAACGGCAAGTATTAAGGACACAACTTCGCTGTTCACCACTGGAAGATCGCGTCACGCGATTCTGTTATCGCAATTTCGTTTACATTTGAAAAAAAAAAGAACATTTTGAGAGTTGTAAGCTGTGAGCGGAGACTGACCAAGGAGCAATCCCGAGGAAAGACTAACAACTGCTCCCAATCTACTCTTTACGCAAAGATACATTGATTGATTTAACAAAAGGAAGGTGACCCTTTAAAATGAAATTGCGCGGTATTTTAATTTAAAAAAGACGTGCAATAGTCTTTGTACTTAAAAGTGCAAAGACTAGAGGGTGAAGGAAAGAAGTAGTCAAAAGAAGTGTTTAGTTTTTCAGTTGTCTTGTCAGTCAGTTCCTTTGCAAGCAAACCTGTCATTATATTTTCTAGTCTGTCAGTTTTCCTGTCCTTCAGTGTGTGAATCAGTTAGTGAATTAGACTACTGGTCCATTGGGCCGTCTATGCATCCATTAGATGGAAGATCATTAAGTTAGTCAGTTCATCGCTTAGAAAACCAGTCAGTCAGTCAGTCAGTCTACTGTTTGGTCAGCCAGTGCCAGTTCAGTGTATGTTGGTTCGCTCTTCAGTTATTCAACCAGTCCTATAGTCAGTCAGTCAGACGCCACATCCTTTCATCAGTTTAATGACCATTTAGTCAGTCAGTAAATCAGCTTATTGCTCACCAGCTAGTCAGTCTACTGGTCCTTCTTTCTTCTTTTCCTCACATTTATTTAGTGATTCATTTGGCTACCTGGTCAGTCAGTGTGTCCGTTGGTAGGTCATTCAGTCTATCTGTCTGTCAGTCTACTGTTCAGCAAGCCATGAGCCGGTCAGTCACTCCTTATGCTGGTTGACAGCCCTTTGGTGTTGTCCGTACGTCCAGTGTTCAGCATGCCGATCAATGATTCTGTTGGTTAGTTTATCATTGAGCCAGTTCAGTTGTTTTGTCAACCAGTTGATCCCTAAGCATACCATAAAGCAGTCCTCCGGCTAGTTGGTCAGTCAGCCAGCCAGTCGTTCACTCAGGCAGCCTACTGGTCAGTTGGTTAGGCAATCCGTCAGTCAGTCAGCCGGTCAGTCAATTACTTATTCAGGCAGCCACTCAGTCATTCAGGTTATTAGTCAGTCACAGACTCAGCTGGTCAGTTAGTCCATCAGTCATTCAGCTAATCTATCATTCAATCAGAAATTCACTTTCAACAGACAGCCCACAGATAGTTAAACGGATTTTATTGCGTCAGTAACTCTTTTGTACAGTACTGAACGAGTCAGTTCCACTCTACTGAACCAAAATGTATCCCATCGCCTTGATGCTCTTGTACCCATTATCCGATTTAAATCCCGTTACAGCGTAGTTCCCACACGTGTTGGAGTCATCATAATGCCCTCTAGTACCAAATCCGATTCTGGAGTCAGAGCTTGAGCAATCATTCTCGTTGTTTCCAAGAAAACCGATTCTTGCTTTTCCGTAGCTCTTCTTGCTACTGGCAGTATTGAACCCCTCCTTGTTACAACCAGGCTGCAAGGAAGCCTGGGAACCAATCAGCGTCTTCCACGTGTTGCGACCCAGTGAGGTGGCGCGATATTTTCCGTCAGCGATCAGTGAGTGTAGGGAGCCGGCTGGCCTGTTTCTTGATGACAAGGAACTTGATCTGCTGACCGATCTTCATACCGAGACAGATCTTGGAGAAGGGCGTGTTCCAGTAGGTCGGCAACTTGGTCTCTTGATTGTCAAACCCAGTCTTGGCTCCTGCAAGATTGTAACCATTTTTGTTGCTCCAAAACCCAGCATCGTAATGGAAGGTTTTCTGAAAGTGAAACAAGAACGTGGGTTACCTTTAAATACATGGATGACGTTTGCAAAGAATGTTGACAGGATAACATTGCATTCCTTTTTCCCGTCAATCTTCATGGCCAGCGTCCACCCTCCATCTCCACATCCAAAGTTTCCCATGTGACAGTAAACAGGAATCGTTTGTGAACCAAACATCAGCGGATACACCTGGGTTTTAGTCGAGCTATTGGAGAGAAAATATTGCATGTTAAAATGGTTAGGCATGCTATTTTACGGACTCTTGTATTTCTTTGCTTTAGAAGTCTCCAAGTTTAGGAAAGGGGATTGGTTTTTTTCAAATCAGATCTTCCTTTGTAAGAATTACGCGTCTCAGAAGTTACCGGGATGCACCTACTTGTAGGAACTCACCTGTGTTTTTCATACTGTTCTTTGCATGAAGAGGCAGGAACGGCTGTAAAGAAAAAAACATCCGGTTAGATGTAAATTTGAAAACTGCCAAATGCATTAGATTACTAGCAATGATCCTTTATTATCATAAATCGGGAAAAGACATACGAAACGCAAAACTCGTGATCGTAAAAGCAGCCGCATGGACTCGTGCGATGTTTTTTTTAAAAGACGCAACAAAGACGCAAGAGTATTGTGTCGCTTGCCGAGCAAATTTTTTAGATTTAAAAATCAAAATGACATTGTAGAAGTCAGGGTACCTGGTGGCATTGTGGGGGAAGTTTGTTAACCACTGCAATGAGATTTTCCAGTTTCGTTTGCAGCATTTTAATGGCGTCGTTCGCGCCCGAGTCCTGAAGAAGGTTACACATGAGGTTACAAACCATCATCTTGTCGTACGGTTTGGCGCAAGATTTGGAAGATTTGTTGCCATTCACGGTCAAAACCAGGAAGACTGCTAGAGAATAAGCTTGGAAAATCAAGCGCATTTTGATAAACTTAGATAACGTTGTCAGCCGCTTAACAAACGACGTTCTGTGAATCGCCTTTTCTTCTGACTAACCCACAGAATGTGTTTACAATGCGCGAATGTTTTCTTGCATTCAGCCCGACCAATCAACTCATTCCTAGTTTATTTTAGCCTAACTCGCCTTACTACCTCGCGGCCTAATATTGATTTTTTACGTAGTTTTGCACGGCAAAGCTTCTTCTATTCCCGCACATTGTGGAATGTGGGTAAAACGAAGAAAATTAAAAAGCGAAATATCGTAGCTTAAAGAAAGATAAAAATGGCGAGAATGCTAAGCTATCTAGTTTTATTTTTGGCTGCTGGATCAAATTCTCAACAATCCAGAGGGGGGGGGGAGCCCGATTTTGCCACAAGCTAGATAGCTACCCCAAAACGATTGCAAAACTCGAAGATAAAGTGAAATAGCCTTTTGTTTCCTATAAGCAAATTATTAATCAGAGACTTCTCTGGGTCTTTGACGTGGACGTTTTCTTCCCCTCAAATTTGGCAATATAGCGTGAATATACCTCAGACAAACATTTGACGGTTGGTACGAAAATCTTGTAAACCAGAAATGCAAGATTAATAAAGAAAAATTCAGAGTAAAGGACTTGAGATCACAGGAAAATACAATCAAAATGTTGAGAGTAATATTTTGTCTAGTGTTCTGTTTGGCTGCTAGATAACAAATTCGAAAAAATGGTAGATGAAAACGCCAAATGTTTATGTGAGCTTCATCCAGTTTTAATTTTTCTTTGTTCCAATTATCTGCCTCTATGTCTTCGACTTCGCGGCAATTCTTTCTTAAAATTAACGATGAAAAAGTCATGATAAGTAGCTCAGTGAAAGTCGTCCTATTTTATACAAACTTATGTATGGCGGTACGCATATAAACCTTACTAGAAATGCAAGATCAACACAGGATGATTATATTTCTCCTTCTACCAAGATTTCATCTCTGGCGAGCCAGCAGTTCAGTTTCCACTGTCATTTCCTCCAAGTGGTCCGTACATACTTTCTTAAAGGCCTGGCCTTCTGTGTCTCCTCGCTGCTCATTTGCTCCAAAGTGCTCACGCCAGTCCGCATCCATGTGTGTTATCTTTCTGTTAAAATGCAATATTTTTCGAACAAAATTCGGCATCAATACCTTTGTGATTTGTGTTAGTGATTGCTAACTGATTTCACAGCATCAGTTGTGTTGCTTGCTTTAATTTGCCATTTTATTAAGGAAATCTTTTGTTAGATCACCTTAACGTCTTTTCTGATATAGCCTGCGTGGCTGACTACGAAGAGGAGCAAAGTTAGAATAATTTCGTGTTAACCTGGAAAAGTAGTTAGGAGTCGCTTATTTTTTTAACTGTTGTTAAATAAAAACAATCAAAAACTAATTTTATGACCGAAGATATTACAGCTAGGTTTATTGTTTAAGGGAAAAGAAAAATTTCACTTAAAAAAAGCTATAGAGCTTATCTTAGCCATTTTAATATGCTCACGTGAATCCCTCCATTTCTTCAATTTTATTCGCTCGCCACTCTCCATTGCTATACAATCATGGCCGAAAGCCTTCGAACACTTGGTCAAAACCTCACTTTCAAGTCGCGCACTCTCACCTCTCCAATGCCCCACTCAATGTTGATTATTTCGTGCATCGTTTACAACAACCTGAATCATTCCAGTCGCTGTCAATATTTTCTGGGAAGAAGGAGGCCAAACGAATCCGAAAGACCAACACTTGTTTTGTAAGTGCTAATATATGGCAATGTTACAGTGACACTGGTATTTTGCTTGCTTGGTGTCCAAAACACTTTTGAGAACGATTGCAGTTTTAAATCATCTTTTATTTACAATATTTTGAGAAAAAGAAAACAACTCATGATAGTCTCCAAAGGGGACTTAAATATTAGCTATTTTGCAAACACAAGCGAGGCTCGTATATTTAGTTCTCTGAGACACGTCGGCAGTACGAACATGCAAACTCGTTTTAAATATCGACAAATAAAGGGAAGAAATGTCGGTAAATCGACTGTTAAGGAAAAACGAAAACACGTGAGGATTTTTAGGGTTTCATCTCCTTCCTTTCTCTTACCTTTTTCCGCGGCCTACCACGAAGGATCCTTCTGACAAGAACCGCTAGTTTTAAATGCCATAGCATTGTATTTCCGATATTTTGAGAAAAAGGATTGGGCTTTTGTTAGCCTGGGGGACAAGTTTAGATATAGTTTTACGATATCTAGTTTTCCTGTACACAGCACAAATCATCGGCACAAATGCAAATTAAAAAAATGTCTCTCGTGTTAACCCCTTGACATTTTGTCGCTAACCATTTATTTTCCTGGAGCTCGTTGTTTGCTTTACATAGTGAGGAAGTCAGACTGAAAAGGTAGTGGTCAATTGATTTGTATTTTTGCTAAACAAGCTCTTCGATTCCCATACATCATTGGTAAAAAGTCTGAAAAGTCAAAGAGCGAAATATCGTAGCTTTGAGAAAAATTAAAATGGGGAGAAAAATAAGTTATCAAATGAAGTGTTCGTTTTGGCCCAGGCCGCTGTAATTGGCCTCAGCTGTTGCAGTGTCCCTGCCTACCCCCTTCTTTAGTTTAGTTACGTTGAATATTTTGTTTTCTTTGGCGAAGCAAATAAAATAAAATATATCAAATTCTCAACAGCCCAGCGTAAACAAAATTCAGCTTTTGCCACAAGTGATATGGCAATACCAAAACGGCTGCAAAACTCAAAAATAAAATTAGCGAGAGAAAATGAAAAAGCCTTTTGTTTTCTTTTTAGGTAATTCTTTTTCGTGCCTTCTCTGGGTCTTCGACATCGAAGTTTTTATTCATAAATTTTGGTGATGAAAGTCGTGAATATACCTCAGTCAGTAAACATTTGACGGTTGATACTAAAATCTTGTAAACCAGAAATGTAAGATCAATAGGGCAAATTTCAAAGAGTACAAGACTTGAGCACAGGGAAAAATAAAAGGAGAAATGATGAGAGTAGTAAATTATCTAGTGCTCCATTTGGCTGCTCAATACCATTCTCGAAAATCTATGGAAAGAAGACGCCAGATGTTGTCACAAGTTCCCTCCCGTTTTAATTTTCCATCGTTCCAATTATTTGCCTCGTAGTTCTCTATTAAATTTAACGATGAAAGTCGTGATATATTGTTCAATTAAATTCGCAGTTTCTTATGCAAACATTTGTTTGGTGGAACGCAGGTAAAGCTTATCAGAATTGCAAGATCAACACAGGATTATTATGTTTGTCCTCCTACCAAGATTTCATTTCTGGCCAGCCACTGCAGCGCTTCGCTGTTCGGTTTCCACTGTCGTTTCCTCCAAGTGGTCCGTACATACTCAGTTCCCCAAAGGCCTGGTCTTTTGTGTCTGTTTGCTGTTTGTTTGCTCCAAGGTACTCATTCTAGCCTACCACATTCATTTGCCTGTTAAAATGCAATATTTTTCAAACAAAATTCGGCATCAATACTTTTGCGATTTGGCAGTTAGAAAATAATAAATGATTTCGTAAAAGTTACTATTCGACACTAATTCCGTTGTGTTCTTTTCAAGCAGGAAATTTTTCGTTACCATCATTTTCACTACTACGCGACTTTTCTTTTCAAAACACCTCTGTGCACTTTGCAATACGCTTCCGTCAATCATACCTTATATGGGAAGCGTGTGATGTTACCGCAGTTGAATTGAGCTCGAAGGAATAATGATGGCGCCAAATTATCCCGTAAATTTGCGCTGGCGAGTCATATATTGACTAGTAAGAGGCTTTAGAGTCGTTGATGTTGCAAGAATACTTCACGTTTGGTAGATATTTGTAAAGAAATTTCGACATTTCTTCAGAATTAAATACCCGCCCGGTAGATTATCCTAGGCGGCGGATGGTAAGCGCGCGTTTAAACTCGCGAATAAGCTAAACCAAAGTGTGAAGTAATAATTCTAGCTTTTCTGACCTGAAAATAGCACACGACATGTTATTCACCACGAGTATAAATCTGGCAATATCCCGAAGTGTACGAGGACGAAATTCAGGAGTGGATGGAGTATGCAACGGGAAAACGAATCATGATCGGCGTGCGATCAACCGATTCGTGAAGAAAATGGGTTTGACAAGAAGAAAGCTGAAGAAACGTACGTAGGACTTGTTGGATTGTTTTTGCAAGAAATGATGCCAATTCTAGTCACCTATCACCCAAGGAATGGATCACCCGAGGAATGGAATGAAAAACAAAGCATAAGCGCTTTATCACGTTTATTGTTCTACGTGAATGTTAACGCTGTGACATGCTAGCAAGAAAAATCTGAAAAATCGTATTTATAAAATTAAAGCGGGAACGGGGAAATATCAAGGAAAATATTTTAGCACAGTCTCATGTTAACTTCTTCGTTATAGCTCACTGCGATTACCAAAGAACGTGATAAGCGAAATAGGGCGATGTATCGTCGTGGGTCATCGCTAAATTTCACCGACAACAGTTGCTATTTACAGATGAATCAGAACTTCTCAGATTCATCTATAAATAGCAACTGTTCTCGGTGAAATTCAGCGATCCTACGACGATACATCGTCCTGTTTCCCTCATCACGTTCTTTGGCAATCGTCTTGAGTTATAACGAAGAAGTAAACTTGAAAGTAAGCTTAAATAGTTTCCTCGATTTCCCGTTCCCGCTTGTAGAAATAACAATTTCCCTATCATGTCACAGCGTTATATGTTTACATTCTCGAAACGTAGAACAACAAACGTTACAAGCGCATTATAAGCTTATGCTTTATTTTGTTTTTTCAATTCATTCCGGAGGTGATAGGTGATTAGAATTAGCAGTGTTCCTTCCAAAAAAATGCAGCTAGTAATACGTACCTTTCTTCCTCTAAAACGCATTTTCTTCACGAATCGGTTGATCGCACGCCGATCATGATTCGTTTTCCCGTTGCATACTCCATCCACTCCTGAATTTCGTCCTCGTACACTTCGGGATATTGCCAGATTTATACTCGTGGTGAATAACATGTCGTGTGCTATTTTCAGGTCAGAAAAGCTAGAATTATTACTTCACACTTTGGTTTAGCTTCTTCGCGAGTTTAAACGCGCGCTTACCATCCGCCGCCTAGGATAATCCACCGGGCGGGTATTTAATTCTGAAGAAATGTCGAAATTTCTTTACAAATATCTACCAAACGTGAAGTATTCTTGCAACATCAACGACTCTAAAGCCTCTTACTAGTCAATATATGACTCGCCAGCGCAAATTTACGGGATAATTTGGCGCCATCATTATTCCTTCGAGCTCAATTCAACTGCGGTAACATCACACGCTTCCCATATAAGGTATGATTGACGGAAGCGTATTGCAAAGTGCACAGAGGTGTTTTGAAAAGAAAAGTCGCGTAGTAGTGAAAACGGTGGTAAATCACCTTAAATTCTTTTCTAATATAACTTGCGTGGCAGACTTTTAAAGAGGAGCAAAGTTACAATTTAAATTTCGAGTTAACATTCGAAATCACTAGTGTGCTAAGAACTCGCTTATTTCATTTATTTATTTATTGTTGTTAATAAAGAGAATCAGAAGAAATAAGTATTTAACCGAAGAAATTGCAACTAAGTCAGTTGTGCAAGGCAAAATAACTAAACTTAAGCAAAGCTATAGAGCTTATCTTAGCTATTTTAATATGCTCCCGTGAATCCCCCCTTTTCTTCAATTTTGTGCGCTCGCCACTCTCCATTGCTATATAGGCTTGTTCTGATAAGAACACCCACAATCACGGCCGAAAGCCTACGAACACTTGATCAAAACATCACTTTGAAGTCGCGCATTCTCACCTCTCCCCTGCCCCACGCAATGTGGATTATTTCATGCATCGTTTTCATCAACCTGAATCATTCCAATCGCTGTCAACATTTTCTGGGAAGAGGGAAGCTAAAATAATCCGGTATGGCAAGACCAACACTTGTTTTGTAAGCGCTAAAATTACAATGTGTATTTTGTGGACGGTTGTGCGAGATACCACAAAGACGTCTTTGTACGATTGCAGGTTTAAATCAGCTTTTATTTCCAATATTTTGAGAAAAAGAAAGAAACTCATGATATAGTCTCCATCCGACTTTGATATTAGCTGTTTTGCAAACACAAGCGAGGATCGCATATTTAGTTGCCTGAAACACGTAAGTAGTACAAACATGCAAATAACAGGATTGCCACTCGTGTTAACCTTAAACTCGTTTTCAAATGAAGAAATAGTTTTAGAAATCGGCAAATAAACGATCAGAAAAGAATACACCTCAGATCTTCTCCCTCCTTTCTCTTACCTTTTGGTGTCTGCCACGAAGGCTCCTTCTGACGAGAACCGCTAGATTTAAATGCGCTCTTATTGCCAATATTTTGAGAAAAAGAAATGAGCTTTCGATTGTCTGTAAAGACAAATTTTGATATCGTTTCACGAAAGGCAAGCGAAGTTCGCGTGTTAAGTCGTCCGAGACACTGCATAAATCATCAGGACAAATGCAAAATAAAGGATTGTCTCTAGTGTTATCCCTTTCATGTTTTATCCCTAAACGTTTACTTTCCTCTAGCTCACTGTTTGCTTTACATAGTGAGAAAGTCAGTCTGAGTACTAGTCAGTTGATTAACATTGTCAGGAGAAATTAGACAGGTAAGTGAGTGATTTCTCTTGGGAGGTAAATGATGACAGATGTCTTGGTGAGAAAGCACTTCTGGACGCAGATCATTGTAATAAATGTCAGCTGATCATAGGAATTGTTTAAATTGGTAATAAGAACTTACACAGAGAATTAGCGCTATTGACACGTTCTTTGATTTAATTGTTTCTATAATAATTATCTTAAATGCGTGGGGATCTGGGACAGGCAGCGATTCTGTGGGGTGGGTTGGGGACGTTTACGTGCACATTGGCTATAATTTCATGGTAAAACCATTCTTATTATTATTATTGACCAGTCACAGTCTAAAATATATTGCGTTTCCGGAATTCCCCTCTTGTTAAAAAACAATGCTGTAATGTTCTTTTTTAAGAGTTGAAGCGACAAGGTAATAATCCTTAGTTTGTTGTTTTCTTTTCTGTCACCTTTTTTCAAAATTTTGCATTTCTTCAAATCGAAAAAGAATTTTTTTGTTTATTTCACCTGACGAAGACACATCAAGTCAGTGAGGTAAAGAATATTTGACTCTTTCTAACGCGTTTTCTTTGTTAAGCGGGGGGGGGGGGAGACGCGACTCGCATTAAGGAAACGAAAGTAAACGGGGTGTGGTAAGTAGTGAATAGATGCACACACCTTTTCAGTTTGTCATTCAGTTCATAGATTAGCAAACTTCCAAGACATTTAAAATTTCATCTACAGACTCAAAATTTTGAGCCACCTTGTACAGCATAATACACAGTACCACGGGAAAGCACTGATCAACAGCTGTTTTTTGAAACGGCACACTTAAGGATTCCATTTACACTGCTCAATAGCTTTCACTTCAGTTGACATACCTTAGAATTTCAAGCACAGCTTTGAAACTTTGAACCAACGCGAAAACCAAGTTTTGACTGGGAATAAAATGGTTACTCAAGTTTCTAAGCAAGCTCTAAGCAGGTGGACTTTCTGTGGTGTTTTCTTCCCATGAATAAAGAAAAAAATATGGTTTTGTGATATTTATTCATTGTTACTTTCAGCAAATTGTATGCCGATCAAGGGTAGCCTAACCTGCGGTCTGCACTGGTCAAAGATCACTAAAGAGCATAGCAAACAGGAGATGTGGTCATTATCCATTTACACCCTGTTTTCTAATGGTGTATACATTTAACAGCTGATCGCTTCAGCAACCAAGGAAACAGCTAATGCAGGAGTCTCTCATTTGTATTGATCGATCGCAAATGCATCAAATACTCGCTGAAACTTATTAAGTGAACTTCAGTTGCCTTTGGAGCCCTGGCTCTAAACAATTACTGCAGCTGGAACAGTCCAATTTTAAATGCTAAAGCAAAATGATAAACGGTGATGTTCAGTGCACTTGTCATCCTTGCAAGTTATAAAAAGGAACTCAAAATGACATGTTTTTACCGTTAATAGACTGAGAACAGTTGTTATTCTACTTCAAAGATAGTGGAACGTGGTATAAGAACTGAGAATGTAGCGATCTTTGAGTGGCCAGCGACGAAGTTGTAAGAAGTAAGGGCACAGCTTCGCTGTTCATCACTGGAAGATGATGTCACTTGATTCTCATTGCGCGTCCCCTCTATGTACGAAGAAAAAGAACAACACCGAGTCGCAAGCTGTGAGCCGCGATTGACCAAGGAGTAACCCCGAGGAAGAACTAACAACTGCTCGCAATCTATTCTTTACCCAAAGACACATCACTGATTGATTGACCCTTTCTAATGGCTTTGAAATGTTAAGTACAGAGACTAGTTGGTGGGGGTAGAGTAGGGGGGGGGGTCATTGAGTTAGTTCAGTAGTTTAGACAACCAGTTGATCCCCAGGCATCCTTTCCGACGGTCCTCCAGCCAGTTCATCGGTAAGCCACTCAGGCAGGCGGTCAGTCACTCTATTACTCACCCAGCCAGTCAGTTAGCCAGCCAGAATGCCAACCTGTTGATCAAACAGGTAGGCAGGCAGTTAGTTACTCAGTCTGTCAGTCAGTCACTCAGTCAGTCATTCAGGCCGTTACGTTGGTGAGTCACTCGCTCATGTCAGTTGGTTAGTGAAGCCATTAGTCATTCAGCAAATCAGTCAGTCAGTCATTCATTAGTTAGCTTAGACTGTTAGTCAATCACTTCATTCTTTATTCAGTCTTAAATACACTGTCGCTATGTTCATTCAGCAAGAAATTCACTTCAATAACATACAACAAATATTTAAATAACATTTTTTATTGCATCAGTGGCCCTATAGTACAAAAATGTACGAGTCAGTTCTTCTTTACTGAACCAAGATGTATCCCATGGCTTTGATGTTCTTGGCCCCATTATCTGATGTGTGACCCTTTATTGCAAAGTTTCCACACGTGTTGGAGTCATCAGCGTATCCGCCAGTGCCAAACCTGATTCTCGAGTCACAGGACAGGCAATCCTTCTCATTGTTTCCAAGGATACCAATTCTTGCTTTTGAAGCGCCTTTCCTACCGGCGGCGTTGAACCCTTCTTTGTTACAGTTGGTCTGCAAGGAAGCCTGGGAACCAATAATCGTCTTCCACGTGTTGCGACCCAGTGAGGTGGCGCGGTATTTTCCGTCAGTGATAAGCGAATGCAGGGAGCTGGTCTGTTTCTTGATGACAAGGAACTTGATCTGCTGACCAACCTTCATCCCGAGACAGATCTTGGAGAAGGGTGTGTTCCAGTAGGTCGGCAACTTGGTCTCTTGAGTGTCAAACCCAGTTTTGCCTCCTGGAAGATTGTAGGCATTTTTGTTGCTCCAAAACCCGGCATCGTAGTGAAAAGTTTTCTGAAAGTGAGAAAATAAATTGGGTTAGCCTTAAATACATGTATAATGTCTGCAAAGAATGTTGACAGGATAAGGTTGCATACTTTTTTACCGTCAATCTTCATGGCCAGCGTCCACCCTCCATCTCCACATCCAAAGTTTCCCATGTGACAGTAAACAGGAATCGTTTGTGAACCAAACATCAGGGTATACACCTGGCTTTTAGTCGAACTGTGGGGGAAGAAAATAGTGCATGTTAAAATGGTTAGGCACGCTATTTTACAGACCCTTGCATTTCTTTACAGTAGAATTCTCCAAATTTAGCAAAGGGGATTGTTTTTTTTTAAATCAGATCTTCCTTTGTATGAATTATGCATCTCAGACTTACCAGGATGTACCTAGGAACTCACCTGTGTTTTTCATACTGTTCCTTGCACGAAGAAGCAGGAATGGCTGTAAAGAAGACAAAATCCTGTCAGACGTAAATTTAAAAATTGCTAAATGCATTAGATTACTAGCAATGACTCTTTTTTACCAAAAGTAGGGAAAAGAGACGCGAAACGCAAAAGTCGTGATTGTAAAAACAGTCACTCGGACCAGCGCGATGTTTTCCAAAATGACATTGTAGAAGTCAGGGTACCTGGCGTCAGTGTAGGGGAGGGTTTGTTGAGCACTGCAATGAGACTTTCCAGTTTGGTTTGTAGCATTTTAATGGCGTCGTTCGCGTCCGCATCCTGAAGTAGGCTACACATCAGGTTACAAACCATCATCTTGTCGTACGGTTTGACGCAAGATTTGGACGATTTGTCGCCATTCACGCTCAGTACAAGTAAGGCTGCGAAAAAATAAGCTTGGAAAAACAAACTCATTGTAAGAATATTAGATAACTGTAAATGGTTTGAACCCAAAAGTCATATCATAATTCCGTAAATTGTGATCGTCCGGGTGAGTGTAGTCCTGAGAAGGACTGTTTGAGGTGACATTGACTGACGTTTCGACAACCTGAGCGGAAGTCATCATCAGAGTCAGTCATGATGACTTCCGCTCAGGTTGTCGAAACGTCAGTCAATGTCACCTCAAACAGTCCTTCTCAGGACTACACTCACCCGGACGGTCACAATTTACGGAATTATAATATTAGATAACGTTGTCAGCCGCTCAACAAACGAAGTTCTGTTGATCGTCTTTTGTTATGACTCACTCACAGTCTTGCAATTACCTTAGTTCTTGGTAACCAAGAAGGACATGTTTACACTGCGAGAATATTTTCATGCATACCGCCCTGATCAATCAACTCATTCCAAGTTTATTTTATCCTAACTCGCCTCGTTACTTCCCGGCCTATTCAGTGATTTTTTATTTTTGTTTTATTTGGGAAGCTAGCTCTACGATTCCCTACATTATGGGTAAAAAGACGAAATTAAAAGAGCGAAATATCGGACAAAAATACTAAAGTGGGGAGAAAAATATTAAAGTTATCCAATTCAGTCAAGAACTCAGTGGGGGGAAGGTCAGATGCTCCCACAAGCTACATAACGACGCCACAATGACCGCAAAACTCGAAAATAAAGTTAGCAAGAGAAAACGAAATAGCCTTTTGTTTTCTTTTAGGTACTTATTTATTCTTGCCCTCTCTGGGCTTCGCCGGACGTCAATGGTTTCTTTTGTCAAATTTGGCGATGAAAGTTGTGAGTATACTGTAGAATTCCGTTACTTTCGGATTTTGCAGGCCAAAGGGGCCATTACTTTCGGGTAGCCGTTACTTTGGTATGGTTGAAAAACGTTCGTGGAATTGCCTTGCCAGCGTCAGGGGAACGCGATGAAGAAATTAATCTTAACGGGCTGGAGAATTACACCATTGCATTCAAGCGATGGAGCCAAATATGGTTTCATGATAACAATGAATCAAGGAAATAGCTGAATGGATAAAACGATTTTTAATTACATAGACACCGTTGGCTCGCCAATAAACTGAGGATCTAGAAGCTTTTGGTGACTTTCAAGTTGAACAAGGAAACATGAGGCAAATTTTTCGCGTTCCAGTTACATTTGTACATAAAGTGCTGTCCTTGCCGGAAATCATTGTAGTTTGATTTAAATTGGAAATGACTGTTCGTATTATTCGCTGAAAATATTATTTAATTCACTCCTGAATGTATTATTCAGTTCACTGCTAAGAACCTACCACACTACTTGAAGAATCATCAGATTAAATAGAGTACATTTTTTTGTGTTTGAATTGTCATTTTTTGGAAGGAATAACTACTTTTTTTGGGGGGGGGGGGTCGTTACTTTCGTTATTTAATAGTAAAGCAAAAAATACGTTACTTTCGGGAAGCCGTTACCTTCGGAGGGGCCGTTACTTTCGGAATTCTACGGTACCTCAGTGACAAGCATTTGTGGGGTGGAATGATAATCTGACATACAGCTGTTGTAACAAGCTATATAGCGACTCCAAAACGACTGCAAAACTCGAAAATAAAATCAGCAAAAGAAAACGAAATAACCTTTTGTTTGTGCCTTCTCTGGGTCTTCGACGTCGAAGGTTTTCCTCAAATTTGGTGACGAAAGTCGTGAATATACCTCAGTCACAAACATTTGACGGGTGGTATGTGTTTGAACGTTGTACGGGTGGTAAATTTTATTGTGTTTTTTTTTTCCGTCATGCGTTTTATACATGAGCCTCTGGCTCGGATATGGATTGTATTGTACTGTATTGTATTGTATTGTATCAACATAGTAAAATTAAAACAGTACAAGGCCGTTGCGCACGGGAAAATATAACGAGAATGATAAGAGTAGTAAATTATCTGGTGTTCTACTTGGCTGCTAAATAACGTTCTCGAAAATCTAGGGGATGAAAATGCCAGATGTTGTCACAAGCTCCAGCCAGTTTTAATTTTCCTTCGTTCCAATTATCTGCCCCTGCGTGCCCGCCCTTGCAGTTTTTTTTTAACTATGAAAGTAGTAGTAAGGTGGGCTCACTAGGGGTGGTTTACCTCGTTTTGATGTTGAGGGGGTTGCTAGGGTGGTTGCTAAGGAAGGGATAAACCCGCAGACCATAGGGGGATTGGGGCCGGGGCCAGGGCAGGGGACGCGGGGATCCCCTGGTGAATAGTAGGTGAAATAACCGAAGTTGAGCATCGAGCAAGACACGCGCATGCGTCCATGTTTTGATGGTACCACAAGGTCAGGATGGTCTTTCTCTTATTATAGGTAAATGGTTTTGCTCGTAGTAGTATTGTCGGGCGGTCTGGGACTTTGTATCAAAAAGACCCACCCCCCTCACTTTTTAAACCAATAAGAGACTAGTGCTAGTCCTTTTTATCATGTGATCCCGGTCAAGAGAATGGACCAATGAGAGAAGGGGTCAAAGGTCACTTTAGATAAGTGGGTGTGGTCACGTGATGAGGTCACGTGATTTATGATGGGAGACCGCTGAGTATAGGGGGGATAAGAGACCAAAAACAAGACAGAGAGATTCTTTTCAACAAGTTTAATAACAAGATCAACAACTCTGTTTTTCAAGTGTTTCTTCCACGGTGTGACTGAGGGGACATTGACCGCAACAAGTTTCATCGGGTGGGATGATGCAACCGGCTTCGAGACAACTTCCACAGCGTTGATATTTCCAGGTGGTATCGGTGTTAATGGGTACGACTTGTCCGCAAATATTGCAGGGATCTCGAATATCGTCTCGTTTACACCAATGAAGCGAAGGAAAATCAATCCCAGGTAGATCTTGTGCCTTGCATACGGTGAAATTTGAATTAACCAATCAACATTCAGTAGGCGGGAAAAACTGTGGTGTCCTGACGTCATGCAGATTTTGTGCTCTTCGCTTCGATTTCTGCGTGATCAGCGAAGTTTATACTGTGGAGATGCGGTTTTATTTCAGCGTTTTCTTCAAATTAACCGCTTGCCTTACTTCAATTTATAACTGTTTGCAATTATGTGGGCTGGATGAGCAACCAGAACCGATTCAAAACTTTTTTCTGCGGCGGGAGACATCGCTAACTGGACTTGAATGCGAAGGAGGCTATAAAGGTTTTCCTCTTGTCCTACTGAATATCAATTTTCACAAGAAACTTCACATCCCTTTCACTCTCCTTGACATCGTTTATCACATGGCTGTCTGCTAACTGAGCAGCTCTGAGTAGCGTCGGGTACAATCCGTCTTCTGTGCTTGTAAAGATCTTTGGTCACTTCATACTTGTTTTCATCGTTGACTTCATGTCTGGTTTTAAATTCACACCAACTTCCAACCTGGAACTTCCAGCTGTGATTGCCTGCTGTCAACGAGATTGGTCTTATCGGTTACGGAAAAATGTTCCCGTTCATCAGATCAGAGATACATCATGAATATTTGACAAATTTGATCTACAGTCGGTGTATGGTTGCGCTACACAGCTCATGCTTCAATTTAGAAAGAGGCAAGTTTGTATAATTTTCCACATACCCGGAGACGAACGAAAAGGCCTTTTTGGAATTTGGAGCTTCCTTGTGTCATCGTAACAGCAAAAGGCTCGTGGTGAAAAGCTGCAGAAAATTTACTTTTCTTCTCAAAAGTCAAAACTCACCTCAAATTCAGACCAAGCAAAACAAAGAAAACATGCGGACCACCAAGGAAACGACACTTTCGCTTGCTTTATTCACCACGGAAAGTCAAAATAATTATTACCTAGCCCGTCTTTATAAGTGGGTGATTAACTTGACTAACTGGATTGGAACGGTAATTGCAGGAACAAAGTTTATTTAGTCAAATATTGATATGCTTATTTTTTTCTCGCTTCAATTTCCACTCCAGACAGGTATCCTTCAAAACGTGAAATCAATCGACTTTTACAGACAGAGAGCAAAGAGGGGCAAATGTGTAATTTCTCACGAAATTTCAAGAAGATTTAAATTGTTATAATTAAAAGGAACAAATTTGAAAACTATTCTAGGATTCAGGCAAGAGGAGTTTATTCAAAAAGGAGAAGTGAAAGTAATTTTAAAAGAGCAAAATGCAGGTCAAGCGGTCCTGCATCAGTCCGCAGTACCGAAAGAGATTTGGAATTATAAAACTTTGCGTTACGTCGGATTCGTTGCGAAAAGGAAGAACCGATAATCACAGGCGACTCTAAGAAATGAAGTTGTTCTTCAGAAACCAATTAAAAAATTTATGATCCGGCTGTTTAGTATAAGCTTATTTCTTGGGTGGTAGTTGCATTATTAAAGCTATGTAAACGTGCCTTTAGAAACTTGAGCGGCTTAAATCAGAAAATTTGAGTGTGATAATTTTTTCTTTCTCAAATGGCACTCGTAAAGCCATTCAACTTGTAACGATGCTAATGTCACTTCAACTTCTGTTTTGTAGATCATACAAAACCGCTAAAAGTCTGGAATTAGCTGTTTTGTAGCTCTCATGATGGCGTTGTTGTTTCTCCGAATCTGATCCCAGTGGGGCCCGCTGGAAGTAGAGCAGCTCGAGTCAACTCTTCTGATATAAGGAATAAATTCTGGTGTAATATTACGGTTTTAGACGGTTTTAGTCGTCCTCTTGTCACTCTTCTCACACTTTAAACAATGCACACTTTTAATCCAACACAAGCCACACAAAACGCAAACGCTAGCAGCTTCGATCTTCGTACTAATTTTTACCTTTCTTGCAAGCGCAACAATACAATACTATTGGAAAATACCCTGCCTTTGAATGGATCGAGAACCCTGTATAGCTTCAGTTGCTATAAACTCTTGCTTTTGCTTACAGACACAAAATTCTGGGGTTTCCTCTGTTTTCAGTCGTAGCATTCTGAACCGTAACCGAGAACACCGACAGGACACCACGGTTTTGACTGCCGCTCGTATCGCGGGCGCAGTTGCCGTATGCAAGGTGAGGTGGAGGAGGTTTTGGGTAGATTGAACCATCGATCGAGGGCCCTTTGTTTGACTTGGAGGTCTTGGTTTTTTTCTTGGTAATCGCCAGGATAATAGCAGCCGGGATGAAAGTGTCCTTTGCACCAGGCTTTGACAAAAGCATGAGTGTCGATGGAGACTTTGGGTGAATTGTTACAGAGCAGAAGTCCTTCGGTGTTGCGTCGTTGTTGGAGGATGGCATCGATGTTTAATGGGGTAAAATGTTGATAGATGGTACGTAGTAGTATAAGGGGGCGCTTTAGGTCATGGCGGCGAGGAAATGAGGAGGGATGAGGAGGGATTTTTCCCAGTAAAAGGATTGCGGGCTCCGATCAGAAAAGAGAGGACATTTCGTGACGCTTACATGACGTAGGTAAATAGCCCTCTGGCTAGGGTGGGAAACCGCTGACCAGTGATGAAAAAGGATCGCGGGCTCATTCAAGATGGCGGATGGAGGTCATGTGATTTTTGTTGGGAAACCGCTGACCCGTGTTGGAAAGGATCGCGGGCTCAGATCAGAAAAGAGAGGACAATGACATAGGGAATACATAGGGAATACATAGGGAATACATAGGGAATACTAACCTCTTACTAACTGAACGCGAGGGCCGTACTGGGGAATATTGGCCCGAGGTCGTGGCAGTACGGACCGAGCGCAGCGAGGTCCGTACAAAAGCGACCGAGGGCCAATATTCCCCAGTACGGTCCCGAGCAAGTGAAGTTAGTAAGTGGTTTATTATATGGCATCATTTTTCGTTCGAAACAACACTTCCGGTACTTCATTCAAGTCAATTTCCGGCGCAGTGTCAAGGAAAGAAGCCAGCGATTTTAACAGGCTTTCGAATCAGTTTGATGATCGTTGCTGTCGATCGGCAGAAACTTGCGTGGCTCTTGAATGAAAACTGCTCTGCTTCTATTATATGTGTCAGTTTTTCGTCGTCCTGTACAACACAAGAAAGTTTTATTTGAAAATACTTCTTCGTTATGGGCAGAGACAATTCGGGAAAAAGAAGAATAATGAAAAGGCCGCGGTAAAACTGGCTCACACACGTGCTTCTCAAACTCTATAAATTGTGGCAGCGTGTTAGTCATTGTGAACAAAGGAACACTCGAACCTAAAAAAAGACACTGGAAATTATCTCTCCATCAAATACTGCAAGTTGTTTGCTTCAGTGGCTCTAAAGAGAACTTTGTGAATGCTGAGAGCAAATTTTCGTCGCACCTAACAAAGTTGTTTTTAGCGCGAGCTACAGCAAGAGCGGACTTGTGAACACGCTAAAATTATTTTCAAGGATGTGCACTACAAGAGCAAAAATCTCGCTGAGGAATCAAGGTACACTGTTAGTTTAATGCATGTACGTGTAGCTTTAATTTTTTCTTGTGGAAAGCGCTGACTGAAGCGATGGCGAATATTAAACTAGACAAGAACGTGATCGTTTGCTTTCGATTTATAGTCAGTATAGTTGCCGGTGAAAGCCGTTTGCTAGTTGTTTTGCAGTTTTCATTCTTTTTCGCCGTGAGGTTTTCTTGTGAGAAACGTACTCTTTTGTTAATGCTGAATTTTAATAATTATTGTTTAAGTCTTGGCCGATTTACTTGGGTCTTTACAGCTTACAGTCTATAGCCGTACAAAAAAACAATAAACAAACACAGTCACTGAAGAACGTTGGCCCAGTCGGTAAACTTAATTGAAGATCGCTTTTTCTAAGCAGACGTGTTTACCTCGTTCATTTGTTTTGTACCAGCTCCAAACCTTTTCTTTTTTATCTTCTTGCGTTTTCACAGTTTGAATTTTGCTGTAGCGTTAGCACGAAAAAAAAAATATCCAAAAAGGACCGTTTCCATGGTAATGGTCCGTACTGTAAAATCCCGACCGAAGACTAACCAATCAGCACACTCGATTTAGACTGAAGAATTGCTTGCCATATAATAAATAGGGAATACATAGGGAATACATAGGGAATACATAGGGAATACATAGGGAAAAAGGGATCGCGGGCTCCGATCAGAAAAGAGAGGACATTTCGTGACGCTTACATGACGTAGGTAAATAGCCCTCTGGCTAGGGTGGGAAACCGCTGACCAGTCGGGGGGGAAATGGGGATCGCGGGCTCAGATCAGATAAAAAAAGACGCCATGTTGAAATCAATGACTTTTTAATCCTTTTCCTTGGGTGTGGTCACACGCGCATCAACAGGGTGAAGGTGTGTCTTGGCAGGCGGCTCGATATCCGTAAGGGAGGTTTGAAAGGTGGCAGGATCAATGACTCTCTTGTCGTACACCAACTGGTAACGCTTGTAATCCGGAAAGGTGACGTGGGTGGAGGTATAAAAAGGCAACCATGGGCTATTTTGTTGTCACCATGAGTTTCTACATCACCCTCATCAGCGATCAAGCGCAAGGCACGGAGCAAAAATTTACCGCCAGACTTCCTCATTCACACTATCTGGTAGAAGATGATTGGGAAGCGGCTCTGGTTCATATCTCACACCCTGGTTTTAATCAACAATTGGAAGATCAAACCAAGCAGAATTGGACGCAAGAAGATAGTCAAAAACATTGGATGAAAACAGATATCAGATACATACCAAAACGTGGCGATGGAACGGCTCTCATTCAAGTGACCAAACAAATCCATTTACCGCCAGGGTATTACCACAATTTGAAAGAAGCATGGATCGCCATCGGTTACGAAATGGAAAAACAACACATGGAGGTCATGATGGATATAGCCAAAATGGACGTGGACGATCAGGCTAAACGACAACAACTAGCCACTCTCAACTTGGCTCAACCCTACGTGAAAATCGCCAATACCGGCGTCGCCCCCGAATTAGATTCGTTGTATGTACTCATACCAGCCAACATGCAATTTGAAATGGAATGGAAATTCGCTCAACTGATGGGACTGGTCAAATATGGAACGCCGACGCAGAGAATTGTCCAAGAAAAAAATTATCTGGTAAAAAATATCGTCGATTACGACGATCGACACAAATGGACACCAACCCTCGGTCCTGTCAACAAATATCCACCGCATGGCATCGTCTCTGTCAGTTTTACTCATCCCGATTTCGATTATTCCTTCTTCTTGGGTCCTAATCTCAGTCGACAACCATTTCCCACCACGCAAACTGTCAAACCACAACAAGGACAACAACAACTCATGATTTACACGGATCTCGTCGCACAGAGTATTGTGGGAAATCAACAAAAAGGTTTTTTACGTTCCATAGATGCCGGCAATACCGATCATCAGTTTGATACCACGCAACAGATGTATTTTCCTCTTCGCAAGACCATCTTTGACAGCATTGCCATGGATATTCAAACAGCCAATGGACAGCCGGCTCCTTTCAAACAAGGCAGTACCATCCTCACTCTTCAACTCTCCAGAAAAAGTCAACGAACATGACGTTTTTTTTTTCATGTTCAGTTTTTATGGGACATTTTATTGTGAGTCAAGACAAATTATTTATAATCCACGTGCAAAACTCAGTGTTGTCAGTTTTTTAAAATTTTTTAATTAAAAAGAGTCGATGTTTTTTTACAAATGGTTGTCCGTGTCCATCTCTTGCCACGCGGGTTGGGTGTTCCTAGGTACCAAAATAAAAGAAAGCTATGTACAGATTGAAAACTAAAAATTGAAAGGCTATGTACAATTGAAAAACTAAAAATTGAAAAAATAAAAACTAGAAAATTGGAAAAAGCTATGTACAATTCAAAAAAAGTAAAAAATTGAAAAGAAGAGCTATGTACAATTGGAAAAGTAAAAATTACAAATGAAAGTCTTCCAGTTCCATGCGTAATTGATCAATGTTCTCGGGTAGACAGAACGTGCGGTTGAACAAGGCTTGAATTTCTGCTCGGGTTTTCTCGTCCACATCCCGGGATCCTACCACGGCACTGCTTTGATGAAGGGTCGGCTTTTTGGGTCCCCAAGGGACAAATTGACTGCCAGTGACCAGGGTGGCGGCATTCTCATTGACTTGGTAGTAATGGTCCGAGCGGTACCATGATTGACTGGGTATGTCAAACAGGTAGACGGGTTTGCCTTGATCCATAGCCAATTGCACAGTCCAACCAGTGCCTCCTTTCACGCGTTTATGATCCGGTTCCAAGATGCCAAAGGCATAGATCGTATGGGCTTTTTTGGCCAATTGATAATTGCGTTGCAGCAATTGCAGGGTGTAAAAATGACTGGGCATTTTTTTGCCTAGTTTCTCAGCCGCCTGGTGAAGATGGGGGTTGGCCAGCATCAGAACTTCCACGGTAGAAGGGGTGATGAAAGTGGCTCGTGGATGGTTCGGGGGGACGAGGACTTCTAGCTGCATCCCAAAGTGTTTAGCATGTTCGTCGACGAGTGCATCCGTACCTTTGGCTCCCCCGGTGTACACCACATGGCCATGACCCACTTGCAGTTCCAAGGCACCGAGATCTTGTTCTCCAATCATGTCGATGTTGGGGGGCATTCGTTGGGAAATACGTAGCCGGTGTCTGGGCCTACAATAGCTAGAATCTCCGTGGGAGTCAACCCTAAGGCCAAACCGAAATCAATGACGTGGTGCTGTCGGCACTGTTGGAACGTGAATCCCGCTGCTAGACCTCGTTTGACCCGTTCAGCCAAATAGTCTTCGGTGGAAGCAAAGTCGTCTCGGTTGAGATCTTGGTAGTAGTCCATCTACTTGGAATGACGAGTGGGAGGACCCAGGGAGCTCCTTAAATAGGGGCAGTTGACCAATGGGAAGACAAGAGGACCTTATTTGGATAGGGAAAAGCTGACCAATGGGACGACGAGAGGCCCTTTTATGGTCATGAAAAGGTGAGAAATCTGACCAATCCCAGGAAAAGCTCCAAGGTATAAAAAGCCAGGCAGCGTCGAGTGACATATCTTTAGCACGATGTCCGTCGATGTGTCTCCAGTGAGTTATCCAGGTCGGAAGAGAAAATCAACCAAAAGCGTTCCCCCTGAGGAGAAGAAGAAGAAGAAGAATGACCCAGTAGTGACGCCTGAGGACTGTGATCCTGTGGTCCGCGAGGTGGTGGAAGACACCCGAGCTGCTGTGGAAGACATGATGAAAGAATTGAATGACATGGTGGAGCAAACCATCCAAACATCCCCGCCTGAATACATGGTGACGAACGTGTATGACAAAGCCCAAGACCTTCTTGCGCCCAGTTTGGTGGACTATATCGTATGCCCTTGCCATAACGTGCGTTTGGAGGGACGTCAATCTCAAAAGGGTTGGAAGTATGTGAAATGTCCCCTGCAACCGTGTTTGCTGTTTTGCGGTCAAGATCAAGCCTCCGACTATATGAAAGCCGTGTATAGTCAACCTCATCCAGAAGTGTTGGACATGTGGAGTGGTTTGCAGTGCTTTTGCCGTGAACCCGCCACGCTTCAACAGAGTCATTCCACCCAGAACCCCGATCGATTGTATGTGAGCTGTTCCAAGAAAAAGTGTGACTTCTTTCGGTGGGCCGACCAACCCATGGGTCCCAAGTACTGGAGTTGGTTTCATGACCATCCCCCCCAAAAAGCCGACGCACTCGCCGAACCACCGTTGTCCACCCGTGATGCTCAAGGGTATCCCAAACGTGGGGTAGACATCCCAAGCCCTCCACCCCGAGTGAGAAGGAAAGAGGACGTGGAACGAGACCGTCCCTTGACAGACTATGAGAAACAGTTGTTGCGAGACATTCAAGATCTCAAGAACCGTCAAGAAATGATGGTAGCCCCAGCTCCACCGCCCCCCAAGTACAGTGACAGTGTAGAGAACTGACAGAAAGGTTTAGAGACTGTCACCTATGACGGTCGTGGTCTATTTTAAGAAAAAGAGAAAAAAAAAAAGAAAGCGGGTCCGGAAAAAGAGCATGATCGGTCGGGGCGCCGGCATTTTCCAAAATACGCACGCTCTTTTGATAACATGACCTGTCTATAAAGGTAGATGTGGTACGAATAAAATTAGTTTGACCATGGAGTCAGTGTGGTTGTGTTATGCGTGGGAAGGTGTCTTGTCCCTGGTGCAATGGCAATGCCATCAAACCCTTTGCCAAATGTTATATGATCACCAACCGGGCGCCAAAATCCCCATCCCCCCTTGTCCCGAGGACACGCATCCTCTCCACGTCTTTGAAGAAACCCATGTGGACCTCAACCTGTATCGATGGGTGGTGTTTGTCTTATGGTTAAAAACCCACCCGAACGCGTGGCGATGGTATCGCATCATTCAAAAGGCGCATCCCAACACCGTCCCTTCCATACCGACCTTGTGGGATGAGTGCCAGAACGTATGGCACCTCGAAAGACCAAACGAACCAAACTCGATGTCTCGCAATCATGGTTGAACCGTTACCACGATCCTCGAGCCCCCGGCAGTTTAGGAGGCGTGCAACGGTTTGCCAAGGCCCATCAGATTCCTTTGAAAAAAGCCCAACGGGTCTTGGAGCGGGATTTGGCCTACACCTTGCATAAACCACGACGTCGTCGTTTTCCCACCGTACCCGTGATCGTGGGAGGATTAGATGATCAATGGGTCGCGGATTTAGTGGAAGTGCAACCGTTGGCTAAGTATAATCGGGGTATACGATACTTGTTGACCGTCGTGGATGTGTTGTCCAAGTATGCGTGGGTACAACCGTTGAAAGACAAAACCGGGGTGGCCTTGGTCCATGCCTTTGACAAGATTGTGAAACGACGTCAACCCAATCGATTGCAAACGGATCGAGGGAAGGAATTTTATAATCGGACCTTTCAACGATGGCTTGACGAGCAAGGCATTCAACATTTTTCGACGGAAGGGGATGCGAAAGCCAGTATAGTGGAACGATTTAACCGCACCTTGAAAGAACGTTTGTATCGTTATTTTACCGCTGCCAACACCTTACGCTTTGACGATGTCTTACCCGAGTTGGTGCAAGGCTATAATGCCACCCGTCATCGAAGTATTGGTATGGCCCCTCAAGACGTGACATGGGACAACGAAGAAGCCGTGTGGAAACGATTGTACAGCAAACGATTGAAAGGCCGGAAAAAACCTAAATTCAAAGTCGGAGATCGTGTACGTCTCAATAAGATTCATCGTACCTTTGAAAAAGGGTATCTACCCGGTTGGACCGAAGAAGTGTTTGTGGTGCATCGTGTGGTCCGGGGACCCGTGCCCACCTATAAGATTCACGAATGGGATGATACCCCCGTCCAAGGTACGTTTTACGAGGAGGATTTACAAAAAGTCCATGTATCCGACGTGTTTGGGATCGAAAAGGTACTTAAGCGACAAAAAGATCGTTGGTTGGTCAAGTGGAAAGGGTGGCCAGACAAGTACAATAGTTGGATAGCAAGCCAAGACGTGACGTCTCTCCAACCACCCAAGAGGAAAAGCCCACCCAAAGAGACAAGTCCCCCCAAAAGACGACGACGACGACGTGACTAAACAATGACGTTCGTCCCCAACTCTTCGTTTTACGTGACGTTGATGAGTCATGCGAGTACCAAAGAGTTTCCTGGGAACAAGAGTCATCATTTCAGAAACCGATTGCCTAAACCTATCCGATTTGTGGGACGAGGATGGATGGTGGATATGGTGAGTTTATCCTTACCCATCATTCCAGTGATAACGGAAGAAGGAGGCGTGGGCGATTCCCATCCTCTGTTGTATGTACGATGGCACGAACGGGTGTATTCCCAAGACGATCAAGGGAACGATCGCTGGTACCATGAACGTCGCGAATTCACTGTCTACGGTCGAGATATGAGAAAGGAGATGGCCTCGTCGACGGGATCGCACTTTTTTCATCAACTGGTGTACCGTTACGAGCAAAGCCGTGCGAAACAAACCGCCCCCAAAAACAAATGGGCGGAGGACAATGGCATCAAATTGGTTCCGACCTTTGAATGGACCTCCGAAGGGGATTTGTTGTTGAATACCACCAATGTGGATTACAAACGACAAGTAGCGCACGTGTCATGGGGCAGAACCTTGGCCCTGAGAATGGGATGGATTGAACAAGTGTCCCCCGGCCAGTATCGATTGGGTCCGAATCTCTTGCAAGAATTTCAAGGCATTTCCACCATTCCTACCCCGACGGATATCCGCGATGCCGCCAACAAACCCCTCTTTTGGAAAGTGGAGGGGGATTATCTGAAGTTGAGTCTATCGTGCCCTTGGCGGTTTGTGAATTTGAACAAGACCTTTCGTCCCTCGTTGGAATTTCCCTCCACGCGTCCTTTGCACGTGTATTGTGATGTAGGGACCAGCAGTATGGTAGGGGGTCGCATCACGGATCTCTTACGAGAAATCAAGTACCAGCCTCAAAACACCACCCACTTTGAACCTCGACATATTCAATATGTCCCAGTACGCAACGAAGTGGTAGAAATCGTGGAAACCCAGATGGCCGAAACCAATGGGGATCTGGTGAAATTTGGTGAAGGGCGTACCCTCCTGACCCTCCACTTTAAAAGGGAAGTCGTGGTGTGAAGAAGAAGACAAAATGTCGTTCTACGTGACGTTACCCAGTCATGCCAACCGACGTGAATTTCCCAACAACCAAGCCAATTCCTTCAAGATTCGTTTACCTCAACCGTTACAGCTCACGGGAGGTGGTTGGCAAGTGGGGTTGAGTGCCATTTCCTTACCGGATGCTCGCGTCAATTTGTATGAGTTGGTGAAGAAAAATGGGTACGTCATGGGGGTGTCCTGGGGCCAAACCTATCCCAAACCGGGTGCAAAAGACGGGGAAATGACCTCGCGAGTAGACACCGCGCGAAGCATCATCAATGACGTGAAAGATTTGGATTGGGTGGTGGATGGCGTGAGTTTCATGAAAGCCACCATTGCTCACTTGGAACAACAACGTATGGAAATGGCCATTCAAGGCGGCCGGTTTACCAATGATCAAGGCAAACACACCTACGTCAAGTTTCGTTGGGAAGGCGAGGATCTGCTCATCGACAACACGAATATCTGCCATTGTGGCACCGACACGCCAGCCCTGACCATCTACACCAAGTTGGCTCTCAAGATGGGATGGTTACGTAAAATTGACAATGTGTTGATTTTGGGGCCAAACTTACAACAAGAATTCATGGGGGATCAAATCCCCAACATGACAAAACCCGCTGACAATGATTGGAATGATGTCACCGACGGTCAGGGGAACGCGGTCTTTTGGACGGTGCGTTCTATTTTACCGGATTATTTACAATTGAGTATGAGTTGTGGGTGGCGTTTCACCAACTTGAATGTGGCATTTCGGGCGGTGGTGGGTGAACCCACACGATCGTTGCACGTGTACTCCGACGTGGCAGGCAGCACTGTGGTGGGCAATCGCGTGACTGATTTGTTGCGTGAAATCCAGTACAAGCGAGAAGCACGCGGCAACCTGTACTTTGAACCGTTGCACATTCAATACATGTCTCTTCGTAACGAGGTGGTGGAAATGATTCACGTTCAAGTGGCTGAAACGATTGGTAGAGGAGGAGACTTGGTCAAGTTTGGTGAAGGTCATACCATTGTCACGTTACACTTCAAAAAGACATAAAAAGGGGGTGGCCAACGGAGTGTCCCAATCACAAGATGCCCAAGACAAGAGTGCGTCGAACGAGACGAAGGAGAAGAAGGCAACGAGGGGGTTTATTCCCACTGGCCGCCCTTATTCCAGCCTTGATCGCTGGAGGGAAAGCCGTGGCGTTGGGTGCCGCGGGTGGTGCCGCGAGTTACGGGGCTAAAAAAGGGTTGGAAGCCGCTTTTCGGAAAAGAAGACGATGATGACGCTATAAAAAGAGACGAGTCCTGTGACACAAACCAAACGTGAAGACGACACAATGCGTGGGGGAGGTTTGACACGATTTCGGACCGACGAGTGGTATGATCAACAGGGTCAAAGTGGACAAGGGTTGGTGACGGATCTCTTGCGTGGGGGGTTCCAAGGCCTTAAAAGGACGCGAAATCCTTTAAAACTGCCTAGTAATATCAAGAGAGGATTGGAAACGGGTTTGACACGAGGTATCAAACGCAAAGCCGAAGACGTCATTAAAAAAGGAATCACCAAACAAGACAAGAAAGCGTTGAGTCATAAGAGTGTGAAAGACGCCGTGCGTGTGGCCAGTGCTTTGTTTCCCAAACAAACCAAACGTGCACGTGATATTTTTGGAGTGTGAACATGGATCCCGTGCCTTCACGACCTCGATGGATTCGTAGTGATCGAGGGTTGTCTCAATGGGGAGGACTGTATCCATTTTGGAAACTCATGCGACGACAACGTGGTGGATGGTTAAGTCCCGAGGTGATGAGAGTCCCCGGGTTTGATTTGAGACAACGTTTAGCACGACGACGACGCTATAAAAACCCCTCACGACGACGACGGGGTACCACTCGACGCCGACGACGTTAACCATGCCTGACGTGAGTACGCAAACCGCCCCAGCTCACGAGCGTTCCGAAGGGACCGTCAACCCTGCATTACGGATTTTCAAGGTGCCACCGACCGACATTAGCATCAATGCCTATCGCATGGTTACCATTCAACCCACCACCACGGGTATCAATCCCATGGAATTCATCATTCCAGGGTTGGACGATTTTGTGGATTTGGGACGCAGTTACTTTACCATGGAATTGAGATTGCAAAAGAGTACGAACGCGAACTTGGTGGCCAATGAAAAATTGTGGCCCGTCAACAATCTGGCCCATTCCATCATCAAACAAATTGACTTGCAGTTGAATGGCACGTTGATCAGTCCACAATCCGACACTTATCATTACAAAGCTTACCTAGAAACCTTGCTGAATTATGATCGAGAAGATGGCAAGACCGTGTTAGGACCCCAAGGATGGTACAATCAAGTGGATTTCCCACCCCAATGGACCGCCACCAACACAGACTATGGAGGACCTGATGCTGCCTACACCGCTCTCAGTGCCAATCACAAAGGAGCCTTGGCCGCCATGGTAGCCGAAACCGCCAAGTATTCAGGAGGTGTCACCCACAGTCTGGTGTTTACCCCTCACCTGGAAGTGTTTCACACTGGCAAACTGTTGGTGCCTGGCATCGAAATCAAGATGAAATTTCATTTCAATGGCCCCAGCCTGTTTTTCAATGGCCGATTGATAGAAGGGGATGTGAAACTACGGTTTCATCTCTGCCAACTGCGTTTGAATGACGCCATCTACCAGAGTTTATCTAGCAAAAGACACAATGAAGGAGAAGTGGCGGCTTACCCGACCGTCCGCAGTGAAATCCGGACCTTCAGCATGCAAAACAACCTGGTCCGCTTTGATATCCCGAACCTGTTTCAAAACAGAATACCTGACCGATTGATTGTGGGGTTACTGGACAGCCGTGCCTTCAATGGAGATGTGACCCGAGATCCTTTCTGTTTCCAGAAATTTGGTCTGACCTCCATTCGACAGATTGTCAAAGGAGAAGAATACCCTTATGAAACCCTCCAGTTAGTGCACAACAATGGCACCCGAGATAATCTAGGCTACTTCCGTTTTCTGCAAGCCAGTGGTGCTTGGTGTAAAAAGAAAGGCAACATGGTAGAACTGCTGGATTGGGGCCAAGCTAAAAATTGTACCTTGTACATGTTTGACAATGTGGCCAATGGATGTGCTGACAGTCAAACCCTCAACCCCAAGCAAACAGGCGATTTACAACTGGTCTTGGAATTTGGAGCCGCCCCCGGTGTCAATATAACCGTGCTCGTGTATGGAGAATTTGAGAACTTGCTGGAGATTGACAGGAACGGAGCCGTGTTGTATAACATTTACCAACACTAAAGATGGAACATGTGGCCTTGAATAATGTGCAATTGGATTATTTAGCCCTAGAGGACCCGCAATTGAAACCGGTCTTTTACGGGACGGTGGCCTGTGATCGTTTACCCAAGACTCCTGTCAAGACTTCCCCTCAAGGGTACATTGTGAATACCGACCCACACGATCAACCGGGACAACATTGGTTAGCGGTGTGGACGGATGGAAAGATGTGTGAAGTCCTGGACAGTTATGCTTTGCCCATGGACACGTACGTGCAAGCTACCCCGTTACGAGATTGGATTGTCAACCATTGGAAGTATGTGGTGACCAATGGCAAGTCCCTCCAAGCCATTTCAAGCAAGAGTTGTGGTGATTACGCCTTGTTGTACTTGAAAGCCAAAGCCCGTGGACGGACCTTGCAAGATTTTTTAAATGAGTTTTCGGATTATGATTATGTCAGGAATGACCATCAAGCGGGTCAACGCCTTCAACAATTGATTGTAGGTCAAGAAGCCAGATGGTATCAACTTTGTTGTCATCCGTATCATCAATGTAATGCTTAAATAAAAATGTTCGTTGGAAAAAAGTTGTGTCGGAGTCGTAGCTCAGTTGGTAGAGCCTTTGGACTTGATCCAGAATAGCGATTGGGTCGTGCGTGGGTTCGAGTCCCACCGGCTCCAATAAAAAGGTGCCTTTTTTTTTTAACTGGGTAGTATCATCATGCAAACGGGGAAACCGTTTCGTTTTCATACCCCCTCCTCTATCTTGGTGGTGGGTCCTTCGGGATGTGGTAAAACCGTCTTTACGGAAAAACTCTTGGTAGAGAACCCAGACTTGTTTGACACCCCACCGACTCAACTGCATTACTGTTATGGGGCCTGGCAAGATCGATTTAGAGGCATGCAAGATGAAGGGGTGGTGTTTCACGAAGGCATTCCCGATCATAACGCGTTGGTCCAATGGTTTCCTGAAGGACATGGGGTCCTGGTCTTGGATGATTTAATGGATGAAGGTAGTCACGATAAACGCGTGTTGGATTTATTCACCAAACATTCGCATCATCAAGGGGTGACCGTGTTGTACTTGTGCCAAGACATGTTTCCCGTGGGTCGATATGCTAAAAGTATATCCCGCAATGCCCATTACATCGTGGCGTTCAAGAACCCCCGAGATCAATTGGGGGTACGCAATGTCATGCTTCAATCGTTTCCTACCACTTGGAAAGACACGTTGGAGACGTTTCATCAGGCCACGACACGACCGTATGGCTATTTGGTCTTGGATTTACATCCCGCCTCCTCCGATCAACAACGCTTGTTGAGCCACGTCTTAAAAGACGAAGGATGGACCCGCACGTATCAAAAATGTTGCAGTGATCAGGATGTCAAGTAAAAGATTGCCTCCCCCCATTGTGTTGGATTTGTTGGGAGATGCCAAGTAGACGATTACCAAGTAGAAGGTTGCAGGGATTGGCTCCCCCGTTGTTTTGGATTTGTTGGGAAAAAATTGTTGGTGATTATTTTCATAGCATGCGTTTGGACGACATGGATTACCAGGCCATGCAAGAGGTATATAATTTGGTTCGAAACCGACGGGGCCAATCTATTGACCGTTTAATCGATCGTTACAACGAAACGTATTTTCGTGAACTGGTGTGGACCTTAGAAGATCGAGCATGGCAGTTGATGATGCATCCCGACGTCCTTCGCAAGCTTACGCAACCGTTTCACCTGTAGGCACCACCATGACTTCCCAAAAAGAAAAAACCGTGGTATCCTTGCTGAATGGACCGTTGTCCAGAAGCCACGGTGAAAAATTCAAACCCGAACTTTTGCAACGCATGGATACCTTGTATGCCTTTTACCACAAGCAGTGGTGGTGTTATCGGAAAATGCTGAATCATTTCAAGTTTGTCAACGCCTTGTTCAATGGCTTGGCATTACTCCTGATGGCGGCGGGCATGATTGCCGGACCCCTCTTGGAAAACAGTACGTTGGTGGCGTGTTTGGCGGCCGTGGGTACGGTGGTCAAAGGATGGAAAGATTTTAAACAATACAGGTTTAAAGTGACCATGAGTCGGTTTGCGTTTACCACGTATGCCAAAGCCTTGACCGAATTGAAAACCCATGTGCGGGGTGTTCCCTTGGAGGACCTGGAAAGGTTTTTGATCAAGATGCAAACCTTGGATGATACCATTGTGGATTTCACGCCTCCGTTACCCAAACGATGTGTGCAAGATTACCATCGTCGTTTTGTGTACCAACCCGTGGAAGCGCCATGTTACGTGGATGGATGTCCTCGTCCCTTGAGACCCAAAGATTATTGGATCGATAAAAAGCCCCTCCCTCCCAGTCCCACACTCTTAGAACCATGGCCGTCCAACGCAGAAAAAGGAAACAAAGAGGAGGGGCTTTAATGCGTCGCAAACCCCGTTTGGTGGATAAAATAGCGCATGGCATGAGTATGTTTCTATCAGGCCCAGCGCCCGGGTTTGGACTCGCTTTAGGCAAATTAGGCGGTCAAGCCTTGAAAGGCATTACCGATAATGTACAACATTACCGACGACAACGAGGTGGGGGTTGGTGGCAAGATTTGAAACGCAATACCCGTCAAGGCTATAAAGAGTCGCGAGACGTGATCAAACAAAACAAAGCCCTTCAACGTCTATTGACGAATCGTCCATGGTATCCTTGAGGAGAAGAAGACGACGACGTCGTCAACGAGGCGGTTTTTTAAATCTATTGGTCCCCGCCATAGCAGGATTAGGGAAAGCCGTGGCCTTGGAAACGGATAAACGTATAAAACGCACGATTCAAAAAGCCAACCAACGGTATCGTCACCGATAAAGGATGCAACGTCTTCGACGTCAATTACCGTTTTTACGGTCCATGTTACAAGAAGCCAATGGTTTGAAACGTCAAGAGTTGTTACAACATGCCAATGCCGATCAAATCAATGCTGTGAGTGAATTGGTCTTGAACTTCTTAAAAAACAAGATTCCAGTCACCCCACCCATCCTAGCTAAACTTCAACCCTATAAAAAGGTGCTACGTGATTTGGGACGTCGTCAACATTCCGTCAAAAAACGTCGTCAGTGGTTGGTCCAACAAAAAGGACGCGGATTGTTTCAAGGACTTCACGAGGTGTTATGTCAATGTGCTCGACCGACCCGTTAACCCTGGCCACGTGGATCACTCTATTACAAGAGGCCAATAGGGCCACCGACAAGTGGAAAGACGAGTGTTCTTATTGGAAGCATAAATATCACCTGTTGTATCGAGAGTACCAACACATCTTAAAGGCCCGTCTTTGTGAGAGCTGTCGTGTTGTGGAAGACGGGGAACTTTGTCCCGACTGTAGTCAACCATGGACGAGGTCTACATGATTCCCCAAAAGGATTTGGAACAACTCATTCAATATTACAAAGGAGAAATCACCGAAAATGCTTTGTTGAACAAAGCTGCGACGCTCGCCGCCAAAAAACATGTGTTGTTAGCCGACCCTCAACTCCCACCCGCCCTCGTCAATGCCCAAACTAAACCGTTGAGTCAAGAATTAATCAAGTTAACCAAACGCATTCGTCAATTTCCCGGAGGCGTGGGTGTAGGGGCGCCGGGTGGCCCACCAGGCGAAGAAGGTGAGGAAGAAGCCGGGGATTTGGTGACGGGACCCGTGGAACAATGGTTGAAGCGCATGATAAAAGGCAGCCCGTCGACCCCCAAACCACCCATTACCCCTTCAACCAAGAAAGGCAAAGGAGCAGCCACCACCAGTAAAATTCCCATTGTCAAGAAAGGGAGCCCATCCACCAGTCGAGGGGATACCCGGTCGCGTTTAGAAGCCATTCGAGAACAGCGCAAGACCTTGGAAAAAAAGATAGCCGAGAGTCGCAAAGGCAAAGCACCTGCCCGAGAAGTGGAACGATTGAAACCCTTACCTGGTTGGGAAGATTGGGCCCAAGGTAAAAAGTTACGACGTCGATTGGATTACGACGACAGTGACTAAAAAAGATGCCCACCAAGAGGAGAAGGGGTATCAAGCGGAAACGCCGCCAATCGGGTGGGGCGGTGGATGTCCAAAAATGGATTGCTAAAACCGGCAAAGAATTTCATTGGCCCGGTTATCAGTACATGGGTCCTGGCACCCATTTGGCCAAACGTCTGAAACGAGGGGATCCCGGCATCAATCGCTTGGACCAGATTGCTAAACAACACGACATTGATTACAGCCGTGCCAAGAATTTGCAAGATAAATGGAAAGCCGATACGAAGATGATCCAAGCCATTGATCGATTACCCGGCAAGAAAACCAAGACGGAACGGGTGGTCAAAAAAATCATGCAAGCCAAGAAACGTTTAAAATTGTAATTGAATGGCACACCAAGCCGTACCATGTTGAGTAAACAATAAAAACAAATGAAAATGTCAATCACTGTCTCTTTTTTTTTCCTCCAACCCTTTCATTCCTATGCAAACGTTCTGTCACAACGGTACCTGGCTCTGGAAGCCCGTGGCTGCGCCCGTCGTCGCTCTTCTTTGGCCCTGAGCTCCGTCAATTCCTCAAAGTCGTTGTCGTTTTCTTGGTCTGTCGTGGGGCGGCGTTTCGTGCCGTGGCAGGTGCAGCGGCAGGTCTGTTTTTTTTTGGGAGGCATCGGGAGAGGGCGGCGGTGCTGGTGTTAGAGGGCGCTTGAACTCGTACCGCCAGTAGTCGCAACAAAAATCCAGGCCCTCAATAAACCACCCTGTGGTCAGCTGTGGGTAATGGCCCGGGGTCCAATGTTGCTTCACATAGGCGGCTCGTGCTGCCTGGGCTGCCTGTTTCAACCGTGCTCTCTCCTCTAATTCTTCTCCAAACTGTGTGACCCCCTGGTCGAGCACCCACTCCTTCTTCACTTCAGATAAAATTTCGTCCACTTGGAATGCCTCAAATTCTTCCAATAATTCGTCTGGACAAGAGGCCATGTTGAGAGGATCCACCCCGAGGTTCGATCTCTTTTATAGTGTCTCATTCGTTCCCCGCGAGGCCTGATGGGACTAACTTGGTGCCTTGCTTGGTGATTGGTTCATGCCCTTCTCCCACGTGACCTTTTTTTCTCTATAAAAAACGAGCACCGACCTCCAGCTAGTTCATCAGATCCTGACTTCTCGCAAAGACGAAGCGAGGCCAAGTGGCCTTTCCGTACAAGACCAATTGGCTTTGCTAGGTCTCGATACCTCAGACTCTGAGAAAGAAGACACAAACCTGTTATGTCCTGAAGAGATGGGAGACAGCGAGGAAGATGACTTGTGCAATGACCTCCTCGATCATTTGGAACGCCAAGACGCGTTTCAAACAAACCTCCTTCAGCAAAGTGGTGGTGCCTTGGATGGTGCAGAGGGCGCCTTCGAGTTTGAGTTGGACAATTATGTCGATCGTAAGAGTAGCCGTCTGGGTGTTCGTGAACGTCATTTCAATACCCGTTTACGCCAAAGGGGGAACTTAATTCCAGATGAAAACATTACTCAAGCACTTCAAGATGGTTTACGTCGAGCGGTGGATCAAGTGTTAACCACCACTCCCAACCTTCACGATCAAGATCGACTCTATTTTACCATCGGTTCCGACCGTCTCCACAATAATTTTCAAGGATGGGGATTACGTGCTGGTGAATGGCGTGAAGGAGGTGAACGTTTGGATGCCCTCTTCGATCGATTGGCCCAAGCCCTCAACAGCAACGAACAATTTGAAATGGACGATTCGTTTCAATTGTCCATCACCCAAGTCCATCATGCACCTCAGGGAACCGGACGAAAACGCAGTACCAAGCCGGGCCACCCAACCCTTGAAGTGCTGACGGCGCGGTCACGGTCCGTTATCCGCATCCAAAATAGAGATGACCTCTGTTGTGCTCGGGCCCTCGTCACTGCTAAAGCTCGCCTGGACCAACACCCGAAATGGGAATCGATTCGACACGGTAGGAAAATCCAAAAAGAATTGGCTCTGTTGCTCCATCACGAAGCCAAGGTGCCCTTGGGTCCTTGTAGCTACGATGCCTTGACGGCCTTCAGTGCCGCCCCATCCCTTGCCAATTACCAGATCATTCTGGTAGACGCCCATCGCTCGTTCCATATCACCACCTTTGGAGGCACCCAAGACAAACCACTGATTTTGCTCCACGACCATGGCCATTACGATGTCATTACCCGTTTGCCAGGGTTTTTCGGGTCCAGTTATGTGTGTGGCCACTGTTGGAAACCCTATAACACCCAGGGAGGGCATCGATGCGACAAAAAACGACTTTGCGGAGCCTGTCGTCAAAAAGATTGCCCCGATTTCCAGGCAGCTTACCCAAGAGGCCTCAAAGCGACCCAACGTTGCCACACTTGTCATCGCGACTTTTTCGGAGACACTTGTTTCCAAACACATCTGGCTGTTGACCAGGCGGGCAAACCCACCACCAACCCACAGTCCACCGTGTGCTTTCTTCGCAGGCGATGCCCCTCCTGCCGAAAGCAGGAGGTAGGGGTAGAAAGAATTCAAAGGCATCAATGCTGGCACATAGATTGTCCTTCCTGCCATGAGTACGTGGACGCCCAGACTCATCTATGTTTTATTCAACGAGCCCCAAAGCCTCAAGAAGAGAAAAAGAAGAAGAGAAAGAAGAAACGTCAAGGGGGTCCTCGCGCCAAACGAGGGGCCGCGGCTGCGGGACTTCAAACCCCCCATGCACCGGAGGAGGAGGAGCAAGAAGACGATGTGGACGACCTGCCACCCTTGCACGTGTTTTTTGACATTGAAGCCATGCAACCCCACGAACAACACATCGCTAATCTCATCGTGGCCGAAACCGAAGACGACGACGACCCCGTGCATTTCCCAGGCGAATATTGTACCAGAGATTTTCTCGAATGGTTGGATACGCTCACGTTGAACGACACCCGACAAGTCAATGTGATGGCTCATAATTTCCAAGGGTACGATGGGTACTTTGTGGTTCATCAATACCATAGTGACAACCGGATCGTTGAACAGCTCCGGAACGGATGTAAACTCTTACAAGTCCAACACGATCGTATCTGTTTCATCGATTCTCTCAGTTTCTTCCAGTTGCCTTTGTCGGCCTTTCCCAAAACCTTTGGATTGACAGAATTGAAAAAAGGTTACTTCCCACACAAGTTCAACCTCCCCGAGCATCAAAACTACGTGGGCATCGTCCCAGCCCTCGATTACTACATGCCTGAAACCATGTCTCCCGAAGGCAAGCAAGCCTTGGAAAAGTGGCATCAAGAGCAACGCGATAAGGAGGTGGTCTTTGATTTCCAGAAAGAATTGGTCGCGTACTGTGAATCAGATGTGCGTCTCTTGAAACAAGGATGTCTCACCTTCAAACGATTGTTTGAAGCTCAAGCGGGTTTCAACCCCTTCGATCAAATCACCATTGCTTCCGCCTGCAACCGGGATCTACGCATGAACCGGATGATCCCCAACAGCATTGCCAGTGAACCCGTCCGTGGTTGGAAGAACCGTATAAACCATTCCAATGTGGCCATCGAATGGCTAACCTGGTGTGCCCAACAACAGCCCCAGGACATTCAACACGCGGGCAATGCCGGTGAGGTTCGCATCCCAGCCGTGGGGTTTGTGGATGGTTACTGCCACGACACCCAGACCGTGTACGAATTTCAAGGTTGTTTCACCCATGGATGTCCCACCTGCTATCCAAACCGCCACGAAAAACATGTGCGTCACTATGATCGAACCATGCAAGATGTCTACGAAACCTCGCAACACAAGGTCCAACAGCTTAGAGAACAAGGGTACACTGTGGTCCAAATATGGGGGTGCGAATGGAAACGTCTCAAAGAAACCAACCCAGAGATCCAATCCTTCGTCGACAACCTGGACTTCAACAACCCCCTCAACCCTCGTGACGCTTTCTGTGGAGGTCGTACCAATGCTGTCAAGTTGTACCACCATGTCACTCCCAGCCAAAAGATCCATTACATTGATGTCACCTCCTTGTACCCTTGGGTCAACAAAACCTGTGTGTACCCCAAAGGTCATCCTGAATTCATTTCCCAACCGGGTCACACCGACATCCAACAGTACTTTGGTCTCATCCAATGCAAAGTCCTCCCTCCACGTGCCTTGTACAATCCCGTACTGCCTTACCACCATGAGAGCAAACTCACCTTTCCCCTCTGTGCCACCTGTGTCAAAGAAGAAATGGCAAAACCTCTTCTGGAGAGATCCGCTCAGTGCGACCACACCGACGAACAACGCGTCCTGACCGGGACATGGTGCAGCCCGGAATTGTCTAAAGCGGTGGACTTAGGATACCAAGTCCAGTACATCAACGAAGTCTGGCATTTTCACGAGACCTGTGAAGGACTGTTCCGAGACTACGTCAACACTTGGTTGAAAATCAAGCAAGAAGCTAGTGGGTGGCCATCGTGGGTCGGAGACGACGAAACCAAGCGACTACAATACATCCAAGAGTACTTCGAACATGAAGGCATCCGGTTGGACTACAACAAGATCGAGAAGAATCCTGGTCTCCGGACCTTAGCCAAAATGATGCTCAATTCCATGTGGGGCAAGTTTGGACAACGGCTCAACAAGACCCAAGTCCAAGAATTTGATGATCCCAAAGCCTTTCACAGTTTCCTAGATACCTCCACCTTGGACGTACGTCAGGTCTCCGTGATGAATGACCAAATGGTAGAGGTACTCTACCAGTACCAAGAGGAAGACATCCCCGTCTCCCCAAACCTCAACATCTTTGTGGCTTGTTTCACTACCTGTTGGGCTCGACTCCGTCTCTATGCTGCGTTGGAACAATTGGGGGAACGGGTCTTGTACTATGACACCGACTCCGTGGTTTATCTGGAAGACGAGGGTCAATCCAACCCAGTCTTGGGGGATTACCTTGGCGAGTTCACCTCTGAATTAGACACCGACGACTACATTGAAGAATTCGTGTCAGGTGGCCCCAAAAATTATGGCTATGTCACAAAGAAAGGCAAAGTGGAATGCAAAGTGAGGGGTTTTCGCCTCAACTGGGAAGGCAAAACCCAATTAAATTTCAACGTGATGCGCCAAAACGTCCTGGACGAAATCCAAAACCCTCAAAAGAAACCGCGTCAAACTCTAGTCACCAAAACGCATCAGATTGTGCGCGATCCCAAACACTACCAACTCTACACCTTTCCGGATTACAAGCGTTACCAGTTGGTGTACGACAAGAGAGTCATTGATCCTGCCACCTTTCAAACCTACCCTTACGGATATCGAGCCGCCTGCCAAGACACACCTTCACCCTGTTGATGCGCGTGTGACCACACCCAAGGAAAAGGATTAAAAAGTCATTGATTTCAACATGGCGTCTTTTTTTATCTGATCTGAGCCCGCGATCCCCATTTTTCCCCCCCTCAGTCACACCGTGGAAGAAACACTTGAAAAACAGAGTTGTTGATCTTGTTATTAAACTTGTTGAAAAGAATCTCTCTGTCTTGTTTTTGGTCTCTTATCCCCCCTATACTCAGCGGTCTCCCATCATAAATCACGTGACCTCATCACGTGACCACACCCACTTATCTAAAGTGACCTTTGACCCCTTCTCTCATTGGTCCATTCTCTTGACCGGGATCACATGATAAAAAGGACTAGCACTAGTCTCTTATTGGTTTAAAAAGTGAGGGGGGTGGGTCTTTTTGATACAAAGTCCCAGACCGCCCGACAATACTACTACGAGCAAAACCATTTACCTATAATAAGAGAAAGACCATCCTGACCTTGTGGTACCATCAAAACATGGACGCATGCGCGTGTCTTGCTCGATGCTCAACTTCGGTTATTTCACCTACTATTCACCAGGGGATCCCCGCGTCCCCTGCCCTGGCCCCGGCCCCAATCCCCCTATGGTCTGCGGGTTTATCCCTTCCTTAGCAACCACCCTAGCAACCCCCTCAACATCAAAACGAGGTAAACCACCCCTAGTGAGCCCACCTTACTACTGAAAGTCATGATATGACTTCGTGTTACTAGTGAAATTCGTGTAATTTTTTTTTGTTACAAACATTTGTTTGGCGATACGCAAATAACGCTTACCAGAAATGCAAGATCAATAAAGGATTATGATGTTTCCCCTCCTGCTCAGATTTCAGTTCTGGCGTGCGGCAGCTCGCTGTTTGGATCCCACTGTCGTTTCCTCCAAGTGGTCTGCACATACGTTTCGCTAACGTTTGGTGTCTGTGTCTGTTCGCTGTTTATTTGCTCCAAGGAGCTCAAAACAGTGATATTATCCTATTAAAATGCTATATTTTCGATCAAAATTCGGCATCAATGCCTTTGCGATTTATCTTAGCAGTTGGTTAGTGATTTCATCCCCGGTTTCATAAAGTTAGTATTCGACACTAATTGTGTTTGTTTTAATCTGCCATTACAAGTAGGAAAGCTATCGTTAAATTACCTTCTTTAATTTCTTTTCTGATACAGCCTGCGGAGCAGACTTCGAAGAGGAGCAAAATTAGAATTTAAATTTCGTGTTATAAACACGCGAAATCCCTGACTTGCTGATTTCATTTATTTATTGTTTTTAATAAAAGGAATCATAAAGAAATAAAAAAAATAATCGAAAAAATTGCAGCTAACTTCAGAACAGCTATAAAGGTTGTGTTAAAAGAAGAAATGTTGAATCAGTCGTGATTACTCAGAAAAAATCTGAGTCCTCCCAACGGGAGTCGAGCCCATGGCCTTCCAGATGCCAGTTGGATGCTCTAACCACGGAGCTATGGGGGACTCGTGGTGAGCGAGGCCATATAACTAGGTTCATATGTGATATAGGCCTGCTTACTGCAGGCTCGTAACGTCAAATGATAAATGTAAATAGGATAATGGTGTGACGACTGTGAGAAATGTGTTAAAAGAAGAAATGTTGAATCAGTCGCGATTACTCAGAAAAAATCTGAGTCCTCCCAACGGGAGTCGAACCCATGACCTTCCAGATGCCAGTTGGATGCTCTAACCACTGAGCTATGGGGGACTCGTGGGGAGCGAGGCCATATAACTAGGTTCATATTTGACATAGGCCTGCTTACTGCAGGCTCGTAACGTCAAATCATAAATGTAAATATGATAATGTAAATAGGTTATCTTAGGTATTTTAATACACTTCTATGAATCTCTTCTTTTCCTTAGCTTTCTGGGCTCGCCACTCTCTGTACCTACGCTGCAGGCTTGTTCTGATAAGAACCCTAACAATCATGGCCGAAAAAACCTTGAAACAGTTGATCAAAACCTCATGTTGAAATCGTGGACTATCACCTCTCCACTCTTCCACGCAGTGTGTGAATCCTTCAAATCGCCTACAACATTGTCTGTAGAAGAGGGGTGCCAAAATATTGCGGCATAACATCACCAACACTTATATTGTAAGGCCTAATATATGACCGTGTTTCAAATGTGTATTTTTGCACGCGGGTTTTCTTTTTTTTTTTTAGTATCATTGCAGTTTTATAGACCCAAATATCAGTAACAATTTCAGAGAAAGAAACGCACTTTCAGGATGGTGTCTAAGGAAGAATTCTCATGTTGTTTTGTAAAGGCAGGCGAGGCTAGTACATCTGGTCTTCCGAGATAATAATAATAATAATAATTAAAAACAATATTATAATTATAATAAGAACCTTCCCAGAATGAATTCAATGCAAAATAACTTAGTTAATTTGTGGTCGAAGAGAATGCTGTACCATGTGTTATTTACAACTTTGTGAAAGTTATCCCTCATATTAACGTTAGGGTGATGATGTCATTATTCACGTGACTATGGCAAAAGATATGTTTTCGCTCACTGCAAGAACAGGCCTCCATCAATTCAAAAGCAGATAACGTGCCCTGATAGTCATTGGAATGGGCAATATGGAAATTGCCAGTTGACATCTGGCATTTGAAAGTTAAGGTGGCTCTGTACAGGAGCATTTCCCAGGGGACTGGTAAAGAGTCAGTAACTATGATAGTTTAAGGCGGAGAGAAACAAAGTTTGGCTGGTTAATAGAACTTCACATGAAAGTAACGATCATGATATGCTCACTGTTGTGACGTCATTGGTCACGTGACCAAAGCGCACAGAAAATTCAAATCACTTTAAAACTGCTTTAAGCTCAATAAATTCGTAATTACTCACAGCAATATTGCAGAAAAAATTGCAAGTTATTCAAAAACGTCCATTATTATTTTTCCTTTTGAAAGAAACACGATGAAAATGAACCTTAAACTTTTGATAATCCCCTGTTTTGTGAGGTTTTAATATAAATGTAAAAACGAATCAGCATATTTGGTTTCAAACTATGCTCTTTCTAACTACGTTAACAGTTTGTTTTTTAAATTCGCTATAAACGTTATATGAAGTGATGTAGTTTTTGCACACTCGTCTGTGAATCGCATGTTATTTGTTGGCCAAGTAAAAGTGTAGCATCGCATCCTTTATGTTTTCAGTAACTTTAGTTACAGCGTTGCTGTTAAAAAATAATGTTTCAAACAGCTATTGCTTAAAGCAAGAAGGTCAGGCTATTCTCCTAATGTTGATACTGGCAGATAAGCTTAAATTCAACAACATAACATAACACATAACATACTTTATTGTATCTCCAACTCCATTTGTTTATTAGCTGGGCTTTTCTTCACTGCTTGCAAATTATTTATATACATCTAATGACTCACGAATGTTTGTTAGATTAAGTAAGGTTCAAAGCTATAGTTGGCATGATTTGATGTCAAACAACAAATTTAAATTTCGAATTAGGTACATGTAAAACTTTTATTAAAAGTTATGTGTTGATCACTTTTGGGAAAATATGCTTAAGATAATCGAGATCAAAGCAGGTGGATGTAATTTTTATGTACATCTCATTCTCTACTTTTACTGATTAAGTTATTCCATAATTTGCAGGGTAAAAAATTAACTTCAGTGCTTGAATCATTGAATTGCAACTCGGGCCAGTATCCTTGAATTCCAACCTCTTCCCCAGGGTCTTTTCACTTGCTCGCTTAGTATAGTGGACCAGGCCATTTAGATAAAGTGGCTTTCAAAATCCTCTAGTCTAAATAAAAAAAATTAAAACGATATTTACTTGAATAGACCCCTCCCAACCCGGGTGAGAAGTATAAGTCTTTTATCCAGGGATTTCGCCAATAATCATGTGGAAAAAGTACCACATACTGTAGACCTCTAAGTAAGACTGGAGTCACATGTCAATAAAAACAAACCTCAACTTTTAGTGGCCCTGGTCAGTTTTAAATTGCTACTGGCAACCAGGAGACTGTCAATTTTTAGCCCTGAAGTTGTTGTTTCCACTGATCCTTTTTTATCTATACTAGGCATGTATATGTCAGCAGTGATCAGTGATGTAGCTTTTCTTACAGTGAAGGTATGCACATGCAAGATATCAATCATATAATTATCCCAGCTTACGTACTATCTCACTGTTCAGTAAATTGAACTGGGTCAAATGCAATGATCGGTTTAAGTTGGGTTCGGTAGTTGAACACAATTAAACCAATAATATGCATACAGCAGTGTTTGCTTCCAATTTCTGAACCCAGTCAAGCATAATTAAGCACAGTTAAACAGTTGTGAAATCATTCAAATATACCAGATATTTAAACCATCTGCCTTTAAGTGTGTGAGAACAAGCACAAATTTCTGTAGTGTGGAATTTGAGCATGATCTGTTTTATATGGTCGTGTAAACACATAGAAGACTGGGTGGCTAAAACAGCCTTTTCGGAAAAAGAAAATTTGGCAATCCTAATACTCACAAAGGAAAATAACAGTTGAACCAAGGATAAAATTAAATCACAACATTTACATGAGTGTTCCATCAAGACTTCCATTGAGGTAGGTGATGAAAACCTTATACCCACTTAAGTTACAAAATCCATTTTTCACGGTGATGTAAGATTCATTCTTGATGGTTAAAGGGTTAAAACTTAATGCAGAAGGAATCAAACAGTTATAACATGTATGGGTTTCCGTACCACAGTGATTATTGTGACCCAGTACCACTACTGGGGCAAGCTCACACAGGTATGACTTGTACAGGTATGAGATTTTGTGCTGTAATCATGAAAAAAATACAGAGAAACAAGAGGAAATCGGGAGGAACTTGTACCAGAATGAAAATCATGCTGGTATTATGTAAACACCCCCTTAGCCTTAAGTCGAGTAGCTCTCAAGAATGTTTAACAACATCCTCAGAGACCCAGGGGCAGTAACGCCCCGATTTCATGAGACTGGTGCAAACTCAGACTGGTACGATTTTGTTTACATGAGACCGGTCTGAAAGTCAGACTGGCATGAAGTGTTTACCTGAGACCAATCTAAACTCTGTTTGTGTTAATATTGTCCGCAACCATCCCATCCTTAAAAATCTAGTTTATCTATTATCCAACAGCTTGGAATGCTCCAACACCACTTATTAAACGTGCATACCCAAAAAAAATATCTCAGACCAACTGGAACCCTGTTCATGCTTAAGTGGCACCCCAGTCTGATTTCAAACCGTTCTGAGTCATTCATATTGGTTCAGCAGCAGTGATGAGTTAAACCAGCCTAAGGCCCTGTTTACATGAGTGACTTTATCCCGGGATGACTTTTATCTCATCCCGGGGTGACTTTCATTGCGGTGACTGGTCATTTACCTGTAAATGTTTACATGATTTGGAGCTGACATGTGTTCACCCTGGGACGATTTCATCCCAGTCTTCAACACCGGGATGAAATCGTCCCAGGGTAAACACCATTTCAGCTCCAAACCATGTAAAAACTTACAGGTAAATGACCAGACACCGATATGAAAGTCATCTTGGGATGAAATCACTCATGTAAACACAGCCTAAGATGATAATTATTTTATACTAGCTTTCGTGTAAACAGAGGTAAGCATTTGGAGTCGATCTGAAGTCGTACCGGCCCAAGTTGGTACCATTCTCATAGACTACGAGCAGTCTCTCATTTTTCTCTAGTGCGTGCACACTGACTGTCCTACTATTGGTAATTGCGATAATTAAAATCTACTTTGTTTTTCTTACAGGTTTTTATTCCATCAACCTGATGTCAGGAAAATATAGCAGTTTATTATTAAGGGTTTGGTTAAGAAATTTGTACTTTTAGCTGTATTTCCAGACACACTTTATCAATTTAAATAAAGAATTTGAAGAGCAGTTTTGAAATAAGGTTATATATATTTTTGTCTTTTTCTGCTTAACATTTTGATGTCATTGATTAGTTTGACTGACCCCTCAGTACTACTAAGTGGATGATGTATGAAAATGGAATGAATCCTGGAGTACACCTTTTAGGGCTCTATTTCAAAATATCTGATGAGCACACCCTGCCCCATATCTTTTTTTGGCGGAGTATCTCCCCCCCCCAACACTACTATCCCAGGAATGAAGAGTCAGACCTATTTGATTGAATTCTCTTTATGGGGAAAACTATATCGATTGACTGATTCACCACAGTCTGATCCCTTTTTGTCAGTTCATTGCCTGTTAGGTTTCAGACTATTCTGAAATGATTTAGGAAGAGGCTATTCCTTTTGTTTTTCTTTGGGACCAGATTATGGCAATCAGTAACAATGCTTATTGATGACAAATCATCAAACCAAAAAGAACTAAGGTCTCGAGATCTACTGCCATCACGGTCTGGGGTAGTAAGAGAGTGAGTCATAATCTGTGCATCAAATAAAGTCACTAGTCATTACTGGACCATTTGTTATTCAAATTGGCAACACTGAAGTCATACATTGATTTATTTATTGATTTATTGATTGACTGATTGACTGATTGATTGATTGATTGATTGATTGATTGATTGATTGATTGATTTTTTAATTGGCTGATTGACTGATTTATCAGCCAGTTGGTTGAGTGGTTGATTGACTGACTGATTGGTACTTAAAATAGATGAATAAATTGATTCACCTGAATTACATGTAAGTAATTACATGCATAATGCTGCATTTCTTCGCATCTTCCTCTGGCAGTAAAATAATACCCGGCATCAGTCGAAACATAAAATAATTTTCAAGCCCCAATGTCATGACATAATTGTAAGCAAATAATTTATTTGTAATTAGCAAGTAGTAGTAAGAAGGCGTATTAGAGAGCAGGACTATTAGAGCTTTTACAGTAATTTAAATTATATTTCATATTAACTCCAGTAAGCTACTCCTTCTGAGTAACTACCACTATTGGACAGTCAAGAAAGAAAAACCAATCAAATCATCATCATTCAACTATAGCGTCATTTTACCATATAAGGAGAAAAATATGAGTATGAGAGCGTCTTACACTGTAGAAAACGTATTGCACTATAATATCCCGGTTTCAAATCACTTATTGAATAACGCATTTAAATTGCTTAGATATTTAAGTTTGTATTACCTACAACAGAGGCTTATTTAAAATTTGTGAAACACTGGTTCTAATTTGATAAGAAGTGTATTACTAATGAGTAACTAATAATTATAATATTGTTTTCCGGTCTCACTTGTAATAATAATAATAATAATAATAATAATAATATTTATTACCTAATATTGCGCAAATTAACATACATACATGATCAAATGCGCATTACAAATATAACGAAAAGGAAATTATATGTTTCTGTCATTAAAATTAATTAAAAAGAGAGTAAAATTTATGCACACCTAAATAGAGTTAAAAATTATATGCAAGTCTAAATTAGTGAGTCTTTAACTGTCCCTTAAAAATATTATAATTGTCCTGCATTCTAATATTCTCCGGTAAAATGTTCCAGATTTTGGGTGCTTCTGTTTTAAAAGCCCTGTCTCCTAGTGTCTTCTTTGATCGTGTACTGTAGTCCTCTAGTAACATACCCCCGTCCGATCTAAGATTATATCTGGATGTCCTCTTAACTTTGACTAGTCCCCTAAGGTACTCAGGCACATTGCTATAGACACACTTATGAGCAAGCATTGCTATCTTAAAAATGACCCTAAACCGTACTGGGAGCCAATGTAGCTTAACAAGTGTAGGAGTAATGTGATCATACTTTGCAACATTGCTAACAAGGCGAGCTGCGGCATTTTGTAAACGTCGTAGCTTACTTAGCTGGACGGCTGGAACACCAACCAAGAGGCTATTGCAGCAATCTATCCGTGACATTATAACTGCTTGAACTATGGATTCCCTGTCATCGTAACTCAAATGCTTTCTAATACGTCCAATATTATGCAGATGATAAATAACAGATTGGCACGTTTTACTTATATGTGCAGACATGGTAAGATTCGCATCCAACCACGCCCCGAGGTTCCTAACAGTCGTTACAGCCGGTACTTTTGTATGGGCGGCTACAATTTCAGATACATTAACCTTACCTAGCTGAGCGCGCGTGCCTATAAACATAAATTCCGTCTTATCATCGTTCAGTTTTAGCTTATCTGCAGTCATCCAACTCCTAATATCTGTGATGCAATCTTGAAGAGCAGCAATAGCATCCTGCTCCCCTGCCGCGGAATCCGGCATGAACGATAGATATATCTGGGTGTCGTCTGCATAAGCATGGACTTCTGGAAGATGACTCTTGACAACCTCGAAGGGTTTACTTGCGTACATCGTGAATAATAGAGAACCTAGACAAGAGCCTTAAGGTACCCCATGAGGCAGTGCGAAGTCATCAGAGTACGTCTGATTTATGTACACGCGTTGGGTCCTGCCAGTCAAATATGATCGAAACCATTGAAGAGCAGTTCCTGTAATGCCGTAAGTGACCTCCAGACGACGCAACAACACTTGGTGGTCAACAGTGTCGAATGCCGCGCTCAAATCGAGAAGTACGAGAAGGGTCCATAGCCAATAAGATATCATTTTGCACCTTAAGCAAAGCTGTCTCTGTACTATGTCCTGCACGATATGCTGACTGAAGTAACGGATACAGACCCGAGCGCGATAAGTGTTCCGCTGTCTGATCGTACACTACTCTCTCCGTCAGTTTAGAAACAAACTGAAGGTTTGTAGACATGTAGCACAATTTTTATGATGCAAATAACAAGAACGTCACTCATGTCAACCTAAATTTGTTTTCAAGTAAAGAAAATCATTTTAAAAATCGTTTAGGAACGACCGAACATGTCGTTTAATCGACTGTTTGCACCCACTTTCCCTAATTCCCCTTACCTTTTATTGCTTTTCCCACTCGGGCTACTCCTGATAAGAACCACTAGTTACTTCCAATAGCCCGAGAAAAAGAAGCGAACTTTGGATAGACTGTAAAAGCAACTTGTGATATTGTTTTGCGGAGACAAGCGAGACTTGCATATTTAGTTGTCTGAGACACGTAGCAAATGCAAATGCAAATAACAGGAATGTCACCCTTGCAGGTCAAAACATTTATTCTTCTTTCTGTTTGCTTTACACTGTGAGTAGGTCAGAATGAAAATTCAGTGGTCAGTGTATTGACATTGTAAGGAGAGAATAGACTTTAGTTTCTCTTGGAGGTCAATGATGACAGGTGTCTTGGTGAGAGACCACTCTTGAGTAATGAAATGTGAACCAACCCACAGGAGTTGTTTAAACAGCTAATCAAAAAGCAAATATACAGCCTTAGGCTGCCTAGTGAAATTTCATTTTAAAGGAGACTGCAATCCTATTGGTCAACTTTAGAACCTTCCTGAGATACGTGGCGAAAGGGATCTGGGACCGAGATGGATTCTTCGAGGTGGAATCGGGTAGTTTAGGTGCACAGAGACGCTAGCTCTCCCAGAATAAGGAACAACGAAAAATTATTCCATGATAGAGTGAATTCATCTCCCAGAAGTACATGGCGGTGCTTTAGCAGGATGGAGTTTGCCGACGTTAAGTTCGGTCCTGGTTCCACCTAACATACAAGAGGCAGTGCAACATAGGTCAACTCTCAAAAGACACTGGGAGTGATCTCCCAAACCACACTGAAAGGGGTTCTTAGGGCAATATAGTCCGAGTACTACATCCTGTAATGTGAAACGAGAACCAGCAAACCTGAGCACTGGAAGCAATGCACTGTTTCTTACGGGCAATAATTAACATAATTATTATTATATGTATTATGTTCATTATTATTAAAGAAAAGTGTTTTGTTTTAAAATGGCGACAGTGACAAGTTCCTTCTTGTTTTTTTTCTTAAAGCCTTCCAATTTTCCTGCATTTTTCTTTGTTTTCCTGACTACGTTTGCAAGCTAGGTTGTTGTGATATATACTCAGTTGTATTCTTCTCATTTTGATGCCCTCCATTCTCCTTGACACTCAGCTGTTCGTGCCGTTTAAGTATTATAAAATCGTTGACCTTTGATGTTTCTTACATTCTTATTTTATATACTGAACCGTGGTGAACTGTTCACCACAATGCCATTTTCCGCTCGAAGAATTAATTGCGGCTGTAGATCTTCGTCTGGTACTATGTTCTGAGGTTCGACACTTAACTCAAGCCTGCCAGCAAAAACAAACAAACCAGTAAGAATACGGTGCTTCTCACCTTCTTGTGTTTAACCGGATGTAGGGAGTGCGGTGAAGGCTTCACAAGCCAAGCGGCTCACAACTGCCTGCACCTGGTTTCCCAAGCATGAATTGACTGGGAACATTACTCTACCCCCCTCCCCCCCTCCGCCCCAGATGGGATGCTAGTCCTCCACAGTACTGCAACCACCATTTTGTTGGGCGTCCTCTTTTTAGGGAATGGGAAAAAATCTGGATGACTCATAAGATAGGGTATTCGGTCACACAATCACAGTAGGACTAACAGTAATATTCCCCGGCTCTCATTTTACTTCCCTCTGAAGGATCATTGCTACAGAGGTTTTCACGTCAGCCATAGCAAAAGCTTGACCAATGCAGTTTATAAAGACATAAAAAGGAATTGCAAATTGTGATATTTCCACAACTATTAGCAAACAATGCTAGCCACAATGATATGTGATGCCCTATTTTTGCCACTTACCCTTTTTGTGACCTATTCGAACGTTGTTGATAATTCAAGCAAAAAACATTAACTCATTATTAAACCAAAATAGATGCTATCACACTTTGCCCTTTTACCTAAGTTAAAAGGATTTTACCACGGTAAAATAACATGTGAGTGATTACCCTTCCTTTTTCCGTCAAAATGATCACAAGAAACGTCCAGAACATTGCCAAGGTGCTCACCCTGGGTTTCTGGCATGCCATGGCAAATAGCTCGCTGTACGTTCGAATACAGATTTCGTTTGTTTGTTTCTCCTTATAAGTATATGTAACTACCAAGTTCGAGTTAGCCAAAACAAGGCTATTCAGATTTCGGATGACTTTGCTCTCATTTTACCACAGGCTGGAAAACTAACTTTTATGTAATCGCTATTACCTCGCTTTAATAGCGGAGCTCCATTGCGGCCGAAGGCCGCTGAGCAGAGCACAATTGGTAGGCAAATTTAGTAACGTACCGATGCGAGAAATTTTGGTTCTGACGTCAGCGTACGTTACGTCCGTACGTACGTCCGTACAGACTCTAGGGGAGGGGGAGGGGAGTCCCAAGGCAACCCGACGGAGAATCTTTTGAAAAAGAGGCTTCTTTAAAAGCTTAAGCTTATTCAGGAAAACGATTGTTCGACAGTTTTAGACTTGAGAAAAAATGTCTAATATCTACACTGTAAAAGAGGAAGGCGAAGAGTTCAAGTTACGAACTGAAATTTGTCTTCGAGGACTTCTCTTTCTTGAGTTCTGCTTCTGCTGCGAGCGTGGTGGGCACATCGCTTGAGTTCGCAGCATTTGGCAGTGGTCCTGACGCCAAACCTCGCAGAGCTAGTGCCTTCTGGTTTTTTCTATCCACAACCATGGTTTTTGCGACGGTCCGAACACATTTTCCCAGAAAAAACACCCGTGTTTGTCGTAACTCAGTAAATCTCGTGACTCGCGTAACATCGAATCGAGTCGAAGTACATATCGCTTGAATTCACAGCATTTGGCAATGGTCCGGACGTCAAACAGAGCAAGGCTAGTGCCTTCCGGTTTTTTGTGTCTACAACCGTGGTTTTTGCAGCGGTCCGAACACATTTCCCCAAGAAAAACAACCGTGTTTATGTCAATTGAGCTGCAATCAATAAACAGCTGTTCAACTTTCTGCGGTTGCCATTCCATGATGCCACGCAGGCTCGTTCTCATAGCCTTGGAACACTTAAACAAAACCACTTGTTGAAGTCACGCTCACCTCTCCCCTGCTCCACACAATGTCGATTATTTTAAGATCGTTTACAGCAAAAGGAATCATTCCAATCGCTGTCAACATGTTCTGGGAAGAGGGAAGCTATAAGAATCCGGTATGGGAAGACCAACACTTGTTTTGTAAGTGCCAATATATGACCGTATTACAAATGTGTATTTTTGCAGACAGTTTTGTGAAGTGTCCCAAACACTTTTGAGTACGAGTACAGTTTTAAATCACCTATTATTTACAAAAAGAAAGGAACTCACGATAATCTCAAAGAAGGCTTTGATATTAGCTGTTTTGCAAACACAGGCGAGGATCGCATATTTCAGTTGTATGAGACACGTAAAAACAAAACCTAGCGAGCAAAGAAAAAGTTTCTCACTGCCAACGTTTTCATTCGTTTTCATTACAACCTGCCTTGAGTGAAAACGTTGGCAGTGAGAAACTTTCTCTGTACTAGGTAGATTTTGTTTTGTTTTGCAGATTTCAAACTGAAGTCTGTTTGTTAATAATTTTTCATTTTCCTGATTAGGTACCAGTCTTTCACTTTGCGTTTAAATTTATTTGTAATTTTCCCAACGGTCACTTCTGAAGATGTATGTTGAAGCATATGAAACGTTAAGTTCATAAATCAATGTGTTTTACAACATGCGTTGTCTTGTCATGTTTGTCACCGCAGTTTGCTTTTTATTCCTATTCATCTTACATGCGCGTGGGGATCTGTGACTGGGAAAGATTCTGCAGGGTGGGTTGGGGGAGTTTTCGTGCCCGTGAGCTATAATTTCACGGAAAATCCCTCCATGTTTTTCATTATTAGTCTTGCTGTAAGAACCTAACAACATTTTTAAATATAAAATTATTCAGGTAATGACTTTTTAAAAGTTAAAGTGGCAAGCTAATAATCATTGGTTTTTGCTTTCTCTTTTTTTTTTTTACCTCTTTTCGCATATTTGCATTTTCGTGCAATCAAAAAAGAATTTTGTTTGTTTATTTTACCCGAGGAGACATCAAGTCAGTGAGGTAATGAAAAATTGCCTCTTTCTAACGAATTTGCTTTAGTTATTTGGGAGGAGGGGAGGAGGGAGGGGGGCACTCGTAATTTAGGAAACAAAAGTAAACAGGGTGGGGTGAGAAGTTAATAGAGTGCACACAGCTTTTCCGTTTGTCATTCATTTCACGGATTAGCAAACTTGTTAGACATTCTACTAGGGCTACTGCTCAGTAGCTTTCATTGAAATGGTCACATTCTAGGATTTCTCCTACAGACTCAAATTTTTGATCCACCTTGCACAGCATGATAAACAGCACCACAGGAAGGTACTGTGGCTCTTTGTTCAGTTGGTCAATTATTCTTTCGGTCCGTCAGTAAGAGAGTCCTCTTTTCCTCCAGTTTAATGGTTTCTTAGTCAGACCAAAAGTTCTTCTCTCAACAAATCGGTAAGTCAGTGATTCCATTGCTCAAACAGCTATCTAGTTATTCAGTGTGTCCGTTGCTCCATCAGTTAGCCTATTGGTTAGGTTTATCAGTTGATCTCTTCGCATGCTGTCAGCCAGTCCTTCAGTAAGCTCATCAGTCGGTCAGGCAGTATACTCGTCAGTCCATTTGTCAAACAGTAAGTCAGATTGTAAATAGTCAGTGAGTCAGTGAGTCAGACAGTCAGTCACACAGTCAGTCAGTCAGTCAGTCAGTCAGTCAGACAGTCAGTCAGTCAGTCAGTCAGTCAGTAAATAGATTATAAGTCGGATTATAAGATTCTAAATAGTTTTTTCGTTTAGTTTTAATCCCTATGGATACCAGCCTTCGTTGCTGAATGGGGTACCCTTATTAACTAAAGTTTATTTACTTCCTTACTTACTCAGTCAGTTGGTCAGTCACTCTTAGTCAGTCTGCCAGCCAGCCTGTCAGTCAGTCTTTCAGTATATTTCGTATTCGGTCTCTCGCACACACTTCGTGCCTAGGTAGATCTGGTGAGAAACTCACTTTGATGAAACCAACAAATAGTCTAATGACTTCTTTATTGTATCAGTGGCCCTTTTGTACAGTAATGTACAAGGTAGTTCCGCTCTACTGAACCAAGATGTATCCCAAGGCTTTGATTTTTTGTTTCCGTTATCTCCACCTGAGCCATGGTTTCCACATGTGTTGGAGTCACAGACTCAAAAGTGAGACCCACCTTGTACAGCATAATAAACTGCACCACAGGAAAGCACTGCTCAGCAGAGTGGTCACGCTGCAGGATTGGGTTGATGTTTTATCGCTAAACATTTATTTTCCCCAAGCTCACTGTTTCCTTTGCATAGTGAGAAAGTCAGACTGAGTAATAAGTCAATTGGTTAACGCTGTTAGACGAAAATACACTAATAAGTGAGTGGTTACTCTTGGGAGGTAAATTATAACAGATGTCTTGGTGAGAGAGCACGTCTGAACACAGATCATTTTATTAATGTCAACTGATCAGAGGAATTTTTTAAATTGGTAATAAAAACAGGAACAGCACTTTTGATATGTTCTTTGATGTAATCGTTTCTATAAACACCATCTTAAATGCGTGGGGCTCTGGGACTGGGAAAGATTCTGTGGGGTGGGTTGGGGGAGTTTACGTGCACATAAGCTATACTTGCACATTAACCAATCACAGTCTTAACTATATTGTGTTGCCTTCATTCCCCTCTTATTTAAAAAAACAATGCTGTAAAGCTCTTTTTTCAGAGTTAAAGCGGCGAGGTAATAATCCTTCAGTTTTCTTGTTTTAATTTCTGTCACCACTTTTCGCATTTTTGCATTTTCTTCAAATCGGGAAAGAATTTTGTTTGTTTGTTTTTAACCGGGGAAGACACATCAACTCAGTGAAGTAAAATTTTTTTGACCCTTTCTAATGCATTTGCCTTGTCAGGCAGGGGGACGACTTGCAATTAAGGAAACAAAAGTAAGCAGGGTGGGGTTAGAAGTGAATAGATACACGCAGCTTTTCAGTTTGTCATTCAGTTAATAGATTAGCAAGCTTCTAAGACATTTAAAATTTCATCTACAGACTCCAAAGCTTGAGCTACCTTGTACAGCATAGTAAACAGCAACACAGGAAAGTACTGTTCAACAGCTGTTTTTTGAAATGGCACACTTAAGGATTTCATCCACAGAGCGTCGTTGTGCAGCATTATAAACAGCACCACAGGAAAGTCCTACTGAAAAGCTTCCACTTGAATGGACGCACTTTAGAATTTCATGCACAGACACGAAACTTTGAACCAACACAACTCAAGTTTTGACTGGGAATAAAGTTTCTATTCAAGTTTTTATGCAAGCTTTAAGCAGATGTTATTTCTGATGATGTTATTTCTGATTTCAGATGTTATGGAGTTTTCGTCTCATGGATCACCAAAAATGGTTTTGTGATATTTGTTTCTTCATTATTGCTTTCAGGAAATTTTATGCCGATCAAGGATAGCTATCGTGCGGTCTGTACTTGTCAAAGATTGCCTTTCGACCTTTGGCTCTAAAACAGTTACCGCTGGAACAGTTCAATTTTAATTGCTGAAACAAAGTGGAAAACTGTGGTTTTTGTTTCCTTTCGGAGTATCTTTTGACTCAGTGTTCCTTTTTATGCTTGCAACTTATGATAACGAACTCAAAAAGCACATTTTTGCTTTACCTAGACAGGAAGCAGCCTTCATTTTTCTTCAAAGATAGTGGAGCGTGACATCAGAACGGACATCAGAACGGAGAATCTGTGATCTTTGAGTGGTAAGCGACGAAGCTGCAAGTAAGGACGCAGCTTCGTTGTTCACCACTGGAAGATCACGCCACTCAATTCTCGCACTTGAGGTCCCTGCGAGTTGCAATCTGTTAAGAACTAACGACTGGTTGCACAACTGTAGCCTTTTCTTTACCCAAAGATTTATTGGTTGATTTAGCAAAAGGAAGGTGACCCGTTATAATGAATTTGCGGTATAAAAGTGCAAAGACTAGAGAGAGAAGGAGTGGTCAAAAGAACTGTCTAGATTTTCACTGTCTTTTTCAGTGAGTTCGTTTATCAGCAAAGCTGTCATTGTATTTTCCAATTTTTTCTAAACTGTCAGTTATCCTGCCCAGCAGTGTGATGATTAGTTAGTAAATTAGAGTATTGGGTCATCCATGCATCCATAAGATCGATGGTTGTTTTGTTAGTCAGTCCCACATACCTTGGCAAACCAGTCAGTCAGTCTATTGATTGGTCAGTCGTTGCCGTGTCGGTGAATCGTGGTTCGGAATTCAGGTAATCATTCATTTGTTCAGTCAGTCAGACACTTCATCCTTTGACCAGTTTAATGATCATTTAGTCAGTCAGTCAGTCAGTCAGTCAGTCAGTCAGTCATTGAGCCAGTCAATCAGTCCATTGCTCACCAGCCAGCTAGTCTATTGGCCGGTCTGTCTCCTTTTCCTCGCATTAGTGAGTCTTGTGGTTACCTAGTCAGTCAGTGTATCCGTTGGTAGGTCATTCTGTCTGTCTGTCAGTCAGTTTACTGTTCAGCAAGCCATGAGGTCAGTCAGTCCTTATGTGGATTGACAGTCCTTTGGTTTTGTCAGTACGTCCAGTGTTCAGAATGCTGGTCAATCATTCTGTTCCGCTTGGTTAGTTTGTCATTGATTTAGTTCAGTAGCTTGGTCAACCAGTTGTTCTCCAAGCATTTCGCGAGGCATTCCTCCGACCAGTTGGTCAGTCAATCAGTCAGTCAGTCACTCAGTCACTCCATTAGTCAGCCAGCCAGTGACTCTGTCACTCAGGCAGTCTACTCATTAACTCATTAAGCAGTTTGTTTGTCAATCAATCAGTCTGTCAGTCAGCCAGTCAGTCCATTAGTCAGCCAGCCAGGCAGTTATTTATCCAGCCAGAAAGCCAACCTGTTAGTCAGTCAGTCAGTCGTTCAGGCCATTAGTGAATCACTCACTAAGTAAATTGGTCAGTGACGCCATTAGTCATTCAGCAAATCAATCAGTCATTATTCCTTATTCAGTCTCTCACACACAAACTTTCCCTATGTTTATTTAGCGAGACATTCACTTTCATAGCAAGTAGTTAAATTACTTTTTTATTGCATCGTTAACCCTTTTGTACAGTAGTGTACGAGTCAGTTTCATTTTACTGAACCAAGATGTATCCCATGGCTTTGATCTTTTTGTTTCCATTATCTGGCGAGTACGAAGCTTCGTTTCCACATGTATTGGAGTCATCACCATACCCTCCAGTGCCAAAGCCGATTCTGGAGTTACAGCTCTTGCAATCGTTTTCGTAGTTACCAATAATACCAATTCTTGCTCTTGAATAGCCTTTACCGCTACCCGCTGCGTTAAAGCCTTCCATGTTACAGTTGGTCTGCAAGGAAGCCTGGGAACCAATCAGCGTCTTCCACATGTTACAACCCAGTGAGGTGGCGCGGTATTTCCCGTCAGCGATCAGCGAGTGCAGGGAGCTGGCCTGTTGCTTGATGACAAGGAACTTGATCTGCTGGCCGATCTTCATACCGAGACAGATCTTAGAGAAGGGTGTGTTCCAGGAGGTCGGCACCTTGGTCTCTTGATTGTCAAACCCAGTCTTTCCTCCTGGAAGGTTGTAGGTATTTTTGTCGCTCCAAAACCCAGAATCGTAATGGAACGTTTTCTGCAATGAACGAAATAAGTCTCTTAAGGACGTTCGTGCTCATTGTTTGTGCGCAGCCTTACTGCCACATAATTCACGTCGCGATGTCATGCCACGTCATGCGTCAAGCGCGCGCGCTGATGAAGAAATATAGACAGATACAGTGGTGGTGGGTATTTTTGTATCTATAAACGTGCTTATCTCTCTAGTCCAGTCAAACTGTGGTTTAACATCAAACAAATTGCAACAGAATTTTCTTCATCGCCATTCAATCGAGAGTGGCCCAGTTAGTGGTACATTTAAAATCCCCCAAAATCCGTTCGGTGGAACATGTGAAACTTAAGCGTTCAACATTTTGAGCTTTTGCCACAGGGTACCCAAGTCAGCAGAACTCACACTCTCAAACAACGAATCTTGTTATTATGATTTTTCTTTTTAAATTCTTCTTAAGAAGCTTAGATAACGTAACAACACTCGATGTAGTATAGTTTTACTTTAAAAAGGAGCTAATTAACTGTTACAAAAACACCTGCGTCTGTCTAGTTCTGAGTTTGCACAGGATACCCAAGAATAGACAAGTACGTTTTCTGAAAACACCGCAATTGATTTATTTTTAATGTTTTCGCTGAGCTTAAAATTCCTCCTATGAAGACAATCAAACATAGGAGTTGTTAGGTTGTTTATGTGTTCAAAATTACTTGAATCTGCTTGCTTAGTGCACATGCAACAAAGTTATCACTGTTCGCCAAAACGTAAATACGAAAAAATGTACAAAATTTTCAAGCTATGTCTGATCAAAATTCATTTCGTAAATAAAAACATATTTATTTTACAAAACTCAAACTAAAATGTCATCCATCAGTTAGCATCTGGATCTGCATCCAGGTCAGACGCGGCTGAATTAGTGCAACTGTGACCCTTGCATTCACCACAAGCAGGGGAACAGTCCAACCCATGCTTCCTGCACGTGCATCTCTGTGTACTGCAGTCTGTCCTACAGTTACATCTTACAACTTCCAGAAGGGACGTATGAGCTGGCGGCAGGTCAGCTCTGACGGGTGGCAGCTTTCCGGCAGTCAATTTCCATCCCCAATTTTCAGGCTTGAGCGTTATTCCTTTCCATTGCTGTATTTGGAAGTACGCTCTCTGGCTGTGATACGCAGCAGCTGCCGACGTTGGTAGAAAGCTTGTTCCTGTCGCAACTTTCTGACAAAATCTTGTGTACTGCAGTGAATCAAGGCTTTCATCAGGCCATTTGCAATTGTAGAGATAGAGCAACGCTTTCTCATCGGCCAAAACAATCTCCTCTTTAGTAGTAGGTAGGCAGTTAAAAGCTTCGGCTTGCTGGTAAAACAGTGCATGAGTAGTGAGTTTCTTCAGTCCAATGCCGTGGAGCTTCTAGGTCGTGTCACATGTGTTAGGAAGTTGAAAATTGAATATTTACTTTGTAGTGTCGTTATATAAATGTCTAAATGTCATTAGTTATATGTTGAATTTTACTAGCTTGATATGCAGAGAGGTACCAAGATTCTGGGATAGCTCTTTTAACTTTATTCCATTGTAGATCACATCTTAGACTACAACTCGTCTCTCAGCTACTATGCTTCCATTGTCAATTGACCAGTGTCAACTACAACTGACAGCTACTACTGACAGCTGCTACTGACAGCTACTTCTTCCACTGTTTCTTCTACTTCTACTTCTTCTTCTAAACTTCAACCGCTAATGCAACCAATTATATACTGTCACTGTAGACATGTTTGAGTTCCTAACCTCAAGAACTTCACCATCTCAATGAGCACTTGATAAGTACACCAAAATATACCAACGGACAAATGGAAACTAATGAGATTTAGACATAATTGAAAACACTGGATAATTTTGGGATAAAGTACTAGCCATAACCTAGAACTGAGGAAGAAATCAGCAAGATCCAGAATTCGACCCAATGTTAACCATTCAAGGTGGTATCACGATTATAAACTAAGCGTCACGAACCGAGATTAGCAAAATTTATATAACGACACTACAAAGAAGATATTCAATTTTCAACTTCCTAACACATGCAAGAAACGCGTGCACCAACAAAATATTTGTACACACAGACGGACCCAGCGAAGACATGGTCCTTTTTACGTCCCAGACGCTACTTTTCTTGGAAATTTGCTTGGGCTCGGGCTCAAAAAACAGATCGTACGTACGTACCTCTCTGCATGGTAGCAAAACAAAACAAGCAGGCATGTATCGTCACCCACAAGCACTGTTTGCACCGAGCTAGCAGACTGTATGGCGGTCTGGACGATTAGTAGATCTGCGTTCCAGGTGGCATCGATAATTGTGCAACCAGATCGTTGCAGTCTGTCCCCTAAGTGTCCCTCTGCTTGTTCGCCTTGTTTCCAAGGAATTCACCTTTCTTCACTTTGGCAACCATATCACTCTCAAAGGTAACTGTCGGTCCGTACACACCTGCCCGGCTCTCGTGGGTGTAGTTCTTTGATGATGGCCCATCCTGACATCCATCAAACACGACTATAATATTGCGCTTTTTCCACCAAAATAATCAAAAACGCATTACACACTAATATAATACATTATTACAAATTTCAAATAGATAATAAACCTTCCTGACTAAATCTGTAATCTAATTTGTACCATTTTACTCAAAATTTTAACAAAGGCCTTGACTGAACGCATAAAATCGTCAATGTCCTTACCTTGCCTTACTGACAAAGGAAGGCTGTTCCACAAGACTGGGGCAGCTACCATAAACGAGCGATCCCCCATAGTCTTTTTCATTTTGAACCGCGGACAACTGTGGACTTGCCATAGTTGCGGTCTACGTACTGGAAATACAGGAAGCAAAGAGCATCGTATGTAAAATTGCGTGGCCATGATACGCTGTGTAGAAAAGCACCTCCACCAAGGACAAAATGGACGTTTCCTGTAGGCTCAGCTGTTTGACTGGTCTTTTTATTGGCCCAAATGGCACCTGCTAATGCTGTTTTGTTAGCTTGCCTAGGGAAAAGGGAGTAGTTGAATAGAGCTGAAGGGTAGCTGCACATCTCGTACTTAAGTGGCTGTCCGCGTAAGAATCGACCAATCAATTTTGACCAAATTGTCGATTTCCTTCAAACTTTCTGTACGAGGACCCTAAGTCAATGTTTAAGTGGCTGTCCCCGTAAGAATAGACCACTCGATTTTGATCAAATTTTCGATTTCCTTCAAACTTTCTCTACGAAACAAGGTCGATATAGGACTAATGAAAATACATTTCGTTTGTTAGTAATCTTTATTATACCCGAGATTTTGAGACAAATGTTGTTGACACCCGAAGCCCCCCAAATCGCCCTTTCGTCGAGTCGACATTAGCCAATTTTGGGGAAGTCTGCTGCCGACTGTGTATTTATCCAAAAAATCTAACCTTTATACCAGTAACACATACGTCATATTACTTTAGAAATATCGTGGAAACTGTTCAAGCTATCGACACTTATTGAAACGAGAGAGTCTCAAACTGGCCAATGTTAACGGTATCAGCAAGAAGCAGGTCAAGTGGTAAGACAAAAACAAACGTTTCACAAAATTCTGACTTACTCTGACAATCTTTTGTATTTTTCTACAGAGTATTAGGAAAGTGTCCTTAAACTACTCAATAATATTTCGTGGATCTCTAACATGTGAAGAGATACAGTTGCAACAATTTTGAAGAAATCCGTTATTTGGCAAGAACTGTAATGAGACCGATTGTGACAACGAGCTTACTAATTTTGAATTCTTTTCCTTGTTCACGGATGAAAATGGGTAAACACGATAATTGAAAGGGTAAAAACTAAAACCATACCTTAAACGTTTTCCAGCTTTACTTCTTGGGCTGTTTTTTAGCAGCTAACCGGCTGCAAATTTTACGGTTCTGGAACGGATTCCATCAATTTCGTGGTCTTCTTTCGTTCGCTTACAGGCGGCGACCTCGTGAGTTAAAAGCCTGAAGAACTCCATTCTGTTGCGTGAAGAGAGTGACCAAATTCATTGTAACAATCTGTGGCAAGTAAAAGAACGAAGACAAACTGGGAAATTACACCTGAAAAATACTACGCCGTCCATCTTGTTTCAAGTGTATTACCGCTGACCGCAACAACACATTTCTTTCCTGATCGTAGCGGATTACCAACTTGCAAGTGACCAGATATTTGATTGCCTTACAAACCACTTAAAACAATTCACCTCCTAAGTATAGTTTTGATTGCGATGCGTCTCACGAGAATTACGATAGGAAATAATCCTAGAGTTACAGATAGGTACTAAAGGTCAACTCATACATACAAACAACTTTATTTCTTTATGCCAGGGTGATCCAGTCAGAGTCAAAACTATCTGTTATCAAAAGGAGCCCTGGCAAACTAAACTATTACAATTACTACTCAAACTTGGAAATTCCTAGAAATACAGCAGAATATGCTTGTAGGAGACCTTGATATCACTGACATTCTTTAATGTGTCTTAGGCAAATGTGAAATAAGCCGGCGATTGCAGGCACCTCTCATCGCTCCCGGCCGCTAAGGCGTTCGAGCTGATTGACTAAATCACTTTTTCACTGAATGACTGACTGTGCGATTGACGAATTGATTGACTAACTGATTGACTGTTTCATTGGTTGCTTTTAATTAAAATTGATTGTTTGACCGATTGACAGATTGACACGCTTAATGATGAATCAGTGATCGATCGATTGATTGGTTGATTGATTGATTGATTGAATGAATGAATGATTGATTGATTGATTGATTGATTGATTGATGGATTAATTGATTGATTGATTGAATGATGGATAAATGGATAAACGGATGGATGGATGGATGGATGGATTGATTGGTTGATTGATTGATCGATCAATCGATTTAACTGGAAACAAGTAGGTTCGATTCGCATGGACCACCCACCACCATAACAAAATAAAAGTACCGGATCCTGTAGTAAAGAATCTAATAAGCAAAAAATAAAGAACCAAATACCATTAAACAGCAAGGCTGATTGCAAGGTAGGGAAACTATGTATATTCTGACGCAGTATGAACCTATGCGTCCTCATTTTTGCCAGCGTCTTAGTATTTTGCTTTGTTTTGTTTGTGTGTGTGTTTGAGTTTGATACCAGTTTAATTTAATTATCCTTCCTGAGTCGAACATTTGTTGGGGCGGCGGTTTTCTAGGGGTTCGAGAGGTTTGTTTAAGGGAAGGGGGGGGGGGGCGGATGTAAGAAAGGGTGTGGTCTGAAACTTCAAGGCACTTAGTCAGCGGTAGACTGTCTTGGCAACAAAACCGTCGACCAAAACGTCCTTGAAAAGCTGCATGCTTCTGTTTTCCTTCGTTTCTGGAAATGCTGGTGTAACCTATACAGACTGTGGAGTGTGATCATAATATTGCGTTTGTTTGGTAGTCTTCAAGGGTACAAAAATGTAAAATTATCGTCGATTACAGCACATTTCGGTCAGTCTGTCTTTTTTTCATTTGACGCAAATTGTTCACACCATGCTTCGACAAGCCATACTTTTTTTTTGTTGCTCAGTATTCTGGTTTGGTTTCTGAGATAACTACTGAGAAATGGGTAGTTCACACAAAGGGACATGTTTCCGAGACTTGAGATAGGGGCAGGTTCGCCGCACTTGTCCCTGCCTTAAGTGAGAGTTTAACTCGTCCGTATAAGCTACCAGCGATTTTCTTTAATTTCACGGCGATTTGATAACGGTTTTGATGAGATAGGCGAAAAGTGCTCTTTGTAGACGCAAAAAGGCTGCGTTTGGAGATCCCTAATGGAAACTTGACCTTTCGTTTTTCACATCGCATGTGTTCAGTTCTCACTTCTGCGCAGAATTTCACAATTGTAATAAAATCACCTTTAAATTGCTGTTAAATTACAGCAAAAGGGTCCAGTACAAAACGTTCATGTAGGTGATATGAAACCCCCTTAGGCATGCAGAGGTTGCAGTATACCGGTAATAACAACGCTGATGCCAAATTTAAGAATTATTGAAAAAGGACGGAATTTTCGGTTAGTGTAAGTACTTCCTGGTGTCTCTCACAAATACTAAGAACCGCATTTTTCTTAGGATTTGTGCGAGGCTTATATGGAGTATCTGGTGTTTCTTTAGGTTTGTTCACCCTTATGGGTGATACAAGTCGCTTTTTTCACAACAAAGCCACCGTTTAGTTTCAGAGATCCATTGTTACTGGAGGATCGAATTCAAGGAAAGTGGTTGTTCGAGCTTAAGCAGCTCTTAGAACGCCACACAGGATTGGCTGAGAAAATAATAAACCAGGGATAAACAAACTTGACAGAATCAGTGACGCCTAGCCCTGACAACAGAGCTGCGAGCAATGAAATAAGAAGGTCTTGGCAGCTGTGTGTTACCCGAAAAAAGGAATCCGAGGGCTATAAAACCTAACCCCACCCCTTAAAGAGCACACCGTCTAGCCGAAAACACAATAAGACAATATGTTAAAATCCAACTTTTCAAAATCCAAACAGTTGACATGGTTGACTTGTCTCGCACAAAACGGTTAGCGCTATTAAAGGAGCTACGTCACGGATAACGCAACTTGAAAAAGCTGGCAAGTTTTTTCAAGTTTGTCATTCGTAATCAGTCTTAATCTCCCTCAGTCGTAACCATCCGTGTTTAGTTTTGGTTAATTATTACTTCTTTGGTGTTTTTCTAACTTAGGAAACTATTATTTTGAGGTTTCCGTTAATGGGAAAATGACTTTGTCAGATCAGAAAAATGAATGAAAACGCCGTGACATTTCCTTTAACTTTTTACTTCTGCAATCACCGGCTTATCTCACTTTTGCCTAAGACAGATTAAAAATGCCAGTGATATCAAGGTCGCCTATGAGCATATTCTGTTGTATGTCTACGAATTTCCAACTTAGAGTTGACCTTAAGTACTTCTCTGTACCGGTAAAGACTTTTTCTTGTAGTAGCACAATCAAAACTATACTCTGATTGTGAATTATTTTATTGAAGTGGTTTGCAAGGCAATTGAATAACTGGTCACTTGCAAGTTAGGGATTTCCGGTTAAATTTCCGGTGTCATTTCCGCTACGATCAAGTGTGCGAAATGTGTTGTTGCGGTCAGCGCTAATACACTTGAAACAAGATGGACGGCGTGGTATTTTTCAGGTGTCATTTCCCGGTTTGTCTTCGTTCTTTTACTTGTCACTGGCGTTTCCTTAAGCAGCAGATTGTTACAATGAATTTGGTCACTCTCTTCACGCAACATAATGGAGTTCTTCAGGCTTTTAGCTCACGAGATCGCCGCCTGCAAGCGGATGAAAGAAGGCTACGAAATTGGTGGAATCCGTTGCAGAACCGTAAAATTTGCAGCCGGTTAGTTGTTGTAAAAAGCCCTAGAAGTGAAGCTGGACAACTTTTAAGGTATGATTTTAATTTTTACCCTTTAAGTTATAGTGTTTACCCATTTTCATCCGTGAACAAGACAAAGAATTCAAAATTAGTACTCTCGTTGTCACAATCGGTATCATTTCAGTTGTTGCCGAATAACGTATTTCTCCAAAATTGTTACAACTGTATCTTTTCACATGTTAGAGATCCATGAAATATTATTGAGTAGTTTAAGGACACTTTCCTAATACTCTGTAGAAAAATACAAAAGATTGTCAGAGTAAGGCAGAATTTTGTGAAACGTTTGTTTTTGTCTTACCACTTGGCCTGCTTCTTGCTGATACCGTTAACATTGACCAGTTTGAGACTCTCTCGTTTAAACACGTCTCAATAATTTGAACTGTTTCCACTATATTTCTAAAGTAACATGACGTGTGTGTTACTGGTATAAAAGTTAGATTTTTTGGATAAATATGCGGTCGGCAGCAGACTTCCCCAAAATTGGCTAATTTCGGCTCGACGAAAGGGCGATTTGGGGGGCTTCGGGTGTCAACAACATTTGCCTCAAAATCTCGGGTATAATAAAGATTACTAACAAACGAGATGTATTTTCGTTAGTCCTATATCGACCTTGTTTCGTAGAGAAAGTTTGAAGGAAATCGAAAATTTGATCAAAATCGAGTGGTCTATTCTTACGGGGACAGCCACTTAAACATTGACTTAGGGTCCTCGTACTGACCTCCTATTGCAAAGATATTGAGTCTCTGAAACAACAGCTGTGGGTCCACTTGATTGGTGCCTTCGACAAATCTTACAGCAGTCTTCGACGCCAGCGTAACAACCTGGTCTTTCCTTCGGAATGAGTAATTGTACACATTCTTGCCGACCATCAAACTAAGTGTCTTCCTTCCAACTTCCTTGGCTTTGTTAGCATTCACGTCATCCTCCGCTACAACTCCACTTGTAATGCTGCGCAAAGATGGATCTGGATTGAACGGATTTCTCTGGGAAAGGAAGGTAATGAGTTCGTCGGTGTCTTTATAATCACGCTGTTGTCTTGCCTTTGTTGTTTTCTTGTGCTGCTCACTGATATGGTACATTAAAGCCGTGAGATGTTATATTGCATCCTTGACCTCTGCACCAGAAGGCATGGAAATAGCCAAAACAGACGCTGCAATTCCGTCATCCCTCGACCTCGGGTCAGCTCAATCGCTAGGTCGGTAGAAAGCCCAGCCCAGTAGCGGCCACTTCTGCGCACAAAGTGCAGGCCATTTTGAAAGCTCTTGTACACTTCTGGGTGCTTCGTTTGAAGGTCAAGCATCACCTGCAGATATATGTAGGCCGATTTCGCATACAGGTTGTGACCCGCAGCAGCAAAGAATGGCAGCATGTCGTAAACAGCCTGAAGACGAGATCCCAATTGGCTGTACGCTCAGCTTTTGTAAACTTGCGTAAGACGTCCACCATGCTCAGGAACTCCATTCACAAAACGGCGGTGCGTTGATTCTGCATGGAACTGTTCTTGTCTTTTAATTTTACTGCAATGCTGTGGAGAACTTCAGAAGAGCAAACCTTCTCAGCCATGGTGAAATCGTTGATAAGTTGCTTGTAAAGCACTCCAGCCAATTTTAAGTCCTTGTTAACGGGAGGCGAATCAAACAGGTCCACTTCTAGGTCTGCTGACACTTCAGATTCACTGATCACTGCTTACGCTTCACGTGGTCCAAAATTAATAATGCCAGCCGTACTAGTGGGCGCGAACCTTTTCCTTTTAATTTTTTAGTCCAAACTGTTTTCTAACTTAGCATTACAGTGTAAAAAACATCAGTAAACAGTGTTTTCCTTTTTTTAAAATCAAATTTCCTTCCAAATTAAAATCAAAATATTTTGATATATGTGTTAACACATAAATGTTCTATACATGGGCTGCCTGTGCAATAACTTTAATGTTGGGCGTAAATGTTTTTAAATGAGCAGTTTTTATTATTATTGTTATTATTTTCAAATACCCGAGACATCAGTTAATGTTCTTTAGCAATATACGTGTATACATCTTAAGGATCAGAACACATTAAGCATAGTTTTTGTTTAAATGTTTGACTTTCCCGAACTTGGGTAGCCTGTGGCAAAAGCCCAAAATGTTGAGCGCCTGATTTTCACATGTTCCACCGAAAAGATTTTGGGGGATTTTTAGTGCATTGCTTTTTGGGTCACCCTCAATTGAATGACGATGAAAAAAATTCTGTCGCAGTTTGTTTGATGTTGACCATCAAAAAGGCATAGATTGACTGGACTACTCTTAAATGCACGGTGACCCCATTCTTTTTTTCGATAAATCACATCCTTTACTGGTTCTCTGCATTTTGTCCAAAAACAAAAAAATTCTGGACGTGAGAAGTTTTAATTTTATTGCTATTTCCACTCAAATACGATCGAATTTTTCTACGAACGCAGGTATATATGACTTACAATTATCCTTCGGTAAGGCTAATTTTACCTAAAGAAACGATATTACAAGCAAAAATGTACTAAATAGGCCTATTTGCAAAGTCGGTTTCGCCTTCCATAACCAAAGCTTTTAAAAACACATTTCCAATACGCTTTATCTCCGAAACGAGCACGGTGACCCCCCAGTTGTTTTGCTTTTGTGACATGAGTTGGTCATTATCTTACTACAGCAAAAATTTGGAAAAAATCGCGAACGTCCTTAACTGTAAACTATGTTCATAAAGCTTTTAAAGTTTACGAGACAGTTGCCTACCTTTGTGCCGTTAATCTTCATGGCCAGCGTCCACCCTCCATCTCCACATCCAAAGTTTCCCATGTGACAGTAAACAGGAATCTGTTGTGAACCAAACATCAGGGTATACACTTGGCTTTTGGTCGCGTTGTTGGAGAGAGAAAATGTGCAGGCTAATACGTTTGGGCAGAAGCATCTTCGCGGTTATATGCTTCTGGTTTGGGCCATGCTGTTTTCACCACTCTTGTGGAGAGTCTTGAAATTTTGAAAACGGGGTATAATTTTGAAAGCAGATCTTTCTTTGGAACTGAGTCAGGCTTCTCGCTAGTTACTGGATTCTACAGTGCTACACCAAAGAACTTACTTGTGTTTTTCATACTGCTCTTTGCATGACGAGGCAGGAACAGCTGTAAACAAGACAAAGCTCCAGTTAGATGTAAATTTGAAAAGCGCTGAAAGAATTACAGTTCTTGTGGGTTGATGAAAGACACGCGAAACGAGCAATCAGATAATTGTTACGCGGTCACGCGCGACTGCTGTTTTAACTAATCACCCTTTCTTGTTTCCCAGTCGCTTGCCAAGTCAAGTTTTTTTCAAAATGCATAATGAGTTTGAAATAAAGTGAGGTTAAATCAATTTACCTGGTTGCTGTGTAGGGGAAGGTTTGTTGACCGCGGGCAATGAGACTTTCCAGTTTTCTTTGTAACATTTTAATGGCGTCGTTCGCTCCCGAGTCCTGAAGAAGGTTACACATAAGGTTACAAACCGTCATCTTGTCGTACGGTTTGGCACAAGCGTTGGACGATTTGTCGCCATTCACGCTCAGTACGAGGAAGACTGCGAGAAAATAAGCTTGGAAAAACGAGCGCATTTTGAGAACTCGAATTGACGTTCGTTCAACTGTTTAACTAACGTTTGCTCCTTTTAAGTTCAAGGTAACCAGCAAGGTTGTGTTTACAATTCGAGAATATTTTCTTGTTTACTGCACCAAGTTTATTTTTATCTTCATACGTTTCATTTCCTCAACGTTCTTCGTCACCTTATAACGTAGTCACACAAGTGTTATATCGCAAGAGAGGCGTTCTTCCACTTTTGTAAAACCTGGGCAAGAAGTTCGAAATTTAAAGAATGAAGGCCCTTTGTAATAACGATTTGCAATAATCCTTTGCTCCTGTTTACACCTTCCAAGGTACTCACACTAGCATAACACACGCTCTGCTATATTCCTGAAGACACGTCAATCAAGTCGTTGCCCTTATTATGTGGCATTTTTCCCATTTTAAAGCACCTTTTTTCCGACACAATTGGACAATACGTGTTGCAATGTGTTGAAGTTTTTTCCATCAGTGTTTTCACAAAATTCTAGAGTAAACTATTAATTTATACTAATTTAAATTGTTTTGTTTTGTTTATCTCGAAATTCGCAGTTGTCGCTCTTGCGTTAGATCGACAATACTTTACTTGTCATAAGGACTCCTAGATTGAAATCGCCCGTCAATTGTTACTTATCACTGTAACAAATGAGCGAAATTGGCCCAGGATGGTTTAAGACAACTTATGATATTGTTTCAAAGGCAACTGAAGTTTGCATACTTAATAGTCTGAGACACGTAGCATAAAATTTTCAGATGCAAATACAGTCAAGCCCCGCTTTGCCGACAGCTAGTCATTACATAGATCGCAATTGGTCCCAAACATACATATTCTCTAAAATTAACCAGCGTAATACTGAGACCCCGTTAACACGGATACATTTTCTCTTTCAAACGGTGTGCGTAACAACGGAGTTCGACTGTAACAGAAATGTCACTCATGTATGCATATTAATCCTTTCAATCTTTAGATCAAAGCATTTATTCTCCTAAGTGTTTGCTTTACATTCGAGCACGTTAGGGTTATAATTTATAAGTGCTCAATGTACTCAGTGTTATTGTAAGGAGAATGTAGACTTCGATTACTCTCTCTCTCTCTCTCTCCTCCGCAAAGGATCCTTTTAGTTCAGTCTCCGCTCCACTAAACAGAGAAACGAAACGAGAAATGCGATAGAGGCCCCTGTGGAATACTCTTGCAAATTGAGTGATTTTCTTATCGTGTAGATAAGAAAGATACAGACAAACCATCGAATTTTTTTCAACTTTACCGACAGGAGTTGTTTAAACTAATAACCATAAAGAACAGAGGGAACTACCTTTGTGACAACTTTCTTTCTAACAGTCTGGAAAAATTTCGGACTGTTGTCCTTAAGCTTCTTATAACAACCACCTTAAAATGCGTGGAAAATTTTTACCTGAGACGAAGACGGACCATGACCTTCATTCATTTGTGTGGGGAGATCAACCCCGGTCTAAAATCAGAAATGAAAAAACTGCAAAGTTTTCAGAACAAATCTGCGAAGAAAATTAAATTAGGCAAGATGTCTTCTTCAGAAGCTCTGAAGTGTCTGAATTGGCTCCCTCTGGCTGGAAGACGTCTTTCTCACCGATGTACCGCCGTAGAAAATGCAATCAAAGGAGACATTCCGCAACATTTTGAAAGTCTTAAATCGACATTAAGAAGTTCACATGGCTACAACACTAGACATGGCTACTTACCTAGATTGCCTAAACCTAAAACGGAATGCGGAAAGAGAGTGTCCTACTTCCGTTTTACAAATGACTGGATGTCTCTCCCAGTATTTTTAAGGAAGCCAATGCCATGCACAATTTTTAAGAAAAACCTTACAAGATTCTTGATGGATAAACATTTTTAGACGATAAATAAATATTTTTTTAGATGTACGACGTATTGTTAATAGATAATTATTTGTAATTAGTTTTTTAGGACAGTAGGAAGTTTTAGTAGTTTTAATCACTGTATATTTTATATGTTAGATCTGTGACATTTGTATTTCTTATTTTAGATTTTAATACTTTTTATTTTATGGAGGACCTCCCTGAAAACCACGTGTTTACGTGACGGGCGCTTCCTCTTTAAAGATTGTTTTTATTATTATTATTATTATATAACAAATCACTTCAATATTTAGAAGAAAAACCAAAAGCTAGTACCATTCACAATCCGTTCCAGGTTTCCTCGTTTCTTCAAGCTATTCCACAATTCCTTTTTCCTCAGCCAACAGGAAAATGACCGAGGTATTCTTTTTAGTCATGCTGGTGGGATCCAGCTAAAACTAACCGTGACGAGAAGAGTAAGCTTTACAAGTTAACCTCTCTCTGTATCTAAAAACGTTTTAAAATGCTTACCACACGCAATATTTAATCCAACTGCGCAAAGTGCTTTTTATATTATAGGGAGTTACGGAGAATTTGGAGGTCTATGAAGCCAAATCATGTTACCTTCACACGAGTGTTAACAGCCAATCAAAACGCACGTTATGCGTTATCCAATTCTTTGAGTCGTATTTCCTCCAGGGTTATAACTACCTAACGATGACGAGCTGAATTCCGAAGTAGCTTAGTGTTAAATAAAACTAATGTTACATTGCTCAGCAACGCAGTCAGTCAGTCTGTTTGTCCAGCCATAAATGGTTCATCCGGTCAGTCTATTACTCAGCAAACCAGTCAGTTAGTCTGTGTCTGTTTGTCCATCATTACTGAGTCATTTCCTCAGTCAGTGAGTCCATTGCCCAACAAACCAGACAGTCTTTTTCTTTTCCGGAAGTCACTTCAAATGTCAGTCATGTCCGGAAGTGACTTTTCCGGAAGTCACTTCAAATGTCAGTCCATTGCTCAGCAAACCAGTCAGCGAGTCTTTTCGTCCGTTTGTCCTTACAATACACAGTCATTAATGTGGTGACTCATCCCACTGTTCACAAACCTAACTACTGATTCAGTCAATGTATCCATTGCTTAATCAACCTGTCAGTCCTTTGATCAGCAAGCCACTAAGTCGGTCAGTCCTTATGCTCTGTTGGTGAATCAGCCCCTTCTTTCGTTTGGTCAGGCAGAGAATTTCATCCACAGTCTCAAAAGAACCCGATCTTGCACGGCATAATAAACAGCCCTACAGGAACGTACTACTCAGAAACTTTGATCTAAGCTATCACACTTTAGTATTTCATCCATAGACCTTTGAGTTAGAACCACATTACATGAGTCAAGGATTGACTGGGAGGGAAAAAGTTCATCAGTTTTTAGGACCCATGGATCTATTTCTCGCACGTCGCTAAGGAAGTGAAAAACAACTTCCATTGGATGGCATGTGCATGACATAGTTCAAGTTCTGGTGCTCTGGTTGCCCCGAGGAGGTAGAATTTTTTTTTCAGTGGATGTTTATTTTTTCGTTTTCCCCAGATCTCAAAAATGGTTTTTCCCTTTTCACTCCATGCTTGAAGGAAATTGTGTGTCGACTATTAAGGATAGCGAAGCTGTGGTCAGCTCTTGTGAAAGAACGTTGAAGAAGATGGCAAACAGGAGGATGAGTTTATTATCCAGACTTGTCCCATTTTCTAATGTTACATACATATGTAACACGTCATTCATTTCAACGAACAAGGAAACAAGTAACGTCGCAAGTGTCTCAAAGACAATTAAAGTGTTCGGCATTGCTTACTGACCAATTACAAACTTGTCGTGTGAGGCTATGTTGCCCAGCATCGTTTTCCGCCTTTAAAAAGAGTGAATACTGGAACAGTTCATTTTAGATATTACACCAAGATGAATATTTTTTAAATTCAGTCAATTAGTCGATAGATCCATTGAATAAAGGTGTTAGTTAAAGGGTTCGGTGCTGCGTCGGTGGGGATGTGAAACACGAAAATGTGGGTTACCAGCTGAGTTGATGAGGTACATTGCCCACCAGAAAAACAGCTGACGTTTCGAGCGTTAGCCCATCGTCACAGCGAACGATTCGCTCTGACAGTGTTTCAGTTGGTGAATCGTTTTGTCAGTCAGTCAGTCAGCCTAACAGTCATCAGTGAGTCTGTCTGAGCCATCTGTTAGTCTTTCAGACAGTCAGCCAGTCTGTATGTCAGTCAGTCAGCCGGACTGTTAGTAAGTCTGTCAGACATCAGGTAATCAATAAGCCTCTTCCTTATTTGGTATCTCACACACACACACACACACACACACACACACACACACACACACACACACACACACACATACACACACTTTGTGCCTAGATAGATTCAGGGCGAAATTCACTTTGCTAACAGTCAAGAAATAGTTTAAAAACAACTTTTATTGCATCAGTTGGCTTCGCTCATAAATGAACAAGTCATTTCCACTCTACTGAACCATGATGTATCCTATGGCTTTCATCTTTTTGTTTCCGTTATCTCCACCTGAGCCATTGTTCCCACACGTGTTGGAGTCATCGCCATACCCTCCAGTGCCAAACCCGATTCTCGAGTCACAGGTTGCGCAATCCTTCTGTTCGTTTCCAAGGATACCAATTCTTGCTTTTGAATGGCCCTTAGCACTGCCCGCAGCGTTAAACCCTTCCTTGTTACAGTTGGTCTGGAAGGAAGCCTGGGAACCAATCAGCGTCTTCCACGTGTTACGACCCAGTGAGGTGGCGCGGTATTTTCCGTCAGCGATCAGCGAGTGTAGGGAGCTGGCTTGTTTCTTGATGAGAAGGAACTTGATCTGCTGACCGATCCTCATACCGAGACAGATCTTGGAGAAGGGTGTATTCCAGTAGGTCGGCAACTTGGTCTCTTAATTGTCAAACTCAGTCTTGCCTCCTGCAAGGTTGTAGGCATTTTTGTTGCTCCATAACCCAGCATCGTAGTGGGAGGTTTTCTGAAGGCGAAACAAGAAATTGGGTTATCTTTACAGTTGATCCACGTCACGCGTGAACGGAAACTCTAAAATTCAAAACAACGTGACGAGTCACGTTCTCCATATTTGGGCATTCACTTTGTGTTTTCTGAGATTCAGAGAGGGATTTCGAAAATCGAAAGGAGATTTCGGATCTGTCACGGATTTTTCGAAATGTACAGACCTGCTTATGTTAATGCCTTAGGTCGGAAGAACAGGCCAGGTAGGCTTCTCCACAAGAAAACGAGAAGACGAATAATTGATCGTTAATTGACTGGAGAATGACCGACAGCGATCTCCACAGCAGCTCGTGCAACGTCCTGGCGCTGTTTATTGTATCATTTGACATCACAAAACGTTCGGTACATGTGAAGCGTTCAGTCAAGGGGGACGAAGTTATCCTTCTAAACTTTCAGACGAATCTATTGAATTGTTCAAACTAGTGAAACCTAGGATATATGGGCAAGAAAATCGCGAAAGATTGTTGAGCGATAGGATATGCAAATATAGACGAAGCACAGGTCACGAAGGCGTAATATTAGAGTTTGTATGGAGCTGAAATTCAATTGTAAATAATATCGGCAGTTTTCCGTGGAAAATACCTAAAAAATCAAAACAGAGTTTGAAAAACCTTACCTGTTGTGTGTTTGCTGTGTCTTTACTACTTGTCCAAGCTTCTGGAGGCCGTTTTGGGCGATATTCTGTTTAACGGTTGATGCGACGTCTTGTCACGTACTGGCTTTGACATAGACGTCGCATCGACCGTTAAACAGAAAATGGCCCAAAACGGCCTCCAGAGCCTCGGAAAAGCGGCAGAAACACCGCAAACACACAACAGGTAAGAGTTTTCAAACTCTATTTCGCTTTTCAGGTATTTTGCCCGGAAAACTGCCGATTTATATTTTGGATCGAATTTCAGCTCCAGACAAACAACTCTCATATTAGGGTGTTACGAAAACTAAGACCTACGAAAACTAAGACCTAAGAACCCAGACCACACTCCGAAAACTAAGACCCCCCGACTTTGTAAACTATCGAAATTACGGGTTACACAACATTTAGATATATGAAAGCAGGGTGGTAACGAGGTATGTTTTTTCATCGCTGATCCCATTTTTGTACGCAAATTTATGATCCTTGATTCCAAAAGCGTGACCAATTTTCGTCCCTGATCCCACAAATATGGTACAGCCTGATCCCTGATCCCTAAAATGCTGCTGATCCCGATCCCATGATCTGTGATCCCTGATCCAATGGCTGTGATCCCAGATCCCACCCTTCTGATCCCTGATCCCACATACCTCGTTACGACCCTGTGAAAGACTACGTCGCTTCTTCGCCGTTGTCTTGCTTCGTGGGTGGACGGTTGTTTGAACGCGTTGCCATGAATGTTTTAATAATATTGAAGGAGAACAATAAGAGAAAAAGATGAAGTTTTTATTTAATAACAGAAGTCAAGCAGTTTCCCTTTCGTGGAGCCTGTTGCGCGAAAATGTGACACGCGCGTGAGGAGCCGCCATTGTAGTCGGTTCGTCAGGCGCGAGTCACGTTTCACGCAGCAGTCGTTTTTTCGCTCCTTCGCGTGTTGTTTTTTGCTTGACTATCGGTATACCTGAGCGGAAAGAGAGACTAGTAGTATTCCATTTAATAGGGACCTACGGGACAAAGTTGCAAGTGGTATTGAAAGTGCCAGATGGTGACATACTAATTCAGTGGCTGCAGTGGTCTTAGTTTTCGTACTACGAAAACTAAGACCTTGTCTAACGTACAAGAGCTGTAAGCAATTTCCCAGCTAAAATGCCTTGCCGAGCGTTGTACTCTACGTCACTTGATATGGGAATCTTAAAGTATCATGTAAAGATTTGCGAAGACATTCTTTGGCCAAGACATCATTATTTTCATCAATAACTTATTCTGTCACGCAACTGAATTCTTGGTTGTCACTAACGAAATTTGGACATCCTGTGCGAAGTCGACTTCTGTCCGATTTGTGCCTTGTAGGGCAATATCCAGCCTCTAAATCTTTAACTAGTAGTAGGTTTTGCTCGGGTATTAACCGCATAAAAGTTGCCCTTCAATTAAAGCATTCGTGGCAACGCGTTCAAACAACCGTCCACCAACGGCGAAGAAGCGACGTAGTGTTTCATATATGTAAATGTTGTGTAACCCGTAATTTCGATAGTTTACAACGTCGGGGGGTCTAATATTAGTGATATGTAAATGTTGTGTAACCCGTAATTTCGATAGTTTACAAAGTCGGGGGTCTTAGTTTTCGTACTACGAAAACTAAGATGGGGTCTGGGATCTTAGGTCTTAGGGTGCGTTTCTTTGGGAAAATCCAAATCCAGATTCTTGTATCCAAAAACGGATTTTGCGTTTCTGTACCTAAATCCGAAAATGGATGGAAAATGGATTAATCACGGATTAGTGATCTGAAGAATCCACACTCCGAGTGGATACATCAGATCAAATCTAAATCCGGATTTTTAGGATTCATGTTTTCTTTGGCCGACAAATCCGAAAATAGTACATCTGTCAAGCGGTCTACCATGCAAATTTACTGGTCTCGCCATCTTGCGTGACAAAACCTTTCGATCGTGAAAAAGAAAATTCAGGTGATTATTCCATTTCGTATCTTTGAAAAGTTTTCTCCAAAAGTACTGACAGAAGCATTGACACGTCAGGATAACTTCATTTGTGTACCATTGTACCATTTCTGTAATTCAGGGACCAGGTTTTGCTAACTGTGAACGCAAGTAGCGAGTTCACTCGGACTACTGCAGATACTGTCCTTGTTTATAAATTATTTGTATTCCATTATAGTTGAATTCTTGGGCAGTACGAGAGAAATACCGTTCTGACATATATATTGCGTGCCTCCAGCCTGTCTTGTCATGACAAAATAATCCTTTTTCGGATTTTGCGTTTCTTTAGTGTCGAAGAATCCATATGATCTGGGATCACAAATCCGTTTTCGGATTTTCCCAAGAAAACGCACCCTTAGTTTTCGTGGGTCTTAGTTTTCGTAACTCCCCTCATATTACGCTTTGGTTATTAAACTGTGGACGAAGCGTCGGCTTTGTCTTCAATCAACCTCGCAACTGGGATAAACTGTCATCAGTAATTGCCTGACACGGCACATAACTGGCACATGTATCTTGGTTTTCGTCCACTTCCTTCGGAGCTACCGTTATTACCCAAGCGTTCAGCTCCAAGGTTTGTTCTGGTTTGGTTGAAACAGGAATCCCGCGTCGGCAAAATTTATAGTTGACAGAATTTCACCTACTTCTACGTCTAAAACTTTTTTGAACCACTGACGAGAAGCGAACCGAGAAAATTACGCGGTCTCTCGTCAAAACAAAGATTTGTCCCGTCACAACCCCTTGCTTCTACAAACATGGAACCCATTTTCGCAAATTTCAATGAGATCTTCAATATTTCTTTTGTGATCTCCGTTACGTCACTGAATTTGGCTTGTTCATTTGAAGACTCGGATCACATGTTCAGGTTTCCGTTTACGCGTGACGGGGATCAACTGTAAATACATGCAAAATGTTTGCAAAGAATGTTGACAGGACACAGTGGCATACCTTTTTGCCATCAATCTTCATGGCCAGCGTCCACCCTCCATCTCCACATCCAAAGTTTCCCATGTGACAGTAAACAGGAATCTTTTGTGAACCAAACTTTAACGGATACACCTGGCTTTTGGCCGAGCTGTGGGCATGTTAGAAAAGGGGATGTTATAACATTTAGAAACGCTGTTTTACAGACTCTTGTCTTTCTTTGCTATAGAGGTCTCGGAATCACGTAAAAGTGTTTTGAGTTCGTTGAAATCAAAATTTCCGTCAGTGAAGGAATTATGCATTTCGCAAGTTACTGCGATGCACTTAGGAACTCACCTGTGTTTTTCGTACCGTTCCTTGCATGAAGAGGCAGGAACGGCTGTAAACAAGATTAAATTCTGGTTAGATGTAAACTTAAAAAGCGCTAAATGCATTAGACTACTAGCGGTGCCTCTGTTTTCTCAAGACTCGATAAACTACATGCGAAGCACGTGATCAGAATGCGGCCGCGAGGAGACGCGCAATGTTTTCAAGACTGGTGCGTCTTTGTTTTCTCTCTCGCTTGCCAGCAAATTCTTTAGATGTAACATCCAAAATGACATCATAGAAGTCAGTGTACCTGGCGGCAGTGCAGGGGAAGGTTTGTTGACCACTGCAATGAGACTTTCTAGTTTCGTTTGCAGCATTTTAATGGCGTCGTTCGCGCCTGAATCCTGAAGTAGATTACACATCAGGTTACAAACAATCATCTTGTCGTACGGTTTGGCGCACGATTTGGACGATTTGTCACCATTCACGCTCATTACGAAGAAGACTGCGAGAAAATAAGCTTGGATAAACAAGAGCATTTTGAAAATCCTAGATAACGTTGCCAGCCGCTCAAGAAACGACGTTCTGTGAATCGCCTTTTCGTATGACTAACCCACAGTGTTGCACCTACTTTAGTTCAAGGTAACCAAGAAGGATGTGTTTACAATACGCGAACATTTTCTTGCATACAACCCTGTCTAATCAACTCATTTCAAAGTTTATTTTAGCCTAACTCGCCTCATTACCTCCCGGCCAGATCAGTAATGTTTTTCATGGTTTTATGTGGGAAACTTCCTCTTCCATTCCCGCGGTTAGAAAGTCATAATTCAAAGAGCACAATATCAAAGCTTAAATAAAAACTAAAATAAAGAGAATAAGAAGTTATTTAGTTCTCTTATTGGCTGCTAGACCAAATTCTCAACAACCGAGCGGACTTGATGTTGCCACCAGCCGCAAGCTACATGGCGACACCAAGACGACTCGAAAACAAAGTTAGCAAGAGAAAATGGAAAAGACTGTTCTTTTTGGGTTATCAGTTTTTTGTGCCTTCTATGGGTCTCCGACGTCGAACTGTTTTTTTTTTTACCTCAAATTTGGCGATGAAAGTCGTGAATATTCCTCGGTCACAAACATTTGACCAGGTTGTTCGAAAATCTTGTAAACGAGAAATGCACGATCAACAGAAAAAATTCTACGAGTACAAGAGCACAGCGCACAGTAAAAATGAAATGAGAATGGTGAGAGTAACTAATTATCTGGTGTTCCTTTTGGTTGCTAGATAACTTTCTAAAAATCTAGGGGATGAAAAGGGCAGATGTATTCGCAAGCTTCCTCACGTTTGAATTTTCCGTCATTTCAATTATCTGCTTAAATTTAACGATGAAAGTCGGGATATATAGTTCAATAAACGTCGCAATTTTTGAGCTATTTTGTCTACAAAATAGCCTCATAGTCGGCATGCAGCCTCAAGTTTCTGGGAAGGTTGGTTCTTTGGTTGGTTGGTTTTTGGGTGGACCATGTTCGGCATTCCCGATGACTGTCGAATTTTACCGAAAGGCTAGTTGTCGGGGCCGGAACAAAAATGCAGATGAGAACGCATGGAAAATTCCGCTATTAAAGCGACACGACGAAAGTGTCCGGATTTCATTCGCTTGACGTTGGATATTTATATATCAAATAGAAATGGCTGGTTTCCTTGTGATAGACTTCCTTAGAAAACGAATCGTCAGCACAAACCTGGTTTACACGTAAGCGGAAACGAGTTCTAGTAAATAATTCGTGGGTTATCTGATGTTTATGATGTTCGGTCTAGGAAATATTTGTCAGCTTCGTTTGTTTTGGTAGATGAGAATTGGAACAAATCCTTTGCACGCATATGCATAACTTACGTTTGGAGTTATATGGTTTAACTTTAGAGTGTGAGAAATAACATGACTTCTGTGCAGGGATGTCCCAAAGTAAATGATGGTAAATAGATGGCAAATAGTTTGAAGTTATAAAAAGGGCAGAATCGTGAATTTCGAACTAAAACGAATTATTGTTCGCACCTTTTGGTAGGTTTTAAAATTAATGCCCATGCCACTCGATCACTAGGTCCGTCAAAGGCACAAGGTCCACAAGGAAAAAGATTGTATGGGTGGCATAAACGTTGCTCGTACGTGCGACTAGCTAAGCACAAAGTTAGAGGCGACTTACTAGAGAAATGGGTTTCTCGCTAGGCTGCGTGGCGGTAGCGGGATTGTTTGTACAAAGTTTGACGGGAGAGATCAGCACGACAATCAAATCAAATCAAAACAATTATCACCTCCAATATGAAGACAAAAACGCAATAGCTCCACCCAGGATTCGTTTCACAGTTTTATAGACACAAAAATCGGTTATCATTTTTCAGATTACAAAAAACGCATAAATTTACTCATTCCCCGCTTCCTTTTAAGTTTCTCCCTTTGTTACACAACTATAGCTGCCACGAAAGCCAATAAAAAGGGCCGAAAACCAACTTATGACAGTCTCATGAAAGCCTCGTGACTCGCCATTGAACTTTGTCTCATCACATGTTTGTACGTGACAAAACACCACTTGTTTACACAAAACAGTAACCTGATCTCACGCTCAATCAACATAACACGTTCTTTACACGTGAAACGACCCACACTAAACATTATCACATGACTGCTTGGCCGTGCGATAAAATCCCCCCCCCCCGGAGCTATTAAAGCAAAATTTGGCCTTGACTTGATCACATGTACTCCACGTGATAAAATTCACATTGTTTACCACACAGGCGAATCACTCCATTATTCTCGAATTCGCTCATTTAAAATTCCAACGATTCCTTCGCCCATTACCACCTCTCTACATAACAAAACATCCCTTAATATTATTTTCACCCAATTTTGCATCTTACTTTCACATCAAAACGCTCATCAAAACAAAATTTATTCGCTGAACACAACCACTGATTTTTGTGTGGCTTCAGCGAAGCTGAGACTACTACCGTGTGGCACCAATATTTCTGCGGGAGTTTAATTTTGCGAATGGCGATTTTTTCTTGTGTGTTTTGCAGGACTAATTTTTTCGATTGGGGAAATTGTTTTTTCTTCCTTGGAACTAATTTTTGCAATTTTCCGGAAGCCGCCTTGTATTTGGAATTATAACATTCTCACGTTTTGAGTGTAACGAATCGAATGCAGGTGAACAACATGCAGATGTATACCACAAAAATCAGTTAATCAATGGAGTACCTTGAGACAATCCTTTTCTTTAAAGCTTTTAACAGCTTAATACTTGTAATGTACCGACTGCAATTTTGTTTTATTTCTGAATGTTTTGCTTCTAATTTCGTTTCATTTTTGAACGAAATAGACGGTTTAAGAAAATGGGCACCAACATAATATTACATCACATGTAAAAGGGGATGTTTGCATAATATATAGATTTAGCCAGGCCTAAAAGCGGAGCCGCGAAGGAATAAACTGGTGTTCGTTTCTCAAAAATAGTCCTGAAACTTTTCGGTCTGAAATATATTTCGGGGCTTTTTTTGGCTCGTTCGCTTTCGAAAAGTGTTTCTCAAAAAGCCTGAAAGTGTTCCGAATTGTCCTCAATATTCTGGGGATCTGTCCTGTAAAACCAAGCTCGAAAGGTCATTCTAGAGGCTGAGCACAGCTTGATTATTTTACTCACGAGCCGTCTAGCTTGGTGTTTGCAATGTTCCATATCCTGTCATTAACTGTCAAGGCTTGTCAAATCTCCTTGGATTATTGGCTGTTCACTTGAATGAACTTGAAACGGCGCTCATTTACAAAAACAAAATAAAAATTATTCGACTGTTTAAATGGTTATCTTCATCGCGTTCGGATGTTAACAAATAACATGAACTGCCACTAAATAAAAATATTAGTCTGGTCAAAAATTTATACTGACATTTCACCGGCATTTTACTGGGATTACCCGAAATAAAGGATCTGGGGAGCTTCGAAGCACTTGTAATAAACTTATCGAAGAAATGTCGCGTAGGTTTTAGCAGCCGCGAAAAATTCAAGCACTTTGAGGAACACACATTACTTACCGGATAAAATAGCTTTAAACTCAAAACTGCTTCGCTTATAGTTACTTAAGTAACCCTTATATTTCGTTCTCTAACTTGAGACCATCGAGATTGAAGGCAAACAATCAAACACCGTCCAAACATTCTTAACTCTGTGGCATAAGATTTGCGGCTGCAAATTGTCTGAAATTCGAGCGCTTTTAAAAATGCACCGAACTGTTTTTGGAAGCTTTTCGGGCATAATAGGTTTAAACCGACAACTGCTTCGCTTATAGTTTTTCAGATAACTGTTATATTTCGTTCTCTAACTAGAGACCATCAAGATTCAAAACAAAGAAACGCCAAACACGCTTTAATTAAATTATAATTATGCCGGCATAAGTTTTGTGGATGCGAAGTGAGCCTATATAAAGTTAGGTGCTTTGAGGAACGCACAAAACTGTTTTCGGAAGCTTTTGGGATAAAATAGCTTTAAACCGACAACTGCTTCGCTTAAAAGAATTTTACTATTGAAAACTTCTAGGACAAGAAAATCGACAGTTGCACAAAGAGATGGACCGGACAGTCAAAATTGAAAGCAAAGCTTGTGCCGTTGTCTTGCGGCTGTGCTTAGACCTACCGTTATGAATAAACAAACACAAAATAATGGAAAGAGAAATCATTTTTGAAAAAAGTTTATTCGAAAACTCGTAAGTTTATACTTAAATGCAATTTGCGTTACACTTCCAAAACCGTAGAATCTGTCACAAATCTGAGCGCGTTTTCTAATAATTTTTTTAAGTCAATAGTAAATGACACATTTCTAATGGCATAAATCAAATTTCCATTTCAAAACGTAATTTCTTTCATCGTAATAATCGAAATCATGTACCTTAGACCCTTTAAAAACTTCACTTACTCGGTTGTGTTTCAGAACAGGGCAAACTCGCCGCCGTGAAGAAAACAAAGCGATGAAGTCCTTTGAATGCAGCTTTCGTAACTTGAACTTTTCGCCTTCTACCAGTATTCTTTTGAACGTTTTCTTTCCATCTATAGATATTAGATGTTTTTTTTTGTCAAGTATAAAACTTCAGTACTCTCGAGCAATCGTTAAATCCTAAAGAAGCTTAAGCTTTTAAAGAAACCTCTTTTTCAAAAGCGACGATGGTCATGCCATTTCCCGCCAAGAAAAACGCCGGTTGCCCAAAAGCACCGCGCGATTTCCCTCCAAGAAAAGATGGCATTCTCTACCCCCGTCGGGTTGTCTTGGGACTCCCCTACCCCTCCCACAGAGTCTGTGCGGACGGACAGACGGACGGATGTACGGATGTACAGGACGGTCACGTGACTATTACGTCACAACCAAAATTTCTTGGATTGATAGGTTGCCAAATTTCCTTAGCAATGGAGCTCCGCTGGTGGGCTTTGCCCGCAGGCTCCGCTATAAATTTCGACAATGGAGTAAATTTTTGCGGGAATTATTTTTTTCGGGGGAACTTTTTGTGCTGATCGTGAAAAAACCGTGAAAATCCCAAAAATTTGAATCCAGAAAAAATTAGTGCCACAGGCAGCCACACGGTATGTCAGCACGTGCGATGTTTCTGGCTTTTTTGACAGTTTGCTACGTGACTAGTCACGCAAGACTTGCACAAGTCACACAATGGCATGATCTTTTCTAACAAGGCACGCTTATTACTCGATTTTAGCCATGTGTTCCAAAATGTAAGTCCGTGTGAAATAATGTGGAAACTAAAACAGAGCTTATTTATATATTTGTCTGGATACGGGAGTTGCCACGTTCGTCAAGCATGATGTCACGCAAGAAGAAGACGTACGTGACTTTCAAGATCGGCTATTCTCTTCTAGTTCAAAGATTAATGGGCGATATACGGTATCTGTCTTCGTCTCTGAGGCCGGGGGGGATTCTGTGAGATGTTGGGTGGGGGTGTGCCACCGGGACACTGAAACCCTTCTTTTCAGCGGCACGTGCCCATACAGCTTATACTCTGGGAGTACGACCCCCGGGCTTTGAAGTGTTTTGTGATCAACAGGAACTATTTAATGTTACTTCGAATGCGCTGTTTTGTGTTGTGTACTTCAGGTCTGGCAGGATTTTATTCGCTTTGTAGTCCTGCGTTTACTTAGCCGTAGTACAAATTTTCACAGCAGCAAACGCATCAGAAATTATACACAAGACGGACTCGTCAATTATGAGATCCACGCACATATTGTTTATTTCTGTTTTCCTGTATTAATTTCCAAGCGGAATTATTAGTTTTCGTAGTGGAACATTTTGACTTCCGACCAGCTTGACGGCGACAATTGTTTTTCGCTTTCTAGTGGAATTACAAAAGAAAGAGAAAGAGAAAGATAAATAATGAGAATCCCGAGATGAGAAGCAAGCGGTTTTGCATAATGTTAATACAATTTATTTATTCTGGATAGAAATATTTCAGTTCTGTTTGGAACAGAACAGGAACAACCCCGGAACACCACTGGAACATCCCATAATACCCCGGAACATCCCATAATGGCCCGGAATACCCTCAATACAGCCAGGAACACTCTTGAACACCAAAAATAGTGGTCAGCGGTCAGACCGCTCACGCATAGACTGACCCGAGGACCTCCGAAGATTAACGAAGATTTCCGAATTTTTCCGAAGACTTTGCGGATCACCCGAAGACAAAATGACAAAAAAAAAATAGCATTGGTGTCTTTTAGATCGACAAAGATTTGATTTTGAAGATTTCAATGCAATTATTGAAGTTGTTGTAACTCGTGCGAGATTTGCATTATAACTCTCGATAAATCGATGTGACGTCTATAAGTGAAATTCTGGGGGTGGGCATCCCGACTGATAATTCAATTCTCCATATAACACGTCACAGTCGCGATAACTTACTAGGGAGCTTAAGCAACCACGACGGCAAAGCCAAGGAAAACGTCACTTTAAAAATGACTTCCAAATATTTCAAACTTGTTCGCGATAGTTTCAACTCGTTCAATCTGTCTAATGTAGCCGAACATTCCGGGAGCTGACTCTGTCAGGACGGCGTTACAGTTCAGGTAGAAAAAAGAAAAAAGAAAATTCGCTGTCGTGTGTTCATGTTCTACATAAAACTTTGAATTTGGTCATTTCACGTTGTTGTTTTGCAGAGGATGGCAAAGAAATGGGGCGACGACAAAACCCGGAACATGGAACATTCCGGAACATCCCGGAACATTCCGAAATATCCTGGAACAGGGCAAATTATTACAAAATAAATGAAAAAAAAGGAATAAAAAAATGCTGACCGTCGATAAAAGATAATAAATAAAATAGAATCAAATGAAATAAAATAAAATAAACGATATAGAATAAATGGATAAATAAATATATGATCTGTGACTAAATGAACGAATATACTAACTCTGGCTAATTGCACCTCATTTCTCGAATTCAAAAATATCTCGGATAACATTGAGGCTTTATTTTGGGCGTCGAGAGACGGTTTACTTGATATGAAAAAATTAAAGCATTTTCTCAGTCACGCACGCAGTAGTCTCCTTTGGCGTTGCGTGACGACCCTAAGAACGGCTGCGTAGGAGACTACGCACGCAGTCACGCAGTTCCACTTTAATGGCATCCTTTTGAGTTTCCTGGTCTCATGTTTATTCGGTTGTTTAAGGACGTTTTGTGTTTAAGCTTATTTCCAAAGTAAAAGTGTGCTGAGATGAATGAACCTTAATTAATTATACTAACCAAAAGAAAAAGTCAGCTGTTCTACAATTGGGGATCGCACCTTCTAAGATAACAAATTTCCCTCCCTTTCTTACGCTGCAACTGTTAAAATGCACCGCTTTCGGGGAAGGCTTGTGTTTCAAACTGCAATATGCGACACAAAAATTATATCAGTTTTTTAATTTATTTATTAATTTTATAAATTTATTCTTCTTGTCTTTGTCTTTTCTCCGCCGTAATGATGAGTTAATTTGATGTGGTTTTACTTTTGTGCAGTTTTTCTGCAAATCCAGTTTTTTGTCACAGATCTGGTAACTCTTACTGGTTACTATGTGGCTTAATTTTTTAATTCAGAAGGAGGCCAAGAAACCAACACGGTAGAAAATGACATGATAAAATTGGCGGGAAAGTACTACTGTTAGACATTATTTTAAATTTTGTTTGTTTTTTTTTGGGTTGTTTCTTTAATCGCTTTCTCTTCCTTTCTTTCTTTTTTTGTCATTTATTTTGTGATAATTTGCCCGGTTCCGGAATGTTCCGGAATGTTCCGGAATGTTCCGGGATGTTCCATGTTCCTGGTTTTGTTGACGCCCAAAGAAATGTACTAAAATCTGTATCGCACGTGCAGAGTCATTGTTTTGTTAATTAAACCTTTTGTTTTGTGATGTTCTCATTAGCCGTCGCCGTCGTGTTTGCTTAAGTTCCCTACTCTTGGGCATTGCGTGACAGATTTTGCACGCAAAACAAAACAGATTTTGCAGGCTGCTAAACGTCTATAGGATTTATTTTGTTTCCGTAAAGGCTGTTCCTTTTCAATTTACGTAGCTAGTACTACCGCATTTTCTCAATAAAGTGCCCCGCTTGCTGTTACTGTACGAACTGGGCAAAGAAACACCGCCGCTCCTTCTAAAGACCAATTAGAAAGATGTTTGAATAGTTTTGAGAAGTAAGTTGTAACTCAAGGCTTATCGCAACGTATAAAGTTGGCTTAAGAAGGAGCACACGAACTTTGCAAAGTTCAAGGAAATGTGATATGTACTCTCATCGTTGATATTTTCCTTTTTTCGTTTAATTTACTGAATTTTTTCTCTTAAAGTCTAACTAGATCTTGTGAAAGTAAATAAAATACTTGTTCCTTTTCTTGCTATAAGAGTGTAAACTCGTTCGATCCTTTTGCTCCCGGGTTACGTTGTGACATCCCACATTATAAGCCCTCGGATACCTCTACAAAATTATAGTGAGTACTTTTTTGCAGGCACACATTTCTCCTACTCATTTATCTTCCACTCATTTATCTTCCACTCATTCATCTTCTACTCATTTATCTTTTCGGTTAACAAAAGAGCGTAGCTCTTTTGTTAACCAAAAATATATGCAGGCCTAACTGCAAAAACGTTGTCATTCAAATATGACAAGAGAAAGCTGCAAGATGGGAATTTATTACACATGGAAAAACGTTCTCGGATTTTAATATTCCCGAAGCACTCATGCACTACGGTATGATACTTCAAATTAATATAAACTGAGGTTTTTTTTAAATGAGGTGTATATATTAGCGTAACGAACCGGCGTCCAAACATTTTCCAGGCGCCGGTCGAAATAAAACGATGACGATTGTGTGACCTCGGAATAATGACCTTATAACATTGCGTGACACTGTATCATTTGGCTTTGTTATGTCCTTGAGGACACACCTGTTATTTGAACGTGATAATGCAAACCTCGCACGAGAAAAATCAATGCAGAATTAACAGTTCTACTGTCACATTTTCTTATCACTGAAAATCGTAAGTTATTGATATGAAGGTCACGTGCATGATATATTTTTCTCATTAATTAATGGTTTTGTCGCTGTTCTTAAAAGCTTCGAAAATATTCCGAAGCATTCTTGAAATGCTCGGAAATCTCAGGGTGATCCGCAAAAGTCTTATGAAGAATTGGGAATCTTCAGAGGTCTTCGGCTTAGTCAATTCGTGAGCAGTCTGACCGCTGACCACTATTTTTGGTGTCCCGGGGGTGTTCCTTGCTGTTTCTCCGGGGTGTTCCGGGGTTGTTCCGGGTTGTTCCGGGCTGTTCCGGGGGTGTTCCTGGGACGTTCCGGGGTGCTCCGGGGTGTTCCAGGTTTTACAGACACCCCTTTAGAACCGTTATTTAAAGTTCAAAGCATCTTGAACAAATTTGCATGGTTGACAGCTGCTTGTAATTTGAACTTTCGGAATGCAACGCAACGCTTAAGACATCTCGAACCGAACGCAAGATTAACAACAACAGATATGTGACAAAGCATTCCTTCTGGACCTACTGGAAAGCGAGCAGGTTTTGTAAGAGCCAGCTGAATTTGAACATTTTCGTACTGTTCGAAGGCAAAGCAAACGAAATTTATTCGGCTGTAGGTTGAGACCCAAAATAAACACGTAAGCTAAAAATAACTTTGTACCGTGGGAAATTTACAAATGTAAACATGCTTTGGTCAATTTGCGAAGCAAAAAGATGAAAATTATTATAGCCGACTTGACTACAAAGCAAGCAACTTCAATCTACGAGGGAAATAAATATAGTTGCAAAACTATTTCAGTCGTGTTTATAAACACTAGTTCGAACCAATTTCGAAGAAAATTTTGTGGATTCAACAAACGTACATTTGATGGCAGACTCCTGTTTTGAAAATACGTGGAACGTAGGTGGTTGATTGAAACGTCTGAAAACCAACAAAATTTTAAAAACAAAGCAAAGCGAGTCGCGTGTCACGCAAATCACGCAGAGCGTCAAAACGGCACCCTATTGAAAGTTGACCATGAGCTCTGAAAACGTATTGGATATTCACTGTTAGTAGTAAAAACTAAAAGGTTCAACTGCAACTTACATTTCATTTCTGAAGTAAAATTGTTAATTTTTCACTGATCTTTGCCTAAATTATGTATGGATTATTTTTATACAAACAGCTTTCTTCGGTTTCTTTACTTCACGCGCGCCCAATTTTGATGTCACGCAATAATTAACTGTCACGTAGTCACGCTGCTCGATCATCATACCAGGTTTTATATTGGATAACCACAAATTTTTTTGCCGGGGATGAGTGGTTAGGGTGGGACTTACCAGAGGTGTAAAAACCCATAGGTTGACAGGCTAAATTTCACCATATTGTAAAAAAGGAATCGGCTCTGCGCACATTGCGCGCCTATGTTTGTGAGACGTTACGCTTCCTACTAGATCCAAAATATTTGTCCATGGAAAAATAATCTTTCTAATAGAAAGCCACAAAATTAAATTTCAATCCATCGAGCTTCCGAGAAGCATCTGATAATGAGCTTCAGAAAGGACTGTTTTGTATTATTTTGTTTGTCCCATATTCACACTGTTGTCAGATATTTTACAGATTTTAATCTCACTTTCTTCTTGTTTTGTCGTAATTTGAAGCCACACTTGTACGCATTAGCGTACTATCTATTGATCAATGACGTATACGAATTCGAAACCACTAACATAAACTCAGACATTGATCTTTGATCACCCTCAAATCTGTAAAAAGCCCTGGGAACGAGGTTGCACAATATCGGAGACAGCTCCACTTGTAAGGTAAACTCTGTCTAAAAACCAATACTTTTCGAATGCTCGACGCTACTCAAATAAATAACATCACAATAGCGTACCTTGGTACACGCACGTTCATTCAATAACCATTTCCGTACCTCTCATTGACAGCCACAAAATAGCTCACGCACGCTATGCGTGCCTATGTTTTAATACAAGCGTTTGTTTGGCAGAACGCATATAAAGCTCACCAGAAATACAAGATCAACACTGGAATATTATGTTTCTTCTCCTAGCGAGATTTCATTTCTGGCGAGCCAGCAGTTTACTGTTTGTTACCCACTGTCCTTTCCTCTAAGTGGTCCGTACATACTATTCGCAAAGGCGTGTCTGTTCGTTGTTTATTTGCTCTAAGGTGCTCACGCCAGCCTGCATTCATGTTTGTTATTTTCCCGTTAAAATGCAATATTTTTCGAACAACATTCGGCATCAATGCCTTCGTGAGGTTTGTTGTTGACTAGTAAGTGATTTCCTAGGACGTTACTATTTGACACTAATTCTGCTGTGTTTTGTTTAATCTGCCATTCCAAGAAGACAATTTTGCGTTAGATTACTACCACGTTTTTCTGATGTGGCCTGCGTGGCAGACTTCGAAGGGGCGGCATGTTAGAATTTAAATTTCGTGTTACAGTAACATGCGAAATCAGTAGGAACTCGCTTATTTTTTATTGACTGTTTTTAATCAATAGGATCATAAAAAGATAGCTATATAACCGAAGACAATGTGGCTAAGTCGATTAATTCAGAAAAAAATAACCCAATTTAAGAAAAGCTATAGAGGTTAACTCTGGAATTTTACGTAATGCGCTCCCGCAAATCCCTCCGGCTCCCTGTCTTGAACTTTCTGCGCTTGCCATTCCATGATGCCACGCAGGCTCGTTCTGATAAGAACACCTACAATCATGGCCGAGAGCCCTAGAACACTTGAACAAAATGTACAAAACCACTCGTTGAAGTCACGCACTCTCACCTCTCCCGTGTCCCACACAATTCGGATTATTTTAAGATCGTTTACAGCAAAGGGAGTCATTCCAATCGCTGTCAACATTTTATGGGAAGAGGGAGGTTTAAAGAATCCGACATAGCGAGACCAACGCTTGTTTTGTAAGTGCTAATATATGAACCTATTACAAATGTGTATTTTTCGCGGACGGTTTTGCTAGGTTTACCAAAAACTTTTCGAGTACGATGTAAGTTTTAAATCACCTTTTATTTATAATATTTTCAAAAAACGAAAAAACTTGTGCTATTCTCTAAAGAAGACTTGGATGTTAGCTGTTTTGCAAACACAAGCGAGGCTCACATATTTAGCTGCCTGAGACACGTCTGTAGTACAAACATGCAAATAACAGGATCCCGCTCGCGTCTTCTTGTCATTAAACTCGTTTTCAAATGAAGAAAATCGTTTAAAAAATTGACAAATAAAGGACGACGACTGGATAAGTCCCTTTGATTGACTGTTTAGGAAAAAACACCTTACGATTTTATGGTTTCATCTCCTTCCTTTCTCTTACCTTTTGGCACCTGCCACGAAGGATCTTTCTGACGAGAACCCTCTTATTTCCAATACTATGAGAAAGAGAAACAAGCTTTCGATAATCTGTAAGGAAAAGTTTTGATATCGTTTCACGAAAGGCAAGCGAAGCTCGCCTGTTTAGTCGCCCGAGACACAGCACAAATTATCGACACAAATGCAAATTAATGTCTCTCGGGTTAGCCCTTTCATGTTTTGTCCCCAAACATTTATTTTCCTCGAGCTCACTGTCTGCTTCACATAGTGAGAAAGTCAGTCTGAGTAATTAGTCAATTGATTAACACTGTAAGGAGAAAATAGACAGATAAGTGAGTAATTTCTCTTGTGAGGTAGATAATGACAGATGTCTTGGTGAGAGAGCACTTCTGAACACAGATCATTGTTTGATCACAAGAAATTGTTTAAAATGGTAATAAGAACTTACACAGAGAATTAGCGCTATTGACATGTTCTTTGATTTAATCGTTTGTATAACAACCATATTAAATGCGTGGGGATCTGGGACTGGGAAAGATTCTGTGGGGTGGGTTGGGTGAGTTTACGTACACATGGGTATAATTTCTTGGAAAAACCTTCTTATTATTATTGACCAATCACAGTCTAAAATATATTGAGTTGCCTTCATTCCCCTCTTGTTAAGGACGCTGCTTCCTTTTGTTATTGCGCATACGTTCTGCGCATCTCGGGATATTCGGGTTTCTTATTAACGAATTTGCGCCCTAATACAACAATATTTTTGCACGGTTTATGACTATGTGGAAAAAGCAGATCTTAGCAAGGGTTATAGGAATCCAAAAAAAAAAATTGGGGGTAACCACACAGTTTTCAGAGATAATTGAGCTTAACTTTGGAAAGAGATTGCCAAGCATTCTTTGTTTTTTAACGCTTTTTTAGAATTGTGGTTGCTTAATTATCTCTGAAAAATGCCTGGTTACCCACATTTTTCTTTTTGGATTCCAATAACCCTTTCTAAGATCTACTTTTTCCTCGTAGTCATAACCTTTACAAAAATACATCGGTATTAGGGGATACCGTCCTTAAAAACAATGATGTAATGTTCTCTTTATGAGTTAAAGCGGCAAGTTAATAATACTTGGTTTTTGTTTTCTTTTCTGTCACCCTTTTTCGTATTTTTAAATTTTTTTTCATATTGAAAAAGAATTTTTTTGTTTGTTTGTTTGTTTTACCCTTCGAAGACACATCAAGTCAGTGAAGTAAAGAAAATTTGCCCCTTTCCAACGCATTTGCTTTGTCAGGCAGGGAGATGACTCACATTAAGTAAACAAAAGTAAGCAGGGTGGGGTGAGTAGTGAATGGATGCACACAGCTTTTCAGTTTGCCATTCAGTTCATAGATTAGCAAACTTGTAATGATTTCCACTAGGACTACTGCTCAGGTAACTTTCATTGGAATGGGCACACTTAAGGATTTCATCCATGCACCGACTCCAAATTTTGAACTACGTTGTACAGAATAATAAACCGCACCACAGGAAAGTATTGCTGAAAAGCTTTCACTGGAATGGACACACTTTACAATTTCATACGCAGACTCGAAACTTTGGACAACACGATTCAAGTTTTGACTGGAAATAAAATGGTTAATCAAGTTTTTTTACTTGATTTAGCATTTTATTCTCAGTAAAGCTTATAAGCAGATGTATTTTCGGTGGAGTTTTCTTGGTTTTGTGATATTTTTTCTTCCTTGTTGCTTTCAAGTAATTGTATGCCGACCAAGGAGAGCTATCCTGCAGTCTGCACTGTCAAAGATCACTAAAGAGCACAGGAAACAGGAGAAGTGGTCGTTATCCATTCACGTCCTGTTTTCTTATGATGCATTTCTTTTTAAAAAAGTTGATCGCTTATATAACCAAGGGAACAGCTAATGTTCAGAGGGACACTCGAAGTGTCTCTTATTCGTCTTGATTGATCACAAGTGCATCAAATGTGCTGGCGGAAACTTATCAAGTGGAGTTCAATTGCCTTTCGACCCTGGCTATAAAACAGTTACTGCTAGGACAGTTCAATTTTAAACATTGAATCAAAATGAAAAACAGTGCTTTTTATTTCCTTTGTGAGTATCTTTTTACTCAGTGTTCCCTTTCATGCTTGCAAGTTATGAAAACGAACTCAAAAGGGCATATTTTGCTTTACCTAGACTGGAAGCAGTCGTTGTTTTTCTTAAAAGATAGTGGAGCATGATATCAAAACGGAGAGGGGAGCAATCTTTGAGTGGTTCCGCCGAAGCTGCAAGTAAGGGTGTAGCTTCGCTGTTCATCACTGGAAGATCACGCCACTCGATTCTCGCAATTGAGGCCCCACTATTTTTGAAGAAAATAACAACTGCGAGTTGCAATCTGTGAGTCACGTTTGACTAGGGAGCAACCCCGAGGAAGAACTAACGACTGGTTGTACAAATGTAGTCTTTTCTTTACCCAAAGATTTATTGATTGATTTAACAAAAGGAAGGTGACCCGTTATAACGAATTTGCGGTGGAGCGGTCAAAAGAAGTGTACAGCTTTTTCACTTGATGTTGTTGTTGTTTTTTTTTCGGTGAGTTTGTTTACCAGGGAACCTGTCATTATATTTTCTAATCTTTTCTAATCTGTCAGTTATCCTGGCCATCTGTGTATGGATAAGTTGGTAAATTAGACTGTTGGGCCATCCATGCATCCATAAGATTGATGGACATTTTGTTCGTCAGTCCATGGCTTTGCAAACCAGTAAGTCAGTCTATTGATTGGTCTTTCAGTGCCGGGTCAGTGTATCTTGATTCGCGATTCTGGTAATCAATTAGTCCTTTGGTTAGTCAGTCAGACACTCTATCCTTTCAACAGTTTAATGATCATTTAGTCAGTCAGTCAATCAGTCAATCAGTCAATCAGTCTATTGCTCAGCAGCCACCCGATTGGTCGTTCTGTCCGCTTGACCTTACATTAGTGAGTAAGTTGGCTAGTCAGTCCATTACTGAGTTAATCATATCTATCTACAACAAAATGCTCGATTGTGACTGGTTCTCCGCGAGCCTATTTTGTACGTAATTGAAGGGTGTCCAATTACAGCTGTCCAATTTGAACTTTTTGTAATTGGATAGCTGTAATCGGACAACTACGCTGCGTGCGCGTCAATCAGGTGCACTGATATGGTTTCTTTTTATAGCTGTTTCTCCACTGCTTGCAGAACTGATAATTAAAAATATCTCCCCGAAGGGCACGTAGATTTTCTAACCTCCCATTTTGTTATAGATACAATTAATTGGTAACTAGACTTCGTGTCGTGCAGTTCAGGCAATTCAGAGGTAATCGTGCTTGTAATTTCAAGTCGACCTCGCGCTACGCGCTCGGGCGATATAAAATTACTCGCCCGATTACTCCGTGAATTGTACTCCACTCGGTCCAATTACCATTACTAACTAGTCAGTCAGTGTATCCGTTGGTCAGTCATTCATTCTATTTGTTAATAACCTTTTAGTCAGTAAGTCAGTCAATCCGTCTTTCAGCCCATCAGTGAGCCACTCACACAGTCAGTTGGCCGGTGCCTTTATTAGTCATTCATCAAATCATTCAGTCCTCAACCAGATTGGTCAGTTTAGCAGTCTGTCAGGCAGTCAGTCATTACTTGTTCAGTATGATAAACACTCTGTCCCTACGTTCACTCAGCGAGAAAATATCCATTGACGGTCAACAAAGAGTAAAATATCTTTTTATTACATCCGTGGTGCTTTTGTACAGCAATGTAAAAGACAGTTCCACTTTACTGAACCAAGATGTATCCCATGGCTTTGATGCTCTTGCCTCCATTATCCGCTGTATAACCCTTTATAGAATTATTCCCGCACGTGTTGGAATCATCAGTGGCGCCTCCCGTTCCAAAACCAATTTTGGAGTCACAGGTTGCGCAGTCTCGCTGGTCATTTCCAAGGACACCGATTCTTGCCTTGGCATAAGAGCTGCTACTGGCAACATTGAACCCCTCTTTGTTACAACCAGTCTGCAAGGAAGCTTGTGAACCAATCAGCGTCTTCCACGTGTTACGACCTAGTGATGTGGCGCGGTATTTTCCGTCAGCGATCAGTGAGTGCAGGGAGCTGGCCTGTTTCTTGATGACAAGGAACTTGATCTGCTGACCTATTTTCATACCGAGACAGATCTTGGAGAAGGGTGTGTTCCAGTAGGTCGGCAACTTGGTCTCTTGGCTGTCAAACCCAGTCTTGCCTCCTGCAAGGTTGTAGGCATTTTTGTTGCTCCAAAACCCAGCATCGTAGTGGAAGGTTTTCTAGCAGTCAAACAAGAAATTGGGTTAGCTTTAAATACAGTACATGCATAATGTTTGCAAAGAATGTTGACAGGACACAATGACATACCTTTTTGCCATCAATCTTCATGGCCAGCGTCCACCCCCCATCTCCACATCCGAAGTTTCCCATGTGACAGTAAACAGGAATCTTTTGTGAACCAATTTTCAGCGGATACACTTGGCTTTTGGCCGAGCTGTGGGTATGTCAAAAAGAGGATGTTATAATATTAAGGAAGGCTGTTTTACAGACTCTTGTCTTTCTTTGCTATAGAGGTCTCGGAATCACGTAAAAGTGTTTTGAGTTCGTCGAAATCAGAATTTCCTTCAGTGAAGGAATTACTCATTTCGCAAGTTACTGCGATGCACTTAGGAACTCACCTGTGTTTTGCGTACTGTTCCTTGCATGAAAAGGCAGGAACGGCTGCAACAAGATTACATTCTGATTAGATGTAAACTTAAGAAGCGCTAAATGCATTAGACTACTAGCAGCGCCTCTGTTTTCTCATAGCTCCATAAACTACACGTGGAACACGTGATCAGAATCCCGCCGCGAGGACACGCGCAATGTTTTTAAGAATCGTGTGTCTTTGTTGTCTCTCTCGCTTTCCAACAAATTGTTTTAGATGTAAAATCCAAAATCACACCATGGAAGTCAGTTTACCTGGTGGCAGTGTGGGGGAAGGTTTGTTGACCACTGCAATGAGACTTTCCAGTTTCCTTTGCAGCATTTTAATGGCGTCGTTGGCGCCCGAATCCTGAAGTAGATTACACATCAGGTTACAAACAATCATCTTGTCGTACGGTTTGGCGCAAGATTTGGACGATCTGTCACCATTCACGCTCAGTACGAAGAAGACTGCGAGAAAATAAGCTTGGATAAACAAGCGCATTTTGAAAATCTTAGATAACGTTGCCAGCCGCTCAACAAATGAAGTTCTGTGAATCGCCTTTTCGTATGACTAACCCACAGTGTTGCACTTACATTAGTTCAAGGTAACCAAGAAGGATGTGTTTACAATACGCGAACATTTTCTTGCATACAGCCCTGTCCAATCAACTCATTCCAAGTTTATTTTAGCCTAATTCGCCTCATTACCTTCCGGCCTGATCAGTAATATTTTTCATGGTTTTATGTGGGAAACTTCCTCTTCCATTCCCGCTGTTACAAAGTTAAAGATTCAAAGAGCGAAATATCAAAGCTTAAAGAAAAATTAATATAAAGAGAATAAGAAGTTATTTAGAACAAAATTCTACGAGTTCAAGAGCACAACGCACAGTAAAAATGAAATGAGAGTGGTGAGAGTAACTAATTATCTGGTGTTCGTTTTGGTTGCTAGATAACTTTCTAGAAAAACTAGTGGATGAAAAGGGCAGATGTTTTCGCAAGTTTCCTCACGTTTGAGTTTTCCGTCGTTTCAATTATCTGCTTTAATTTAACGATGAAAGTCGGGATATATAGTTCAATAAACTTCGCATTTTTTTAATACAAGCATTTGTTTGGCGGAACGCGTATAAAGCTCACTAGAAACACAACATCAACACTGGAATATTATGTTTCGCCTCCTAGCAAGATTTCATTTCTGGCGAGCCAGCGGTTCGCTGTTCGTTACCCACTGTCGTTTCCCAATTCGGAAATCCCTTCCGGCTCCCTGTCTTGAACTTTCTGCACTTGCCATTCCATGATGCCACGCAGGCTTGTTCTTATAAGGACGCCTACAATCGTGGCTGAAGGAGTTGGAACACTTAAACAAAATGTACAAATCTACTCGTTGAAGTCACGCACTTTTACCTCTCCCGTGCCACACGTAAGTCCGATTATTTTAAGATCGTTTACAGGAAAGGGAATCATTCAAATCGCTGTCAGAATTTTATGGGAAGGGGGAGGCTTAAAGAATCCGGCATGGCGAGACCAATGCTTGTTTTGTAAGTGCTAATATATGAACCTATTACAAATGTGTATTTTTCCCGGACGGTTTTGCTAGGTTTACCAAAAACGTTTGAGTACGATGCAAGTTTTAAATCACCTTTCATTAAAAACATTTCAAAAAACTTGTGGTATTCTCTAAAGAAGACTTTGATGTTAGCTGTTTTGCAAACACAAGCGAGGCTCACATATTTAGTTGCCTGAGACACGTCGGTAGTACAAACATGCAAATAACAAGATCACACTCTCGTCTTCTTGTCATTAAACTCGTTTTTAAATGAAGAAAATCGTTTAAAAACTTGGCAAATAAACGACGACGACTGGGTAAGGTCCTTTAATTGACTGTTTAGGAAAAAACCATCTTAGGATTTTTTGGTTTCATCTCCCTCCTTTCTCTTACCTTTTGGCGCCTGCCACGAAGGATCCTTCTGACGAGAACCCTCTTATTTGCAATACTTTGAGAAAGAGACACGAGCTTTCGATAGCCTGTAAAGAAAAGTTTTGATATCGTTTCACGAAAGGCAAGCGAAGCTCGCGTGTTTAGTCCTCCGAGACACCGCACAAATTATCGACACAAATGCAAATTAATGTCTCTCGTGTTAACCCTTTCATGTTTTTGTCCCCAAACATTTATTTTCCTCGAGTTCACTGTTTGCTTTACATAGTGAGAAAGTCAGACTGAGTAATTATTCAATTGATTGACATTGTAAGGAGAAAATTGACAGATAAGTGAGTGATTTCTCTTGTAAGGTAAATGATGACAGATGTCGTGGTGAGAGAGCACTGCATGCTGAACACGGATCATTGTATTACATGTCAGCTGATCAAAGAAATTGTTTAAAATGGTAATAAGAACTTACACAGAGAATTAGCCCTATTGACATGCTCTTTGATTTAATCGTTTGTATAACAACCATGTTAAATGCGTGGGGGTCTGGGACTGGCAAAGATTCTGTGGGGTGGGTTGGGGGAGTTTACGTACACATAGGTATAATTTTATGGAAAAATCTTATTATTATTATTGACTTATTTATCACAGTCTAAAATATATTGAGTTGCCTTAATTCCCCTCTCGTTAAAACAATGATGTTAAAGCGGCAAGTTAATAATCCTTGGTTCTTGTTTTCTTTTCTGTCACCCGTTTTCGCATTTTTTTTTTCTTTTTTTTTTTCAAATTGAAAAAGAATTTTTTGTTTGTTTGTTTCACCTCGCGAAGATACATCAAGTCAGTGAATTAAGGAAAATTTGCCCCTTTCTAACGCATTTGCTTTGTGTTGGGGACGACTCCCAGTTAAGGAAACAAAAGTAAGCAGGGTGGGGTGAGTAGTGAATCGATGCACACAGCTTTTCAGTTTGTCATTAAGTTCACAGATTGGCAAATTTGTAAGACATTCTACTAGGACTACCGCTCAGTAGCTTTCACTGAAATGGATGTACTTAAGGATTTCATCCATGCACAGACTTTGAACAAATTTTGAACCACGTTGTACAGAATAATAAACCGCACCACAGGAAAGTATTGCTGAAAAGCTTTCACTTGAATGGACACACTTTACAATTTCATGCGCAGACTCGAAACTTTGAAGCAACACGATTTAAGTTTTGACTGGAAATAAAATGGTTAATCAAGTTTTCTTTACTTGATTTGCTATTTTATTCTCAGTAACGCTTATAAGCAGATGTATTTTCTGTAGAGTGTTCTTGGTTTTGTGAGATTTGTTTCTTCATTGTTGCTTTCAAGAAATTGTTTGTCGACCAAGGATAGCTATCCTGCAGTCTGCACTGTCAAAGATCACTAAAGAGCACAGGAAACAGGAGACGGGATCATTATCCATTCACGTTCTGTTTTCTTATGGTGAATTTCTTTTTTAAAACGTTGATCGCTTCAATAAGCAAGGGAAAAACGAATGCTCAGAGAGACACTCGAAGCGTCTTTTATTCGTGTTGATTGATCGCTCGGCATACATCAGATGTGCTGGCCGAAACTTATTACGTGAAGCTCAGTTGCCTTTCGACACCGGCTCTAAAAAAGTTATTGCTGGAACAGTTCAATTTTAAATATTGAAGCAAAATGATTAAAACTTCTTTTCTGAGTATCCTTTTACTCCGTGTTCCCTATTATGCTTGCAAGTTATGAAAACGAACTCAAAAGGGCGTATGTTTGCTTTACCTAGACTGGAAGCAGCCGTTATTTTTTCTTGAAAGATAGTGTAGCATGATATCAGAACGGAGAGCGGAGAGTGGAGCAATCCGGCTTTGAGTGGTTAACGACGAAGCTGCAAGTAAGGGTCCAGCTTCGCTGTTCACCCACTGGAGGATCACGCCACTCAATTCTCGCACTTGGAGGAACACCATTTTTCAAGAAAAATGACAACTGCAAGTTGCAATCTGTGAGTTGCGATTGACTAGGGAGCAACCCGGAGGAAGAACTAACGATTAGTTGTACAAATGTAGTCTTTTCTTTACCCAAAGATTTATTGCTTGCTTTAACAAAAGGAAGGTGACCCATTATAAAGAATTTGCGGTATTAAGTGCAGAGAGTAGAGATACAACTAGTTGAAATTTCCATTTGTGCTATTTTTGGTAACAAAATGGCGGAAATTTTAAATTTAAAACAACCATATCTCTGGACGGAATAAACATATTTTAGTTATCTCTTCAGTTTTGACCTTGTGTAAGCTTGGTCTTTCAGCAGCTGTTAATTTTCACCCCATATTCGTGACGTCACTTTCCCGCCAAAAATAACCAAACTAAAAAACCGAAAAGATAGTTCCCTTTACCATTCACATATCTATTCATGTAGAAAATTTGACGTCAATAGCATAAAAACTCACAGAGATAAATTGTAACAAAAAAAGGTGGCCCAGTTTCAATCAATAATTTCCCAGCGTGTCAGTCAGTGCCAGTTCAGTGTATACTGGTTCGTTCTTCAGTTATTCAATCAGTCTTTTAGTCAGTCAGTCAGACACCACATCCTTTCACCAGTTTAACATGACCATTTAGTCAGTCAGTAAATCAGCTTATTGCTCACCAGCCAGTCAGTCTACTGGTCCTTCTTTCGTCTTTTCCTCACATTAGTGATTCATTTGGCTACCTGGTCAGTCAGTGTGTCCGTTGGTAGGTCATTCAGTCTATCTGTCTGCCAGTCTACTGTTCAGCAAGCCATGAGCCGGTCAGTCAGTCCTTATTCTGGTTGACAGTCCTTTGGTGTTGTCCGTACGTCCAGTGTTCAGCGTACGTGCCGATCTATGATTCTGTTGGTTAGTTTATCATTGAGTCAGTTCAGTAGTTTGTCAACCAGTTGATCCCAAAGCATGCCATAAGGCAGTCCTCCGGCTAGTTGGTCAGTCAGCCAGCCAGTCGTTCACTCAGGCAGCCTACTGGTCAGTTGGTTAAGCAATCCGTCAGTCAGTCAGCCGGTCAGTCAATTACTTATTCAGGCAGCCACTCAGTCATTCAGGTTATTAGTCAGTCACACACTCAGTTGGTCAGTTAGTCCATCAGTCATTCAGCTAATCTATCATTCAGTCAGAAATTCACTTTCAACAGACAGCCCACAGATAGTTAAACGGATTTTATTGCGTCAGTAGCTCTTTTGTACAGTACTGAACGAGTCAGTTCCACTCTACTGAACCAAAATGTATCCCATCGCTTTGATGCTCTTGTACCCATTATCCGATTTAAATCCCGTTACAGCATAGTTCCCACACGTGTTGGAGTCATCATGATGCCCTCCAGTACCAAATCCGATTCTGGAGTCAGAACTTGAGCAATCATTCTCGTTGCTTCCAAGAAAACCGATTCTTGCTTTTCCGCAGCTCTTCTTCCTACTGGCAGTATTGAGCCCCTCCTTGTTACAACCAGGCTGCAAGGAAGCCTGGGAACCAATCAGCGTCTTCCACGTGTTACTACCCAGTGAGGTGGCGCGGTATTTCCCGTCAGCGATCAGCGAGTGCAGGAAAGTGGCCTGTTTCTTGATGACAACTGAGGAACTTGATCTGCTGACCGATCTTCATACGGAGACAGATCTTGGAGAAGGATGTGTTCCAGTAGGTCGGCAACTTGGTCTCTTGGCTGTCAAACCCACTTTTGCCTCCTGGAAGATTGTAACCATTTTTGTTGCTCCAAAACCCGGCATCGTAGTGAAAGTGAAAGAAGAAATTGGGTTAGCTTTGAATACATACATAATATTTGCAAAGGATGTTGACAGGATAAAGTTTCATACCTTTTTGCCGTCAGTTTTCATGGCCAGCGTCCACCCTCCATCTCCGCATCCAAAGTTTCCCATGTGACAGTAAACAGGTATCTTTTGTGAACCAAACATCAGCGGTACACCTGGCTTTTGGTTTGGCTAAAGGAAAAAGAGTGCATGTTAAAATGACTAGGCACGCTATTTTACGGACTCTTGTATTCGTTGCTGTAGAAGTCTCGAAATTGAGGGAAAGGGGATGCGTTTTTTTTATCAGATCTTCCTTTGTAAGAATTAGGCATCTCGCCTGTTACCGAGATTACCGCAAGTTACCAGGATGCACCTAGGAACTCACCTGTGTTGTTCATACTGTTCCTTGCATGAAGAGGCAGGAACGGCTTTAAACAAGAAAAACTCCGGTTAGATGTAAATTTAGAAACTGCTAAATGTATTAGATTACTAGAAATGACTCTTTTTCTCATAAATCGAGAAAAGACATGCAAAACACAAAACTCGTGATCGTAATAGTAGCCGCATAGACACAAGCGATGTTTTTAATACTCTCGCGTCTTTGTTGTCTCTCCCTCTTGCCGAGCAAATTTTTTAGATGTAAAATCCAAAATGACATCATAGAAGTCAGTGTACCTGGCGGCAGTGCAGGGGAAGGTTTGCTGACCACTGCAATGAGACTTTCCAGTTGCGTTTGCAGCATTTTAATGGCGTCGTTACCACCTGAATCCTGAAGTAAGTTACAAATCAGGTTACAAACCATCATCTTGTCTAACGGTTTGGCGCAAGATTTGGACGATTTGTCACCGTTCACGCTCAGTACGAAGAAGACTGCGAGAAAATAAGCTTGGATAAACAAGCGCATTTTGAAAATCTTAGATAACGTTGCCAGCCGCTCAACAAATGAAGTTCTGTGAATCGCCTTTTCGTATGACTAACCCATGGCCACAGTGTTGCACTTACATTAGTTCAAGGTAACGAAGAAGGATGTGTTTACAATACGCGAACATTTTCTTGCATACAGCCCTGTCCAATCAACTCATTCCAAGTTTATTTTAGCCTAATTCGCCTCATTACCTCCCGGCCTGATCAGTAATGTTTTTCATGGTTTTATGTGGGAAACTTCCTCTTCCATTCCCGCGGTTACAAAGTTAAAAATTCAAAGAGCGAAATATCAAAGCTTAAAGAAAAATTAAAATGAAGAGCGGACTTGATGTTGCCACAAGCCACAAGCTACATGGCGACACCAAAACGACTCGAAAACAAAGTTAGCAAGAGAAAATGAAAAAGACTGTTCTCTTTGGGTTATCAGTTTTTTGTGCCTTCTATGGGTCTCCGACGTCGAACTGTTTTTTTTTTCTGAAATTTGGCGATGAAAGTCGTGAATATTTCTCAGTCACAAACATTTGATTGGTTGTTCGAAAATCTTGTAAACGAGAAATGCAAGATCAACAGAATAAAATTCTACGAGTACAAGAGCACAACGCACAGTAAAAATGAAATGAGAATGGTGAGAGTAACTAATTATCTAGTGTTCGTTTCGGTTGCTAGATAACTTTCTAGAAAATCTAGGGGATGAAAAGGGCAGATGTATTCGCAAGCCTCCTCACGTTTGAATTTTCCGTCGTTTCAATTTAACGATGAAAGTTGTGATATATAGTTTAATAAACTTCGTTTTTAATAATAATAGTAATAATAATAATAATAATAATAATTTGGCTTTAGGAGCACTTAAACAGTGTCTCAGAGCTCTTACAATTATGCAGATAAAACAAATCTAACTAATACTAATACTAATTACAATAAAAAATGTATGCTAAATCTGTACTAATTTACAATAATTATTCAAAGCTAGGAACTAACATAACAATAATAATGATTGGTTCTTGAAAAGGAAGGTTTTTAAACTCGTTTTGAAAGCGGCTACAGATGCAGACTTCTTAATCTCATGATCACTAGGCAGTTTATTCCATAATGTAGGAGCTGCAACTGCAAAGGCTCTTTCTCCGTACAATTTCGTTCTACATTTGAGGACTACGAGTAGATTAGAGATTTCAGAGCGTAAACGGCGGGATGGCTTATAGACAGTTTGGCGGAACGCATATAAAGCTCACTAGAAACACAAGATCAACACTGGAATATTATGTTTCTCCTCCTCATTACCCACTGTCAGTTCCTCCAAGTGGTCCGTACATACTTTTCTCAAAGGCCTGACCTTCTGTGTCTGCTCGTTGTTTATTTGCTCTAAGGTGCTCACGCCAGCCTACATTCGTTATTTTCCCGTTAAAATGCAATTTTCCTCGAACAACATTCGGCATCAATGCTTTCCTGAGGTTTGTTTTTGACTAGTGAGTGATTTCCTAGGACGTTACAATTCCACACTAATTCTGCTGTGTTTTGTTTAATCCGCCATTTCAAAAAGAATATTTTGTGTTAGATTACTACCACTTTTTTCTGATATAGCCTGCCGGCATGGCAGACTTCGAAGGGGAGGCATGTTAGAATTTACATTTCGTGTTACGGTAACATGCGAAATCAGTAAAAACTCGCTTATTTTTTATTGACTGTTTTTAATCAATAGGATCATAAAAAGATAGCTATATAACCGAAGGCAATGTGGCTAAGTCGATTAATTCAGAAAAAAATAACCGAATTTAAGAAAAGCTATAGAGATTAACTCTGGAATTTTACGAAATACGCTCCCGCAAATCCCTCCGGCTCCCTGTCTTGAACTTTCTGCGCTTGCCATTCCATGATGCCACGCAGGCTCGTTCTCCTAAGAACGCCTACAATCACGGCCGAGAGCCCTGGAACACTTAAACAAAATGTACAAAACCAATCTTGGAAGTCACGCACTCTCACCTGTCCCGTGCCCCACACAATTCCGATTATTTTAAGATCGTTTACAGCAAAGGGAGTCATTCCAATCGCCGTCAACATTTTATGGGAAGAGGGAGGTTTAAAGAATCCGACATAGCGAGACCAACGCTTGTTTTGTAAGTGCTAATATATGAACCTATTACAAATGTGTATTTTTCGCGGACGGTTTTGCTAGGTTTACCAAAAACTTTTCGAGTACGATGTAAGTTTTAAATCACCTTTTATTTATAATATTTTCAAAAAACGAAAAAACTTGTGCTATTCTCTAAAGAAGACTTGGATGTTAGCTGTTTTGCAAACACAAGCGAGGCTCACATATTTAGCTGCCTGAGACACGTCTGTAGTACAAACATGCAAATAACAGGATCCCGCTCGCGTCTTCTTGTCATTAAACTCGTTTTCAAATGAAGAAAATCGTTTAAAAAATTGACAAATAAAGGACGACGACTGGATAAGGTCCTTTAATTGACTGGTTAGGAAAAAAATGCTTAGGATTTTTTGGTTTCATCTCCCTCCTTTCTCTTACCTTTTGGCGCCTGCCACGAAGGATCCTTCTGACGAGAACCGCTAGCTTTAAATGCGCTCTTATTTCCAACACTTTGAGAAAAAGAAACAAGCTTTCGATAGTCTGTGAAGAAAAATTTGGATATGGTTTCACGAAAGGCAAGCAAAGCTCGCGTGTTCAGTTGCCCGAGACACAACACAAATTATCGACACAAATGCAAATTAATGTCTCTCGTGTTAACCCTTTCATGTTTTGTCCCAAAACATTTATTTTCCTCGAGCTCACTGTTTGCTTTGCATAGTGAGAAAGTCAGACTGAGTAATTAGTCAATTGATTAACATTGTAAGGAAAAAATAGACAGAGAAGTGAGTGATTTCTCTTGTGAGGTAAATGATGACAGATGTCTTGGTGAGAGAGCACTTCTGAACACAGATCATTGTATTACATGTCAGCTGATCAAAGAAATTGTTTAAAATGGTAATTAGAACTTATGCAAAGAATTAGCCCCATTGACATTTTCTTTGATTTAATCGTTTGTATAACAACCATGTTAAATGCGTGGGGGTCTGGGACTGGGAAAGATTCTGTGGGGTTTACGTGCACATAAGCTAAAATTTCTTTGAAAAACATTTCTTATTATTATTATTGACCAATCACAGTCTAAAATGTATTGTGTTGCTGGAATTCTCCTCTTGTTAAGAAACGGTACTGTAATGTTCTTGTTTAAGAGTTAAAGCGGCAAGGTAATAATCCCACAGGCAGCCCAGACGCGTTGTAAGTGGAGTTCATTTAAAAATAGAAAAGGGTGAAAATATATGGAATAGCACGAAATAAATTTTTACTTCACGAAATAAATCTTGTTTACTTCTGCTTATTGTGTCCTGTTCAATTAATTTCCGGTTAATCTTGCACCGCTCTCTTAAATTACGCAATCGCTTGTTAGCGTCGCTACTTATAGAACCCGTTAAGCCTGAGGTTTGCAGAGATTTATTACAGACTAACCGGTGATAAAAGAATCGAGATATCTTGAAATAAATCTTCCTACCTTCGGCTCAATGTTCCCCTGTTCGTCTTGGCTGGTTTAAATGACATTTTGTGGCTTTTTTCAATCGGAGGAAGCTTCCACTAAAGAAGAATTAGTGGAAGCTACCTCCGATTGAAAAAAGCCACAAAATGTCATTTAAACCAGCCAGGACGAACAGGGGAACATTGAGCTGAAGGTAGGCACGATTTATTTCAAGATATCTCGACTCTTTTATCACCGGTTAGTCTGTAATAAATCTCTGCAAACCTCAGGCTTAACGGTTATATAAGCAGCGACGCTAACAAGCGATTGCGTAATTTAAGAGAGCGGTGCAAGATTAACCGGAAATTAATTAAACAGGACACAATAAGCAGAAGTAAACAAGATTTATTTCGTGAAGTAAAAATTTATTTCGTGCTATTCCATATATTTTCACCCTTTTCTATTTTTAAATGAACTCCACTTACAACGCGTCTGGGCTGCCTGTGATAATCCTTGGTTTTTGTTGTTGTCTTTTCTGTCACCTTTCTTCGTAGTTTTACATTTTCTTGAAATCGAAAAGAATTTTTTTGTTTGTTTCACCCGGGGAAGACACACAATTTGGCCCTTTCTAACGCGTTTGCTTTGTTAAACGGGGGGGGGGGGGACGACTCCCATTAAGGAAACTAAAGTAACAGGGTGAGGTGAGTAGTGAATCGATGCACACAGCTTTTCAGTTTGTCATTCAGTTCATAGATTAACAAACGTGTAAGACGTTCTACTAGGACTACTGCTCAGTAGCTTTCATTTGAATGTCGCTCTTACGCATTCCAACCACAGACTCAAAATTTTGAACCACCTTGTACAGCATAATAAACAGCACCACAGGAAAGTACTGCTCAGTAGCTTTCATTTAAATGGTCACACTTTAGCATTTCATCCACGGACTCAAAAGTTAGAAACGTCTTGTACAACATGAAAAACAGCACCACAAGGACGTACTGCTCAATTGTTTTCAATTGAATCGTCACACTTTAAAAATTCATGCACAGACTCGAAAGTTTGAATCATGTGAATCGCCTCATATTTTGAATGGGAATAAGAGAGTCAATTACGTTTTTAACCAGAACAACTTTCTGTGGAGTTTTCTTTCCATGGATCACAAAAAACGGTTTTGTGATATTTTGTCTTCATTGCTGCTTGCAGGAAATTGTATGCCGCCCAAGGAAGCCTGCACTGGTCAAAGATTATTTAAGAGCACAGCAAACGGGAGATGCGGTCATTATCCACTCGCATCCTGTTTTCTAATGGTGTATACGTATGACAGTTGATCGCTTCAACAACCAAGGAACAGCTAATTTACAGAGAGACACTCGAACTGTCTCTCATTTGTATTGATCGATCATCAAATCAGTCGCCGAAACTTAGTAAATGAAATTCAGTTGCCATTCGACCTTTGGCTGTAAGACAGTTACTGCTGGAACAGTTCAATTTTAAATGCTGAAGCAAAATGATAAAGGGTGGTTTGTTATTTCTTTACTGTTCATCTTTCTGCTCCGTGATGAGTGCACTTTTTATTGCAAGTTATGAAAGGAACTCAAAAGGGGATGTTTTTACTGTTCCTAGACTGAGAACTTTTTGCTTCCATTACCTCCGTAAGTGTGACCGTTGTTTCCACACGTGCTGGAGTCATCAGTGTACCCTCTAGTGCCAAATCCGATTCTCGAGTCACAGGTTGTGCATTCCTTCTGATCATTTCCAAGGATACCAATTCTTGGTTTTGAATAAACATTAGCACTACTATACCAGCAGAGTTGAAGCCTTCTTTGTTACAATTTGACTGTAAGGAAGCTTGCAAACCAATCAGTGTCTTCCATGTGTTACGACCCAGTGAGGTGGCGCGTATTTTCCATCAGCGATCAGCGAGTGCTGGGAGCTGGCCTGTTTCTTGATGACAAGGAACTTGATCTGCTGACCGATCTTCATACCGAGACAGATCTTGGAGAAGGGTGAGTTCCATTAGGTCGGCAACTTGGTCCCTTGGTCGTCAAACCCAGTCTTGCCTCCTGGAAGGTTTTAGGCATTTTTGTTGTCAAATTCCTTTCCCGGACTATAATTTTATACAGATCCCGTCCGTTATTTCAATCATTTAGCCTGTCGTTTTATGAGTGACTTTCAAGAGTATGTATAATTGATAATGAACAAAAAATCTTTTAAAAGGATGAAGACTTGCTTCAGCAGTCGCAGGAGCTCAGTGCGTTAAGGCAGTTAAAAGACTATTTGTGATTGCACTTGTTTCTTGTGAAAACCCACTTTGCTTTAAATGAACTAGAAATTCCTGGTGCATAAATCAATTCAAAGGATATAATGCAAAACTTGCAGAGGAAAAAAGGTTCTAACAAACTCCTTTAAATAATGTTTATATGCTAAGCAAAAACTGAAAGCATCAGCTATTTCTGACGACGGAAATGCCTCCTGGCGCATTGTGGTCGAATATTTGCTTTTTTTCACTTTAATTAAAAGTGCTACTTACCAAAGCGAAGATCAAGTATTCATCTCAGTTATTTGACCTTTGAACTTGCCGTTTACCTTTTGTGTTTTTGGAAAATGTCAACCAGTTAGTTACCCAGTCAATCTGTTGTTGAGTCAGTCTGTCTGTCAGGCACTTAGTTGGTGGGTCTGTCCTTCATTCCTTCCCTTACATGGTTAGTCTTTCATTTAGTCCATTAGTTTGTTGACTGATGTGTCTCTCGGTTGGTCAATTTGTCAGCAAGCCATTCAGTCAGACAGCTTATCAGTAAGTCAAGAGGTTGGTCAGTCAGTCAGTCAGTCAGTCGGTCAGTCAGTCAGTCAGTCAGTTTGTTGGTATGTCAATCAGTTGGTCTGCTTATTATTTGGTGGTCAATCCATGAGTGGCACAGTAAATTAACTATAAGTCAGTTAAGCACACAGTTGGCAACTCTGTCATTCAAAAACTTAGTTGGACAGTCTTTCCTCCGGTCCATCACCACCTATGGTATTTTAAAAGTCATGATTAATTATTTGTACTTTCTTATATTTTAGTTTTCACTTTTATCGTGGCGTACCTGAGAACGGCCAGTTATAGCTGTCTTTACCTTGTTAAATAAAAGACTGACTGATTGATTGATTGATTTAGTTGGTCAGTCTGTCAGTTGGTCATTCTGTCCATCCGTCCCGCAGTTCATGAACCATGTGGTCAGTCAGTCTGTGAGTCAGCGACGCAGATAATTAGTTAATTAGTCAGTCCGCTATTTAGTCAGTGGATCAGTCGTCAGTCGGTCATTTAGTCAGTCAATCAGTCAGGGAGTTGATCACTCAGTCAATTAGTCAGTTAGCCAGCAAGGCATTCTCTTCAACAATAGTCAACAAATAGTTCAATGATTTTTTATTGTATCAGTGACTCTTTTGTACAATAATGTACGAGACAGTATCATTCTACTGAACCAAGATGTATCCCATGGCATTGATGCTCTTGGGCCCATTATCCGATGTGTGACCACTTATGGTATTGTCTCCACATGTGTTGGAATCATCCATTCTCCCTGCTGTTCCAAACCCAATTCTGGAATCACAGCCTACGCAGTTACTTTCATTGTTACCAAGGATACCGATTCTTGCTTTGGAGGGAGAACTGCCGTAGGTACACACAGCGTTAAAGCCTTCCTTGTTACAGTTGGTCTGCAAGGAAGCTTGGGAACCAATCAGCGTCTTCCACGTGTTACGACCCAGTGACGTAGCGCGGTATTTTCCGTCAGCGATCAGCGAGTGAAGGGAGCTGGCCTGTTTCTTGATGAGAACAAACTTGATCTGCTGGCCGATCTTCATACCGAGACAGATCTTGGAGAAGGGTGTGTTCCAGTAGGTTGGCAACTTGGTCTCTTGAGTGTCAAACCCTGTCTTGCCTCCTGGGATGTTATAGGCATTTTTGTTGCTCCAAAACCCTGAGTTGTAATGGAAGGTTTTCTGAAAGGCAAACAAAAAAGAGGGTAAGCTATAAACTATGAGCATAAAGTTTGAAAGCATTGGTGTAACGGGGAACAGTTGCATACTTTTGTGCCGTCAATCTTCATGGCCAGCGTCCACCCTCCATCTCCGCATCCAAAGTTTCCCATGTGACAGTAAACAGGAATCTTTTGTGAACCAAACTTCAGCGGATACACCTGGCTTTTGGTCGAACTGTAGGAGAAAAAAGTGGATGTTAAAATGACCAGGTACGCTATTTTACGGACACTTGTATTTCCTTGCTGTAGAAGTCTCATAATTTAGGAAAAGGGGTTCTTTTTTTTTAAAGTCAGATCTTCCTTTGTAAGAATTAGGCATCTCGCAAGATACCTGGATGCACCTAGGAACCCACCTGTGTTTTTCATACTGTTCCTTGCATGAAGAGGCAGGAAAGGCTGTAAAGAAGGAAAAATCCGGTTAGATGTAAATTTAAAAACAGGCAAATGCTTTAGATTACTAGCAATGACTCTATTTCTTATAAATCGAGAAAAGACATGCAAAACGCAAAACTCGTGATCGTAAAAGCAGCCGTATGGACACGCGCGATGTTTTTAATACTCTTGCGTCTTTGTTGTCTGTTTCGCTTGCCAAGCAAATTTTTTAGATTTGAAAATCAAAATGACACTGTAGAAGTCAGGGTACCTGGTGGCAGTTTTGGGGGAGGTTTGTTGACCACTGCAATGAGACTTTCCAGCTTGGTTTGCAGCATTTTAATGGCGTCGTTCGCGTCTGAATCCTGAAGTAGGTTACATATCAGATTACAAACCATCATCTTGTCGTACGGTTTGGCGCAAGATTTGGACGATTTGTCACTATTCACGTTCAGTACAAGGAAGGCTGCGAAAAAATAAGCTTGGAAAAACAAGCGCATTGTAAGAATATTAGATAACGTTGTGAGCTGTTCAACAAACGAAGTTCTGTGAATCGCCTTTTCTTATGAATCACCCACAGTCTAGCACTTACTTTACTTCAAGGTAACCAAGAAGGTTGTGTTTACAATACGCGATCATTTTCTTGCATACGGCCCTGCCCAATCAACTTATTCCAAGTTTATTTTAGTCTAACTCGCCTCACTCTCTCCAGGCCTATTTGGTTTTTTTCGTAGTCCCACGGGGGAAACTTTCTTTTCCATTCCCGTACATTAAGGGTAAAACGACGAAATTCACAGAGTGAAATATCGTGGCTTAAGGAAAAATAAAAATGGGGAGAAAAATATTAAAGTTATCTAGTTCTCTCAGTTTTGGGTTGCTAGATCAAAATTCAGTCAGCAACTCAGGGGGGATAAGTCAGATGTCCCCACAAGATAGATATCGACGCCAAAATGACTGCAAAACTCGAAAATAAAGTTAGCAAGAGAAAACGAAATAGCCGTCTGTTTTCTTTTAGGTAGTTATTTATTCGTGCCCTCTCTGGGCTTCGCCGGAGGTTGAAGGTTTCTTTTGTCAAATTTGGCGATGAAAGTCAGTATACCTCAGTGACAACATTTGACATTGTATGGCGGTAAGAAAATCACATACAGCTGTTGTCAGAAGCTATATAGAGACTCCAAAATGACTGCAAAACTCCAAAATAAAACGAGCAAGAGAAAACGAAATAGCCTTTTGTTTGTGCCGTCTCTTTGTCTTCGGAGTCGAAGGTTTTCCTCAAATTTGGTGACGAAAGTCGTGAATATACCTCAGACAAACATTTGACGGTCAACAAAGAAAAAGTCAGAGTAAAAGGCTTGAGCGCACGGAAAAATACAGTGAAAATGTTGAGAGTAACATTTTTTTCTAGTGTTCTGTTTGGCTACTAGATAACATCCTCGAAAAACTAGAAGACGGGTGGTACGAAAATTCTGTAGATCAACAGAGCAAAATTAAAACAGTACAAGGCCGTAGCGCACGGGAAAATAAAACGAGAATGACAAGAGAAGTAAATTATGTAGCGTTCTATTTAGCTGCAAATGAAATTCTCGAAAATCTAGGGGATGAAAATGCTGCACATGCTGTCACAAGCTCCCTCTAGTTTTAATTTTCCTTCGTTCCAATTATCTGCGTCTACGTCCCCGACCTTGCAGTTTTTTTCCCTTAAATTTAACTATGAAAGTTGTGATATGTAGCTCAGTGAAATTCTTCTTATTATTATTTTATTTTTTTATTGAACATTTGTTTGGCGATACGCAAAAAACGCTGACCAGAAATGCAAGATCAATAAAGGATTATGATGTTTCCCCTCCTCCTCAGATTTCATTTCTGGCGAGCGACAGTACGCTGTTTGGATCTTACTGTCGTTTCCTCCAAGTGGTCTGTACATACGTTTCGCTTAAGTTTGGCCTCTGTGCCTGTTCGCTGTTTATTTGCTCCAAGGTGCTCACGCCAGTGACATTCTCCTATTAAAATGCAATATTTTCGAACAAAAATTGGCATCAATGCCTTTGCGATTTGTCTTAACAATTGATTAGTGATTTCATAAAGTTAGTACTCGACACTAATTGTGTTGTTTGCTTTAATCTGCCATTACAAGTAGGAAAGCTATCGTTAAATCACCTTCTTAAATTTCTTTTCCGATATCGCCTGCAGGACAGACTTCGAAGGGGAGCGAAGTTAGAATTGAAGTTTCGTGTTAACATGCGAAATCACTGCAGAGCTCGCTTATTTCATTTATTTATTGTTTTTAATAATAGGAATCATAAGGAAAGAAATAAATTAATAACCGAAAAAATTGCAGAAAAACCGTAGAGGTTATCTTAGGTATTTTAATACGCTTCCATGAATTCCTCCTTTTCCTTTCCTTTCTGAGCTCGCCACTCTGTTGCTACGCAGGCTTGTTCTGATAAGAACCCTACAATCATGGCCGAAAAACCTTGGAACACTTGATCAAAACCTCATGATGAAATCGTAGACTTTCGCCTTTCCACTCCTCCACGCAGTGTGTGAATCATTCTAATCGCCTACAACATTATCTGTAGAAGAGGGGTACTAAAATATTACGGCATAACTGGGCCAACACTTATATTGTAAGGCCTAATATATGAGCGTGTTTCAAATGTGTATTTTCATAAAATCGAAGAAATCGCAATAAACCACAAGAAATATGGAACACAACGTTCTCTATTATCTCAAAGAATCATACGACTGCACAACTGAATTATTATACTGAAACCCTATACCTACAAAAAGCACGTGGTCCCGAAAATCACGTGATACAATTGTCAATAATTCTAACATGTATTTTTGCGCGCGGTTTTTTAGTATCATTGCAGTTTCATATACCCAAATATCAGTCAACAATTTCAGAGAAAGAAACGCACTTTGGATAGTCTCTAAGGACGAATTCCCATGTTGTTTTGTAAAGGCAGGCGAGGCTAGTATATCTGGTCTTCGGAGAAATGTAGCACAATTTTTTTTTCAGATGCAAATAGCAAGAACGTCACTCATGTCAACCTAAAATTTGTTTTCAATTGAGGGAAATCATTTTAAAAGTCGCTAAGGAACGGCCGATCATGTCGTTAAATCAGTGTTTAGGAATTAACATTTAACATGTCGTTAAATCGGCTGTTGTACCCGTGTTCCCTAATTCCCCTTACCTTTTAGTGCTTGCCACTTGGGCTATTCCTGATAAGAGCCACTTCCAATGGCCCGAGAAAAAGAAGCGAATTTTGGACAGATTCGAAAAGCAACTTGTGATATTGTTTAGCGAAGGCAAGCGAGACTTGCATACTTAGTTGTCTGAGACACGTAGCACAAAGCTTCCAAATGCAAATAACAGGAATGTTACCTTGCAGGTCAAAACATTTATTCTTCTTTCTGTTTGCTTTACACGGTGAGTAGGTCAGACTGAAAATTTAGTGGTCAGTGTATTGACATTGTCAGGAGAGAATAGACTGGTTTCTCTTGGGAGGCCGATTATGACAGGTGTCTTGGTGAGAGACCACTCTTGAGCAACAAAATGTCAACCAACCCACAGGAGCTGTTTAAACAGCTAACCAATAAAGCAAATGTACAGCTTAATGAAATTTCATTTTAGAGGAGACTGCAATTTTATTGGACAACTCTCTTACGTTTCTTTAGCAACCTTCTTGAAATGCGCGGCGAAAGGGATCTGGGACCGAGACAGATTCTGCGGGGTGGAATCGGGTAGTTTAGGTGCACAGAGACGCTAGCTCTCCCAGAATAAGGAACAACGAAAAATTATTCCATGATAGAGTGAATTCATCTCCCAGAAGTACATGGCGGTGCTTTAGCAGGATGGAGTTTGCCGACGTTAAGTTTGGTCCTGGTTCCACCTAACATACAAGAAGCAGTGCAACATAGGTCAACTCTCAAAAGATACTGGGAGTGATCTCCCAAACCACACTGAAAGGGGTTCTTAGGGCAATATAGTCCGAGTACTACATCCTGTAATGTGAAACGAGAACCAGGAAACCTGAGCACTGGAAGCAATGCACTGTTTCTTACGGGCAATAATTAACATAATTATTATTATATGTATTATGTTCATTATTATTAAAGAAAAGTGTTTTGTTTTAAAATGGCGACAGTGACAAGTTCCTTCTTGTTTTTTTTCTTAAAGCCTTCCAATTTTCCTGCATTTTTCTTTGTTTTCCTGACTACGTTTGCAAGCTGGTTGCTGTGATATATACTCAGTTGTATTCTTCTCATTTTGATGCCCTCCATTCTCCTTGACACTCAGCTGTTCGTGCCGTTTAAGTATTATAAAATCGTTGACCCTTGATGTTTCTTACATTCTTATTTTATATACTGGACCGTGGTGAACTGTTCACCACAATGCCATTTTCCGCTCGAAGAATTAATTGCGGCTGTAGATCTTCGTCTGGTACTATGTTCAGAGGTTCGACACTTAACTCAAGCCTGCCAGCAAAAACAAACAAACCAGTAAGAATACGGTGCTTCTCACCTTCTTGTGTTTAACCGGATGTAGGGAGTGCGGTGAAGGCTTCACAAGCCAAGCGGCTCACAACTGCCTGCACCTGGTTTCCCAAGCATGAATTGACTGGGAACATTACTCTACCCCCCTCCCCCCCTCCACCCCAGATGGGATGCTAGTCCTCCACAGTACTGCAACCACCATTTTGTTGGGCGTCTTCTTTTTAGGGAATGGGAAAGAATCTGGATGACTCATAAGATAGGGTATTCGGTCACACAATCACAGTAGGACTAACAGTAATATTCCCCGGCTCTCATTTTACTTCCCTCCGAAGGATCATTGCTACAGAGGTTTTCACCTCAGCCATAGCAAAAGCTTGACCGATGCAGTTTATAAAGACATAAAAAGGAATTGCAAATTGTGATATTTCCACAACTATTAGCAAACAATGCTAGCCACAATGATATGTGATGCCCTATTTTTGCCACTTACCCTTTTTGTGACCTATTCGAACGTTGTTGATAATTCAAGCAAAAAACATTAACTCATTATTGAACCAAAATAGATGCTATCACACTTTGCCCTTTTACCTAAGTTAAAAGGATTTTAACACGGTAAAATAACATGTGAGTGATTACCCTTCCTTTTTCCGTCAAAATGATCACAAGAAACGTCCAGAACATTGCCAAGGTGCTCACCTTGGGTTTCTGGCATGCCATGGCAAATAGCTCGCTGTACGTTCGAACACAGATTTCGTTTGTTTGTTTCTCCTTGTAAGTATATGTAACTACCAAGTTCGAGTTAGCCAAAACAAGGCCATTCAGATTTCGGATGACTTTGCTCTCATTTTACCACAGGCTGGAAAACTAACTTTTATGTAATCGCTATTACCTCGGTTTAATAGCGGAGCTCCATTGCGGCCGAAGGCCGCTGAGCAGAGCACAATTGGTAGGCAAATTTAGTAACGTACCGATGCGAGAAATTTTGGTTCTGACGTCAGCGTACGTTACGTCCGTACGTACGTCCGTACAGACTCTGGGGGAGGGGGAGGGGAGTCCCAAGGCAACCCGACGGAGAATCTTTTGAAAAAGAGGCTTCTTTAAAAGCTTAAGCTTATTCAGGAAAACGATTGTTCGACAGTTTTAGACTTGAGAAAAAATGTCTAATATCTACACTGTAAAAGAGGAAGGCGAAAAGTTCAAGTTACGAACTGAAATTTGTCTTCGAGGACTTCTCTTTCTTGAGTTCTGCTTCTGCTGCGAGCGTGGTGGGCACATCGCTTGAGTTCGCAGCATTTGGCAGTGGTCCTGACGCCAAACCTCGCAGAGCTAGTGCCTTCTGGTTTTTTCTATCCACAACCATGGTTTTTGCGACGGTCCGAACACATTTTCCCAGAAAAAACACCCGTGTTTATCGTAACTCAGTAAATCTCGTGACTCGCGTAACATCGAATCGAGTCGAAGTACATATCGCTTGAATTCACAGCATTTGGCAATGGTCCGGACGTCAAACAGAGCAGAGCTAGTGCCTTCCGGTTTTTTGTGTCTACAACCGTGGTTTTTGCAGCGGTCTGAACACATTTCCCCAAGAAAAACAACCGTGTTTATGTCAATTGAGCTGCAATCAATAAACAGCTGTTCAACTTTCTGCGGTTGCCATTCCATGATGCCACGCAGGCTCGTTCTCATAGCCTTGGAACACTTAAACAAAACCACTTGTTGAAGTCACGCTCACCTCTCCCCTGCTCCACACAATGTCGATTATTTTAAGATCGTTTACAGCAAAAGGAATCATTCCAATCGCTGTCAACATGTTCTGGGAAGAGGGAAGCTATAAGAATCCGGTATGGGAAGACCAACACTTGTTTTGTAAGTGCCAATATATGACCGTATTACAAATGTGTATTTTTGCAGACAGTTTTGTGAAGTGTCCCAAACACTTTTGAGTACGAGTACAGTTTTAAATCACCTATTATTTACAAAAAGAAAGGAACTCACGATAATCTCAAAGAAGGCTTTGATATTAGCTGTTTTGCAAACACAGGCGAGGATCGCATATTTCAGTTGTATGAGACACGTAAAAACAAAACCTAGCGAGCAAAGAAAAAGTTTCCCACTGCCAACGTTTTCATTCGTTTTCATTACAACCTGCCTTGAATGAAAACGTTGGCAGTGAGAAACTTTCTCTGTACTAGGTAGATTTTGTTTTGTTTTGCAGATTTCAAACTGAAGTCTGTTTGTTAATAATTTCTCATTTTCCTGATTAGGTACCAGTCTTTCACTTTGCGTTTAAATTTATTTGTAATTTTCCCAACGGTCACTTCTGAAGATGTATGTTGAAGCATACGAAACGTTAAGTTCATAAATCAATGTGTTTTACAACATGCGTTGTCTTGTCATGTTTGTCACCGCAGTTTGCTTTTTATTCCTATTCATCTTACATGCGCGTGGGGATCTGTGACTGGGAAAGATTCTGCAGGGTGGGTTGGGGGAGTTTTCGTGCCCATGAGCTATAATTTCACGGAAAATCCCTCCATGTTTTTCATTATTAGTCTTGCTGTAAGAACCTAACAACATTTTTAAATATAAAACTATTTAGGTAATGAGCTTTTTAAAAGTTAAAGTGGCAAGCTAGTAATCATTGGTTTTTGCTTTCTCTTTTTTTTTTCACCTCTTTTCGCATATTTGCATTTTCGTGCAATCAAAAAAGAATTTTGTTTGTTTATTTTACCCGAGGAGACATCAAGTCAGTGAGGTAATGAAAAATTGCCTCTTTCTAACGAATTTGCTTTAGTTATTTGGGAGGAGGGGAGGAGGGAGGGGGGCACTCGTAATTTAGGAAACAAAAGTAAACAGGGTGGGGTGAGAAGTTAATAGAGTGCACACAGCTTTTCCGTTTGTCATTCAGTTCACGGATTAGCAAACTTGTTAGACATTCTACTAGGGCTACTGCTCAGTAGCTTTCATTGAAATGGTCACATTCTAGGATTTCTCCTACAGACTCAAATTTTTGATCCACCTTGCACAGCATGATAAACAGCACCACAGGAAGGTACTGTGGCTCTTTGTTCAGTTGGTCAATTATTCTTTCGGTCCGTCAGTAAGAGAGTCCTCTTTTCCTCCAGTTTAATGGTTTCTTAGTCAGACCAAAAGTTCTTCTCTCAACAAATCGGTAAGTCAGTGATTCCATTGCTCAAACAGCTATCTAGTTATTCAGTGTGTCCGTTGCTCCATCAGTTAGCCTATTGGTTAGGTTTATCAGTTGATCTCTTCGCATGCTGTCAGCCAGTCCTTCAGTAAGCTCATCAGTCGGTCAGGCAGTATACTCGTCAGTCCATTTGTCAAACAGTAAGTCAGATTGTAAATAGTCAGTGAGTCAGTCAGTCAGTCATTCAGTCAGTCAGTCTGTCAGTCAGACAGTCAGTCAGTCAGTCAGTCAGACAGACAGTCAGTCAGTCAGTCAGTCAGTCAGTAAATAGATTATAAGTCGGATTATAAGATTCTAAATAGTTTTTTCGTTTAGTTTTAATCCCTATGGATACCAGCTTTCGTTGCTGAATGGGATACCCTTATTAACTAAAGTTTATTTACTTCCTTACTTACTCAGTCAGTTGGTCAGTCACTCTTAGTCAGTCTGCCAGCCAGCCTGTCAGTCAGTCTTTCAGTTCATTTCGTATTCGGTCTCTCGCACACACTTCGTGGCTAGGTAGATCTGGTGAGAAATTCACTTTGATGAAACCAACAAATAGTCTAATGACTTCTTTATTGTATCAGTGGCCCTTTTGTACAGTAATGTACAAGGTAGTTCCGCTCTACTGAACCAAGATGTATCCCAAGGCTTTGATTTTTTGTTTCCGTTATCTCCACCTGAGCCATGGTTTCCACAAGTGTTGGAGTCACAGACTCAAAAGTGAGACCCACCTTGTACAGCATAATAAACTGCACCACAGGAAAGTACTGCTCAGCAGAGTGGTCACGCTGCAGGATTGGGTTGATGTTTTATCGCTAAACATTTATTTTCCCCAAGCTCACTGTTTCCTTTGCATAGTGAGAAAGTCAGACTGAGTAATAAGTCAATTGGTTAACGCTGTTAGACGAAAATACACTAATAAGTGAGTGGTTACTCTTGGGAGGTAAATTATAACAGATGTCTTGGTGAGAGAGCACGTCTGAACACAGATCATTGTATTAATGTCAACTGATCAGAGGAATTTTTTAAATTGGTAATAAAAACAGGAACAGCACTTTTGACATGTTCTTTGATGTAATCGTTTCTATAAACACCATCTTAAATGCGTGGGGCTCTGGGACTGGGAAAGATTCTGTGGGGTGGGTTGGGGGAGTTTACGTGCACATAAGCTATACTTGCACATTAACCAATCACAGTCTTAACTATATTGTGTTGCCTTCATTCCCCTCTTATTTAAAAAAAAACAATGCTGTAATGCTCTTTTTTCAGAGTTAAAGCGGCGAGGTAATAATCCTTCAGTTTTCTTGTTTTAATTTCTGTCACCACTTTTCACATTTTTGCATTTTCTTCAAATCGGGAAAGAATTTTGTTTGTTTGTTTGTTTGTTTTTTTTACCCGGGGAAGACACATCAACTCAGTGAAGTAAAATTTTTTTTGCCCCTTTCTAATGCATTTGACTTGTTAGGCAGGGGGACGACTTGCAATTAAGGAAACAAAAGTAAGCAGGGTGGGGTTAGAAGTGAATAGATACACGCAGCTTTTCAGTTTGTCATTCAGTTAATAGATTAGCAAGCTTCTAAGACATTTAAAATTTCATCTACAGACTCCAAAGCTTGAGCTACCTTGTACAGCATAGTAAACAGCAACACAGGAAAGTACTGTTCAACAGCTGTTTTTGAAATGGCACACTTTAGGATTTCATCCACAGACCGTCGTTGTGCAGCATTATAAACAGCACCACAGGAAAGTACTACTGAAAAGCTTCCACTTGAATGGACGCACTTTAGAACTTCATGCACAGACACGAAACTTTGAACCAACACAACTCAAGTTTTGACTGGGAATAAAGTTTCTATTTAAGTTTTTATGCAAGCTTTAAGCAGATGTTATTTCTGTGGAGTTTTCGTCTCATGGATCACCAAAAATGGTTTTGTGATATTTGTTTCTTCATTATTGCTTTCAGGAAATTTTATGCCGATCAAGGATAGCTATCGTGTGGTCTGTACTTGTCAAAGATTGCCTTTCGACCTTTGGCTCTAAAACAGTTACCGCTGGAACAGTTCAATTTTAATTGCTGAAACAAAGTGGAAAACTGTGGTTTTTGTTTCCTTTCAGAGTATCTTTTGACTCAGTGTTCCTTTTTATGCTTGCAACTTATGAAAACGAACTCAAAACGGCACATTTTTGCTTTACCTAGACAGGAAGCAGCCTTCATTTTTCTTCAAAGATAGTGGAGCGTGACATCAGAACGGACACCAGAACGGAGTATCTGTGATCTTTGAGTGGTAAGCGACTAAGCTGCAAGTAAGGACGCAGCTTCGATGTTCACCACTGGAAGATCACGCCACTCGATTCTCGTACTTGAGGTCCCTGCGAGTTGCAATCTGTTAAGAACTAACGACTGGTTGCGCAACTGTAGTCTTTTCTTTACCCAAAGATTTATTGATTTATTTAACAAAAGGAAGGTGACCCGTTATAATGAATTTGCGGTATAAAAGTGCAAAGACTAGAGGGAGAAGGAGTGGTCAAAAGAACTGTCTAGATTTTCACTGTCTTTTTCAGTGAGTTCGTTTATCAGCAAAGCTGTCATTGTATTTTCCAATTTTTTCTAAACTGTCAGTTATCCTGCCCATCAGTGTGATGATTATAGTTAGTAAATTAGATTATTGGGTCATCCATGCATCCATAAGATCGATGGTTGTTTTGTTAGTCAGTCCCACATACCTTGGCAAACCAGTCAGTCAGTCTATTGATTGGTCAGTCGTTGCCGTGTCGGTGAATCGTGGTTCGGAATTCAGGTAATCATTCATTTGTTCAGTCAGTCAGACACTTCATCCTTTGACCAGTTTAACGATCATTTAGTCAGTCAGTCAGTCAGTCAGTCAGTCAGTCAGTCATTCATTCATTCATTGAGCCAGTCAATCAGTCCATTGCTCACCATCCAGCTAGTCTATTGGCCGGTCTGTCTCCTTTTCCTCGCATTAGTGAGTCTTGTGGTTACCTAGTCAGTCAGTGTATCCGTTGGTAGGTCATTCAGTCTGTCTGTCAGTCAGTTTACTGTTCAGCAAGCCATGAGGTCAGTCAGTCCTTATGTGGGTTGACAGTCCTTTGGTTTTGTCAGTACGTCCAGTGTTCAGAACATTCTGTTCCGCTTGGTTAGTTTGTCATTGATTTAGTTCAGTAGCTTGGTCAACCAGTTGTTCTCCAAGCATTTCGCGAGGCATTCCTCCGACCAGTTGGTCAGTCAATCAGTCAGACTCAGTCACTCCATTAGTCAGCCAACCAGTGACTCTGTCACTCAGGCAGTCTACTCATTAACTCATTAAGCAGTTTGTTTGTCAATCAATCAGTGGGTCAGTCAACCAGTCGCTCCATTAGTCAGCCAGCCAGGCAGTTATTTATCCAGCCAGAAAGCCAACCTGTTAGTCAGTCAGCCAGTCGTTCAGGCCATTAGTGAATCACTCACTAAGTAAATTGGTCAGTGACGCCATTAGTCATTCAGCAAATCAATCAGTCGTTATTCCTTATTCAGTCTCTCACACACAAACGTTCCCTATGTTTATTTAGCGAGACATTCACTTTCATAGCAAGTAATTAAATTACTTTTTTATTGCATCGTTAACCCTTTTGTACAGTAGTGTACGAGTCAGTTTCATTTTACTGAACCAAGATGTATCCCATGGCTTTGATCTTTTTGTTTCCATTATCTGGCGAGTACGAAGCTTCGTTTCCACATGTATTGGAGTCATCACCATACCCTCCAGTGCCAAAGCCGATTCTGGAGTTACAGCTCTTGCAATCGTTTTCGTAGTTACCAATAATACCAATTCTTGCTCTTGAATAGCCTTTACCGCTACCCGCTGCGTTAAAGCCTTCCATGTTACAGTTGGTCTGCAAGGAAGCCTGGGAACCAATCAGCGTCTTCCACATATTACGACCCAATGAGGTGGCGCGGTATTTCCCGTCAGCGATCAGCGAGTGCAGGGAGCTGGCCTGTTGCTTGATGACAAGGAACTTGATCTGCTGGCCGATCTTCATACCGAGACAGATCTTAGAGAAGGGTGTGTTCCAGTAGGTCGGCAACTTGGTCTCTTGATTTTCAAACCCAGTCTTTTAGTCCATGGGCCAAGGCCCCCAAAATAGGGTATTTCTTACCACTCAGAGGGACAAATGCTATCATTGATTTTTGGAAACCTCTATTCCTCTAGTTTATTTTAGTATGTGATAGCAATGCTAAAAGAGTAGCTTAAGTGCCTAAATCACGTGATGAAATGACGTCACTGATGTGAACAAAAAATGGCTATATTTCCCGGATTTTGGTCATCTTTCGACTATTTCATAAGTTGCTGTTGGTTTTAAGCTCACTATGCTTTGAAAAGATGGCATACAAGGTACCTAGATGATAGTTTAAGAGAAGACAAATAAATATAACGCTATTGTAACTCGGTTTCCATGGTAACGCGTCACAAACTGAACTAAGACAATGCAAGAGATATCAACGGCTAATTGGTCAATATGTTTTCTGAAATAAAATAACTTGCATTTCTCTCTGTAGTTAAGTTTCTGAAGGGATCGCATTTCATAAACATCAGATCAGGCTGTTTTTTTATTAACTCACTTGATCTCTTATTCGTCTTCATCTTCCTGGTCATCATCTGAGAAAGCATCGTCGGCTGCATCCTCCTCTCGTCGGTTTGTACAGTCCTGCAACCGGCATAAATCCGTGCACTTAAGGCCATTGGTAAGGCAGGTACAGCCTGGTAGCTTGCAGATTCTCGAACACTGACAAGATAGCAACTCCAGAACGGCTTGGGGAGCTGGTTCACCACTCATCCAATCAATGGTAAGTTTGCCGTCCTCCAGACACCAGCCAGACCCAACAGGTGAAGGTACTTGAGGGCAGCTCTGCAGACTTCTTTTCCAGATCGCTGCTTGGTAGTTTGCCCGAAGTGAGTGCTTTCGCAGACAATCAGCACAGGGTGGAAGTTGGTTCGAGTCAAGTTTGCCTTTCTTTGCACAGAAGAGCCGATAGCGTAGTTCATTCACATCATTGGTTCCTGGATTTGAACTGTAAAGCTTACACGTGAATTCCTGAAGCCTTTCGAACAACTCACTGGAGACCTCCCACTGCATACCAAGCTGCTTGAAAAGGTCTTGGAAAGATTTGTGTCGCTTAATGAGTTTTAACGCGGTTATCTTCCCCTTTCCAGCAAACGCACTAACGCTGTCACACCCTGTATAAGCATGCAAACCAATAAGACATTTGCATACCTCTGGTCCATGCAGCTGAACCGCCATAGAGATGTCTATGTATCTTGTTCGGGTCTGTGTGCCACATTTCATGTATAATGATGCTGGAATAAAGCTCTTAAAAGTTAGGCAGAGCACGAAGACATCTGTATCTTCTGACGATATCAAGATCGTCTTATAACCAGACCTTGCAGCATCGGCAGCGTGCAATAGTATTCTTGTGTCGGCCTCTTCTTGCGTTGATCGGAGATCTTCCCTTGTAATGACACTTCCTTGGGAGACTTGGTAGCATTGGTCTTCAGTCGTGACAAAAAGTGTCTTTCCGGAAAGTTTAGCTACATATCTGTCTTTCTGCCACTGCTCTGCAATAAATGCAATGAAATGCTTCTTGTTCGTGGGGTTTGACAAAAATGTTCGCCATTGCAGCAGTTTATGTTCTGGTCGGATATTACGGAATTCATTTCCGGTCTGATCAGAACCTCTCTTTTCTCTCTCTGCGTTTTTAATGGAGTTCTCTAAGTACACGTCAAACACAACATCGATCCGGTTACTGTTAGCTCCCTCATGCAAGGCCATACTTATCAGTGAATCAGCAACTTCTGAAAACGTCTTTTGATCTCCTTTCAGCCTCTGAACTAGTGCCATTCCATCAATGATACATGCCGATGGTTGTGGAATGATTTCCGCTGCTGGCACATCCTTCTGTAGCTCTTTTGCAAGGGAACTCTTTGAGGTTTTCTTGAGGGAACCATCCGCAGAAGCCAACGCCCAGGGTAGCGGCCCAAGCGGGTGAGACAGCACCTCCTTCATCTTCAGTTGTCTGGTCTCTGCAATAATAATCATCTGAGCAAATAGTGCTCGGTCAGCCTTGAGGATAACTTCCTTAGCAGTTCCGCGGCTAACTTTCATTTTCTTGTTTAGATCACTGAACGTCTTAAGCTGTAATTTAGTCATTTTTTCATGAAACTTCACCTTCGTTGGCTCTGACTCTAGCCTTTGCTCTCTAAATGTTCTGTAGGCCTGTTCTCCAATTTCTTTAGCCTTCAGAAGGTCGTGCTCGATTTCAGGGGTGGCGACTTTGCCGGTGGATAAACAAACAAGGTCTTGCTGTTCACTCTGGTATGGACTGATCCAGATTTCGAAGGTTGATAGCAAGGATTTAACATCTCCTTCGTCCCTTGTGATCCTGCTCTGTTGAAGGTCGTTGTGCGAAGAGCTCGAGCTGTTCAGGTGGAGGATGTCTTTCAACTGCCTCATAAATATGCTTCGATACTCAGCTGTTAAGTAATACTTGCTGACGGCTCTGGGCTTTAGACTAAACCCCTTGGTCCCCCCTGGCGTCTGCGTGTCTTTGTTTACCGTTTCTTCGCAAGTCTGGTCGACTGGTATTCTGCCGAAGGTGTTAACCTCGCCAATCTGAACTGCGAATCCGCCAGATTTGAAATACTCCAATATATTTGGGTGGTCGTCCTCCAGGTGAGACATTTCTGAAACGTACGCAGACAGGTATCTCGCGTAATTGAGGTTGTCATAGGCGAAACACCAGGGTATCATTTGTCTAATACAAGACAAATGAAGTTCCCAGTTCCCTTCCCTGGTTGCTCTCAACAGGCCCAAAAGAATTTCTACAATGTCAATGTACGACATCCAGAATGCAGAAAGCTTGCCATTTTCATGTCGAAGACAGTCCATGTACTCCTCAAAAAGTTGGAAAACCTCTGTGGATGACGGACTGGACAGTTTCTCTTGGAAAACTTCTTCACAGACATTGTCATACAGCGTTTGAAGATCACCAAAGAAGTTGTCAACCATGGTCTTCTTATGTGCGCGATTCTCTCCGATCCACGTCTGAAATCCCGACCAAATTAATCTCATGAGAGCTTCATACATGAGCTTATGGAATCTCACGGCACGATTATATCTATGGCCATCCAAAACCCCAGAAACAGATCCCTCTGCAATCACACCTGTCTCTACACAAATGTCCCTCAACCCGGCATCCTGAAATCTCTTTCCTATGATTCCTAGCAGAGTGCAAATGGTGTGGAACACTCCCATCCTTAAAATTAAGGTGCTGAACTTCTCCTTATGCTTCCATTTGATTTCTGTGGCTTTTGCATACAACGCCTGGTCAAAAACGACTACTATGCTCTGAAGTTTAAGACTGTTCTTTATCTTTAGTGACTGGTTCAGGACTTCGTAGACGGTTGACAAATCAGTGGCAGGCGCGTCGATAGTTGGTAGATATCCTATGCTGTCTTTGGAGACTTCCACCTCACTGCGTACAGCAATGTTAAACCCGGTCCAACCGCTGACTTTCTGCTTCTCAGCGGCATGAAGCCGCACTAGTATCCAAAGCAAGTTCTTTTTCCGTGAATTTGCTTCTATTTCGGATGACGTGACTTCTACAAATGTTCTCGGGGGAGGACCACAGCGCTCTCCTGCATTATAGACAGGAAGGTCGGTGTCATTTAGCACTTCTACACTTCTTTGCTTGGTTTTTGCTACGTTGGGTGCAACTTCATCTGGGGGAAGGTGTGGACCATAATGTCTGGCTTGTATGGCAATGCCGTTCACCCTATGAGAAGTACCTTTGCCAGACAGGGTTTCTTCCAATCGGTCAATGTTGTCCCAGGCGAGCGTCGTGCTAATGTAGGGCTAAATATTGTCAGGTAAAGGAACAGCATTTTCTGGCGTCGATGCCAGTTTTTGTAGACACAAGGCGGTGTTCAATTCTTCAATCTGTGAGTAGGCTATCCCGTGTCCACAGCGATTTATCATTTGAATGAGCTCGACGTTATTGGTGAGTGATTTAACAGCGTAGGGCAATAGTATATGCTTAGGTGGCTTCTGCTGTCCCCCGCTTACAGTGAAAATCATATCCTGTCCAATAGAGTTCATAAGACGTTGTACTCTTGGTTGACAAGACTCTTGTGAATTCGCTGTGTTTCCAGTTAAAAGAGTACATAAAAACGCTCTGACTTCATCTGGAAATTTAATCGCACTTCCAGTAAGCTCAGACGGTTGTGGAGGCCATGACATTTTGTGCTCGTTAGAGCGTATTGCTTTTCGAATGTCCAGGGCAACTCTTTGAATATTCTCAATTTTTGAAAGTTCACTTGTGCACTGTTGCTCTTGTGATAGCTGTGCTACTTCCTTGGCCAGCTGAAGTTTTGAGAGATTCTCTGGAATAATGAACAGCCTGTTATTATCTAGCAAATCTTCAAAGTGCAGTAATCCTCCGAATTCTGATTCAAGCTTTCTACGAAAATGTGTTTTGGTTGACTCCTTAATTTCTTTTGCTCCCAAGTCCTGCATAAACGACAGCAGAGTATTTGTTAAGTCGGTCATTTTCACTAATTTAGGCTTCTCCAGTATACTAGACCTAACATGGTCAAAAAGCATTTCATACGCCTTAGACTCGAGGCGTGCGTACTCTTCATCTGACGATGCTGCAGTTGTTTCATTAGAGGTTCCGCTGTGTAAGTGTGGCCGAGTGTAATCCCTGTAACAAGATTTGTGATAGCAGGCCTCAGCCGCGACTAATTCTCGTGATACTATAGCTAAGATCCTGCTATCATTATTAACTATAGCGATTCTCCTTACAGTTTCATCAGCACGCAGTTCCGAACATTGAATCAATACCTCTCGACTTCTACTTCCTCTTGGGTATTTGCTATTCTTTCTGCAAAATATGCAAACGCGTTCGTACGTTGTGCTCGTGCTGGGTGCACCTCGGATAGAAAATCTCCTGTCTACGGCATCAGAGTCACTGGCATCGTCCTCGGTCTTCTTACACTCTTTAGAAATTTTATCCAAATCCCTTTTCAGAGTAAAAATGCTCCGACATTTTCTATGATACAAAACGTTGGGAATTTCACCATCCTTCAAAGTTTTAGAAACGTCCAGTAGTGGTTTGTGATCCCGAATTTCGGCAGCTCGCAAAAGTGTTGCCCACGATTCAGTGTTTTGCGGGGATGTCAGCTCTCTAGAATTATCGTTGCTACAGTGTATAATACACCTTCTTTCTCCACATGGACGTTTCCTTAGGCCCCCAAGATCATCGTTTTCTGTTCTTTTTTCCCCTCCTAATCGTTTGAACATAGAATGACCAAAGCGTCTTTCAGTTAATATTTTCGAACTACTCAAGTTGAACATTCTAGAAGGTCTGTAAGTTTAGATGTTTTTCGTTGAAATTATCATCAAATGTGCTCTATTTTCCAAATAAAAAACTACTTAAAGCACTTATTGGTATATTTAACCAGAAAAAATGTTTATATTAAAGATCGGAAGGTTTTTAAACCCAATAAAACCGGAAAGCAAAAGTACGAACTTACCAGACGCATGAGCCGCCATCTTGGATTTTCCCATGATTCCTAGCGATTTCCAAAGATAACTATTTGCTGAATTTTATATCTTAGATAAGCCATTTCGAAAACATGAGACCCCAAAAATAACAAGAGCAATGCCATGTATTTATTGTTTAAGGAAAGGGTGCAAAGGAATATCGATAAACGAATTTAAATATATGATTTGTTTTAAGCCTCGTTCTCACGTTTGGGCGCCATTTTGGAAAAAAAAGCATTGAAAATTATACCTTAAAGCTACTCCTGTGCGATTGCTATCATTCAAATATTGAAACACCTTCGCCCAAGCTTTAAAATGATACCACTCACAATTTGTCCCTCGAGGTGGTAAGAACTCAGTGGCCTGGCCCATGGACTATTTCCTCCTGGAAGGTTGTAGGTATTTTTGTCGCTCCAAAACCCAGAATCGTAATGGAACGTTTTCTGTAATGAACGAAATAAGTCTCTTAAGGACGTTCGCGCTCATTGTTTGTGCGCAGCCTTACTGCCACATAATTCACGTCGCGATGTCATGCCACGTCATGCGTCAAGCGCGCGCGCTGATGAGGAAATATAGACAGATACAGTGGTGGTGGGTATTTTTGTATCTGTAAACGTGCTTATCTCTCTAGTCCAGTCAAACTGTGGTTTAACATCAAACAAATTGCAACAGAATTTTCTTCATCGCCATTCAATCGAGAGTGGCCCAGTTAGTGATACATTTAAAATCCCTCAAAATCCGTTCGGTGGAACATGTGAAACTTAAGCGTTCAACATTTTGAGCTTTTGCCACAGGGTCCCCAAGTCAGCAGAACTCACACTCTCAAACAACGAATCTTGATATTATGATTTTTCTTTCTAAATTCTTCTTAAGAAGCTTAGATAACGTAACAACACTCGATGTAGTATAGTTTCACTTTAAAAAGGAGCTAATTAACTGTTACAAAAACATCTGCGTCTGTCTAGTTCTGAGTTTGCACAGGATACCCAAGATTAGACAAGTACGTTTTCTGAAAACACCGCAATTGATTTATTTTTAATGTTTTCGCTGAGCTTAAAATTCCTCCTATGAAGACAACCAAACATAGGAGTTATTAGGTTGTTTATGTGTTCAAAATTACTTGAATCTGCTTGCTTAGTGCACATGCAACAAAGTTATCACTGTTCGCCAAAACGTAAATACGAAAAAATGTACAAAATTTTCAAACTATGTCTGATCAAAATTCATTTCGTAAATAAAAACATATTTATTTTACAAAACTCAAACTAAAATGTCATCCATCAGTTAGCTTCTGGATCTGCATCCAGGTCAGACGCGGCTGAATTAGTGCAACTGTGACCCTTGCATTCACCACAAGCAGGGGAACAGTCCAACCCATGCTTCCTGCACGTGCATTTCTGTGTACTGCAGTCTGTCCTACAGTTACATCCTACAACTTCCAGAAGGGACGCATGAGCTGGCGGCAGGTCAGCTCTGACGGGTGGCAGCTTTCCGGCAGTCAATTTCCATCCCCAATTTTCAGGCTTGAGCGTTATTCCTTTCCATTGCTGTATTTGGAAGTACGCTCTCTGGCTGTGATACGCAGCAGCTGCCGACGTTGATAGAAAGCTTGTTCCTGTCGCAACTTTCTGACAAAATCTTGTGTACTGCAGTGAATCAAGGCTTTCATCAGGCCATTTGCAATTGTAGGGATAGAGCAACGCTTTCTCATCCGCCAAAACAATCTCCTCTTTAATAGTAGGTGGGCAGTTAAAAGCTTCGGCTTGCTGGTAGAACAGTGCATGAGTAGTGAGTTTCTTCAGTCCAATGCCGTGGAGCTTCGAGGTCGTGTCACATGTGTTAGGAAGTTGAAAATTGAATATTTACTTTGTAGTGTCGTTATATAAATGTATAAATGTCATTAGTTATATGTTGAATTGGACTAGCTTGATATGCAGAGAGGTACCAAGATTCTAGGATAGCTCTCTTAACTTTATTCCATTGTAGATCACATCTTAGACTACAACTCGTCTCTCAGCTACTATGCTTCCATTGTCAATTGACCAGTGTCAACTACAACTGACAGCTACTACTGACAGCTACTACTGACAGCTACTTCTTCCACTGTTACTTCTACTTCTACTTCTTCTTCTAAACTTCAACCGCTAATGCAACCAATTATATACTGTCACTGTAGACATGTTTGAGTTCCTAACCTCAAGAACTTGACCATCTCAATGAGCACTTGATAAGTACACCAAAATATACCAACGGAGAAAAAGGAAACTAATGAGATTTAGACATAATTGAAAACACTGGATAATTTTGGGATACAGTACCAGCCATAAAACTAGAACTGAGGAAGAAATCAGCAAGATCCAGAATTCGACCCAACGTTAACCATTCATGGTGGTATCACGATTATAAACTAAGCGTCACGAACCGAGATTAGCAAAATTTATATAACGACAGTACAAAGAAGATATTCAATTTTCAACTTCCTAACACATGCAAGAAACGCGTGCACCAACAAAATATTTGTACACACAGACGAACCAGGCGAAGACATGCTCCTTTTTATGTCCCAGACACTACTTTTCTTGGAAATTTGCTTGGGCTCGGGCTTAAAAAAACAGATCGTACGCATCCATACATCTCTGCATGGTAGCAAAACAAAACAAGCAGGCCTGTATCGTCACCCACAAGCACTGTTTGCACCGATCTAGCAGACTGTATGGCGGTCTGGACGATTAGTAGATCTGCGTTCCAGGTGGCATCGATAATTGTGCAACCAGATCGTTGCAGTCTGTCCCCTAAGTGTCCCTCTGCTTGTTTGCCTTGTTTCCAAGGAATTCACCTTTCTTCACTTTGGCAACCATATCACTCTCAAAGGTAACTGTCGGTCCGTACACACCTGCCCGGCTCTCGTGGGTGCAGTTCTTTGATGATGGCCCATCCTGATATCCATCAAACACAACTATAATATTGCGCTTTTTCCACCAAAATAATCAAAAACGCATTACACACTAATATAATACATTATTACAAATTTCAAATAGATAATAAAACTTCCTGACTAAATCTGTAATCTAATTTGTACCATTTTACTCAAAAATTTAACAAAGGCCTTGACTGAACGCAAAAAACGTCAATGTCCTTAGCTTGCCTTACTGACAAAGGAAGGCTGTTCCACAAGACTGGGGCAGCTACCATAAACGAGCGATCTCCCATAGTCTTTTTCGTTTTGAACCGCGAACAACTGTGGACTTGCCATAGTTGCGGTCTACGTACTGGAAATACAGGAAGCAAAGAGCATCGTATGTAAGGTTGCGTGGCCATGATACGCTGTGTAGAAAAGCACCTCCACCAAGGACAAAATGGACGTTTCCTGTAGGCTCAGCTGTTTGACTGGTCTTTGTATTGGCCCAAATGGCACCTGCTAATGCTGTTTTGTTAGCTTGCCTAGGGAAAAGGGAGTAGTTGAATAGAGCTGAAGGGTAGCTGCACATCTCGTACTTAAGTGGCTGTCCGCGTAAGAATCGACCAATCAATTTTGACCAAATTGTCGATTTCCTTCAAACTTTCTGTACAAAACAAGGTTGATATAGGACCAATGAAAATACATTTCGTTTGTTGGTAATCTCCATTATACCCGAAATTTTGAAGCAAAGGTTGTTGACACCCGGAGCCCCCAAAATCGCCCTGTCGTCGAGTAGGAATTAGCCAATTTTGGGAAGTCTGCTGCCGACTGTGTATGATCCAAAAAATCTAACTTTTATACCAGTAACACATACGTCATATTACTTTAGAAATATTGTGGAAACTGTTCAAGCCATCAACACTTATTGAAACGAGAGAATCTCAAACTGGCCAATGTTAACGGTATCAGCAAGAAGCAGGTCAAGTGGTAAGACAAAAACAAATGTTTCACAAAATTCTGACTTACTCTGAAAAGCTTTTGTATTTTTCTAAAGAGTACTAGGATAGTGTCCTTAAACTACTTAACAATATTTCGTGGATTCTAACATGTGAAGAGATACAGTTGCAACAATTTTGGAGAAATACGTTATTTGGCAAGAACTGTAATGAGACCGATTGTGACAACGAGCTTACTAATTTTGAATTCTTTGCCTTGTTCACGGATGAAAATGGGTAAACACGATAATTAAAAGGGTAAAAATTAAAACCATACCTTAAACGTTGTCCAGCTTTACTTCTTGGGCTATTTTTTAACAGCTAACCGGCTGCAAATTTTGCAGTTCTGCAACGGATTCCATCAATTTCTTGGTCTTCTTTCGTTCGCTTACAGGCGGCGACCTCGTGAGTTAAAAGCCTGAAGAACTCCATTATGTTGCGTGAAGAGAGTGACTAAATTCATTGTAACAATCTGTGGCAAGTAAAAGAACGAAGACAAACCAGGAAATTACACCTGAAAAATACTACGTGGTCCATCTTGTTTCAAGTGTATTACCGCTGACCGCAACAACACATTTCTTTCCTGATCGTAGCGGAAATGGCACTGGAAATTTAAACCAGAAATTACCAACTTGCAAGTGATCAGTTATTTGATTGGCTTACAAACCACTTTATTAAAACAATTCACCTTCTTAGTATAGTTTTGATTGTGATGCGTCTCACGAGAATTGCGATAAGAAACAATCCTAGAGTTACAGATAGGTACTAAAGGTCAACTCATACATACAAACACCTTTATTTCTTTATGCCAGGGTGATCCAGTCAGAGTCAAAACTCTCTGTTATCAAAAGGAGCCCTGGCAAACTAAACTATTACAATTACTACTCAAACTTGGAAATTCCTAGACATACAGCAGAATATGCTTGTAGGAGACCTTGATATCACTGACATTCTTTAATCTGTCTTAGGCAAATGTGAGATAGGCCGGCGATTGCAGGCACCTCTTATCGCTCCCGGCCGCTAAGGCGTTCGAGCTGATTGACTAAATCACTTTTTCACTGAATGACTGACTGTGCGATTGACGGATTGATTGACTAACTGATTGACTGTTTCATTGGTTGCTTTTAATTAAAATTGATTGTTTGACCGATTGACTCGCTTAATGATGAATCAGTGATCGAACGATTGATTGGTTGATTGATTGATCGATTGATTGATTGATTGATTGATTGATTGATTGAATGATGGCTAAATGGATCAATGGATAAATGGATGGATGGATGGATGGATGGATGGATTGATTGGTTGATTGATTGATCGATCAATCGATTTAACTGGAAACAAGTAGCTTCGATTCGCACGGACCACCCACCACCATAACAAAATAAAAGTACCGCATCCTGTAGTAAAGAATCTAATCAGCAAAAACTAAAGAACCAAATACCATTAAACAGCAAGGCTGATTGCAAGGTAGGGAAACTATGTATATTCTGACGCAGTATGAACCTATGCGTCCTCATTTTTGCCAGCGTCTTAGTGTTTTGCTTTGTTTTGTTTGTGTGTGTGTTTGAGTTTGATACCAGTTTAATTTAATTATCCTTCCTGAGTCGAACGTTTGTTGGGGCGGCGGTTTTCTAGGGGTTCGAGAGGTTTGTTTAAGGGAGGGGGGGGCGGATGTAAGAAAGGGTATGGTCTGAAACTTCAAGACACTTAGTCAGTGGTAAATTGTCTTGGCAACAAAACCGTTGACCAAAGCATCCTTGAAAAGCTGCATGTTTCTGTTTTCCTTCGTTCCTGGAAATGCTGGTGTAACCTATACAGACTGTGGAGTGTGATCATAATATTGCGTTTGTTTGGTAGTCTTCAAGGGTACAAAAATGTAAAATAATCGTCGATTACAGCACATTTCGGTCAGTCTGTCTTTTTTTCATTTGACGCAAATTGTTCACACCATGCTTCGACAAGCCGTACTATTTTTTTTGTTGGTCAGTATTCTGGTTTGGTTTCTGAGATAACTACTGAGAAATGGGTAGTTCACAGGGACATGTTTCCGAGACTTGAGATAGGGGCAGGTTCGCCGCACTTGTCCCTATGTGTGCCTTAAGTGAGAGTTTAACTCGTCCGTATAAGCTACCAGCGTTTTTTCTTTAATTTCACGGCGATTTGATAACGGTTTTGATGAGATAGGCGAAAAGTGCTCTTTGTAGACGCAAGAAGGCTGCGTTTGGAGATCCCTAATGGAAACTTGACCGTTCGTTTTTCACATCGCATGTGTTCCGTTCTCACCTCTGCGCAGAATTTCACTATTGTAATAAAATCACCTTCAAATTGCTGTTAAATTACAGCAAAAGGGGCCAGTACAAAACGTTCATGTAGGCGATATGAAACCCCCTTAGGCATGCAGAGGTTGCAGTATACCGGTAATAACAACGCTGATGCCAAATTTAAGAATTATTGAAAAGGGACGGAACTTTCGGTTAGTGTAAGTACTTCCTGGTGTCTCTCATAAATACTAAGAACTGCATTTTTCTTAGGATTTGTGCGAGGCTTATATGGAGTATCTGGTGTTTCTTCAGGTTTGTTCACCCTTATGGGTGATACAAGTCGCTTGTTCCACAACAAAGCCACCGTTTAGTTTCAGAGATCCATCGTTACTAGAGGATCGAATTCAAGGAAAGTGGTTGTTCGAGCTTAAGCAGCTCTTAGAACGCCACACAGGATTGGCTGAGAAAATAATAAACCAGGGATAAACAAACTTGACAGAATCAGTGTCGCCTAGCCCTGACAACAGAGCTGCGAGCAATGAAAGAAGAAGGTCTAAGCAGCTGTGTGATACCCGAAAAAAGGAATCCGAGGGCTATAAAACCTAATCCCACCCCTTAAAGAGCACACCGTCTAGCCGAAAACACAATAAGACAAAATGTTAAAAATCCAACTTTTCAAAATCCAAACAGTTGACATGGTTAACTTGTCTCGCACAAAACGGTTAGCGCTATTAACTTTTTACTTCTGCAATCGCCGGCTTATCTCACGTTTGCCTAAGACAGATTAAAAATGCCAGTGATATCAAGGTCGCCTATGAGCATATTCTGTTGTATGTCTACGAATTTCCAACTTAGATTTGACCTTAAGTACTTCTCTGTACCGGTAAAGACTTTTTCTTGTAGTAGCACAATCAAAACTATACTCTGATTGTGAATTATTTTATTGAAGTGGTTTGCAAGGCAATCGAATAACTGGTCACTTGCAAGTTAGTGATTTCCGGTTAAATTTCCGGTGTCATTTCCGTTACGATCAAGTGTGCGAAATGTGTTGTTGCAGTCAGCGCTAATACACTTGAAACAAGACGGACGGCGTAGTATTATTCAGGTGTCATTTCCCGGTTTGTCTTCGTTCTTTTACTTGTCACTGGCGTTTCCTTAAGCAGCAGATTGTTACAATGAATTTGGTCACTCTCTTCACGCAACATAATGGAGTTCTTCAGGCTTTTAGCTCACGAGATCGCCGCCTACAAGCGGATGAAAGAAGACTACGAAATTGGTGGAATCCGTTGCAGAACCGTAAAATTTGCAGCCGGTTAGTTGTTGTAAAACAGCCCTAGAAGTGAAGCTGGACAACTTTTAAGGTATGGTTTTAATTTTTACCCTTTAAGTTATAGTGTTTGCCCATTTTCATCCGTGAACAAGACAAAGAATTCAAAATTAGCACGCTCGTTGTCACAATCGGTATCATTTCAGTTGTTGCCGAATAACTTATTTCTCCAAAATTGTTACAACTGTATCTTTTCACATGTTAGAGATCAACGAAATATTGTTAAGTAGTTTAAGGACACCATCCTAATACTCTGTAGAAAAATACAAAAGCTTTTCAGAGTAAGTCAGAATTTTGTGAAACGTTTGTTTTTGTCTTACCACTTGACCCGCTTCTTGCTGATACCGTAAACATTGGCCAGTTTGAGACTCTCTCGCTTAAGCAAGTCTCAATAATTTGAACTGTTTCCACCATATTTCTAAAGTAACATGACGTATGTGTTACTGGTATAAAAGTTACATTTTTTGGATAAATATACGGTCGGCAGCAGACTTCCCCAAAATTGGCTAATTTCGACTCGACGATAGGGCGATTTGGGGGGCTCCGGGTGTCAACAACATTTGCCTCAAAATCTCGGGTATAATGGAGCTTACCAACAAACGAAATATATTTTCATTGGTCCTATATCAACCTTGTTTCGTAGAGAAAGTTTGAAGGAAATCGAAAATTTGATCAAAATCGAGTGGTCGATTCTTACGCGGACAGCCACTTAAACATTGACTTAGGGTCCTCGTACCGACCTCCTATTGCAAAGATATTGAGTCTCTGAAACAACAGCTGTGGGTCCACTTGATTGGTGCCTTCGACAAATCTTACAGCAGTCTTCGACGCCAGCGTAACAACCTTTTGTCTTTTGTTTATTTAGCAACACAGTGGCTTGAAATCTCCCTTTAAAGAGGTGAGGAAATTTAATGAATTTTAGGAGTATAAATGTAAATCTGTACATGGAATGTAGCTTGTCTTTCCTTCGGAGTGAGTAATTGTACACATTCTTGCCGACCATCAAACTAAGTGTCTTCATTCCAACTTCCTTGGCTTTGTTAGCATTCACGTCATCCTCTGCTACAACTCCACTTGTAATGCTGCGCAAAGATGGATCATGATTGAACGGATTTCTCTGGGAAAGGAAGGTAATGAGTTCGTCGGTGTCTTTATAATCACGCTGTTGTCTTGCCTTTGTTGTCACTGATATGGTACATTAAAACCCGTGAGATGTTGTATTGCATCGTTAACCTCTGCACCAGAAGGCATGGAAATAGCCAAAACAGACGCTCCATTCCCGTCATCCCTCGACCTCGGGTCAGCTCAATCGCTAGGTCGGTAGAAAGCCCAGCCCAGTAGCGGCCACTTCTGCGCACAAAGTGCAGGCCATTTTGAAAGCTCTTGTACACTTCTGGGTGCTTCGTTTGAAGGTCAAGCATCACCTGCAGATATATGTAGGCCGATTTCGCATACAGGTTGTGACCCGCACCAGCAAAGAATGGCAGCATGTCGTAAACAGCCTGAAGACGAGATCCCAATTGGCTGTGCGCTCAGCTTTTGTAAACTTGCGTAAGACGTCCACCATGCTTAGGAACTCCATTCACGAAACGGCGGTGCGTTGATTCTGCATGGAATTGTTCTTGTCTTTTAATTTCACTGCAATGCTGTGGAGAACTTCAGAAGAGCAAACCTTCTCAGCCATGGTGAAATCGTTGATAAGTTGCTTGTAAAGCACTCTAGCTGATTTTAAGTCCTTGTTAACGGGAGGCGAATCAAACAGGTCCTCTTTTAGGTCTGCTGACACTTCAGATTCACTGATTACTGCTTACGCTTCACGTGATCCAAAATTAATAATGCCAGCCGTACTAGTGGGTGCAAACCTTTTCCTTTTAATTTTTTAGTCCAAACTGTTTTCTAATTTAGCATTGCAGTGTAAAAAAAATCAGTAAACAGTGTTTTCCTTTTTTTAAAAATCAAATTTACTTCCAAATTAAAAACAAAATATTTTGATATATGTGTTAACACATAAGTGTTCTATACATGGGCTGCCTGTGCAATAACTTTAATGTTGGGCGTAAATGTTTTTAAATGAGCAGTTTTTATTATTATTGTTATTATTTTCAAATAACCCGAGACATCAGTTAATGTTCTTTAGCAATATACATGTATACATCTTAAGGATCAGAAGACGTTAAGCATAGTTTTTGTTTAAATGTTTGACTTTCCCGAACTTGGGTACCCTGTGGCAAAAGCCCAAAATGTTGAGCGCCTGATTTTCACATGTTCTACCGAAAAGATTTTGGGGGATTTTTAGTGCATTGCTTATTGGGTCGCCCTCAATTGAATGGCGATGAAAAAAAATTCTGTTGCAGTTTGTTTGATGTTGACCATCAAAAAGGCATAGATTGACTGGACTACTCTTAAATGCACGGTGACCCCATTCTTTTTTTCGATAAATCACATCCTTTACTGGTTCTCTGCATTTTGTCCAAAAACAAAAAAATTCTGAACGTGAGAAGTTTTAATTTTATTGCTATTTCTACTCAAATACGATCGAATTTTTCTACGAACGCAGGTATATATGACTTACAATTATCCTTCGGTAAGGCTAATTTTACCTAAAGAAACGATATTACAAGCAAAAATGTACTAAATAGGCCTATTTGCAAAGTCGGTTTCGCCTTCCATAACCAAAGCTTTTAAAAACACATTTCCAATACGCTTTATCTCCGAAACGAGCACGGTGACCCCCCAGTTTTTTTGCTTTTCTGACATGAGTTGGTCATTATCTTACTACAGCAAAAATTTGGAAAAAATCTGAACGTGAGAAGATTTTAGCGCGAACGTCCTTAACTGTAAACTATGTTCATAAAGCGTGCCAAAAACAGAGTTTACGAGACTGAGTTGCCTACCTTTGTGCCGTTAATCTTCATGGCCAGCGTCCACCCTCCATCTCCACATCCAAAGTTTCCCATGTGACAGTAAACAGGAATCTGTTGTGAACCAAACATCAGGGTATACACTTCGATTTTGGTCGAGCTGTTGGAGAGAGAAAATGTGCAGGCTAATATGTTTGGGCAGAAGCATATAACCGCGGTTATATGCTTCTGGTTTGGGCCATGCTGTTTTCACCACTCTTGTGGGGGGTCTTGAAATTTTGAAAACGGGGTATAATTTTGAAAGCAGATCTTTCTTTGTAACCGAGTCAGGGTTCTCGCTAGTTACTGGATTCTACAGTGCTACACCAAAGAACTTACTTGTGTTTTTCATACTGCTCTTTGCATGACGAGGCTGGAACAGCTGTAAACAAGACAAAGCTCCAGTTAGATGTAAATTGGAAAAGCGCTGAAAGAATTACAGTTCTTGTGGGTTGATGAAAGACACGCGAAACGAGCAATCAGATAATTGTTACGCAGTCACGCGCGACTGCTGTTTTAACTAATCGCCCTTCCTTGTTTCCCAGTCGCTTGCCAAGTCAAGTTTTTTTCAAAATGTGTACTGAGTTTGAAATAAAGTGAGGTTAAATCAATTTACCTGGTTGCTGTGTAGGGGAAGGTTTGTTGACCGCGGCAATGAGACTTTCAAGTTTTCTTTGTAGCATTTTAATGGCGTCGTTCGCTCCCGAGTCCTGAAGAAGGTTACACATAAGGTTACAAACCGTCATCTTGTCGTACGGTTTGGCACAAGCGTTGGACGATTTGTCGCCATTCACGCTCAGTACGAGGAAGACTGCGAGAAAATAAGCTTGGATAAACAAGCGCATTTTGAGAACCCGAATTGTCGTTCGTTCAACTGTTTAACTAACTTTTGCTCCTTTTTAGTTCAAGGTAACCAAGAAGGTGTTTACAATACGAGAATATTTTCTTGTTTACTGCAGCAAGTTTATTTTTATCTTCATACGTTTCATTACCTCAGCGTTCGTCGTCACCCTATAGTGTAGTCACACAAGTGTTATATCGCCAGAGAGGCGTTCTTCCATTTTTGTAAATCCTGGGCAAAAAGTACGAAATTTAAAGAATGAAGGCCCTTTGTAATAATGGTTTGCAGTAATCCTTTGCTTCTGTTTATACTTTCCAAGGTGCTCACATTAGAATAACACACGCTCTGCTATATTCCTGAAGACACGTCAATCAAGTCATTTGCCTTTATTATGTGGAGTTTTTTCCATTTTAAAGTACCTTTTTTCCGACACAATTGGACAATATGTGTTGCGATGTGTTGAAGCTTTTTCGGTCAGTGATTTCACAAAATTATAGACTAAGATTAATTTATATTCATTTAATTGTTTTGTTTTGTTTATCTTCAAATTTGCAGTTGTACATGTCGCTCTTGCGTTACATTGCCAGCACTTTACTTGTCATAAGAACTCCTAGAGTTAAGTCGCCCGCCAATTGTTACTAATAACTGTAAAAAAGGAGCGAAATTGGCCCAGGGCAGTTTCTTAAGATTTATGATATTGTTTCAAAAGCAAGTGAAGTTTGCATACTTAATAGTCTGAGACAAGTAGCATAAAATTTTCAATTGTAAATACACTTGAACCCGCTTTAAGGACACCTCAGTAGTTATTACGGACAATTCTATTGGTTCCAACCCATACATGTTCTCCAAAACTAAACGGGCTGCTTAAAACCAAGACCCCGTTAACAACGGATGCTTTTTCTGTTTCAAATGGTGTGTGCAATAACGGCATTCGACTGTAACAGAAATGTCACCCATGTATGCATATTAACCCTTTCAATCTCTGAATTTAAATAATTATTCTCCTAAGTGTTTGCTTGCATTCGAGTGCGTTAGGGTTATAATTTAAGTGCTCAATGTACTCAGTGTTATTGTAAGGAGAATGTCAGTAGACTTCGATTACTTTCTCCCTCTCTCCTCCGCAGAGTCAGTATCCGTTCCTCTAAATAGAGAAACGAAACGTGAAGTCCGATAGAGGCCTTTGCGGAGGAGAGAGGATTACTCTTGCGAGTTAAATGATTTTCTTGTCGTGTAGAGAAAGATAGTTACAGACAAACCATTCAATTTGTTTCAACTTTACCGAAAGGAGTTGTTTAAACTAATCACCATAAAGTACAGAGGAAACTAGCTTTGTGACAACTTTCTTTCTAGCAGTCTGCAATAATCTCGGACTGTTGTCCTTGAGCTTCTTATAACAACCACCTTCAAATGCGTGGTAAATTTTTACCTAAACCTAAGAAGGACCGTGACCCTCATTCATTTGAAATCATTTAACAAATCACTTCAGTATTTAGGTGAAAAATGGTATCATTCACAACCCGTTCCAAGTTTCCTCGGTTCTTCAAGTTGTTTCACTAGTCCTATTTCCCCAGCCAACAGAATAATGAGCGAGATAATCTTTTTTATCATGCTTAAAAACAGTATTTCTACGCTAACGGGATCCAGCTAAAATTAACCGTGACGAGAAAAGTAAACTTTACAAGAGTTCTTAAGAGCGACTTTCAGTAAAAATCAAGCAAAATCTTAATATCGCGGCAGTAGTTGAACAATCGATTTCTTTCGTATTTCGCATATAATTAGGTATTGGTAAAGCTAGAAACCTGATGTGGTTCGTTTTCGCCAGAAGCGCTTTATTTTCGAAAAAAACGAGGAAATCAATTCTCGGGTTCTGGAGGTGAAAATCACAGGAAATTAATCTTGAAAATTAGTACTATAAACTTGGATCGCGCTGGTAAACTAAAGCGCAAAGAAAAAGTTAGGCACTTTCTAACGACAGAACAAGTCTTTTTCATAAACTAGACAGTTGAGAAACAGCAGTAGCGAAATTTACTGAACACAAACAATTCCAAACTAAAAGACAGGTTTCGATGATCACGTAGAAACTGATTTGGAACCTAACTTCTGTGAAATAATTTAACACGTGCCATAACTCTAAATGGTCTCAATCCTCATTCAATAGACAGCACAAACATTGAAATAAACCATACCTTGAAACTGGCTTGGGTTATCCATTCTATTTTGTTGGGGACCACTTCGAACTCAGCAAAGCTTTAACAAATGGGGCTTAGTGACTTAGTGAAGTTGAATATTGCTGTACACAAAAACACGGGAAAATTTGCTTCTTGAACCAAACGGGCTCGCTATACTTCATCCTTGTTAATTTCCAGCGTTAACATTCTTTTGCGTGCCAAAAAAAAAGGAAGAAAAAGCCCGAAATGGGCGATTTTCAAGTTTCCAAACTTCTCTTCCTTCGCGTGCAAATTTTCGTTGTACATTTGTTTGTATTGCGTTATCAAATACCGTGACTGCACTGTTTAACCAAATATGGATATATGATGTCACAGGTGTGGCAGTTTAGATGTCACGTTCTGTCGTGGTTTGCACAGAGAGCTCACAACGATAACACCAGTATCGTTCAATTTTTTCTTTTCCCTCTACCTTTTTTGAGATCAACCGAGCATTTCAGTTTGAAGCCATCATCAAGCATCAAGCAACAACGAAGAAAAAAGAGATTGTGTAGCTTAACACGGAAATTTTGGTGTATTTCGGGATGCGGCTAAGTTGGACTTCATCAAGCCCCATTTATTAATATTCGCTGTGTTCGAAGTTTTCTCAAAGGCAGCAGCATGGATAACCCAAGCCAGTTTCAAGGTAAAGTTTCGTTCAATGTTTCTACTGTCTATTGAACGAGGATTGAGACCATCTGGGGTTATGGCACATGATAAATTATTTCACAGAAGTTAGGTTCCAAATCAGTTTCTACGTGAATATTAGAACCTACCTTTTAGTTTGGAATTGATTGTGCTTATTAAATTTCGCTACTGCTGTTTTGTAACTGTCTAGTTAATGAAAAAGACTTGTTCTGTTAATAAGAAGTGTCTATCTTTTTCTCCGCGCTTTAGTTTACCAGCGCGATGCAAGTTAAAAGTACTGTTTTCAAGATTAATTTCCTGTGATTTTGACCTCCTGAACCCGAGAATCGATTTCCTCGTTTTTTTGGAAAATAAAGCGTTTCTGGGAAAAACGAACCACATCAGGTTTCTAGTTTTACCAATACCTAATTATATGCGAAATACGAAAGAAATCGATTTTTCAACTTCTGCCACCGAATGCTCGGTGTTTACTGAAAGTCGTTCTTAACCTCTCCATGTATCTAAAAATGCTTTTTATGTCTCCTCCTTTCAACCTAAATGCATAATCCCCAAATGCTACCTTGCCTGAGCTCTGTTTACTGGGCCACAATAAATATCACACCCGTTATTAGAGTTAAATGGCTATGGGCAAAGGTTCATATCCGGTTTTATTAACTGACAATGAAGACATCAGGTTACAATCAAAAATTCATAATAAGATATTGCCCAGTAAAGGTGAGGGCACTAACAACGCCACAAGCATCATGAAGCAATGACATGATGCTGCCCCACCCCAGGCAAAGCAGCAAAAGAGGGAGCTTGAGAAGCAACAAATGCTAAAATGGCTGCAATGGACACAATTTCGGTAATTATAAGAGACCACAATAACTATTGCCTTAAGACAGCCGCCCTTGCTAACTGGCGAAAGCTTGCTAACCCTATGGCCTCACCTCCTTCGACTTCCTAAATGGGGAAGTGCTAACCTGGAAACCCAAGACAAAAACCCGACCAAACTACAAGAGATAAGGGGATAGGGCCGCCCTTGCTAACCCTAAGACCTCACCTCACTTAAGATGAATGAATTAGAGAGTATTAGCTTTAACAGTGAATACAAAAACCGAGTAAACTACAAGAGATGGGGGTATGGCCGCCCTTGCTAACCATAAGGCGTCACCTCATGTAAGATAAAGGATATAAATATGGCTGCCCTTGCTAGCCGTAAGGCCTGACTGAAGTGACAAGTATCAAAAAGACAAAATTGGTGTGCGAATGTACTTATGGAAGGCATTGGATCGCCAATGGCCCAAGAGACTAATCTGGGCATCAGAAAAACCCCGATCTGCAGCATGAGAAGCAGCACCGATTCGAAAACTATGGCCTTTATAACGGGAAGGGTCCAAACTGCAGAGAGAAATGGCCAGGGAAAGTTGATTTGCAAAATGGGTTCTGGGTACTGGAGAGCCATCCAGAACCCTGAAAAGGGGACCTGCGCTATTTCCCCACAAACTAAGGTAGCTCGAAAGTAATTGAACTGGACAACAGACCTGATGGCGAGATATCACCAAAGAAAAGGGGCGTTCATTGTAGTGATGTTTGAAATTGCAAAAAGTAATCCGAAATGCCTGGGTGGTCCCTTGGGAGTCTAACAATTTAGTAAGGTGACATAATTGGAGTGGAGAAGGAGAGTCTGGCCCCGTAGCAGCCGTGATTTCCCCTATACGTAGGAATGCAAAAAAGGCCAAGGAACACATGGCTTGGAATTGACACATGCTGTAATGGGAACCCGGAAGCCCACGCGGCGGGAGCGGAGATCAGTTTTTGTAAAATGGGAAGAGTGATCGGCAGTCTGCTCTCTAAACGAAAACCTATCTTACCATAACCCTTGAGCATTTGAGAAACGTAAAAAACTTTGGTAGGGTCGGGAAAACCCATCAGCTTGTGCAAATATCCCAATGCTGAAACATAAGTGTTGACAGTGGAGGGAGCATAATGGGAATCAAACATATACGCAACGAAAAGAGCCACAACTGACGGGGAAATAGGCAAAGTAAAAAGTGTATGATTAAAAAACAGTGTGAAAAAATTGATTAAAAAGCCTCCAAGCCCTTTTGTAAGTTGGGATGGAGGAAGGTTGCAGGATGGATTTCAACAGCATTGACACTATGGCTGCCAATTTAACGGCTGCAGGTGTCGAGGAATTTCTGTCGGGGATGAATTCATATGAGCTGGTGTCAGCTGTTTGAAGGTCTGAACCTGTAACCGAGACGGAGAATCAGCCAATTTGTTATCCAAGCCTGGGATGTGTTTGGCTTTAAAGACGATATTATACGACAAACAAACCAGCACGAGCTTGCGTCCAAAAAAACATTAAGGACTTATCAGTGAAAAATAGAATAGACGAGTTCCTCATCTCACTGCCCCATAAGTATAAACTGAGCACAATAGGGTAGAATTCTAAAATGGCGATGTTTAAATGCAGCCAACTAGCTGGCCATTTCCCATAGCACCAATGCCTACCAAATATAGCACCAAATCCAAAGGCTCCAGAAGCATCAGTATACAGCTGAAGTGTATTTGAACTGGCCCAATTGTCCGGCAGAAAAAAGGAACGACCATGGTAGTTGGATAGAAATTCTTGCCATACACGAAGGTCTTCTTTGACCTCCTTAGAAATCCTGATCTAATGGTGAGGGGCTTTAATGCCAATTGTAAGGTCAATAAGACGGCGTAAAAAGGCCCGTCCAGGAACGATGACTGAACAGGCGAAATTCAATAAACCCGTCAAAACCTGAATTTCATGCAGAGTAACCTTTTTCCGCAGTAGAAAAATAGATATCAATTGACCACACTTGGCAAGTTTGTCAGGAGGTAAACGAGCCTCCATCTGAATGGAATCCAATTTTATCCCCGCAAAAGCAAGGGTTGTAGCTGGTCCCATGGTTTTCTCTGGTGCCATGAAAATGCCCAAACAATTGCAGAACATGAGAAACAAGTCTAATTGTTGCTGGCAGAGCTGTCTAGAGGGGGCAATAATAGGGAAATCATCTAGCAAATGTAAATATTAGTTCCTCGCTACGCTCGGAGGGCCTTCGGCCCTCCGAGCGTAGCGAGGTTTATAAATTTGTCGCGTGGGGATCGCGCGAGGATTGCTTAGGGCGGTCAAATCTCGATCTGCCCGTATATATTTCGATGGTGTCCGCACAGTTTCCTAGCAACAAAACCAAATCGCGACCGCTGACAGTTGCGCACTCTCATGTTTCTTCGGCGTGTTTCTTCATTTCTTGCCTGCTTCGCTAGATACACTTACGTGCTGATATTTTTATTCATCGTCTGTGAACAAGCAATTAGACAGCAACCCCAGGTTTAACAAGTGGCTCAAAGTCCATTCCGGGGTAGATTTACAACTGAAACTGAGCGTGAACGCTGACTTGAAATTCAGCGCGAGCAACGAAGGCGAAAGAGTCGACGACAAGAAAGCACGGGTAGGAGAACATCGTTTACAGGTAACAGCCTTGCAAGACTAAAGCCGTCAGCAGGACACAAACAGGAGACTGGAATATTACAGGCGAGAAATCTTGGAACATACAGAACGTAGCTTAAATTTAGCTTGATAGCACAGCGCTGCCACAAAACGAAATTCCCCAACAACGCCAGAATCGATACAAGGGAGATACAAGGTCTTCGAAATTATAACTCAGTCACACCAATTGAATAATGAGAATGAACTGACAGCGGCTACAAACACTTCGAGAAAATTTGTGCTGAAACCGATCAGGACCGGCGACACCGACTAGAAGTGCTTCAACAAAAGGATTTTGTTATAGAAGCAACGAGAGGCGACAAAAAATGCACGATCATCAAAATACTTTTGCTAGAAATTTACCTTTCCAACGGACGGTGACTGAACAGGTTGGCTCAGAATTATTTCCTCTCTCTACCATTATCTTTACTCTTGATGTACTAGTAATTATTATCAACATGTAATTACTTTTCCAAGTATGATCAAAAATACAGATTACACAAGAGAAATGAAATTATTTCACAAAATAGGTTTCAGTTCCCACAACAATTTGCATATTTGTGTATGAGCAGTAAAAATAATTTAAATTCTAAGTTTAGGACGTTCCCGAAAAATATTTGAAAGAAATAATTCATATTGGATCAGTAAGAATTTATAAAAGTTTATGTTTTCCGTGGATATTGACCCTGTTAATAGTTTAAAAAATAATATTCAGATGGATCAGAAAGGACAATTTCTGTTCACAATTTGGTTTGGAAATGCACTTACAAGTACTGCTCTGCCTAGCAATTACCACTTTAAAATGTGTAGCGGGCATAGGTACATACATGCATGTATTTGATGTGAAACAAAAATTAATGCTTAACATTAATTATTGACAATAATTTCATGCTACATACAGTGACCAGCATCACAGGTCTCCTCGCAGTGCACAAGCAAGCACCAAAATCAGGGGAATTGAGATCCTGATCACCTTCAACATGATCTGTCTATGTGAAAGTTTACTTACTTCTGAAGGTTTCACATGCGATAATCTACATTCACCCTTTCCCTTAATTAGCTACTCTTGCTTTCCATACCAATTGACCTCCCTAAGCCCCAATGTAAGCCTGCAAATTCTCCTTACTGGTCTTTGTACATTTCTTGTAGTACTAGTGCAGAGAACGTCTTTCTACTGAATTTAACACTATTCATGTTTGGTGATCAATTCCTTAATTCTGATGACCTAATTAAAGCATTGCTATTGTAGGGAGATGCTGGTAACTGGGGATTCAAGGGTTAACTTATTATTTTATTGTGACAATTATCTAATCCAATTTTTATAGTGTGTTGGGGGGAATGAATAAACATGCTACCACATCAATATGAAAATCTGTGCTTTACTTGCCATTATTCTGTATTATTCTCATTTCAATTTTTGGGTAAAAATGGATAATTTTTTTAATACACCGCATCACTCTTCAGCAGTAGTAGACTCAACCATTCAATGGAAATAATAAATTGTGTTAGCTATTGACACTTGTCAATACCCAGTAAATAGAACAAAAGCTGTACAACAGAATCTAAAGGAAATGGCTGGGTAAATGTTGGAGATAACAAGTTCCAAGTTGGAATTTGAACTGCATTTCTGATAAACCTATACTCTCACCCAACCAAAATATACAGAAACACCACACATTGGCCCTGACAACAGGTCCACAGCAATACTATATACATCCTCTCTAGAGAGCAATTTACCTTATGTCAGAATGAAGAGAGGTGGGGGGGGGGTGGGGGCTGAACGTATTTTCTTATACATGACAGAGGATTGGATGCAAGTTACATGGAAACGACTGGGAACCAGAATGTTGATCTTAACTCACAATTCGGGACCATTGTGGCCACCCATCCACGCCTCCAGTTAAACCGACATTCTATCCTCTCCCGACCCCCATCAATCAATTTTGTGGTGCACCCGTGCCCGAGCTTCGCGAGGTTCTGCGAGTCACGTATTTCTAGTAATATGTAGTCTATGATATGCCGAGCAATCCATTCAATGGCGCTGCTGAAAATTTCGAAAGTGCGACAGGAACTGACACAACCCATAGGCATGCAGCGGTCGTAATAAGAACTACCCTTCCAACAAATACCTAAAAGAGGGTAATCCACGGGGCGGATGGGTAAGATTCTAAAAGCATTCTTAATATCCGTCTTTGCAAGAAAACACCCAGACCCGTAGCTTTAACCAGGCGGATGCATCTTGAACAGTGGCATAAGACACACTTGTATGTTCAGAGGAAATGCCATCGTTTAAGGAAGAACCCCTTGGAAAGGAAAGCTGAGGAATACGGCGAAACTCGCCAGGGGTTTTCTTAGGCACCAAGCCCAAAGGTGAAATTCGAAAGACTGGAAAGGACGGGAAGGGAAAGGGGCCAGCAAGCCTCTGGGACTCCAACTCCCTCGCAATTTTATGATCCACAGCAGATGGATTTTGCACCGCTGAAAGTAAATTTGGGGCCTGAAATGAATCTCAAGAACCTTCGTAATGTAAAGGAAATCCTTCAGTAAAGCCAGAAATGAGAAACTTAACAATTGAATCAGTGTACCCAGAAAGTAAAAATAAAAGACGCTTACTGTTTACTGGTGTTGGCAAGAGAGGGCTTGGCAGGCCGGGGAAGTGGGTTGGAGTTCCTTTTGAGGCCATGAAAATTACAGCGAATGGCTGGGTGCGCCCCGTAAAGCATGCTTATAAGAACAACCAGGACAATCCACACCTTTGTGGAATTTGTAACAATACCCGGTGGGTACATTTAGTAACCGTCCCGGTTTCGCAGAACTGGGGCCAAGCGATCCGGAATTCATCCTGCTGGAGCCCTGCTGTGACCGAAGCCACAGCTCAAAATTCACTGCACCCCACGGCAAGGTGGAGGACTGGGTTTGGCGTAAGAATCTAAAATTCTCATCGCCAATTCTAAACGCCAATTCTAAACGTCAATTCTGTCCCCGGACTGCCAAGTCTTGTACTTCATGAGGCTAGGGGCCTCTGTGGGGTATCGACTAGTATGAACACCCACAAAAACATGGAAGGCGGTTAACCCCCGGTTAACCATGTATCTATGTTATATATCTTTTTCGGTTTGGTGACCGATTCAAAAGAAAGGGATAGCGAAGAAGTTCCATTCGAATTTTCGTCGAGAATCTTTAGGAAGTCCGTCCGATGTTGGTGGCGACATTTTTACTGAACGGGGGGTTGTACCAAATGATATCTCTGTGGCGATTCTTTCTATCGGAGTTTGGCGGTTCTGATGCGGCTGGCGGTGAAAATGCAAGGCGGTGCTTGTATCCGCTGTCGTTAAGGGCTTTTTGATAGAGTGGAACTGCTTTATCGAATGAATCTTGGTCATATGAAATCTCGGAGAGCCCTTTATTGACGGACTTTGGGATGTTTTTGATGATCTGCGGTGGGTGGTTAGATTTCTTGTGGATGTAAAGTGGGATGTTGTTGGGCTTGGTATAAGGCATGTATGTACCGTTGGAAAGGTTGAGAGTGACGTCGAGGAAATTGACGATTTTTTTGTTGGCTTCAATTGTAATTTTAAGGCCATGCTCACTGAAGATGGTACACAGATCTTTCTTGATTAGCTCTACTTGGCGAGGCGTTGCATTTGTAATTCCGAGGCCGTCATCTCTGTATAAGCCGAAGTTGTTGCCATGTTTCTCTTTGATTTTGTGGAGGAGAAAAGCGCCAACGAGCTCACATGATTCAGCACCGTCATAGCTACCCATGGTGACATCGAAGAGATTAGACGATGCTTTCTTGCCCCATGGCTCACCAGAATTGTAGAGGAGGGATTTTTTGGCATGTAGGATGATGCGCCTTTCATTGTCGGTGATGTTATCGTAGTTAGATGCGAATTCTAGCGCGGCATTTAGAAGGTCGATTGAAATGGATGGATAAAAATCAACTACATCAAAAGCGATGAAGGAGTAGTTTTCCTTGTTGTGTATGCTGTTAAACCAGCTTAAAACAGCTTTAGTGTTTTTCCATTGATTTAATCTGAGCCTGGTAACAATGTTAGTGTTTATTCGGTCAAGGATTTGTTTGCTGATTTTTCCGATCTCAGATTTGGCGGGGTTGATGAGGCGACATGTGGGATTGCTGACAAAGTTGGGTTTGTGATCTTTAAGGGTGATGAAGGCTTCTCGTTTGGCAGTGATATTAACTCGGTCTTCTAGATCAAGTTTTTTGGCAATGCTTTTGGCTTCAACCTCGATAGGGTTCGTGGTGTTTGGGGTCACTTTCTTGTAGGCCTTTGTGATGTTCTTCTGGAGGAGATCATTATAAGTAGATGTGCCCATTTTGTAGAAATTTGTGGTCTTGTCGGCGGGTATTAAAAGCTTATCAGCCGTTTTGATGTTGGTTTCAATGTCTGATGAAAGCTTTTGTTGAAACCAGCACTTGACCTTTCTGAATTTGATGTTTTCCATCATGTTAAGTAATCTCCTCCCCAAATTTGACATAGCTGGAATTTGCGGAGGTGTATTCTTAGAGTTGAAACCAAACGTTTCTTTCTGGTTGCCTTTAGCATCAGGGTTGAGGAAGAAATATGCTTTCCATCTCATCCGTTTACAGAGGTGTTCGGTTTTGTCAATCAGCTTACGGTTGTAATCTTTCTCAGATGGTAGAGGAGTACTCGAACCTTGTTGATTCCATGATAACCATATCAACTTCAACTTCAACTTCAACCAAGTTCAACTGTTCAAATTTGTTCTGTCTTCAGTTCGATCAAACACGCACATGATGGCTCCGTTGTGCGAACAGCCGGATTAAAAACTTGCTCAGTTTCAACTCCAGAAGCTATATGGTGAAATTGTACAGCTTCAATCCGCTTCGAACGATGATTACAACAATGTTGAGGAAAAATCAAACATGTACCATATTTCAGAGCCAATAATTCAGTAGAAGTTTTTTTTTCCTAAACGTGTCCTACTTTGTTCACTTTCGAGCAGTTTTCATTGATTCAGTCAGCTTTGCAATGAAACGCTGCAACACTTCGCAAGGTTTTGGCGCCTTTTTCGTTCAGTCATGTGATCGATTCTTGTTCCGTTTAAATTTCTTTTCTCATTTTTCCCGTTATTTCTTGATTTTTTTTTAATAGTGGTTAAGTTTTTAATAAAACAATTATTCTACTCGGGCTTGCTGGATATCAAATGATTATAACCAACTCGGCGCTACGCGCCTCGTTGGTTATCTATCATTCGATATCCAGCGCGCCCTCGTAGAATAATTGTTAAATATAACAGATGATGAACGGATCAACGGTAGATTTGATTACTATTTAGTTTCGTACTACACAACTTGTGTGCAGCACTCATCAGATAAAATTGCCAAATGCGAATTTACATCTTTACACTGATTTGAAATACACATGCGACCGTTGGAAATATGATAGCTAGAAAAAGTGAACGCTTTTACAAAACAATAGAAAGTGAAAAATTATGAATAAACTCTGTTATTATTGCGTGACAAGAGAAGCTTCAAAATTTAGCATTTTTCAGGAGGAATTTGTTTGCGTGTCTACATGAAGTTATCAGTTCATTTCGTTTGTTCAGAGAGCCTAACTCAGGTTTACAAATAATAAAGTACTTCTCCCAGAGGCATAGATTACATCGATTAGAAGCGGGGTTATATGGGGCAGCTTGCTTTAAAATTCTCTAAGTGACTTTGAACTTCGACTTATTGTCTTTCAAATGCCAGATGTGTTTACTTAGCTCGGTGCTGAACCTTTTGTTTGAATTGGAAAATGAAGTTTTACGGTTTGAGTATCTGGTCTTAAAAGAATTTTCAGTTAGCCCGACGTAGGTTTGGGGAGGGTTGTTGTCGTCTGTCGTGACGGTCGCTTGGTAGATAACCGATTCCTGGAGGCAATTTTCATCCATAGGACACTCAGCTGGTTTTCTGCAGTTGCACGTTTTAGGCGGCACGATCTTTGAGTGCAAAATGGATTTATTATGGCCGTCGATGTCCTGTTTTAGGTTGAACATACAGCTGTAGCTGATCTTAACTGTGTTACAGTTGAAGATCTTATGTAACACATGCTCCTTGGGGAATTCGTCGTCAAGGATCTTGAGAAAGGCTCGACCGACGTTGGTGGCTACATTTTTGCTGTAAGGGGGGTTATACCAAATTATCTCCCTCTTTCGATTCTTTCTTCCAGGGCTTGCGGGCTGGATTGGCGTTTGGGGTGAAAAGGTAAGATGATGTGTGTATCCGCTGTTCTTGAGGGCTTTCTGGTAGATTGGCGCTGCTTTATTGAAAGATTCTTCATCATAAGAAATCTGAGACAGTCGTCTATTACACTCAAACGAAGAAAACGGTGAACAATGAAAATATTTCTGGAATGTTGATTGTGTTTTCACCAATCACATGCGAGACCTTGTAACCGCAGAAAACAAGTGGGTTTCTCAGTCACGAAATCGAGTTGGTTCTCCATTTGTTTTGAAAAAACCTTCATCTTAAATTACAAGAATTTAAATTGTTATTTCTTTTTATCTGAGAGCCACATGCGCTACGGGAGCGAAAAATGTGTGAGTGGTCTTTGGCTTGTTGCGGCTGCATTGTAGCAACGACCGCGGACTGTCAAAAGCGGCGTTCGTTATTCTTCAACAGCCTCGTGTACCGTTGCTAAATTAGAAAATTTGTCATTTTCAAAATGTGCAACTACACGTTATAAAATATGATGCAAGCCCGGCTCGAAGGCACGGATGATTCGGCCTAAATAAATCGAGACAGCTGTGCTGTCAATGAGCGAATTTGGAGAGAGAATATTGCAGTTTTTACTTCAAGGTGAAATATTAAACTGCCGCTTGAGTTGAAATGTCGGAAACACTGATCGTTGTGTCGCTTTGTCGAAAAATTTTATAAGGCAAAAGCACTCAAACCTATTTTCGCTTGCGTAGTGCGTGAGGCTCTCAGATAGAAAGGAATAGCACTTCCAATTTCTGTAAGATAAACTGGTGAAGATTAAACCTTGTCGTCTTTCGAAACAACTCGATTCCGTAACTGAGAACCCATTCGTTTTCTGCGGTTACAAGGTCTCGCATGTGATTGGTCAAAACACACATTCCAGGAATATTTTCAGCGTTCACGGTTTTCTTAATTTGAGTGTAATAGATTGTGGGATGTTGTCGATAAAACGCGGTGGGTGATTAGATTTCTTGTTGACATAGAGCGGTATGTTATTAGGCTTGTTATATGGCATGTGTTTACCACTGGAGAGGTTGAGGATGACATCAAGGAAGTTTACGACCTCTTTGTTGGCTTCGATCAAGGCCATGCTTGCCGAGGATGTTGCATAGGTCTTTCTTGACTTCCTCTGCTTGTCGAGGCGATGCCTGGGTTATTCCAAGGCCGTCGTCTCTGTACAAGCCAAAGTTGTAGCCATGTTTCTCTTTGATGGTGTTCAGGAGGTAGGCGCCAACGAGCTCATGGTAGGCGCCATCGAGCTCATATGTATATCTATATTTATTTATTCATTTTAAAGTTTGTTTGTAATAGAAATAGGAACAAAAACCTCCAAGAAAATTTCTCACAAAGTCCCAAAGAGAAAGAAAAATGAAGAACATAGCCTCAAGATAATGAAAACGAGGAAGGAAAACCCTTCACATAGATTACTCCTGAGGGAACGTAGTCTCGGAGATAAACAAACCAAGAATGTAGCCTCCAAATACATAAAAGAGGAACAAAACATGAAAATAAATTACACCCGAGGAACATTGCCTCAAAAATAAACAAACTGGAGGGACGTAGCCCCGTAAACAAACTCGAGGAACGTAGCCTCAGATATTCTCACGAGGACGTAACCTCGTCAATAAACTCGAGGAACGTAGCCCCAAGATAGCACAATAAGGTACAAAGTCTCAAATAAATTTCTCCATAGGAACGTAGCCTCGGAGATAAAGTTAATTGAACAATAAGAAGCAACTGGCTGACAAAACTGTCGCCACAGCAGCGTAACAAAGGCACAGCGAAACAGCAGTAAAACATATGCAAATTATATAAGCTCAACTAAATGGGGAAAGTGAAAGCAATTAAAATAAACAAAGGCGTAAAGGATGCCGTAAATTGAACAATTAAACAACTATGCATTGAGGCCAACGGATAAACAGGTAGGTCAAAAAGGAAATGAAAAACCGCAATGCGGTGGGGCGAATTCATAGCATGCCTAAAGCTTTCAACATGGCGCCCCGGTAACTCCGATACAACTGATACTGACCAAAGGAATTGACATGAACCCCATCAGATTTGTAAGGAGATCGAGAAGGGCTGTAAAAACCTCTATGTTGCCAGCAAAAATGTTCGAAAGAGCGGGTAATACCACTCGAAGATGCTGGTTAAGCACAGAGACAGATTCGTTAAAATTCGCCGCTCGCGGATAAGACTCGCCACGCGGTATGACTTCGCAAACGCCAACTACGCGGATCGCCATATCCTCCTTCAAGAAGCGAACTAATTCCTCGATCGTTGAGCCCACAACTTCAGGCCGATCTACCGTCAAATCATTAGTCCCGATTTCTAATATGACAATATCGGGAGCAAAAGAAGACACAACAGAAAGGTCACGCTGGCGTAGCTTTGACACAGTGAGACTACCCACCCCATAAAGGCGAACTTTTGCAGTGCCCTGAGGGTGGAAATCCCGACTGGCACGCTCATCAAACGGAACCTCTAAGTCGTCCCGTAATCTCCTGACAAAGGAATGACAACCTCGTCCCCAGGGTCTTCTCGCTTTTCAAAATGGCGGCGGCTCGGGAGAAGACCCTGGCACACAGCAGATCACGTGTCTCCAACGATGATGGAGATGTATTCAAAATGGCGGCTACGGCGAAAAGGGTGAGAAGAACTGGGTACGAGATGCCGAGGTGAAGATAAACAAAATGGCGGAAAAAGCTGAAGTTCAGTTCAAGAAAAAATAGGAAAAACAGACGCAAAAACCCGGCCAGCCTGGCAAAGCCTGGCCAGGCCGGGCTTTCCGGGTTTTTGGCCAAGCTTACCAGGAAAATGCGGCCTGGTAAAGCCTGGCAAACCTGGCCACGGCCAAGTTTTCTTGGCAACCTTGGCCACAAAAGTCCGGCTTTCTCGGCCATGTTAGTTCCAAGGCCAGACTTTCTCGGCAACCTTGGCCAAAAAAAAAAAAACTCGGCTTTCCTGGCCACTAAGATTTTAGCCAGGCTTCCTTGGATTTTCTGGCATTGAAAAGTAGTCGTGAGAAGCCTAGCATTTTTCTCATGGAGTGAAAGTTATTGGTTGTTTTTGCTAATCCCGTCATAAGATCGAGACATCAAAGGAACTCTACTACAGGTCACCACTAGATGTTTTATTTTTAGCATTTTAAATGTCTCTGAAGTTACAATTAAAACTGATTCTTCGGCCAGTCGTATATTAAAAGACTTCACCTTAAAAGATCTGGAACTGAGAAATTTTTAATCGCCTTGAATGTGTAGTAAACTTAAAATTCCTACACTAAAAGTGCTATTAAAAATATTGTGTCCAGTCACGCATTGCATCTTGAGGTATAAGCAGCTATCAAACACAGCTTTAAACAGATTGAGCAAGACGTACGCTGTAAGGATATTTCTTTTTCTGCTTGGAAATTGTGAAAACGAGGCAAAATCCTGTACCCAAAAAAAGCAGTTTACCTTTTGATTGTCAGCGTAAGTTTGCAATGGGAGACAACACCGTGTAACTTTTGATGTGGTCAATGACACAATGCATAACACCTTTTTCAGAATAACAGGCCCGATTCCAAACTTCTCCAAGAAGTCAATTTCTTTAGAGCCACTGTATAAGTCAAAAAATGATTTTTGATCCTTTTCTTGCATTATGTTAGCTTCAAAATCGGAAAGAAAGCGGAGTTTGTTGACGACGAGGTCCATTAGAGCAACCGCCATCTTGAAATTCACAATACATTTCTGAGGAGCCTGGAAACAAATTGGGTTGTTTCGGTCAGCAGCTAGACCACTGCGGGCTCAGTAGTGACCGGTTTTGTTCGGTTTTGGCGCGATTTCTTGTGTTCAGTTCGTGGCTTGAAATGTTTGCGTCTTTTGAGCTTGAAATGAAGAATCAGAGCGGCAAAACGTGGATCAGCTACCCTTTAGGCTGAGGTAAGTTGAAGGCAAATGATAATTTTGAAAGATTGGATTCAAAATTAATGATTATTTTAAGTAAAGATCGACCATGTGCTTCTGAGTTAAGCAGCGTAAATGTTTGCAAATGTTTGAGGATCTGAAGCAGGCAGACAGACGTCCTTTATTAAAGCTTGAGCTTAAATCTGGATACTTTTTTCTACCAGGCTTGTGCACAATTTTTCAAAGTAACTAAGAATGACAGAGGGTTTGAGTCCTTGTTTAAATGCTCAAAGGATCTCCTAAATTGTGAAATGTCTGGAGTAAATGAAACTTGAGCTTACAGGAATGTCAGACAACTCGCCTCCCAGACAATTAGCCCCAGACAATTAGCCCCCAGTCTCTGGACGATTAGCCCCCAATATTAAAACACCTTTTTCAATTTAGATTTTAGACAAAATATTTTTTATGCTCACACACATGTAAGATGAGGGTTCTGGCGCACCTTATTTATTTTGCCGAATCTCGTCTCAGGGAGACTCGATTCGGCTAAAATAAGGTGCGCCAGAACACCTCATCTTTCATGTGTGTGAGTGTAAAATAAAGCAAACAGCATAAAAACGAAGCGCGTGACGCCGCGGTCCAGTGAAGAGGATGTGTCACAGAAAATATTTTCTATTTAAGAAATGTCTGCACTGATTATATACAAAAGTGCACCAGAATTATTTCCTATTGAACAAGTATCATCACAAGTATATACACCAAAATGGCAGCCGCAAGATATTCGTCCGATGTTCTGTAAATGTTTTACGGTCCAATACCGGAGGAAAACATAAACTTGCCTCAACCGTTAGAACCAGATCAGGTTGTATTATATGACAGGTTTATATTATCCCAAACTAATTTCCAGGACTGGCTTCGTATTTGGAGAATGGCTGTTTCTGAAGAAAATCCTAACAATAAAGATCTTTTAGTTTTTGCAAGGGAAACGAAAGGAAAGTTTACTGATTTGGTTGAAAACGAAATCCAAAAATTAAAAAGCGTAAAAGTAAGTTTTGGGTTGCAAGTAGAGTTTTCAATAGAGAGAGACGGTGAAACACAGTACATGGAACATTTTTTTCGAGAAAATGAACCACACGTTTTCAACAGAAATGACGAGGACCAGATAAAAATAGAATTCGACAGATTTGTTGAAAGAATAAAGGGTGAAATAGAGTCTTGGTCAGAGCGGGGCTCTGGATGGGTTCTTGAAAGAATAATGGTAGCGTACGTGAATGTTGCACGCTATCAGCCACTGCGCGGAGGAACCTATTTACCTCTTCCAACTAATCTAGCAAAAAAGAAGGCAGTAATTAACGTGAAAAACAGAGACAACGAATGTTTGAAGTGGTCGCTCAGAGCTGCTTTATTCCCCCCAAAAGATGGAAAGGACCCGCAAAGACCTAACAAATATCCTGTTAACGATGGTATAAACTACGAAGGAATCGATTTCCCAACACCGGTAAAACATATAGACAAGCTTGAGGCTAAAAACAAAAACCTCGCAATAAACGTATTTGGCTGGGAAAATAATTGTGTGGTAGTACACAGGATAAGCAGAAAAGCAGCAGAGGTGCCTCGGATAAACCTGATGTTAATTGAGTCGGGGATAATGCAACACTATTGTTATGTAAAACGGGTGAGCGCTTTGCTCTTCGATCAGACCAAAAACAGCAACACAAAACACTACTGCATGATGTGCTTAACAGGTTTCACAAGAGCGGACTTGCTGGAAAATCACAAAAAATATTGCAACGGAGTGAACGGCAGGCCCACAAGGATTGAGATGCCGGAAGAGGGGAAAAACACCCTTTCTTTCCAAAATCATCACAAACAGATGAAGGTGCAATACGTGATATATGCTGACTTTGAGGCTTTGGTCAGAAAGATTCCAGGCTGTGAGATTGGGCCAGAGAGCAAGAAAAAAAGCTACACAGAGAAGACCGAATGGCATGAGGCATGCGGGTATTCTTACATGGCTGTGAGAATCGACGGTGAACTTTCAGGGTCAAAGGTTTACAGGGGCGAAAACGCGGTTGGAACGTTTTTAAGTGACATTCTGCAGGAAGAGGTGAAAATAAGAGACAGTTTAGCAGAAAAAAAGCCGATTGTGATGGAGTCTGAAGACTGGGTAAAATTCAAAAATGCAACTGATTGCCATATTTGTAACAAACGTTTGATAAAAGATGAATTCTTAGACTCTTTACTGGTTTGGAGCATAGAAGGCGGTGAAGGCAGTGAAAAATGCAGTTATAGGGGTCAATGGCACAAAAAATGTTTTTACAGAGCACAGAAAGAGCAACAATGGGGAATTCTTAGGCTAAAAAAATTAACTGACAAAAAAGACCAGTTGGAAGCACAATTACAGGAAAATTGTAAGTTCTGTGGAAACCCTTTACTTCAGAAAAACTTCATAGACGCAGTAAAAGATCACTGCCACATAACGGGTAGGTACCGCGGAGCCGCGCATAACGAATGCAATCTGAAACTGCGTATAAACCCTAAGACGTACCAAATACCAGTTGCATTCCACAACTTGAGGGGTTACGACGCACACCATTTAATGCAAGCGATGTCACAGCTGCAGAAAGAGGTGAAATGCGTCGTCAACAACATGGAGAAATATATAACATTTTCAGTCGGAGGTCTGCGTTTCATCGACAGCTTGAACTTTTTGCAAGGAAGCCTTGATTCACTTGTAAGCGCAACACCAAAGGAGTCATTGAAAATAACATCAACCATTTCAAAAGGCAGCGACCTGCTTTACAAAAAAGGGATCTACCCTTACGAGTACATGGACTCATGGGGGAGATTTAGCGAGACAAGGCTTCCGGACAAAGAGAAGTTTTACAGCAAGCTGAACGACGAGCACATAACAGACGAAGAGTATGCGCACGCGAAGACTGTTTGGGATGCTTTTGAATGCAAAACGCTGGGCGATTATCACGATCTTTACGTGAAAACAGATGTCGCCCTGCTGGCAGATGTTTTTGAGAACTTCCGAAACCTGTGCCAAGAGCAGTACGGGTTAGATCCGGCTCATTATTACACGTCGCCAGGCCTCTCCTGGGACGCGCTCTTGAAAAAGACGGGGGTCGAGCTTGATTTATTCACAGACCTTGAAATGCATCTCTTCGTGGAAAGGGGAATGCGGGGTGGAATCTCCATGGTAAGCAAGAGATACGCTAAGGCAAACAACCCGCTAGTACCGGACTATGACCCCAGCAAACCGAACAAATACATCATGTATCTCGACGCGAACAACCTTTACGGATGGGCAATGGGCAAGCCACTCCCGAAAAGAGATTTTAAATGGAAACGTGTTATGCCCACTGAGGAAGATATCATTAAGAAAAAAGAAAACGCAAAGAATGGATGGATTCTTGAGGTGGATCTTGAATATCCAGCAGAACTGCATGAGCAACACAACAGCTATCCCCTTGCGCCGGAGAAAAAGGTCGTGAAAAAATAATGTATGTCGGACTACCAAAAGAGGTTGATGAAAGACCTGGATCTGAAACCGCCGGACAGCGAGAAGCTGCTGCTGACACTTGAGGACAAAAGCAACTATGTCGTGCATTACAGAAACTTGCAGTTTTATCTGAAGCAGGGCATGAAACTGAAGCGCGTGCACAGGGTGTTGGAGTTCGAACAAGAATGCTGGATGGAGCCGTACATCCGGATGAATACAGAATTCAGGAAAAACGCAAAGAGCGACTTTGAAAAGACATTTTACAAGCTCATGAATAACTCAGTTTTCGGCAAAACCATGGAAAACCTGCGTAACCGTGTTGACATAAAAATAGTGAGAAGCAATGAGACAGACAAAATAAGGAAATTGGTTGCCAGCCCTTTGTACTCAAGGCATGTTATGTTTTCAAACGACCTGTTCGGAATCCACATGCGCAAAAGCCGGCTGCTGCTCAACAAGCCCGTCTACACGGGAATGACCATCCTTGACAACAGCAAGATCTTGATGTACGACTTTTTCTACAACAAACTAAAAAAGCAATACGGACCAAAGTGCGAGCTCTTGTACACAGACACCGACAGCCTTCTGCTTGAGATTGAAACGGATGACGTCTACAAAGAAATCGAAACAAACAAAATTTTTTATGATACAAACAACTACCCGAAGGAGCATCCACTTTACTCAAATGTCAACAAAAAGGTTTTGGGCAAAATGAAAGACGAATGTGCCGGAACCCCCATAGCAGAGTGTGTGTGTCTGAGACAGAAAATGTACTCTATCTTGAAGGCAGACGAAAAAAATATCAAAAAAGCAAAGGGTGTAAAAAAGAGTGTTGTAAAGAAACGAATAATGCATGAACAGTACAAGGAAACGCTTTTTGGTACGGAGCAGCTATGGCATGGAATGAACATTCTTCGAAGCGAGGGACATGAGATCTATGGCATGCATCTAAACAAAATTTCGCTTTCGCCATTTGATTCAAAGCGATGGATAGGTGACGACGGTATCCATACAAACCTTACGGGTGCACCAACATTCCAATATGGCCTACATTGACAGATGATGAACTTATAGAGTTAGATGCTGAAGTTTTAAAGTTGCTCGGGGGGTAACTGTGTGTTTGGAGGGACAACCAGCAGTTCTTCACGCACGAAACCGCGCTTGGGACCGTCGTGCAAATAGTAGAGAACGGGTTGATTTGGTTTGGTAAAAGATCTTTCAATGCTGTAAACTTTCAAAGACCAGATTGGATCTGTAGCTCTTTTTACACCACCTTCAAGCTCGCCAGGTTGGTAGAGATAGCGCACATTAACGAGAGAGGCGAGCTTTTTTTCCCTTTGCCCAACAGGTCTCGAATAAGGTGTCGATGGCTTTGCAGAAACATCTTTTTCCTTAATGGCAACGGCGGGTTTCTTGCCGGTAAGGCTTGTTACCTCGTCCTTCAGAGCGGCAACAACTTGAGGAAGCCTTTTCACCCACGCAGTAGACCGCTGACCCTCAGGGAGGCGCATTTCAACCCCATATTGGTGTCCAAACAGTCGTTCAGCCAGGGTGCGGTTGAATCTTTCAACGATTGCTTGATCACGGTGAATATCCACACGGCCGCGTCTAACCTCGACATTATGTTTCGAAAGAAGTTGGTTCACAGCGCCCATAAACTCACGACCAGGATCGACCTGAAGCAGTTTCAGCCACTTCAAAGAACCACGACTATAAATCCGTTCCAGAGCAGCTGCGACTTCTTTAGCCTCTTTTGTGGTCAACGGTTCGGCCTCTTTGTATCGAGAGGCCACATCTACCACCGTGAGAGCATATTTAAAAGTTTTACGGGAGCGTGGTGGGCCATCGTGTGGGAGATACAGAAGATCGGCTTGGTGAACTTTGTTTGGAACAGGAACATCAAATTTCGGTCTTGGAATGTAACGTGGGGCCAAATTGCTTGCTTCATCAACCAGTTTTGAGCCACATCTTCCGAAACTTTCGCTGCCTGGGCTAATTTCTTAATTGCTGCAAACCCTTTCCAATACCCTTGTGGGCTGTAGTAAATTTTTGACAACTTATTGAAAATACGCGAGCTCATTGTATACCATACACAATAAAAAATGAACGACCCGTTTGGTTGTTTGCAAGGTGAGAAATTTCGTCGAAAATGATTCAAGAAATGTTGCAAAAGAAAAGAAATGAAATAAGCCTGTTATCAAAAAAGATTAATCGTTGTCCTTCATGCGAGGAGCAAATAGTTTATGTGGTGAATGAGTTATGTCGTGTATGTCCAAAATGTGGTAGAGTGATTGAATGTGATGATGATGAACAGTTTCAAGAAGAAAATCGGGAAAGAAGTTCCACTGCGCCCCCTTTGACTAATTTTCATTTAAAAAATATTTTAAGAAAATGGAACATTAACAAAGTGTTTTCTTCCAGCGAGATAGATTTTCTTGGTAACGTTATTGCTCAATTTCAGGGGATAACCGGCAAGTCAGTGAACTACCCCTGTTTTCTGTACAATTATTTTGAAATAGTACCTTCTGAATGCTGGCCCAACAAAAAAGAAATTATGGAATCTATTTCTCATCACCTTCCAAAAACCTTAGCAAGCAGGCGGCGCGCAAAACAGGAGTTTGATAAATGGTTGTTGAAAATTAATCAAGGTTCTTCATAAACATTTTCATATTTGCCAGTTTTCGGATTTTTCACCAAACGCATGACAGTACCCTTTTTTGGATGAGTCCAAAATTTCTTGCTTGTGACACCAGTTGGTCCTGTGAAAGCATTTTTCGCAATATCACCTTTCCAATACCGATCGAATACAGGTTTTGTGGAAGGAATCATTTTTTTTGTCAAAGTTTCAGCAAATTTCACTACTTCCAATGGTTTATCCAAAACACCAGTCCCCTTTTGTTGTTTCAAACCCAACCCTAACTTTTGCTTAGCATCGATTGCATTTCTTGCAGCCGCATGACCCCACTGCCTCTGTTTGTAAGGAACTGCGTCAAGAGACTTCACCATTTTTTTATCCGCTTTGTGTTTGCATTTTTTGAGATTTTCACCGTATTTTTTTCACGGTTGGAACAAACATCATAATCAACATCATGTTGCATAGCAATCGCGTCTGTTGTACCTGTCGGTTTCTGATATATTTCCAAGATTTCTCCAGTTTCTGGATCGTATTTCACCTGCTTTTCAAGAGGGTTGTATGGTCCTGTAAAATTATGCCCTGGTAATGTCCAACCCTTTTTTGGTTTCGGAAATTTTCCAATTGCTGCACGTGTATCAATACCACTGCCCTCCGCAAGGGAGGGCTGACCTAGTTTCCTGGCATAAAACTTGTTTTTGTTATTCCGCAACTAGCGCATTTTGCTTTCAAGAGTTTTTGATTGTTCTTTGTGATTACAACTTTTTCGGTCCCCTGTACATTGGGTGTATCACGTTTTTCTTTCACACAGTACACTTCCATTGTATATATATTTTATGAAAAATAATTTTTCACTATTTCCTCGTTTTTAAGTAAATCGTTGGAGAACATTTTCAAAATATCGGTAAAGTTTGTGCCTTTATTTCTTTCATTTAAAAAGAGAAAGCAGTAATAACCACATCTCACACTTTGTTCCCATTGAATTTGGTTATCGTTTCTGAAAAAATGTGTCATCCCGTGCATTGACATTTCTTTTTCCCATTCCAAAGGTGGTGGAAGCCCAAATGAATCGAAATACTCGTAAGTACCATTTTTGGCAGACCAACAACATACCCAGTGAGTGCCCAAACTTCCAAAATCATCCAAGTTGATAATACATGGAGAATGAAACAAAGGTTTTGTTTCGTTTCTGCTAAAAATACCTTTGATCGGTATTCGTAAAAAGTTGCACCATTTTCTCAAGTCAATGTTGGATAGAGGTTTATCTTCAAATTTCAGTTTTTTTAAAATGATAATAATCATCCCAAGTTCCGAAAAAAGGTGGAGGTTGAATTTGCATTCCTTTACCTTTAGGAGGTGGTATAGATGGTGATCGTCTTGTTCGTGGTGGTGGTGGTGGTTGCGTTTGCATACCTTTTCCGATCATTTTTCGAACTAAATCAAGAGCTAAAGGTACTCCAATAGACGCCAACATACCAAAGAAGCCACAATATTGTGCACCGCCTCCTTTCACCAAACCTTTTCCAACAAGATACTGTTCTGCCGCCTTTTTCTGAGTAGGAGTCATTCGCTGGACAAGTTTATAAAGCTCAATTTCCTTCGGCCCAAAACCCTTTCCGAATATATTTTTTAGCACCTTTTCAGCGCCAAAACTTAAACCTACACTTGCTAATGCTCCAAGGGCTGGTTTTATCAAAGGTCGTGCCAAACCTAGCATAGCAGAAAACAAACTTCCACCACGCTGCGCAGTATTTCGAATCTGAGTTTGGCTTAATCGTATTTCCATTCCTTTGCCTGCCGCTGTGGTTTTTTTCAGTCGCGAGATTTGAGTATCAGTGAGAAGAAGTTCGTCACCGCGCCCAATTTGACCTGGTTTAACTCTCAGAGTAACAGACATCTTCGAAACATAAGCTTTTTGAAGTTTCTTTTTCTGACCATCAGTCAATGCGATTTTATATGGATGATAAGTTGTGCTCATCGTGCGTGTATATTATATTCAGAATTTTCTAATTTTTTCTAGACAACAACAAGCTCATTACCAAGTGTTTCTAAAACAAATTCTTCTTCATTTATAACATATGCGTATATAATGTATTGAAGGTTCGCTGTTTCGTTTAATTCGTATTCAAAAGTAAGATTAAGGGGATCATTTGTCATAAATTTTTCATTATTTCTTAGATCGAAGTGAATGATTGGGTATAAACTCTCGAAGTTTGCAATCTTTAGCTGAACACCGCTGTTGTAATCATAATTTCTGTAACTATAATTTATCAAATGTTCGTAAATTCTCAATTTGTTTTTGTCTGAGAAATAAACCACAGGGTAAAAATTTTCACCATAATTTAGTCGACATCTCGTTAATTTTGCCGAGTTATCACCATCGATATTAAATGTGTCAAAAAAGTAGGGGTTTTGCGTGTAAGAATTTTTTTTACGATATTGTTGAAGAAACATGAAGACATGTTTTACATTTTTAATTGCAGATGTAAACGAACACGTACCACCAGTATCAGTTCTTGGGGAGCTTTCCATAATTCGTTCTTTCAAGAATTTGATTTTTTTTGTTTTTAAAATTTTTCGTTTACAAATTTTTACCCTTCACCGTGGAAAGATAGTTGTGGAACCCACAACTCAAATTTTTTAACAACAATTCTTCGAGCTGTTCCATCGTTTTGGTAAATAAGTTCTTTATCGTCTTGTAGAGTAATTTCAAACTCAATTTTCATTGGTGGTAAAAGAGTTTCGGAAAGATTTTCGAAAAATGAGTATCTGTTTAAAGGAATTTTTGTCTCAACTATCTTTCCACCATTTGAAAGAAGAGCTCTTGAACGCATTCCAAGGTTAGTCGCATTTGCATCAGTAACTGTGGTTTCGTCAAGGTCAAGATACCAAAATTTATCTTTTGCCACAGTTCCCGAATAATCGTTTGAATAGTCAAGCAGATTTTTAATGAAAATGCCTTGTGGATATTGTTAGACTCAGAAAGTGTTGTCGCCGCTGATGAAACTCTCATGTTTTTGATTAATGAAAAAGAACCATTTATCGGAGCAGATTCAGTGTCAGCTACAAAGTTACCTCCATTTACATTCGCTTCAAACTTAAAATGAACTAAGAAATAAGCTTTGTACCAGTCATAAAAATGGTTTCTGTCTTCCATTACGAATTTATAACCAATTTTTTCTTGTGCTTGATTATTCCCAGGGTCTATTAATTTTTTTTCACATTCAATACGAATATCTTCTGATCTTTTAAGGAATTGTGGAGTTCTGAACATATTGCCAGAGTTATATTAAAAGAAAAAATTTTTTTCTTTGAATAAATTTCTTTTGCCAAAATTCGATTTAATTTCACAAGAGCGTCTGATTTTTTTTGTGTCTTGTTTTGTAAAATATTTGCAAGTTTCTTTTTTGCATCCTGAGACAACTGTCTTTGTTTATTTAGCTCTTGCAGTATTTTTCGTATTTGTTTCGAACCTTTTTCAACAGCAAGTTCACCAACTCTCTGTCCCGCTTTTTCAGCAATTGTTTTTGTGGCTTTTTCGGTAGTTTTTTTTGCCACGTTCTTTACATTGTTTTTGAATACTTTACCGATGGTCATGAAGGTGTCACGGATCACACCCGACCCTTTGTGTTTATATCGATAACGTCCGGTGTTTTGGTCAAAGAATCTTGCCCACTCGCTCGGATGATTCATAACTGTATATGTATACCAAAAAAATCCTTACTCTTTTTCAATTATTAAACTAATTGCAATATCTGTCCCGTTGAGATCCAGAATGTTGTTTCTTCCATCTGTCACCCGAACCCTTATTGCATCAATATAATTTTTATTCACAGGTTGCCACTCAAGCCGGCGCGGCTCTTTTCGAAATGGATAGCTAACCCGAAGATCTGATGTTGAGAAACTGTATAACACATCGCTTGGAACATTTTTTGCTCGGCGTTTGATAAGATCGCAGTGCAAATATACCCAATCAACACGTCTTGTGATATTTGGAACTTCCTTTCCGACAACATCTCCACTCAAAGTACTTTTACCATAACCAAGCAATTCACCAAAATTTCCTTGAGACTAGTCAAGCTCATAATCGTTATGTACCAAAGTTACAACCCTATAAATTGACATATCGAAATATATTGTGAAAATGTAATCACTGTCTTTTTTTGTTGGATCTACTTTACCGGTGTGATGCTGAATAAATGTGTTGGTTCTTTTATAATCATACATCCCATTCCGAAAAGTTAAGGTCTTCCACGCTTGTTCTGTTTTTTTCTTCCAACGAATTTCATTGTTATTATAACGAGAATCGATGTTATTCCATGAGTAACTCATTGTGATAAATCTGTTAAAAGCAGCTTTATATTTTCCTTCGCCCAAGTCGATAGGGGGATAAAAATTCACTGTAAAATCGTGTGAAACATTCCGTTCTCCACCTATTTCTAGTTTTGCGAGGCTCGAGTCAAGCAGTATGTCAAAGCTCATTATTGTTTTATATAATCAGAAATAATTTTTTTCTTTTGCTTTTTATTGATTGTGCCGAGTTCAACAAGTGAATCAAGCAGATATAATACCTGATTTTTTAGTTTTATTGAGCTATTTCCTGCTTTTATCGATCCTAAGCTCAAATGAAGTTGGTCGATCAATTTTTCAGCTTCATCAGCGATGCCACTTCCTTCGGTTTCCCCCCAATCCTGTTCATAAGAGTCATCTTCATTGTCAGAAAGTTCAAAAGCATGTCTTCGGCTCATGACAGCTTTTTCAAGAGGGGTTTGAACAGTTTCTTTTTTTTCTTGTTTTTTAGGTGGTTTCAATTTCGCCTTTTTTCTTGTAATTGTGTTAATAAAGGTTGTTTCCTTTTAAGTAACTTTTCTGCATGTTCTTGATGTGCCTAATTGTTTCAAGTTTAAATGCCTCAGCTTCTAGTTCTTCCACATTATATCCATAGTATTTAGATCCTTTACTTTTTACTTTGTAAGTTGGATCACTTCCAAATTTAGCAAGAATACTTTTAACATTTCTAAGCCGCTTTGATGTTTCTTCCCTCGTTTCATCTTTGGAAGTTCCCGGCATAACAGTTTCTTCCATCAAAGGTGGAGGTGGTAATGGAAAACCATCAAATTCTTGATATGGGGGTGGTTGTGATGTTGGTACTATAGGTGTCGTGGGTGTTGTAGGTGTTGTTGGTGGTGATGGTGCTGGAGTTGGTGCATCCGGTCTGAATTCATCACCAAACGGGTTGATTTCGTCAAATTCATCCATTGTGTAATCAGGAACTTCCTGCTCCTCTTCTTTTTCTTCTTCTTCTTCTTCTTCTTCTTCTTCTTCTACATTGTCGCTGCTTTTTTCATCAAGCCTTTTTGCGATTGGTTTAAAAAGTTCTTCTCCTGAAAGCTGACCAAACTCTTTGTTTATTTTATCCATTCTGAATTTTTGGTGAATTTCTTCTGTTTGTTTATCCAACAGCGTTTTTTCTTCAGCCAACTGACGCCATTTTTTTACTGACATTTCCAGCGTGAATATATAGAAGAGCAAAAAAAATGAAGATTCCAAATTATGACCCAGGTTTTTTCAAGAGTGACTACAAGCAAGGTCACCCTTGTATGCCAGCAGATGTTTTTCGGATGTTAATTTGTGGACCCAGTAATTCTGGCAAAACAAACATATTACTGCATATGCCTTATGAGTTGTTGGAGTTTGATAAAATTTACCTCTTTTCAAAAAACCTGCACCAGAATAAATATCAGAATCTTTTGCAGAATTTTGCTGAAAAAATCAACCCCAAGGTTGGTTATAAGGTTATTGAGGCTCATGGTGATGAAATCATTCCACTCGAAGAGCTTCCTCCGGTGGACAACCAAAAAATAGTTGTTTTTGATGATCTTGTTTGTGAAAGCAACCAAAACAGCATCATAAATTATTTTATCAACGGGCGGCACAGAAACTGCTGCGTTATTTACCTCACTCAAACCTTCTATAAGGTGCTGAAAAACATCCGTGATAACTGCAGCCATTTTTGTATTTTCAGATTTCTTCCAAGAGAAAACAAACGGATTGCAGACGAGGTAGGTGTGGATCATAGCGCTTTGGATCGCGCCACCGATAAAGAATATTCTTTTTTTTACTATGACAAACCCCAAAAATTAATTTAAAAAATTTTTGATGAAGATATATAATGGGGTACATTAACAGCCAAATAGGTGGAACTAGCCCAACGGTGAGTAAAAATGTAAAAGAGGGTCCACCTGGTCCAGGGGGTCCTCCTGGCCCCGAGGGTCCTCCTGGTCCTGAGGGTCCTCCTGGTCCGAAGGGTGACAAAGGTCCTAATGGACCAAGGGGTGAAAAAGGTGCCACAGGACCACAAGGTCAGAAGGGGGCACAAGGAGCACAAGGTTTAAAAGGCGACAAAGGTGATCAAGGTGATAAAGGTGAAAAAGGTGACAAAGGTGATAAAGGTGATCCTGGATCTCAGGGTAGTGTCTCAGGGTAGTGTTCTGCTGATATTGACATGCAAAATAAGTACGATATTTTGCGATTAAAAAGCAACCCTTATCTTGTCCACGGTGATCTGACAAAGGTAGTAAACTATCAGGACACGAGAAATATCTTTCTTTCAAAAAAGGAAGGCGGAAAAATGGAAGCAAAGCATTGATATGAACAATAATACAATCTACAACGTAAAAGACCCAGTACAGGCAGACCAAGCCACAAACAAAAAATATGTCGATAATCAGCTTGTGAAAAAATTGGATAAAGAAGCTGATATTGATATGAAAAATAAATCGATTGTAAATCTCAAATTTCCATCAAACCAAAAAGACGCCACAAGTGTAGAATTTGTTAATAAAAGAATTACTGAAACACAAAAAGAATATCTTAAAAATGATGGCACAAAAAGTATGACTGGAAACTTGAATTTAAATAACAATAAAAATTATTAACTTACAAACCGATTACAAAGATTCGAAATCCGCAGTTAATGTTAATTTTATGCAAAATGAAATAACAACTATGAGAGATCTTGTCACTCAAAAAATTCATGAATCTCAGATCATTAACTCGGGACAAAAAAGGGACGCCTTCAGATACTTGATGGAAGACACTGATGAATCTTCGAGTGAAAACAATATCGAGGTTTTGGGTATTAACGATTTTCCCAATTCTCCACATCAAATTAATAAAAAAGCTTACCAACTTAAACTCTTGTTTGAAAAAGGCTCACCCAACCAGTACCGATCACGCCTCGGTTTTAACCTATATAAACTTCCGGTCGGTTATTACACAATGGTCGTTGAATGGTCTCCTCCAGAAATGAGTGAGATAAGTGTTACACCACAAGGCACTACGATTTCAATTTCTAATTATGCAACCAAAACATTCGAGAAGTACACCAAAACAGTTATCAATTTCCACAGATGGGGTAGCTCACCCCCACATTTTCTTTATCTTGATCTGCACGGTACAGTTAGTAATCCATCATTTTTAACAATTGGTCATCTAATTGTTTATGGTGTTAAAGAAACAATTTCAAACGTTAATCCAAGTGTCTATGACACCGCTTTTGTTATTGAAAATGGAAAAATGGTAATGGAAACAGATCTTTCTTTAAACGGACATAATTTGAGTGGTTCCGTTCATTATATACATGGACGTTTAAATACCAAAAATGGGCGCAAATTTTTATTAAATGGTTGGGATAAAATAATCATTCCAAATTTTAGCCACATATTAACTATGAAAGCGCTCTATTTCAACCTCAAAAGACAATATAAGCCTATTTCTTTAAAAGTAAAACATAGTTTTCATTTAACTCAATCAATCACTTACACTTCAACCAAAGCAACTCAATAACAGACAATAAGTATTAATTTAGTACTGGCGTCTGGTCTTATGGCTGTGGAATTGACGGGTGTATCAAATGAGGAAATATTACTATTGATTGAATATAGAGTGCCATAAACATTTTACATTTATTATATAGCACAATGTAAGACATTTTCGAATTCAACCATATCGACCAAACACTTTCTACAGAGAAGGTTAAAATTCTGAAAAATTTATATGCTTATTACCATAAGAAACATTATGGCTATGAAAAGTTGCACCGCGGTTTTCGAAGAAAAAATTTTGTTTGTAATCTTTCAGCTGGAAAGTTAATTATTAGTGCCGCAGTAGCCGGAGGAATTACATTGAACCCTATTGTCATAGCAACTTTAACTGGTGTTGGTCTTACTTTGAAAGCAGTGGCAGGCCTTAAGAAATGTGATAAGAAGACAGAACCAGCAAATTTTGCCCGTATCGAATACCAAAAAATCCTTGATGAGATTCGCTTTTTCCTCAGAGGCGAAGCTTTCGACGAAAAGGTCTTTCTTGATAGATTGAAAATGATAGATAATTTCGTCACTGATCATTGTATGGAAATTCCACTATTTGTTCAAAGAAAGTATGAAAAAAAATACACTCAATTATAGATTTTCAAAGTAATTATATATCTTTCGAAATGATTGTAACTTTGCAAGCTATTTACTGTTACTTAATTGAACTTCTCACGCCCCCCAAAATTTTGCAAATACGCTTTATCACTCGTGAGTGTGTTTCAAAAATATTGTTACCAACCCGTGATGAAGATGGCTACCCAATTTCAGGCCAAGATGTGGTTCCATAATACGATTTTCATCTCTAAGTTGACAACTTCACCAACAGAGTCACAATTAATTTTTGACTGAAACGTTACAAAAAAATGTGACGCTTTTGATTGGCTACAAACACATGAGCTCCACGTGATATTACATAATCCAGTGTCAAGGTCAAACTAAAAATAAAAAACACGTGAGACAAAGCGTGATAGCGCGCGTGAGTAAAAGGCATTCCGAAAGGTTCTGGAAATTCTGAACGGTGCGAGAAAAAAAAGTCAGACAGAATTCTGCACCTTTCGGAATTTAAAATTTTTTTCGAATTTAACAGCACCTTTCAGAATTTCCGGCACCCTTCGGAATTGCCGTCACCTTTTGATATGTGTTCCGCTTCACAAAAAAAGAACACCCCTATTAAACAAATATATCTTCCAATGTATCTTACTATGGATGTCTGTACAGATCAAAAAGCGATCTCACAAGACTGCCCAACAAAGGATGTATTTATAAATCAACAAGAAATCTTACAAGACTGCCTAAAAGAAGATGTATATTCAGATCAACAAGAGATCTAAGAAGAATGGCCAACTAAAGAAAGTTTTAAAAGAAGAGAAATTTTAAAATGGAGAAATATTTCAGATGATGTATACGAAATTAAAAAAGTTTCACACCGGGTAAGTAAATATGGGATTTCAGCTATTTTAACTTTAAAAACAAAAAATGGAGATGAGTTTCTTGTATGGGCTCCTAAACGTCTTGCTGAAGATCTAGAAGATGAATCTTATCCATTTGTTTATAAAATAGGTCTCAAAACGTCTGCTGATGGAAATGAATATTTTGATTATGAATTAATGTAAGCAACAGAGACCACAATATAGTAAAATAATAGCGTCTGCATTCCTGAAGGCTTGAAAAATTTTAAGACCAAGAGTTATTTTTCAGGATGAGTGATTTAAGAAGTTTCACTGTAGTTTTTCAAACTTGACTTTTTCCCTCCCAAAAACTGTCTAACGCGTTAGTCAGACAATTGAAAGCCAAACACTGTCTAACGCGTTAGACAGACAATTGAAAGCGTCTATATTTATATTCTGTTGCTAAGGGGGTTTTCCCTTCAATGTTTGTACAAGAATATAAATTACGTCATTGTCTGTGAGTTTCACCAGACCGCGAAGTCGCGCGCCGTAAACACAACTTAATGGCTGTGGTCCTCTTCCCATATATCAGTGCAATAATTAACTAGAGTTATATCCAAGATCGGAACAGAGATGGTTAGTTCATGTAAGATTTCTTCTTGTTTATAATAAGGGTAACAACACCCTCCACAACAACAATGCATACAGGCTACACACACCAGAATATGGACAAGCCGCTGCCTTTCAGGACAGAAAGGTTGTATTAAAAGCTCGTCGTGAACCAAGTTCCAACCCAAAGCTTCTCGCTCTCTCAGTTTTATAGAGACGTAATGTTTGTAAATTATCTCACGTAGCTCAGAAGGTAAGTTTTGTATTGCTTCAATAACCTGACAGTTGTTGAATCCGGTAGCCATCAAATTTGACTCACAAATATTTAATCAATTATAAATTTTTTGTGTGTGTGTTCTTTTTTTTTATGCTGGGTGGTTTATTTCGGTTATAAAGTAGTATATCATGTATTGAATGAATACTACCTGATTCTCAGCGGTTTATTTTCGAATTTTAATTTGTTATATGCGCTGTGCCAGTCGTAAGTATCAGAGCAAATCTTTACTAAAGGTATATTCTCGATCGGAGGAGTGTACAACAGTTTATGTTTGATTCCTTGCTTAAAACAAGGGTAACAAAGACCTTCCCAGCGACAGTCATTATACTCTAAGCATATAATTATACGCACAAGTTGATGCCTGTTATGACAGAAAGGTTGTTTTAAAAGCTCATTGTGTATCTCTTTCCAGTACGAATATCTTGCGGCTGCCATTTTGGTGTATATACTTGTGATGATACTTGTTCAATAGGAAATAATTCTGGCGCACTTTTGTATATAATCAGTGCAGACATTTCTTAAATAGAAAATATTTTCTGTGATACATCCTCTTCACTGGACCGCGAAGTCACGCGCTTCGTTTTTATGCTGTTTGCTTTATTTTACACTCACACACATGTAAGATGAGGTGTTCTGGCGCACCTTATTTTAGCCGAATCGAGTCTCCCTGAGACGAGATTCGGCAAAATAAATAAGGTGCGCCAGAACCCTCATTTTACATGTGTGTTGCTCAGTTCTTACTGTTTTTGTTTTATATTTTGAAGCATTCCGCTAATAAGCAAAGTCCAAAACAAACCAAGCATGTTGAGATCTAGAAAATTCGATCTGTTGGTCATTGACTTTGGTAGGGTTGGTGGCTCCTAAAAGAGCCGTTGGTTTTATTTTTTTGTTAATCTTGTTAATCTTACAGAGGATTAACTAAATGGGAGCAGGCCTCCAACAATTGCTTCGTGTTCTTGTGGCCTTCTTCGTGCTGTTTCCACAGGTCAAATAGTCTTCGCTGCATTTTCCTGTACGATGTCCTCTGGTGTCTTCGCAGCCTTCTGTCTGATACGAGTCTAATCTGGAGTGAGACCAGCGACGATTCTTTATGTAGGAGCTGAATCAGTACGTACAGGGGCAGCTGCGATCTTCCTTTTGCGCGTCTGTTGAGGCCGTTGTGCCATCCTTCAAGGTCGTTATTGGTCCTCACCGCTTCCATGAAAACGCTCCAGGTGGCTGGGGGGGAAGGTCTGGCTGGTAATCTAGTTGTCTTCTACTTAGCTAGTGAATTTCTGCAGCGATTCGACGGTCGCTCGTCGCTGGAGCCGATAGAACCTCTTCTTGATTTTTTCCGCCGGAAGGAACGGTAACGCCATCAGTTTTCTGATGTATTCGTGGGTGCCGCGGTCTTGAGTGTAAGCCTCCTGAAGGCCAAGCTCTTGTACCTATAGTAGAAATGGAAAATTTTATGTTAGACAAATTTTTAACTAGTGTCAATCCTTACCGTACATTTGAACTGACTACGCGGCGTAATTAGTCATTTTCGTTCCATTTTGTTTCCGATTGGCTTAAGCTTTTGTTTTTACTTAAATCGATTGGATAAATTTTTAACTAGTGTCAATCCTTAACCGTGCGTTTGAACTGAGTACGGGGCAGATAATTTTTCATTTCCATTTCATTCTGTTCCCCTTTGGCTTAACTCAAAGATTTAACACTAGTCGATCGTACTAACCTTCCTCCATAGTGCTTGTGTCCAATGGAACGAAAAGCCCATCAGCTGGACATTGGGCAGAACTTGTCGGATCGCACCCCGAAATCTAAGGTAACTTTGGTTACTCTTGGCGGGTTCGGAAGGATGGAAATGACTGCTTGCAGGACTGCTTTGTAGTCACTCTTCTTTCTCCCCGACATAACGATAAAAACGAGGGGCACTTGTTTGACGTGGTCGTCGTTCTTAACGAAGGCGTTCACTGTCAGTAGTTGCGAAAAGGGATGGCGGCACAGCTTGAAGGTGGCATCCACGTACCAAGTTTTCGATTTGAGCAGCACTTCCAACTGCTGGTCGGAGGCGAAAATTAAGTGACGGCGTCCACGTATCTGAAACATAAAGTTCAGTTATTAGTCCCTTAATTAAATGTAAATTTTAATTTTTTGGCTAATTTGAAAACCAAGTTATTGAAATAATTTTAGAGTTAATTCATTCATTCAAAATTAGCCATTATTTTCCTTCAAAACCATTGCAGCGAATATTCAAACTCAATATGCTTACCTTTACATCTTCTCGAAAGAAGCCATCAGGGGTGTGCTTCTATTTATTATATCATTATTGTATTATACATTGTATATGACCATTAATAAGAGGATGCTGTTATAAAATTGTTGTAAATAATGCAACTGAATGAAAAACTTTCAATGTTTGACGTGCAACAATGCATAATAAATCATTGTATTAAATGTTTTTCTGATAGTATTTTTGAAATGGCATTCAATTTTATTCAAATCGTAATGTCTGGGCAATTTCCCTGGCAACTAACTAACCTGCCAGTAATTAATTTCCTGGTTACTTTTATTTGTCTGAGTACTGACTAATTTAATTCAGCTGATCTTGGCAGCCACAGTTGTCTTACTTTTGCCACTGGCCAGGCTGGCCTTGGTGTTTTATGCCCGGCCAGTCTGGCCTGTGACCTGGCTCAACAAGGTTTTGAAGCCCGGCTTTGGCCCCGGTCTGCCACGGCCAGGCCAGGCCGGGCTGGCCGCCTGACCACGGCTTCCCCGGTTTTTTTATCCCTTGGCCAGCCCGGCCAAAGCCTGGCTTGTGGCCGGGCTCACCTCGGCTTTCAAGCCAGGCTTTGGCCCCGGTCTACCCCGGTCTGGCCAGGCTCCTGATGCAAGGTCGTTTTGCATGTAAGAGTCTTGTTTTTGCTGTTCATTGGAGGTCTTGTTTTTGCTGTTCATTGTTACTTTCTTGTTATTTTAAAGTTAGGAGTAATGGGTTTGAGCGTACTCTACTGCCGAACTCCGTACCGCTATTTGATTCAATGTTGCTCAAGTGAACATATTATATTTTTGTTTCATTAGGCTTTAGGCAATAAACTGTCTTATCGTGACATTGTTACAAATCTGTCCTTCTTAAATATTGTTATAAATCCGTCCTTCTTAACATTATATGCTTCAGCTTAAGACTTTTCGAATAATTATCAGGCTCAGATTAAGCTTGAAATATAAATATTATGGAGTGAGCTTAGACCTTTAATAGAAAATGACTCATTTATTTATTTACTTATTTATTTAAGCTTATTTACAGTGCAACCTCGATTTAACGAAGTGTAAGGGAATGGGAAAAGAGCAGTGTTGTATGGACTGGTTAAACTAAGTTTTGATCTGGCATATTCCAGGTGCTGCTTTGGAGGCAGTGATAATCATTTTGGCTTTCTTGAATTTATTTGTGCCCATTCCTTGTGCTACAGTTTTGCTTGTACAGTTGTAGATATCCAGGCTTTGTCGCTTTCAATATTGTTTTCTACACTTTAGTTTCAGTAAGTCTCATTAAATACTAGATCTGAGGAGATTGTGAGACTGTAAATGATTGCGAAATACAGCATTTTAACAGTGGATGGATAAAGTCCTCTTTGCATGTTAGACCAGTTCTAGGGATAATATTTCCAGGTTTGAAAAATTTTCTGCTTAACAATTTCAATCAATTGAGTTATCTGGGTGTAGTTTGAAAGTGTTTGAAAGATTTAAATCAATGGGAAAGAGAGGGTTTCAGGGAAAAAAAAGGAGAGAAAAAGATTTCATGAAGTTTTGAAACTGGAATTTGTAGTTAGGCCTTTAAGCCCCAGTAGTGACAAACAAACATCTAATTTCTCCTTACAATATCACTACTTGTTCAAACATACAGGCCCTGAGAATAAAGGAAATGATCACCAAAAATAAAATGTCTGGATGTTTATGTGAATTCTCTCAAGTAGTACTATAAGAGATTTACGGAGAGTGGTGAGGAGAACATGTTTGTTGATATCGGGGCTTAAAGTTAAGAACAAGGAAAGGAATATCATAATTGACTGCTATCAACCTGGGGTGCTCTTATGTGGATATCAGTTTTTGCTGTCTCTTAAAATGATTTCCCATTTCATGTCTCTACTTTAAGACTATTCTCATGTCAATCTAAGCCAAATAAAAAGGGTTTGCAGATCCAATTAGAACACCACAAAAATCCATTAAAAGTTACAACAGAGTTTCAAAGAAATAACGAGTCATCCTAAAAAGTGGGATTTGTAACTTAAGGTTATGTGCTGATCAATTCGAATCTTCAACATTCCCCCCTCCCCTCCGGGCATACCTCAGACATTTGGCTCCATGTATTTTCCTTGCCCGAGGAGTAGGGAATTTGATGCAAAGGTCCTGTGTGTATCACTCGGTCAGTTGTACGATAATTCTATCAGTTGTGTATTACCCCGTCAGTTGTGCGTTACTTGGTCACTTGTGTAACCTTTCTGTCAGTTGAATGTTGCAAGTTGCAGTTGGAAGTTGTGGGTCACTTGGTCAGTTGTGCATTTTTCTGCCAGTTCTGTGTCATTCAGTGGGTTGCATGATAACGCTGTCAGTTATGTATTACTCGGTCAGTTGTGTACTTCCCCATCAATTGTGCATTACTCGGTCAGTTGTGTACTTCTCTGTCAGTTGTGTATTACCCAGTCAGTTGTCTCAGACTCGGTCAGTTGTGTTACACTCAGTCAGTTGGATGATAATTCCGTCAGTTGTTTATTACTCCGTCAGTTGTGTACTATTCCACCACTTGTGTATTACTCCCTCAGGTGAGTTCAATCCTCTCTTTCCCATTTCTATTTTTGAAACACTTTCAAACTTCACCCAGCTGCAAACAACTGCCGGTGCGCTGCTATGGCGGAAATAGGACTAGGATTCACTGATCGGGGAGGTCCTGGCTTCGCAAACCCTTGCAAAGAAGTTGACGGACCTGCTGAAAGCGGGCTAGCATTCATTGACTAGGATGGCCCCGGCCTCTCAAACCCTTGCAAAGAAGCTGCCGGACCCGCTGCAGGACTTGGAGTGCTTGATTGTCTTTGAGACCCTAAGCGGGATAAGTCAAATTTTTAGCTAAAAACTTACTTGTACAATAATCTAAAAAGAAGCTTTTCACCTTCAAGGCAGTCCAACCTCGATACGACTTGCTGGAGTTGCTCTCTAACAGCTGTAAGTTCTTCTCTGAGCACTGGAGTCTCCGCCATGTTGGCAAGACCATGACCATGCGGTTTGCAGGCGAGGTTCCTAAGGCTTGAAGAGGTACTTCATGCAAGATTTATGGAGGGATTGGTACGCTTTTGGGCAACTCAATAACCAACTTTGAGCTTTACGATTCAAATTTGATGCGAATATACTCATGATTGTAGTGAAAAGTTTATTGTTTCATCTAATCGGTACAATTAGGTATCCGATAACTTCAATGTTGATTGCCGATGTTGCATGTTGATACCCAACATTTGATGTTTAACTCTCCACTCGAAAGTTTAAGTCTCACCTTCAATTTATGGCGAAATTGGTACGCCTTTGGTAACTCAACAACCAACTTGGTGATTCAAAGTTCAAAGTTGATCTTTCGCGGACAGCAGATGTGTCAAGAGCAATGTTGATCAGTAAACTTGAATGTTGATCGACATTGTTCAGTGTTCCCCCTTTTAAAGTTGACGTCAAAATTTTTAACGATTGCGATAAGAACTGCAAAATTGAATTGTAAAACGTAACGTTGATCTTTCTCAAGTCAAATGTTTACCTGACAAGTTGAATGCTGTGATCTACTTTGAATTTTGGCGGGGATGGAGCTCCATAGATAGCTACCCCGAAACGTTTGCAATACTCGAAGATAAAGTTAGCAACAGAAAATGAAATAGCCTTTTGTTTTCTATAAGCTAACCATTCATTCGAGACCTCTCTGGGTCTTGATGTAAGAAATGAATATACCTCAGACTATTCGAAAAACTAGTAGATGAAAACGCCAAATGTTTTTGCAAGCTTCATCCAGTTTTAATTTTCCTTTATTCTGATTGTCTGCCTCTATCTCTTCAACCTCGCAATTCTTTCTTAAATTTAACGATGGAAGTCATGATAAGTAGCTCAGTGAAAGTCGTTCTATTTTTATACAGACTTTTGTATGGCGGTACGCATATAAACCTACTAGAAATGTAAGAACAACACAGGATGATTATATTTCTCCTCCTACCAAGATTTTATTTCTGGCGAGCCAGCGGTTCGCAGTTCAGTTTCCACTGTCGTTTCCTCCAAGTGGTCCGTACATACTTTCCCAAAGGCCTGACCTTCTGAGTCTGTTCGCTGCTTATTTGCTCCAAGGTGCTCACGTCAGTCCACATCCATGTGTGTTATTTTTCTGTTAAAATAAAATATTTTTCGAACAAAATTCGGCATCAGTATCTTTGTGATTTGTGTCAGTGATCGCTAACTGATTTCACAGCATCAGTCGTGTTTTTTTTAATTTGCCATTTCAAGTAGGAAGTCTTTCGGTAGATCACCTTAACGTCTTTTCTGATATAGCTTGCGTGGCAGACTACGAAGAGGAGCAAAGCTAGAATTTAAATTTCGTGTTCACCTGTCGCTTATTAAATTTTATTAACTGTTGTTACAAAAAAGAATCATAAACTAAATATATGACCGAAGATATTAAGCTAAGTTTATTGTTTAAGGGTAAAGGGGTAAAGAACAACAACTTAAAAAAGCTATAGTGCTTATCTTAGCCATTTTAATATGCTCCCGTAAATCCCTCCTTTTCTTCAATTTTGTGCACTCGCCACTCTCCATTGCTATACAATCATGACCGAAAGCCTTCGAACACTTGGTCAAACTGACCTCACTTTAAAGTCGCTTACTCTCATCTCTCCCCTGTCCCACGCAATGTTCATTATTTGATGCATCGTTTTCAACATCCTAATTCATTTCAGTCGCTGTCAACATTTTCTGGGAAGAGGGAAGCTATAAGAATCCGGTATGGTGAGACAACACTTGTTTTGTAAGTGCCAATATGTAACCGTATTACAAATGTGTATTTCGCGGACGGTTTTGCGAGATGACCCATAGACTTGAGTACGATTGCAGTTCTAAATCAGCTTTTATTTCCATTATATTGAGAAAAAGGAAGGAACTCATGGTAGTCTCAATCCGACTTTGATATTAGCTGTTTTGCAAACACAAGCAAGGATCTCACATTTAGTTTTCTGAGACACGTCAGTATTACAAACATGCAAATAACAAGATGACCACCCGTTTTAACCTTAAAACTCGTTTTCAAATGAAGAAATCGCTTTAAAAACCGGCAAATAACCGACAAAAATGTCGCTAAAACGAATTATCAGAAAAAAACAACCCCAGGTCTTCTTCCTCCTTTCTCTTACCTTTTGGCGTCTGCCACGAAGGCTCCTTCTGACGAGAACCGCTAGTCTTAGATGCCCTCTTATTTCCAATATTTAGAAAAAAAGAAACGAGCTTTCGAAAGTCTTTAAAGACAAGTTTTGATATCGCTTCACGAAAGGCAAGCGGAGATCGTGTGTTAAGTTGTCAGAGACACAGCACAAGTCAACGGCACAAATGCAAATTAAAAGAAACTGTCTCGTTTTAACACTTTGATGTTTTGTCGCGTGACATTTATTTTCCTGCAGCTCACTGTTTGCTTTACGTGGTAAGGAAGTTTAAGTAGTCAATTGAGTAACATTGTAAAGAGAAAGATCAGGAAAATAGACTGATAACTGAGTGATTTCTCAGAGGTGTGGATGATGACACATGTCTTGGTGAGAGAGCACTTCTGTACGCGAATCATGGCATTGATGTCAACTGATAATAGGAATTGTTTAAATTGGTAATAAAAGCTTACACAGAGCATGTTCTTTGATTTATTCGTTTCTATAACAACCATCAATGCCTGGGGATCTGCCGGGGACTGGGAAAGATTCATGGAGTTACGTGCACATGGGCTATAATTTCTTGAAAAACCTTCTCACCGCAGTCTAAGCTATATTTTGTTGATTCAGTCCCCATCTTGTTGGAAAAAAACAGTGCTATAATGTTCTTTTTTAAGAGTTAAAGCGGCAAGGTAATAATTCTTGGTTTGCTTGTTTTCTTTTCTTTTCTGTTTTTTTTTTCTTTTCTGGTCATTATCCTTTCGTGTCCTGTTTTCTAATGGTGCATATATTTAACAGTTGATCGCTTCAATTACCAAGGAAACAGCTCATGCACAGAGAGGCACTCAAAGTGTCTCTTCTTCGTATTGAATGATCGCAAATGTGCTCACCGAAACTATTCACGTGAAGTTCAGTTGCCCTTCTACCTCTTCCTCTAAAACAGTTACTGTTGGAACAGTTCATTCTTAAATGTTGAAGCAAAATGATAAACAATGGTTTTTATTTCCTTTCTGATCATCTTTTTACTCAGTTGCAAATTATGAGAACGAACTCAAAAAGGCATGATTTTACTGTACCTAGACTGAGAATAGTCGTTATTTTACTTCAAAGATAGAAGGGCGTTGTATCAGAACTGAGAATGGAGCGATCTTCAAATGGCAAGCGACAAAACGGCAAGTATCAAGGGCACAACGTCGCTGTTCACCACTGGAAGATTGCGTCAAGTGATTCTCTTATCACAAGTTCCTTTACCTTTGAAAAAAAAAACAATTGCGAGTTGTAAGCTGTGAGCTGCGATTGACCAAGGAGCAATCCCGACGAAAGGCTAACAACTGCTCGCAATTTACTCTTTACGCAAAAATACATGGATTGATATAACAAAAGGAACGTGACCCTTTATAATGAATTTGCTTTTTTTTAATTTAAAAAAGAAATACACTAGTCTTCGCACTTTTACGTGCAAAGACTAGAGGGTGAAGGAAAGAAGTAGTCAAAAGAAGTGTATAGCTTTTCAGTCGTTATGTCAATCAGTTCCTTTGCCAGCAAACCTGTCATTTTATTTTCTAGTCTGCCAGATTTCCTGTCCTGCAGTGTGAAAATCAGTTGGTAAATCAGACTACTGGTCCATTGGGCTGTCCATGTCTCCATTAGAACGAGGGTCGTTGAATTAGTCAGTCCATTGCTTAGAATACCAGTCAGTCAGTCTACTGAATGGTCAGTCAGTGCTGGTACAGTGTATATTGGTTCGTTGTTCAGTTATTCAATTATGAGTCCTTTGGTCAATCAGTCAGACAACTCCACCCTTTTATCAGTTTAATGATCATCTAGTCAGTCAGTAAATCAGCTCATTGCTCACCAGTCAGTCAGTCTGTTGGTCGTTCTGTCTCCTTTTCCTTACATAAGTGATTCATTTGGTTACCTGGTCAGTCAATGTATCAGTTTGTAGGTTATTCAGTTTGAATGTCATTCATGAACAACAACAGCAACAACAACAACAAGCTTTATTTGCAGGACTATAACAAAGTATTACAGTATTGCAAAAGCCACTTAAATTTAATTATTAATTATTTAATTAAAATAACTAAAGAGATTACATCCATTTCTTATTTTTAACCATTCAGAGAGGTAGTCATTGTAACTAGTTTGTCTCTCAGTTCAAAGCATGACGAGATGAATGAAATTAATTGAATATTTATGAGATAATCAGTACACTTCATCAGATGTGACAATAAGGTCTCATGTGGTAATAGTCATAGAAATGGGATTTTAGGTTCTATTTTAGAAAAGAACCTGTCTCTTTATCGAAGAATAGCGCGGGCAATCTAGTAAAAAATGAGTTTCATCTTCAATTTTGTTACAATTGTAGAGACTACATAACCTTTCATCACGAGGTATTTTGTCGTATCTACCTGTTTCAATCCGAGGTTGTGACTGCTGATTCTCAGTTTTACTAATGATTTTCTAGATGGGTTCTTTTTTGTTAGATCTAGGTAGGCAGAAAGGCTATAATTCTTTTTGAATGTGTAATAAAAACTTAGTTTTTGCGAATGTTGAAGGGTTTGGTTCTAATAAGAGATATATTTCTATTTCATGAGATCTACATATTGTTTGATTTTACCTTCATTCAATGAATTACAATTAAAGTCACAGAAATTATAATAGTCATTTTCATGAGACTAGAGTAAAAACTATTATGACCGTTATAATGAAGGTCAATAGATATTTTTAAAGATTGTTTGACTATAGAGCTTTCTTCCATTTCTCGGAGGTAGTTTAAGTAATTAAGAGCAAATGTTGCCAAAAATCAAACATTTTCAAAATATTGTGGCAACAGCTCAAAAATCAATTCCGCTCATATTCTTATGTTAGGTAGACCTTAATGTGAAACAAATCATTGCATAGTTCGTTTGGCTGAATATCGATTTATTTTCAAGGAAATCGATATTAACGGAATTCCCTCAAAAGACCGCTTTTGAAGCTCAAAATTTAAGGCAAATCTCGAAGCTTCGCGTGACAAAAAGAAGCATTCCAGAGCAATAACAATTAACCAAACTTGTAGAACGATGTTTAAATATATGTCAAAAGCAATTTCAGCAATTTCTGCTCACTATTTACGAACTCTAATTAAATTTATCCGACATACTCTTGACTAGATAAAAAGTATATCAAGTTTAACCCCTAAAAAAGGTATGTGGTATCGAATATTATTCGTCAAGAATCTGGATTTCAAGAGGAAAAGGGATGTTCTTTTCCCTCCTAAAAGGATTTTTTGGGGAAATTTATTGACACAATGTTATAGAATTTTAAAGTTGGACAAATTGCGTTGATTCAAGCGATCAGAAAAGTCAGCCTAATTAACTCAGTGTACACATACACAAACAACTTCACGTTTACCGCAGGTTTTGATCAGCCAACAAGCGACTTTAACACAAAATCCTCTAACCGTCATGTTGCTGTATCACAGATGAGAGCTGTGGTCCTTGTTCATGATAAAATTCAAGCAAACTGCAAGGAAACTTGACAGGACATCGCAACTTGCCATGCCGTTTCACCGAAAATCCGCCGTTTTTGATGTGAGGATTCTCTTTTCCTATTTTCGTTGGAAAGCAGGCTCAAGGTGTTGTACAAAAGATGCCTTTCCTTTGAAACTAGCTCTGAACTGGACAGCGAAACAAGAAGTCGTTAATACAAAAATATCTGTTACGTGCTTTGGTGATGCCGCTAATTAATTCAGTCAGAACGAGTTTTAGTGAAATCGACTACTGCATGCATGTACCGCGGTAACGAAATTTTGGGCGCATCTGGTGACTTTGGGAAATAAGGGTAAATTGTTTTTTCAAATAAGCTATTCTTGTCATCCTACGTTTATTAATTTAAGGACTGAGCGAAGATTCTCAGTAGACTGGTTTCAGATAAACACTTAAAAATGCGTGAAACTGAAAAAAACGTAGGTTGGTTGCGTGACATTAGCCCTAGAGCTTTTTCCTGGTGGGCAGGGCGAAGGGATTTAAAAAACATATTCTCTGTTGGTTTTCCAAGACGTAGCACAGTTACTGAACTATGGCTGGATTAAAATACAAAGTTGGACATGAAAATCTCCTTTTCGGTCTGAGAATTTTTTCTTCCTTTTTGTTTAGGGTGGGGCGGGGTTGGGCTAAAGGTGTTTGAAAAGACATTTAAAGTGCTACTATGATCAAAAAATCACTTTTATTTTTTCTTCGGATTTCGAAACTATGTTTGTTAAACACTCCCCAAGCGAAATTATAAGCGTTAATTTTGAGAAGAAGACCGTTAATTTAAACTGCAATTTTCCGGTTTAATGGTCCGCCATTATTACACCAGAAAGGATACAATGACGTCATACACTCAAGAGCTGTAAAATGTAGTGTGTGAACGCGGCTTACAAATTATGCAAAACACAAGTTTGAGAGTGTGAAAGCTCAAAACTCTTGTGTTGCATACTAAATAAGGCACTTTCACACACACTGCATTCTACATCTCTTGAGTGTATGACGTCATTGTATCCTTTCTGGTGTAATAATGGCGGACTATTAAAACGGAAAATTGCAGTTTAAATTAACGGTCTTCTTCTCAAAATTAAGGCTTATAATTTCGCTTGGGGAGTGTTTAATAAACATAGTTTCGAAATCCGAAGAAAAAATAAAAGTGATTTTTTGATCATAGTAGCACTTTAAGAGAATACTAAATCGACTGATTGTAAGTGCCCGGGTGAAAGTGATAGTATAAGTAAACGATTCTTGGTATTAAAGGATTTTCAAATAAAGCGGAGCTTTTCCATCTCTTGTTTCAGAACTCACCTAACCCCATCCTTAATGTATCAATTATGCAGAAGTGAAACCTTTTGCTTTACAACATCACACAACATTCAAGCCAACCACCTGCATGTGATAAAGCTTTGTTCAGTAATTATAAAAGCGGATCGGAAAGGAATTTGCAGGTTCTCGATTTTCCGAAAACTGGATTTCACAGACCCAAAAGGCTCCGATTAGAAATGCTTAGTCCGTGCCTGCACCCTTTCCTCGTGCGTTTTGATATTCTTTAAAGGCATCTTGAGGTGACTTGGACATCTAAGTCACCCTCATATCAAGGTCTTCGAACACCTTCAAGAGTGATAGCGGGTCGTTGTAAAATGACAGTTTTGAGGACTTAATTTTTAATCAAGGCTCGCTTTGAATTATTATCTTGGAATTATCTTTCCCTTTTGCTTAACGGATCAACCGACCGACCCACTTTCGCGAGGATGGGGGCGATGGGTGGGGGGGGGGTTGTTGGAAACCTACTTAAGGGGAAACCTTTTCATGTTGGGGGATTAAGGGCTCAAACTTCTCCCTTCTCTTAGCCTTCAGCCCTGGCTGTGCCCTCATTTTGTTGATTGACGCTCTTTGCGTTTTTTGTTTGCAAACTTTATGACTCGGCCAAACTCATTCAACATTATTCAACAATCTTGAACACAACTTTGCTATGCGATGTTGAACAAGGTGGGCAAACGAATTCAGTACTTTTGATCACGCCTAAGAACATAGAAAAAGTTGAATCAACATTACAGAACACCATTGCACAGGGTGGCACACCTGAGAACAAAAGAAAAGTCGGCAAAATTGTGAAACATCATTAAGCTGGAAGGCCAAACTTGTTTTAAAAGTTCAACAGCGTTGATCGGTTTTGAATTGAATATTGAACCCCCCAGTTAGCCGTTTTGTAGTTTTCTTCACTGTTGGGAGCTTTAAAAAAAGACTGCATGCACTACAGGGTCAGTCGAGTAGAGTCGTTTTTCGTTGGTGCCTGTTGAGCATCGAAAGAGGAAAACCCAAGACTCATAAAAAGTCATCCAAGTTAAGCCCGTAGTGGGTTGTATTTTCTGCCACAGGACGAAGCTCTTAACAATCTTGCAGATCATTAAATTTATTCCCTGAGAGCCAGCACGAAATTTGATTTCTTATTAATGTCTATTCTCTGTAAATAAGTGTTTGTACGTTAAATGTACACTAGCACGTAAATACAAACAAGAACGAGGGAAAAATAAAAAGGAGGCAGGGGCATTCTTGCATTTTCGCGAAATACGCATATTGTTTTTCTTAATTTGACGGTTTATAAAACAGGAGAAATGGAAAATTCATATAGATGAAGTGTAAAGGTAATATTGTGCAATTTCGATACTGACAGTTCCTTCATCACTGATGCGGAAGAATGCGCCCGGGCGTGTTGTATTACCTCTTCCATTTATTGCCCGACTTATTGCATAGCTGTGGTCGCACTCCGGCAATGTAAGTTCAGTGTCTATGAAGCAGTTTGATTCCATTATTGCTCTTTGCGTCACAAGACGTGTCTTGTCCAAGACAATTGCCTTATCCACTATGCTACGAGGAGAAAAAAGGAAGTGGGGGTAGTGGTAACAGTGTAATGAAGAAAGAAACGAACCCATGGTTTGGGACGAACTTTCTTGGGGCGCAGAGGAGATAGCAGCTGAATGTGGCATGGAACCCATCATGCTACGTTTATGTGTAGGGCAACGACACCGCATCAATGTGCCAGCAGATAGGAACCCCTAAGCAGTAATAGCGCAGATCAGCCCGATTCTCGTTGGGGCGCGAATCACGGCGCCGCCGTCAAATTGCTTGCGCTTATGAGTCAATAATTGAGCCTGCTTGCAAGGTTCTAGTTCAGCATTTGTTGCTCACATATGTTTCGTCGGCTAGCAAAGTAATACTTGATAAGATCTACAACACTTACAAGAGCGATCTTTCCGAGAAAGTGACCTACGACAAAAATGTTCTAAGATGGAAGACAAAGAGGGCACGTGCTTCCAAAAAAACCTAGTGGACTAGTGGAGAGCATGGAAACTATCAACAGTTCTCGCTATTCTCCTTATAATGCCTAGGATATGTCTACTGTAACGCAAGGGTGTTCATTTAGTACCGTGCACAGAATCCAGTCCTACAAACGTTGAACCACGAGAATTGAGCAGCTCTCTTTCCTGGCGCATGCAATGTTAGAGACAAACTCCGATGAACACCAAAAGTGTAATATGGGAATTTTGCACTAAGTAAAACAGAAACTTTTTCTTTTTTAAATTGTAAATACTTCCTGGCAAGAGTAACTGTGTCGAGTTACTTTTCAGTTACCAAGAAAATAAGAGAACTTATTTTGTGGACCTATCAGAAGAACTATTTAAACGTGCGGCTGCGTGTAGTTGTCTTACACAGGAAATCCAAATATTGCTGAAAAACGTAATAAGCCTAAGCTGTAATTGTAATGAGAACGGCAATTATGTTTCCCTTCCCTTGGCTAAGTGTCGGACAGGCTTTATGCGTACCGCCAAAAATTGCCTGGGAACGCCCCTGGGAGGTTTAAGGTATCACCACTGCCTTATTTGAAAGTCTTTGAATGCCAGGAATCGATACAATAAGTCGATTCAGTGTTCTCTAAAACTTCTTTCCCCGAAACCTATAGCCCCAGTCCCTCCAGTAGTATATAGTGAATTAAATGAATACCACCTGATTCTCAGCGGTTTATTTTCTAATTTTAAATCCCCCACCCTAATAAACAAGCTCCTTCACTCGCTTGTTTATTACGTTGGTGGATTTAAAATTAGAAAATAAACCGCTGAGAATCAGGTAGTATTCATTTAATTCACTATATACTACTTAATAACTGAAATAAACCACCCAGCATAAAAAAAGAAGAAAAGATTAAAACGAAAACATAACCGAACACACACACACACAAAAATAATTTATAATCGATTAAATATTTGTGAGTCAAATTTGATATCGATAACTGCCGTATTCAACAACTGTCAGGTTATTGAAGCAATACAAAACCTACCACCAGAGTTACGTGAGATAATTTACAAACATTACCTCGCCATAAAACTGAAAGAGCGAGAGGCTTTGGGTTGGAACCTGGTTCGCAATGAGCTTTCAATACAACCTTTTTGTCCTGAAAGACAGCCGCTTGTCCATATTCTGGTGTGTGTAGCTTATATGCACTGTTGTCAGGGAGGGTGTTGTTACCCTTGTTATAAACAAGAAGAAATCTTAGATGAAATAACCATCTCTGTCCCGATCGATGATATACCTCTAGTTAAGTATTGTGCTGATATATGGGAAGAGGACCACATTCCCTAAGTTATGTTTACGGCGCGTAACTTCGCGGTTCGGTGAAACCCACAGACAATGACGTAATTTATATTCTCGTACAAACATTGAAGGGAACCCCCTTAACAACTCAAGCTTGAAAAAACAAATCAATATACACAGACAGATTACATTAATTCATAATCAAAATATTCATTTCCGTCAGCAGACGTTTTGAGAACTATTTTATAAACAAATTGATAAGATTCATCTTCAAGATCTTCAGCAAGGCGTTTAGGAGCCCATACAAGAAGTTCATCTCCACATTTTGTTTTTAAAGTTAAAATAGCTGAAATTCCAAATTTACTGTCCCTGTGTGAAACCTTTTTAATTTTGTATACATCGTCTGAAATATTTCTCCATTTTAAGATTTCTCTTTTTTAAAGCTTTCTTTAGTTGGCCATTCTTCTGAGATTTCTTGTTGATCTATACATACATCCTCTGTTGGCCAGTCTTGTGAGATTTCTTGTTGATCTATACATGCATTCTCTGTTGGCCAGTCTTGTGAGATCGTTTGTTGATCTGTGCAGACATCCATAGTAAGGTACATTGAAGATACATTTGTTTAATAGCGTGTACTTTTCTACTCGAGGGGAAATTTTGTGAAGCGCATGCGTAAACATCCAATTATTGCGACATTTTGGTGAAGGACAGAAAAAGGGTACCATAAGGAATAGAAGAAGAAAAGCGTGTTTAATATATATTGAAAGTGATCAATATTTATTAGTTCACTCATTGGTAAAGCCTTAGGGGGGTGATGGTTGGCCACCATCTGAACCCTGTTTGAGGGCTTGCATGCGGTGAATTACGAGGTACAGGGGAACTCCTTCCAGTGGGAGAGTACTGTCACGCAACGTCACGCGTGACAGTAACGTAAACCAGTCACGCAATGTCACGCCTCTTGTCACATAAGGTCACGCGTGACTGTCACGCATTTTTCGTTGTTTATAAGAAAAAAAGTTTTATTTTTCAACTTTATTAGGAAAAATCGTATTATGGAACAATATCTTGGCCTGAAATGGGGTAACCATCTTTGTCACGAGTTGGTAACAATATTTTTGAAACACATTCACGAGTAATAAATCTTATTTGCAAAATTTCGGGGGGTGTGAGAAGCTCAACTAGGTGATAGCAAATAGCTTGCAAAATTGCAATCATTTTTGAAAGCGTATATAATTACTTTGAAAATCTACAACGGAGCGAATTTTTTTCATACTTGTTAGAAATAGATAGTGGAATCTCCATACAATGATCAGTGACGAAATTATCTATCATTTCAATCTATCAAGAAAGACCCTCTCATCGAAAGCTTCGCCTCTGAGGTAAAAGCGAATCTCATCAAGGATTTTTTGGTGTTCGATACGGGCAAAATTTGCTTGTTCTGTTTCCTTATCGTATTTCCTAAGGCTTGCCACTGCTTTCAAAGTAAGACCAACACCAGTTAAAGTTGCCATGACAACTGGGTTCAATGTAATTCCTCCGGCAACTGCGGCACTAATAATTAATTTGCCAGCCGAAAGATTACAAACAAAATTTTTTCTTCGAAAACCGCGGTGCAACTTTTCATAGCCATAATGCTTCTTATGGTAATAAGCATATAAATCTTTCAGAATTTTACTTTCTCTTTAGAAAGTGTCTGATCGATATGGTTGAATTCGAAAATGTCTCGCATTATGATACATTATAAATGAAAATTTTTTGTGGAAAGTTATCACGCACTTGTTTGATACTCGATACGAAGTATAATTGCGTTGTAACTTTTCCAAATATCATCATTCATATTTAGTTCAAAAGCCAAAATCCCGGACGAAGGCATTTGGAAAGAATTTGGGTTTATCGTCTGATACCACCCACTTTTTTCTGAGGTAAAAATACTTGAAGAGCTTAGAGTTCCAGTGAAAAAATTCCGTAAAGATGTTTTGAGTTTTAAAGATATTTTTTGTGTTTATGTACAGTGACATGAGAATCCGAAGAAGTGGTTGGACCCGTACAATATATATCAATATTTTTCAAAATCGCTTCACCCGGCAATGAAATTATTTCGGCACCATTTAAAACAAAATTTTTGTCCCCTTTTGTCGAATTTAAAAAACCGTTTATGTGGTGAATGGAAGAGCGTAGTTGGTGTCCGTTTAAAGATAAATCTGTTTCCATTACCATTTTTCCATTTTCAATAACAAAAGCTGTGTCATAGACACTTGGATTAACGTTTGAAATTGTTTCTTTAACACCATAAACAATTAGATGACCAATTGTTAAAAATGATGGATTACTAACTGTACCGTGCAGATCAAGATAAAGAAATTGTGGGGGTGAGCTACCCCATCTGTGAAAATTGATAACTGTTTTGGTGTACTTCTCGAATTTTTTGGTTGTATAATTGGAAATTGAAATCGTCGTAGCTTGCGCTGTCACACTTATCTCATTCATTTCTGGAGGAAACCATTGTACAACCATAGTATAGTAACCGACTGGAAGTTTATACAAGTTAAAACCGAGGCGTGACTGGTACTGGTTGGGGTACTGGTTGAGCCTTTTTCAAACAGGAGTTTGAGAGAGTAAGCTTTTTTATTTATTTGATGTGGAGATTCGGAAAAATCTCTCATGCCCAAAACCTCGATGTTGTTTTCACTCGAAGATTCATCAGCGTCTTCCATCAAGTATCTGAAGGCGTCCCTTTTTTGTCCCGAGTTAGTGATATGAGATTCATGAATTTTTTGACTGACAAGATCTCTCATAGATGTTATTTCATTTTGCATAAAATCAACATTAACTGCGGATTTCGAATCTTTGTAATCGGTTTGTAAGTTAATAATTTCATTGTTATTTAAATTCAAGTTTCCAGTCATATTGTTACTGCCATCAACTTTGAGAAACTTTTTTTGTGTCATATCATCAATTCTGTTGTTAACAAACTCAACACATGCGGCGTCTCTTTGGTTTGAAGGAAGGTTAAGATTGATAATTGCTTTATTTTTCATATCAATATCAGCTTCTTTATCCAATTTTTTACAAGCTGATTATCGACATATTTTTTGTTTGTGGCTTGGTCTGCCTGTACTGGGTCTTTTACGTTGTAGATTGTATTATTGTTCATATCAATGCTTGCTTCCATTTTTCCGCCTTCCTTTTTTGAAAGAAAGATATTTCTCGTGTCCTGATAGTTTATTACCTTTGTCAGATCACCGTGGACAGGATAAGGGTTGCTTTTTAATCGCAAAATATCGTACTTATTTTGCATGTCAATATTCGCAGAACCGCCTGCACTACCCTGAGGTCCACGATCACCTTTTTCACCTTTATCACCTTTATCACCTTTATCGCCTTTGTCGCCTTTTAAACCTTGTGCTCCTTGTGCCCCCTTCTGACCTTGTGGTCCAGCGGGCCCTTTTTCACCTCTTGGACCATTAGGACCTTGTGGTCCTGCTGGGCCTTTATCACCCTTCGGTCCAGGAGGACCCTCGGGGCCAGGAGGACCCCCTGGGCCAGGAGGACCCACTTTTCCACTTTCACTCGTCGTAGTTTGGCTAGTTCCACCTATTTGACTGTTAATATACCCCATTATATATCTTCATCAAAATTTTTTTCATTAATTTTTGGGGTTTGTCATAGTAAAAGAAAGAATATTTTTTATCGGTGGCGCGATCTAAAGCGTCATGATCCACACCTATCTCGTCTGCAATCCGTTTGTTTTCTCTTGGAAGAAATCTGAAAATACAAAAATGGCTGCAGTTATCACGGATGTTTTTCGGCACCTTGTAAAGAGTTTGAGTGAGGTAAATAACGCAGCAGTTTCTATGCCGCCCGTTGATAAAATAATTAATGATACTGTTTTGGTTGTTTTCACAAACAAGATCATCAAAAACAACTATTTTTTGGTTGTCCGTCGGAAGGTCTTCGAGTGGAATGATTTCATCACCATGAGCCTCAAAAACATCATAACCAACCTCGGGGTTGATTTTTTCAGCAAAGTCCTGCAAAAGATTCTGGTATTTGTTTTGGTGCAGGTTTTTTGAAAAGAGGTAAATTTTATCAAACTCTAACAAAAAATAAATCATATTCAGTAATATGTTTGTTTTGCCAGAATTACTGGGTCCACAAATTAGCATTCGAAAAACATCTGCTGGCATGCAAGGGTGGCCTTGTTTGTAGTTACTCTTGGAAGAACCTTGGTCAAAATTTACGAACTTCATTTTTTTTCGCTTCTATATATTCACGCTGTAAATATGTCAGTAAAAAAATGGCATCAGTTGGCTAAAGAAAAGTCGGCGATCGATCAGCAAACAGAAGAAATTCATCAAAAATTTAGAATGGATAAAATAAACAAAGAGTTTGGTCAGCTTTCAGGAGAAGAACTTTTTAAACCAATCACAAAAAGGCTTGATGAAAAAAGCAGCGACAATGTAGAAGAAGAAGAAGAAGAAGAAGAAGAAGAAGAAGAAGAGGAAGGTCCTGATTACATAAGGGATGAATTTGACGACATCAACCCGTTTGGTGATGAATTCAGACCGGATGCACCAACACCAGCACCAACACCAGAACCATCACCACCACCACCACCCTCATATCAAGAAGTTGTTGATGATGATGATGGTTTTCCACCACCACCACCCCAAACGCTGATGGAAGAAAAAAAATCCACACGTAAAGAGTGGGGGATGCCGGAACCGGTTGAAAAAGAATATTCCCATGAATCAACCCCATTGCAAACAGTCAATCAACTGATCACGAAATTTGGAAATGACCCCAATTACAAAGTAAAAAGTAAAAAATCTCCATTATATGGTTATTCAATAGAGGAAATCAAAAAAGTAAGAGATGGAATTTATGCGAAAAGAGGGGAAACAAAAACAGTTTTTGAGAAACAGTTACAGGCGGGGAAGTATAAACTGAAGACCACTCCCCCACAAGAAAAAAGAGAAAAAACCCAAACCCCTCTTGAAAAAGCTGTCGTAAGCCGAAGACCTGCTTTTGAACTTTCTGACAATGAAGATGACTCTTATGAACAGGATTGGGAAACCGAAGGAAGTGGCTTCTACGATGAAGCTGAAAAATTGATCGACCAACTTGATTTAAGTTTAGGATCAACAAAAGCAGGAAACAACTCGATAAAACTTAAAAATCAGGTATTATATCTGCTTGATTCACTAGTTGAACTCGGCACAATCAATAAAAAGCAAAAGAAAGAAATTATTTCTTATTATATAAAACAATAATGAGCTTTGATATACTGCTTGACTCGAGCCTTGCAAAACTAGAAAGAGGTGGAGAACGGAATGTTTCACATGATTTTGCAGTGAAGTTTCATCCTCCGATCGAATTGGATTCAAAAAAACTATAAAGCTGCGCTAAACAGACTTATCACAATGAGTTACTCATGGAATAATATCGATTCTCGTTATAATAACAATAAAATTCGTTGGAAGAAAAAAACAGAACAAGCGTGGAAGACCTTAACTTTTCCGATTGGAATGTATGATTACAAAAGAATCAACACTTATCTTCAGCAACACACCGGTAAAGTAGACCCGACAAACAAAGACAGTAATTACATTTTCACAATATATTTCGATATGTCAATTTATAGGGTTGTGACTTTGATACATAACGATTATGAGCTTGACTTGTCTCAAGGAAATTTTGGTGAATTGCTTGGTTATGGCAAAAGTACCTTGAGTGGAGATGTTGTTGGAAGAGAAGTTCCAAATATCACAAGAGGTGCTGATTGGGTATATTTGCACTGCGATCTTATCTCACGCCGAACAAAAAATGTTCCAAGCGATGTGTTATACAGTTTCTCAACATCAGATCTTCGGGTTAGCTATCCATTTCGAAAAGAGCCGCGTCGACTTGAGTGGCAACCTTTGAATACAAGCGATATTGATTCAATAAGGGTTTGGGTGACAGACGGAAGAAATAATATCCTGGATCTCAACGGGACAGACGTTGCAATTAGCTTAATGATTGAAGAAGAGTAAGGTTTTTGTTGGTATAAATATACAATCATGAATCATCCGAGCGAGTGGGCAAGATTCTTTGACGAAAACACCGGACGTTATCGATATAAACACAAAGGGTCGGGTGTGATCCGTGACACCTTCATGACCATCGGTAAAGTATTCAAAAACAATGTAAAGAACGTGGCAAAGAAAACTGCCGAAAAAGCCACAAAAACAATCGCTGAAAAAGCGGGTCAGAAAGTTGGTGAACTTGCTGTTGAAAAAGGGTCGAAACAAATACGAAAAATACTGCAAGAGCGAAAGCAAAAACCGTTGTCTCAGGATGAAAAAAAGAAACTTACAAATATTTTGCAAAAACAAACGCCAAAAAAATCAGACGCCCTTGTTAAATTAAATCGAATTTTGGCAAACGAAATTTAATCAAAGGAAATTTTTTTCTCTTAATATAAACTATTGTTAACATGTTCAGAAGTCAACCATACCTCGAGAATACTAAATATGACTGGTACAACGCTTATTTCCGCGTCGATTTTAAGCTTGAAGCCAAAGCAAATGGAGCCAACATTGGTGCTGACACTAAATCAGCTCCGATCAACGGTTCTTTCTCATTGATCCAAAATTTGCAACTAAGTTCAGCGGGGAAAAAACTGTACGAGGCAAACAATATCCACAAAGGTATTTTCATCAAAAATATGTTTGATTTTTCGGACGATTTTTCGAGAAGCGTGGCAAAAAACCAGTTTTGGTATCTTGACTCTGACGCCACCACAGCGACTGATAATAATGCGACGAACCTTGGAATGCGAGCAAGAGCGCTTCTATCACATGAAGGTGAGATAGTTAAGACGATTATCCCTTTGAACAGGTACTCATTCTTCGAAGGTCTTTCCGACAGGCTGCTGTCGCCGCTACAACTTGAGTTTGAAATTGTTCTGCAAGACGATCGAGAAATGATTTTTCAAAACGATGGAACAGCTCGAAGAATTGTTGTCCGTAAATTTGAGTTGTGGGTCCCACAATTACATTTCACTGGTAAAGGACAGACCCTGGCCAATGAAAATTTCTTGAAGCCAACCCAATGGAAATACCTGAATGAAAACTTGAAAATTAAGCAGCAGCTCCCGAAGGGATGCGAATGGTTCGTGGTTGATTACACCTGGGATAAAAGACCCCAAGCATGTCTTTGTATTTTTTCAACAAACTCGGAAACAAAATTCTTATACACAAAACCCTTACCTCTTTGACACGTTTGATATCGATGGTGATAACACGGCAAGATTGGACACTTGCCGCCTTCAGTACGGCACAACATTTTACCCTGAGCTTGATTACGACCATGATTTTAAAATAAGAATTTTGAATGATTTGATCGATTTCAGATACAGAAAGAACGACTACAACACCGGCGTTCAGCTGCAGCTTGCCAATTTTGAGAAGTTGTACCCAATTATCTACTTTGACCTACGAAACACCAAAGAAAGTGTGACAGGCGACTCGAAAAAGCTCGAATTCCATTACAGACTAAATGAAGCCGCTAACGCTCAAGATTATATTATCTTCGCCTTGATTTTGAATGAAAATGAACTCGTGCTGAAGCAAATTGGTAATGAGCTTGTCGCCGTCTAGACAAATGAAAAAAATTCTGAATATAATGTACACACACGATGAGCACAACTTGTCTTCCATATAAAATTGCACTAACTGATGGACAGAAAAAGAAACTTAAAAAAGCTTATGTTTCGAAGACAGCTGTCACTCTGAGAGTCAAACCAGGCCAAATTGGAAGCGGCGACGAACTACTTCTCACTGCTACTCAAATCTCGAGACTGAAGAAAACCTCAGTGGCAGGCAAAGGAATGGAAATAAAATTAAGCCAGACACAGATTCAGAATACTGCGCAGCGTGGTGGAAGTTTGTTTTCTGACTATGTTAGGTTTGGCACGACCTTTTATAAAGCCAGCCCTTGGAGCATTAGCAGGTGCAGGTTTGAGTTTCGGCGCTGAAAAGGTGCTGAAAAAGATATTCGGAAAAGGTTTTGGGCCGAAGGAAATTGAGCCTTATAAACTTGTCCAGCGAATGACTCCTACTCAGAAAAAGGCGGCAGAACAATATCTTGTTGGAAAAGGTTTAGTGAAAGGAGGTTCACAGTACGGCGGCTTCCTTGGTATGTTGGCGTCTATCGGAGTACCTTTGGCCCTTGATTTAGTCCGAAAAATAATCGGAAAAGGTATGCAAACGCAACCACCACCACCACAACGACGAACACCATCTAAAGGTAAAGGAATGCAAATTCAACCTCCGCCTTTTTTTGGAACTTGGGATGATTATTATCGTTTGAAAAAAAAACTAAAATTTGAAGATAAACCTCTATCCAACATTGACCTGAGAAAATGGTGCAACTTTTTACGAATTCCAATAAAAGGTATTTTTTAGCAGAAATGAAACAAAACCTTTGTTTCATTCTCCATGCATTATCAACTTGGATGATTTCGGAAGTTTGGGAACTCACTGGGTATGTTGTTGGCCAAAAGGAAAAGGTCTTTACAAAATGCGCTAGTTGCGGAATAACAAAAACACGTTTTTTGCCGGGAAACTAGGTGAGCCCTCCCACGCGGAGGGCAGTGGTGAATTTAGTGATGTTGCTATGGCAGTTGGTGATCTTGCTATTACAAAAGGAATTCCATATCTTGCGAAAAAAAGTGTTGAAGCTGGACGCTATTACGCTTCTGAAGCAATGAGAGACCCAAAACTGCAAAAGAAAGCAATAAATCACACGCTGAACAAAGGCCCGCCCAGTAATTCAAAAAGTCGGAAGTGAAATGTTAGATCAACTTTCAACTAAAATTCGACCAAACCAACGTTATAAAACTGACATAGCTGATTTGGATGGGGCTGGTATTGATATACATGCAGCAATTGGGAAATTTCCGAAACCAAAAAAAAGTTGGACGTTACCAGGGCATAATTACACAGGGCCATACAATCCTCTTGAAAAGCAGGTGAACTACGATCCAGGAACTGGTGAAATCTTGGAAATATATCAGAACCCGACAGGTGCAACAGATGCGATTGCTATGCAACATGATGTCGATTATGATGTTTGTTCCAACCGTGAAAAAAAATACGGTGAAAATCTCAAAAAATGCAAACACAAAGCGGATAAAAAAATGGTGAAGGCTCTTGACGCAGTTCCTTACAAACAAAGGCAGTGGGGTCATGCGGCTGCAAGAAATGCAATCAATGCTACACAAAAGTTAGGGTTGGGTTTGAAACAACAAAAAGGGACTGGTGTTTTGGATAAACCATTGGAAGTAGTGAAATTTGCTGAAACTTTGACAAAAAAAATGATTCCTTCCACAAAACCTGTATTCGATCGGTATTGGAAAGGTGATATTGCGAAAAACGCTTTCACGGGACCAACTGGTGTCACAAGCAAGAAATTTTGGACTCATCCAAAAAAAGGTACTGTCATGCGTTTGGTGAAAAATCCGAAAACAGGCAAATATGAAAATGTTTATGAAGAACCTTGATTGTTTGACCACCACTTTTCAAACTCCTGTTTTGCGCGCCGCCTGCTTGCTAAGGTTTTAGGAAGGTGATGAGAAATAGATTCCATAATTTCTTTTTTGTTGGGCCAGCATTCAGAAGGTACTATTTCAAAATAATTATACAGAAAACAGGAGTAGTTCACTGACTTCCGGGTTTTCGCCTGAAATTCAGCAAAAACATTTCCCAGAAATGGGATCTCGCTGGAAGAAAACATTTTGTAAATGTTCCATTTCCGAAAAATATTTTTTAAATGAAAATTAGTCGAAGGGGGCGCAGTAGAACTTCTTTCCCGATTTTCTTCTTGAAACTGTTCATCATTATCACATTCAAACACTCTACAACATTTTGGACATTCACGACATAACTCATTCACCACATAAACTATTTGCTCCTCGCATGAAGGACAACGATTAATCTTTTTTGATAACAGGTTTATTTCATTTCTTTTTTTTTTGCAACATTTCTTGAATCATTTTCGACGAAATGTTCACATCTTGCAAACAACCAAGAGGGTCGTCCATTTTTTTATCGTGTATGGTATACAATGAGCTCGCGTATTTTCAATAGGTTGTCAAAAATTTATTACAGCCCGCAAGGGTATTGGAAAGGCTTTGCAGCAATTAAGAAATTAGCCCAGACAGCGAAAGTTTCGGAAGATGTGGCTCAAAACTGGTGATGAAGCAAGCTCTTTGGCAGGTTTATTTACCAGCCCCACGGTACATTCCAAGGCCGAAATTTGATGTTCCTGTTCCAAACAAAGTTCACCAAGCCGATCTTCTGTATCTCCCACACGATCGCCCACCACGCTCCCGTAAAACTTTTAAATATGCTATCAGAGTGGTAGATGTGGCCTCTCGATACAAAGAGGCCGAACCGTTGACCACAAAAGAGGCCAAAGAAGTCGCAGCTGCTCTGGAACGGATTTATAGTCGTGGTCCTTTGAAGTGGCCGAAACTGCTTCAAGTCGATCCTGGTCGTGAGTTTATGGGCGCTGTGAATCAACTGCTTTCGAAACATAATGTTGAGGTTAGACGTGGTCGTGTGGATATTCACCGTGATCGAGCTATCGTTGAAAGATTCAACTGCACCCCTGGCTGAACGACTGTTTGGACATCAATATGGGGTTGAAATGCGCTTCCCAGAAGACAAGAGATCGACTGAATGGGTGGCCCGACTGCCCGCTGTTATTTTAGCTTTGAATAAAGAAGTCACTCAACTGACTGGTCAAAAACCTGTTGATGCCCTCAAAAAGAAAACTATTCCATCCAAACCCTCGACACCTTATTTGAGACCCGTTGGTGTGAACGAAAAAAAGCTCCCCTCCGGTTTAAGTGTTCGCTATCTTTATCAACCCGGTGAACTTGAAGGGCGAAGAGCTACGAAGAGCTACCGACCCAATCTGGTCTTTGAATGTTTACGAGATTGAAAAGATTATGATAAAACCAGACGCACCGGTTATCTATTATTTGTTTGACGGACCAAAACGCTGGTTTGTCCGCGAAGAGCTTTTGGTTGTCCCTCCAGATACACAACTACCACCAGCAATCTAACAATGAAACTCGATCGGTTCTGTGTGAATACCGTCTTCCAATACCCAGCGTTTGTCGTAGTAAGCGCTCAACCCCAGCTTCTGCTGTTCGTAAGTAACCATCTGCCCGTCCCGCATCCTAAAACCTCTATTAGTTGCTATGTCCTTACTGCCTTCCAAAGCTTTCTTGAAACGCTGCCACGTGATCTCGTTTTGTTTCTTCGACACCCCTTTCGTGCTGAACTTCTTTTTTTTACCCTCAGATTCGTCGACGAAATAACATTTTGAACAGAGTGCAATCATTCTGCTGCCTTCACACTCGAATTTAAAGAGCCCAGGGGTCCGACTGCTCCACTTATCCCAAGCTAACCACTCTTGCTTTTTTGCCTCAAATTCTGTTTGCAGCTCTGGTTTGACGATGTCTTCCAACTTTTCTGCGCTGATTGCCATGTAATTGCTGTCTGTGTCCATCTGAATCAATTCGAAATCTCTTCTGTCAAAATATCTGTCAAGAAAGTCATAATAGAATTCAAGCATTCGAAGTTTAGCCAGTTGATATACAGCTATTCCTACCTGAAATGGTCTTCTGATTGTGATCCGAGGCTTTCGGCTTTCCAGCTCATACGCCTGCCCGAGCTCGTCAAGATCACTAAAATATGCGCTTCGCAAAGCTCTGTCGACTACCTTTTCGTCTTTAGTGTAAATAATGTTTGTTTGCCGCTCCAAGGCTTCGATGAGCTTTCCGTACCTACTATTTCCTAACAGTTTGAATACCTCGGCCAGCAGCGCCTTGCTTTTTTCTTTATCTCCAGTTCTACGAGCTTCAGTAACTTGCTCCACAAACCAAGTGAATATTTTTGTTGGTTGGTAGTCAATCGTTCGATAAACATTTGTGATCACTGCTCTATGCTCAAGATACCATCTAAGTAGAGGAGAGTATAATAATATCTTCTTTGCAAACAATGCTCCCACTAACTTCTTTCCGTCTCCACGGTTCCGCTTCGTTCGTTTTAGGTAGTCAAGCATACGTTGAGGAATAGCTTCAACAGGCACCTCTTTGTTGTAGAAGAACGGACACATTTCCTCAAACTTTGGGTGTAAGTGCTCAGGAATCTGTATATCAACTTCTGCAAATCCGAACCATTTTTCTTCTTTGAGTCTTTGTGTTAGTATGGGAGCGGCAGCTTCGTTATTATAATGCACAACCATTCCGTTTCCACAAGGCATGTCTCTAAGCATGGTTGACAAATACAAAGCGTTGGCGTCGTAACCCACTATATTTTTGCAAAGACGGGGTTCCGCTATTCGATGAGACCTTATCTTCGTAACTCCAGCTTCATGGTATCTTGTGAAAACAAGGCTCGGTCCCCCGACAACAGCTTCTTTCAACATCTCATACGCTTCTTTGCACGGGCTGTAAAGATCCGCGCCCCTCTCAACACATCCGCGGAGTAAGTAATGTAAACTAACACCTGGGATACTAACAGCATCTTTCAAAATATCGATTCCTTTATCAGTATAGAAAGCACGCATCTTTTCCAGTGCCTCGAGACCAGGAGCTACATCGAGATTATTGTAGTAACGTAGCCAGTCTGCGAAGGTACACATCCCCTTTTCTTTGAAAAAACGCTGGCACCCTTCCCATTCATCCCGCGTGAGGACATAATCACCCTTCAGCTTCGAATACCAATCCTCATATTTCGGAAGTCCGCAAAAATCACGTTTTTGAGGTGTGTCAAACCATTCATACGGAAACCACGATTTTACAGTTTCGCATTCGTAGGCTTTCACCCATTTCTCATAACTTGTACCCGGACCTAAGTAGTTTATGATGTCGAGAAAGCGAAAGTTTTTAGTCAAAATGAACATAATTTTGTTTCCATTTTTTGCAACTCTTACTTTACCAGTTGTATCAGATAAACGTTCCGCGAAATGTTCTCTGATAAGATTCAAATCATATCGCCCGGAGTTAAACCCAAGAACTGGCACCTGATTACACCATTCTTCTATTTTGAGGCGCTGTGCTTTTGTAAGCATATTCATATCTTCAGGTATGAACGCTGCTCTTACTTGGTCCCGAATGTTTTTCCCACGCCTCTCTAGTTCTTCCATAAACTTGTGAACCAAAACCGCAGAATCTCTTTCACAGATATGGGTAGGTTCTCTGTCTAAAGTGTCACCAACGCTAACAGAGATTGGTACGTGTGTATTTTCGATTGTTAGCATTCCTGTTGGTTCTTTCCTCTGATTTTTATCTCCGTATGCTTCGAAGTCATACAATATAGCGTGTGGATAACTTTGTATTTGAGTCTGTGGTAACTTAATATTTATTTCTCCTACTTCACAAGACCATGCCTCGATTACATGGTAGCCAGCAGCTCGAAGCTTTTGTGTACGTTCAACAGTTGCTTTAAATCTATCTTCTCGTGTTTGGTCATGATGAGTAATAATTCTATTTCGAGCATGAGGGTAACATTTTCGACATCCATGCCAATGACATCCATGATATTGAAAAATAGTCTTTGTTTCATGGTTATAACCGTCTACAGGTGCGCGCTCAACCCATCTTTCACCTCCATGCCCGCAAGCAGCGTGGTGAATGTGAATTTTACGAAGTGCTGCTTCTTGTTCAAGCCAGCGAAGAGATTCTGAAGAAGATGAATGTTTTGGATAAAAAGCCTTCTCAAAAGCTGTTTGTGGTAATTCAACTTTTTCGGCCGGACATTCAATCACCGTCTTCCCTTGCGCACATGTTTGGGTATGCCGTTGAAGATTGCAAGCTTGAGTAAATCTTGAACGACAATGAACACATGCATAAATTTTTGCAAGCTTAGAAATATCTTTTATAAAGAAAGCATGCCCTTCGTAAATTCCAATTGTCAAAATATTTGTTAATTTGGCTGGTGGTTTCCTTCTAAGATGCCATACCACTTCACCATCCTCCATACGTTCAGGCTCATAAACACGGATTCCCAACCAATCTTTGAAAATTTGTTTTTTATTAAGATGTTTTTCAACCTCATCAAGTTCATCTAAACATGTTTTCCGGCAATCTTGTGGAGTAGCTATGAGGTTAAAGAAACTCTTAGCAAGTTCCCGTGCTGCCGTTGTACTTCGATCTGGTCTTGAACCTCGGTGTACCGCAATACAGCGCCAAAGACATAAATTGTCTTGGTAAGTATCAAGAGCAATCATTGGACCCGCACGCCCACGCGCACAATCACGCAGCAATCTGGTAATGGTCCTGTACCTAAAAGTGGCTGACGGTCAAGAACGACCTTTACATCAACATTAAATTGGTTTTCAAACACCCATTTTGTGTCCGGTCTATTTATGTTATCAGGGTCCAGACGTACTTTTTCCCGCTCACTCAACCATTTCTCCGCACCAGAAAAACGTTCAAACCAAGGTGAACCTTTGTTAGTATACATCACCATTGACGAATCTTCTTCAATGTTGCGTAGCTAATATGAAAAAATATGTCTAGCGTAGAAAGATGTGTGAACTTTCTCTCTTATTTTTGTCATAAAATCGGATGTTAAATCTCTTTCAAGGTCTCGAATGAAGCGCCATCGAATGAAACGGCGCCCTCTTACCTCTTCTCCCTCAAATTCGGTATTATCATATAAATCAAGAATCTCGTTCTGATAGTTTGTAACATTTCGGATGTTTTCTCGAGAAACTGGATCAAAATTCCTCAAAATTTCTTGTGTTTTTCTCCCCCTTCTACGAGGAGGAGCGGTCGGTTGAAATGTTTTAGGAATTAAAGGTTTATCTAAACTCTTCTCCACTTTCTCAGAAATAGGTTCATCCAATATATTCTGAAAAGTTTTTCGAATAGCAGGAGCGTCCTCTGCAAGTAATTGCTCTAAAGCTTGTAACGTTGTTGGATCAAGTTCTTTCAAAAGTTCTTATGTTAAGCACAGACATTGCAACTTGGATATAATAAAGATATGTATTTCTCTAACTGAAAAAAAATTCTTTTGTGATTCAATAATTAAAATAATTTTTAAAATATTATCAGATGCTTTATTTTTTTTCTTGAATAACAATATTAATTGGTGATTGAATGTTGAGATCTGATCCCAATGCAATTTTAGTTATTACTGACACAGATAATATAAACAATCCTGTATAAAAAAGATATTGAAGCATCAGATGAGTGTTTGCCTCAATAAGTACTAAAAATGTGTGAAAGTTAGTAATAACTGTTGGTCCATAAACATAACAGCTCAACAAACCAAAAGCAGACCAAATAAATAGATTTATAGTGAAGAGACTAAGACGACAACTTGCCATTGTGTTATTTTCAATATATGTAATTCTTCAAATGCTTGTAAATTATCTCACGTTTTTCTTCTTTTTTTATGCTGGGTGGTTTATTTCAGTTATTAAGTAGTATATAGTGAATTAAATGAATACTACCTGATTCTCAGCGGTTTATTTTCTAATTTTAAATCCACCAACGTAATAAACAAGCGAGTGAAGGAGCTTGTTTATTATGCTGGGGGATTTAAAATTAGAAAATAAACCGCTGAGAATCAGGTGGTATTCATTTATTTCACTATATACTACTCCTCCCCACCCTCACCCCAACAAACAGGAAATTTTCATGCCTGAATTTGTATTTTAATCTAGCCATAGTATATAAAATAGCGTTCATTAACTGTGCGACTTCTTGGAAAAGCACCAGAGAATATATTTTAAAACCCCCTTTGCGGCTTTGCCCTGCCCATCAGATAAAAGCTCAGTCTCGGGTATGTCACGCAACCAACGTGCGCTTTTTTCAGTTGCACAGATTTCAAAGTACTCATCGAACCCAATCTACTGAGAATCTTCGCTCAGTCCTTAAAGTAGTAAACGTAGGAAGACGGAAATAGCTTATTTGAAAAAAAAAATTAAACCTAATTCCCCAAAGTCACCCGATGCACCCAAAATTTCGTTACCGCGGAACATGCATGCAGTAGTCGATTTCACTAAAACTCTTTCCAAATTAATTAGCGGCATCACCCAAAGCACGTAACAGATGTTTTTGTATTAACGGCTTCTTGTTTCGCTGTTCAGTTCAGAGCTAGTTTCAAAGGAAAAACATCTTATGTACAACACCTTAAGTCTGCTGTCCAACGAAAATAGGAAAAGAGAATCCTCACATCAAAAACGGCGGATGTTCGGTGAAACGGCATGGCAAGTTGCGATATCCTGTCAAGTTTCCTTGCAGTTTGCTTGAATTTTATCATGAACAAGGACCACAGCTGTGATACAGCAACATGAAGGTTAGAGGATTTTGTGTTAAAATCGCTTGTTGGCTGATCAAAACCTGCGGTAAACGTGAAGTTGTTTGTGTATGTGTACACTGAGTTAATTAGGCTGACTTTTCTGATCGCTTGAATCAACGCATTTTGTCCAACTTTAAAATTCTATAACATTGCGTCAATAAATTTCCCCAAAAAATCCTTTTAGGAGGGAAAAGAACATCCCTTTTCCTCTTGAATCCAGATTCTTGACGAATAATATTCGGTACCACATACAGTGTGTTGCCCAGTTTTCGTACACTTTAGTTTGTAATCACTATATCTTTTCGTCTTTGAGATGAAAATTTCTGAAATTTCTTTTAAAGATAGCCCATTTACTTACCTTCAATATATAAAACGATTGGCCGCTTGATCGACGTATGTTCAAAATTACGCCATTTTTCCCAAAACTCCTAAGTTGCCCAGTCTTCGTACACCTGGCCCAGTTTTCGTACATCGACAAAACAACATTTCTCCACGAAAACGCTCGATGTGCCAGCCACCCTGCTGAGTGCTTATCGTGTTTTCTGTTGGATTTGTGAATAAATATCGGCTTAGCGACCAATAATTGGTGTAAATGGCAAATGGTTATTCGGGGGGTGGATGTTTAATCGATCCTGCAGTGTTGATTTTTTGGTCCGTCACTTAATTGGGCGGCTTTTCGTACGCTCAATCCACTGTCTCGTACGTCATTTACTGCCTTGGTAAAGGTAGTTGACAGGTTACTATTCTGCGTATAACAACTGTTAAGAAAAGGCCTGTATAAGATTCGACGTTTTCCTTCCGTTTCCGCTTACGCCTTTAAAATAGCAAACGCTTTACCTCCGTTTCCGCTTACGCTTGCTTTTCTTAGCTACTTTGGTAAATGTTTATTAGAATCGCAACAGAGTGAAAAAAATCGGTAAAACTGGTAAGCTAACAATATTTCAAGGTGTATGTCAACATTCTATGCATAGACATCTACCTTAGTTAATTATTTGACGATTTAGATTGTTTGCGCGGGATTAAGTTTATGAAATATTCGTGACCTTTGCATGACCTGGATGTAAAGCGTCGCTGTTATACCACAACAAATACACGTAGTGTATTGTACTTTGCAAGGATTGTTGTGTAATCTTTGCTGCACTTGCGACTTATTAGTTTTCGAACAGTAAAGTTTAAAATTCAGTTCTTTAACTTATTTAAAAATAGGTTTTGAGAAAGGCGCAGCTAAGTGTACGAAAACTGGCACAGTAGGTCGAAATGTATGCGAAGATTCTCACCGCTAAAATTCAGGAGCAGTTAAATTTGAGCTGGTGTTGAAAGTTTTCCCATTCACTTTCATCTTTCATCTATCATCTGTCCAAAAATCATGAAGTTCCTTGCAAAATTACCTACAAAACGGGCTATTTGTTCATCTACAATACCTTTACTGTGCAGTGAAAAGTGCAAATATTAGCCGCTAAACTTTTACTCACCTCGAAAGAAATTGTCCGCACTGACCTGCTTCTTCGTCAAAAAGCCCGGCAAAACCGGCAATTTATAGCTGAAATGTTCCTTTTATTTTTGGAATTCTTCGGTTGACGAAGATTTAAATGACCGACGAAAATAATCAAATAAAGTTCTTTTTGTACGAAAACTGGGCCCGTACGAAAACTGGGCAACATACTGTACCTTTTTTTAGGCGTGGGAACCACAGTTAACCAAAGCGTAATATGAGTGTTTGTATGGAACTGAAATTCGATCGAAAATAATCGGCGGCTTTCCGCTGAAAATGCATTAAAATGGAAATACAGTTCGAAAAACATTACCTGCTATGTGTTTGCTGCGTTTTTATTGCTTTTCCGAGCTTCTGGAGGCCGATCTGGGCGATTTTCTGCTTAACGGTCGATGCGACGTCATGTCACGTTCTAGAGAGAACTAGTTCTCTCTAGTACGTGACATGACACGTTCGACCAACATAGTTGCGTGGCCCGTGCATCAGAGATGGAAAGTTTCAGACGAAGATCAACGACGAAGGAGAAATAATTAGTTACATTGGAGAAAGGGGAAGTCGCTACCTCTAAAAATTTACGATACCTTCGATAAGTCCGCCGTGAAAAATTCCCCGTGAGTGTTTGTTTTCTTTCGGCCACGTTACAGTTTGCGATTTCCTCGACTTCGTTTATTTAATATTTATTTATTTTTTCTGAAGCTCTCCTCAAAAATGTTCCCGTTGAACGGGCCACGCTACTACGGCGTTTGATGAGGAAAACAACCTCGTGTAAGAAGACGTGAGAGTCGCCCGGCTGTTCCTCTTCGCTAATTGGCCAGAAAAATACTTTTCTGGCCAATCAGAATGCGGGATTTCAAACGCTTCTGGAACTCGTTTGGTAAGAGTAAGTGCCCAGGGGCTCTCCCGCTCTTGTTGTAAACTTTCGCCAAGAAAATCCCGTTGTCCCGACATTATAAGTAAAGTACAAAAATCGCATTTGTTTGGCTTCATTTGATTTTCTACCTGTTTTAAGCCGATAGTTCCGATGCGACCTCTGAAGAAGGAAATCCTTCGTCCGGAGCCTCGATTTTAACACTAAACTCGAGCTAGCATAAAACAACACAGAGTCGACAAAAGCAACTTATATTTATTCCATACCTTAAATAGGCCATGTTTATTATTTTCAGTGTTGAAATAACTTGTTCTGTCTTGTAGGAATTTTGTTAGAATTTTTTTAGTACACCAACCCTATGGAAAAATCTAGGTCAGGTCCCACTTTTAAGAAATCTTGATTTTAATGGAGGCACCTTGACAATGGCGTTCGTAATGCCTTTAGGCTGGTGTACTCAAAAGATTCTAACAAAATTCCCTCAAAACAGAACAAGTTATTTCCGCACTGAAAATAATAAACATGGCTTATTTAAGGTATGGAATAAATATAAGCTGCTTTTGTCGACTCTGTGTTGTTTTATGCTATCTCAAGTTTAGTGCTAAAATCGGGGCTCCGGACGAAGGATTTCCTTGTTCAGAGGTCGCATCGGAACTATCGGCCTAAAACAGGTAGAAAATCAAATGAAGCCAAACAAATGCGATATTTGTACTTTACTTATAATATTGTACTTCTGCACAGAAAATGAAAGAAACCTGTTTTTCATCGAAAATTGACCGGTCGGTTTTTACACGAAATGCCGCTCAAAATGCAGCCTTGGCACACACCTCTGGCGTATTGAAAAGATCGCGTTTGGCTATTTCCAATTCTAACACAGGAGGTAGAATTCGAGTATAAACTTAATTACATTATAGAATGGACATTGATTTGTAGCAGCTTGTATAGAAATCCATCGTGCCAGACCGAATCAAATGCTTTTCTAAAGTCCACAAAACATGCATATACTTTCCGAATTGGTGACAATTGACATGTTTGTCTCTTAATGTTAGTAGTGTAAGAACATGGTCTGCTGTTCGATTACTTGCTAGAAAACCAATTTGAGATTTAAGAAGTATGTCAAGCGACTGAACGTGTTCAAGAAGTCTTTGATTAAGAATTGAGCAAAATAGTTTACCAAGACAACTAGAAATACATATTCCCCGACAATTTGAGGGATCACTTTTAGTCCCACTTTTAAAGATTGGTGTAATAAGGCCACCGCACCATGTTTGAGGCATAGTGCCCGAGCTAAGAACTGCGTTAAATACTTTCAAATAAACAGGCATTAACTCGTTTAAGTCACTCAAGGATACCGTAAGGCAGTCCTCTGACCAGTTAGTCAGTCAGTCATTCAGCCATTTACGCATTCCGTTGGTCAGCCACCCAGTCAGTCAGTCCCTCAGACAATCTACTCATCCAGTAGCTCTTTAGGCAGCCCGTTTGTCAGTCCTTCAGTCAGCCAGTCACCCCATTAGTCAGTCAGCCAAAACGCCAACCTGTTATTCAGTCAGTCAGTTAGTCATTCAGGCTATAAGTGAGTCACTCACTCAGTCAATTGGTCACTGTCGCCATCAGTCAGTCCGTTTGGTCTGTGGGTCAGTCTGTCTGTCAGTCAGTTCATTCCTTATTCAGTCTCTCACGCACAAATCCATATGTTCATTTCGCGAGAAATTCACTTCAATAAATCAGCAAATAGTTAAATGACTTTTATTGCATCATTGACCATTTGGTACAGTAATGTACGAGATAGTTCCACTCCACTGTACTAGGATGTATCCCATAACTTTGATCTTATTTTTCCCATTATCTCCTTGATGTGGCCATTGTTTCCACACGTGTTGGAGTCATCAGAGTACCCTCCAGTCCCAAGACTTCCAAGTGGAGGAATGTTTAATTTAAATTTCGTGTCAACATGCGAAACCAGTAAGAACTCGCTTATTTTGTTTTATTTTTATTTTATTGTTTTTAATAAATACAATCATAAAAATAGCTATATAACCGAAGACAGTGTGGCTAAGTCGATTAATTCAGAAAAAATTACTGAATTTAAGAAAAGCTATAGAGATTAACTCTGGAACTTTAATGTGCTCTCGCAAGTCCCTCCCTTTCTTGAACTTTCTGCACTTGTCATTCCATGGTGCCATGCAGGCTCGTTCTGATAGGAACCCCTTCAATCATGGCCGAAAGCCTTGGAACGCTTAAACAAAACCACTCGTTGAAGTCACCCACTCTCACCTCTCCCGTGCCCCACGATTATTTTGAGCATCGCTTACAGCAAACGGATTCATTCCAATCGCTGCCGACATTTTGTAGGAAGAGGGAGGCTTAAAGAATCCGGTGGCAAGACCAAAACTTGTTTTGTAAGCGCTAATATGTGGCAATGTTACAGTGAAGATGTGTATTTTGTGGACGGTTTTGCTAGGTGTCCCAAACAATTTTGAGTACGATTCAACTTTTGAATCACCTTTTAATTACAACACTTTGAGGAAGCGAAAAGTACTTATGACAGTCTCTAAAAAGACTGATGTTAGCTAGTTTGCAAACACAAGGGAGGCTCGCATTATACATTTGGATCTTTGAGACACGTCAGTAGCACAAACATGCAAATAACAAGAACGCCACTAAAACTAGCCCTTTCTTAAATGAAGAAAATCTTTCTAAAAATCGACAAATAAACGAAGAAAATGTCGTTAAATCGACTGTTTAGGGGAATAAAAGCTCCTTGGGTTATTTAGGGTTTCACCTCCCTCCTTTCTCTTACCTTTTGGCGCCTGCACGAAGGCTCCTTCTCAGGAGAACCGCTAGTCTTAGATGCCCTCTTATTTCCAATATTTTGAGAAAAAGAAATGAGATTTCGATAGTCTGTAAACGGGCAAGTTTATATATCTTTTCACGATATCTAGTTGTCCGAGACACGGCACAAATGCAAATTAAAAGAATGTCGTGTAAACCCTTTGACGTTTTGTTGCTAACCATTTATTCAGTTTCCTGGAGCTCATAGTGAGAGAGTCAGACTGAAAAGTAAGTTGTCAATTGATTAAGATGATAAGGAGTGAATAAACTGATAAGTGATTGGTTTCTCTTGAGAGGTGAATGATGACAGATGTCTTGGTGAGAGAGCACTTCTGAACACATTATTGTATTAATGTCAACTGATCATAGGAATTGTTTATATTGGTAATGAAAATTTACACAGAGAATTAGCTTTATGACATGCTCTTTGAATTATTATATATTCTTTTCTATAGCAACCATCTTGACATGCGCGGGGATCTGGGCCTAGGAAAGATTCTGAGAAGTGCAGTTGGGGCAGTTTACGCGCACACAGGCCATAATTTCGTGCAAAAACCTTCCACTATTTTCAAGAGTGGTGTTAAGGAATTCTTATCGATTTGGAACGAACGAACACAAGCGTAAGTACAGGGAGAAGGATTTCCATTAGTGCGTTGAGTCAGCCAAAAGAGCTTTTGTGATCACATGGCTGCTTGTGTGACCTTTTGCCTCGTGAAAACTAAAGGGTAGGTCTCACAAACTCATAAAAAGCATGTGAAAAACCGAGAAAATAATGAAACTTCCAGGTCCGACACATGAAGAAACTATAAGCAGAATATGCGAGCGACTGGCACATGAAAGAAACCAACTCGTATACTTTACCAAGTAACAAACAAACTTACGTCCCGTTCGCCTTTCGTGTACACTAAGACGATCGGAAACACTCATCAAAACGAACACATTCAAAAGTGGTTTAAAAAGTCGACAGGCTTTTGAAAAAATTTTGTCATGTGATCTTTTGTTGTCTAGAAACCTCTCTTGCTATAAAACATTGCTGGTAATGTTCTCTTATAAGAGTTAAAACGCAAGGCAATAAGCATTGGTTTTTGTGCTGTTTTTTTCTTTTACCTTTTTACACATTTTTACATTTCTTTAATCAAGAAAGAAGGTTTTTTTTGGTTTTTCCTAAAGACACGTCAAGTCAGTGAAGTGAAGAAAATTTGCCCCTTCCTAACAAATTTGCTTTGTAAGGCTTGGGGGACGAGTCTTTAAGAAACAAAGTGAACAGGGTGGGGTGAAAAGTCAATAAATGCATACAGCTTTTCAGTAATTTTGTCATTCAGTTCATAGATTAGCAAACCTGTAAGTCATTCTGTTAGTAGGTCTACAAGCATCAATAGGTGTGTTGTTCAGCTGGACAATCAAGCCATTGGTCCTTCCATGCGTCTGTCATATCGATGGTTATTTAGTCAGACAAACAATCCATCACTCAGCAAACTAGCTTATAAACAGGTTTTCCTGTTTATGTTTTACATGCTTGTCTAATTTTCCTGGTTGCCTTAGACCACTCTACAAAAGAATACGAGACTAGCAAACTTCTGATGTACCCAGAGAGGTGTATATCGGAAGTTTTCTTGTATGCCTCTGATGTACCCAGAGTGGTGTCTATTGTAAGAGACAGCAAGCCATTAAGGAATGGGGGAGGAGTAGCTGCATGCATTAGACAGGCAGGTGATCAATTGGTCACGTTGGAATGCATCAGGATGCTAGTCAGTTAATCCATTCCTTACTCAGATTTTCCCACACACTCAGGGCTTTAGATTGATTCAGCGGGAAATTCACTTCACATGACAGTCAAAAAATATCTTTAATAGTTAAATGGCCTTTTTATTCCATCTGTGGATGTTTTGTAATACACAGTTCTACTCGTTCTCCCCTGATTTCACTCTACTGAACCAAGACGTATCCCATGGCTTTGATGTTCTTGGCTCCATTATCCGTCTTTTGACCCTTTATGGCGTCGTTTCCACACGTGTTGGAGTCATCACCATACCCTCCAGTCCCAAGCCCGATTCTCGAGTCACAGGACGTGCAATCCTTCTGATTGTTTCCAAGGATACCAATTCTTGCTTTTGAAGAACCTTTACCACTGGCGGCGTTGAAGCCTTCCTTGTTACAGTAGGACTGCAAGGAAGCCTGGGAACCAATCAGCGTCTTCCACGTGTTACGACCCAGTGAGGTGGCGCGGTATTTCCCGTCAGCGATCAGCGAGTGCAGGGAGCTGGCCTGTTTCTTGATGACAAGGAACTTGATCAGCTGACCGATCTTCATACCGAGACAGATCTTGGAGAAGGGCGTGTTCCAGTAGGTTGGCAACTTGGTCTCTTGGTTGTCGAAGCCAGTCTTGCCTCCCAGAAGATTATAGGCAATTTTGTTGCTCCAAAACCCAGCATCGTAATGGAAGGTTCTCTGAAAGTGAAACAAGAGAATAGGTTAACAATAAGAAGAACCAAAAAGCAAACCGCGGTGATAAACATAAGGAAATATAAACGCATTTCTGGAAAGAAAAAAGGCTTTATTTTGACGTTTTGTATGTTCCAACATACATCTTGACTGAACCAGGAGTTCTACATAGGTAAAACTAAACGAAGATTGCATGACAGGAAAACGGAGCCCTTCAAATAAATTACGAGTAGCAATCACTCATCTGCTATTGCCGACCACGTCACGTCAACTGGTCATAACATGAAATGGGACCATTTCGAAATTTTGGCAAGAGGACGGTCGGACACCCATTGCAAGATAAAGGAGACTCTCTTGATAAGGGATTTACAACCTTCCCTAAATGAAAATGTCAGCAGTGAAAAACTTTACCTTTTTTAGTTTGCATGCTTTTCCTTTCATATGCAAATTTTTCTACTATTTGTTATCTTTTGAATTGTTTCTATAATTAGTTACTTATTATACACTCAAATTTCTGTTGTTATTCAACGGTTTTACTACTTCTGAAGATGTATGTTGGAACATACGAATCGTCAAGATAAAGCCTTTTTTCTTTCTAGAAATGCGTTTATATTTCCTTATGTTTATCACCGCGGTTTGCTTTTTCTTTCTTCTTAAGCTAAGATGGCCAAAAAACAAAAGTAACTACGATTTAGGTTAACAATAATCTATATGCATGAAGTTTGCCAAGAGTGGCGTTGGCAGGACAAAGTTCCTTACCTTTGTGCCATCAATCTTCATGGCCAGCGTCCATCCTCCATCTCCGCATCCAACGTTTCCCATGTGACAGTAAACAGGAATCTTTTGTGAACCAAACATCAGCGAATACACCTGGCTTTTGGTCGAGCTATTGGAGAGAAAATACTGACTGTTAAAATGGTTAGGTACTGGAAACGCTGTTTTACAGACTCTTGTCTCTCTTCGCTGTAGGTGTCTCGAAAAAAGGGGTCTAATTTTGAACTCAGATCTTCCTTTGTAACATTAGTTACCGGAAAGCACCTAGGAACCCACCTGTGTTTTTCATACTGTTCCTTGCATGAAGAGGCAGGAGCGACTGTAAAGAAGAAAAAAATCTGGTTAGATGTAAATTTAAAAACTGCTAAATGTATTAGATTACATGCAATGCCCTTTTTTCTCCAAAATCGGGAAACACATGCGAAACGCAAAACTAGTGATCGTAAAAACCACCACATGGACACGCACGATGATTTAAATACTTGAACGTCTTTAATTTCTGACTCGCTTACCGAACAAATTTTTTGGATCCAAACCCCAAAATGACATTGTAGAAGTCAGTTCAGTTTACCTGGTGGCAGTGTAGGGGAAGGTTTGTTGACCGCGGCAATAAGACTTTCCAGTTTGGTTTGTAGCATTTTAATGGCGTCGTTTGCGTCCGAATCCTGAAGAAGGTTACACATCAGGTTACAAACCATCATCTTGTCGTACGGTTTGACGCAAGATTTGGACGATTTGCCACCATTCACGCTCAGTACAAGGAAGGCTGCGAAAAAATAAGCTTGGAAAAACAAGCGCATTGTAAGAATATTAGATAACGTTGTCAGCCGCTCAACAAACGAGGTTCTGTGGATCGTCGTTTGCTGCGAATCACTCACAGTCTTGCACTCACTATAGTTCTAGTAATCAAGAAGGACATGTTTACAATGCGAGAATATTTTCATGCATACCGCCCTGACCGATCAACTCATTCCAATTTTTTTTACCCTAACTCGTCTCGTTACTTCCCGGCCAATTCAGTGAATTTTGATTTTTGTTTTATAGTTTTATATGGGAAGCTAGCCTTACGAATCCCTACATTATGGGTAAAAAGACGAAATTCAAAGTGCGAAATATCGTGGCTTAAAGAAAAAAAATGGGGACAAAAGTATTAGAGTGGGGAGAAAACTATTAAAGTTACCGTATCCAATTCAGTCAAGAACTCAGGGGGGGGAAAGGTTAGATCTTCCCACAAGCTAGATAACGACGCCAAAATGACTGCAAACTCGAAAATGAAGTTAGCAAGACTAAACGAAATAGCCTTTTGTTTTCTTTTAGGTACTTATTAATTCGTGCCCTCTCTGGGCTTCGCCCGACGTCAAAGGTATCTTTTGTCAGATTTGGCGATGAAAGTTGTGAGTATACCTCAGTGACAAACATTAGTATGGCGGTACGAAAATCTGACATACAGATGTTGTCACTAGCTATATAGCGACTCCAAAACGACTGCAAAACTCGAAAATAAAATCAGCAAAAGAAAACGGAATAGCCTTTTGTTTGTGCCTTCTCTGGGTCTTCAACGTCGAAGGTTTCCGTCAAATTTGGTGACGAAAGTCGTAAATATACCTCAGTCACAAACATTTGACTTGTGGTACGAAAATCCTCTAGATCAACAGAGCAAAATTCAAACAGTACAAGGCCGCAGCGCACGAGAAAATAAAACGAGAATGATAAGGGTAGCATGTTATCTGGTGTTCTATTTGGCTGCTAAATAACGTTCTTGAAAATATAGGGGATGAAAATGCCACATGTTGTCACAAGCTCCCTCTAGTTTTAATTTTCCTTCGTTCCAATTATCTGCCCCTGCGTCCGGGACCTTGCAGTTTTTTTAACTATGAAAGTCACGATATCTAGCTCAGTGAAATTCGTGTTCTTATTTTTCTTTTTACAAACATGTGTTTGGCGATACGCGCATAACGCTTACCAGAAATGCAAGATCAATAAAGGATTATGATGTTTCCCCTCCTGCTCAAATTTCATTTCTGGCGAGCGGCAGCTCACTGTTTGGATCCCACTGTCATTTCCTCCAAATGGTCTGTACAAACGTTTCGCTAACGTTTGGCGTCTGTGTCTGTTCGCTGTTTATTTGCTCCAAGGTGCTCACACTAGTGATATTCTCCTATTAAAATGCAACATTTTCGATCCAATTTTGGCATCAATGCTTTTGCGGTTTATTTTAGCAATTGGTTGGTGATTTCCTAAAGTTAGCATTCGACACTAATTGTGTTTATCTGCCAATACAAGTAGGAAAGCTATCGTTAAATCACCTTCTTCAATTTCTTTTCGGATATAGCCTGCGGGGCAGACTTCGAAGAGGAGCAAAGTTAGAATTTAAATTTCGTGTTAACATGCGAAATCACTGACGAGCTCGCTTATTTCATTTATTGTTTTTAATAAAATTAATCACAAAGAAATTAATTAATTAATTAATTAATAACCGAAAACATTGCAGCTAAGTCGATTGTTTAAGGGGGGAAAACTAAACTTCAGAAAAGCTATGGAGGTTATCTTAGGTATTTTAACACGCTTCCATGAATCCCTCATTTTCCTTAGCTTTCTGAGCTCGCCACTCTCTATTGCTACGCAGGCTAGTTCTGAAGAACTAGAACACTTGATCAAAACCTCATGTTGAAATCGTGGACTCTCACCTTTCCCTTCCTCCACGCGGTGTGTGAATCATTCTAATCGCCTACAACATTGTCTGTAGAAGAGGGTGCTAAAATATTACGGCATAACATCACCAACACTTATATTGTAAGGCCTAATATATGACCGTGTTTCAAATGTGTATTTTTGCGCGCGGTTTTTTTTTTCTTAGTATCATTGCAGTTTCATATACCCAAATATCAGTAACAATTTCAGAGAAAGAAACGCACTTTCAGGATAGTCTCTACGGACGAATTCTCATGTTGTTTTGTAAAGGCAGGTGAGGCTAGTATATCTGGTCTTCAGAGACACGTAGCACAATTTTTTTGTGATACAAATAACAAGAACGTGACTCATGTCAACCTAAAATTTGTTTTCAAGTAAAGAAAATCATTTTAAAAATCGTTAAGGAACGGCTGAACATGTCGTTAAATCGGCTGTTTGCACCCACAACTTCCCTAATTCCCCTTACCTTTTAGTGCTTGCCACATGAGCTTCTCCTGATAAGAACCACTAGTTACTTCCAATAGCCCGAGAAAGAGAAGCGAAATTTGGACAAATTCTAAAAGCAACTTGTGATATTGTTTAGCAAAGGTAAGCAATACTTGCATGTTTAGTTTCCTGAGACACGTAGCACAAAGTTTCCAAATGCAAATAACAGGAATGTCACTCGTAAGAACCCTTGCATGTCAAAACATTTATTCTTCTTTCTGTTTGCTTTACACTGTGAGTAGGTCAGACTGACAGTTTAGCGGTCAGTGTATTGACATTGTCAATGGAGAATAGACTTTAGTTTCTCTTGGGGGGTCAATGATGACAGGTGTCTTGGTAAGAGACCACTCTTGAGTAATGAAATGTCAACCAACCCACAGGAGTTGTTTAAACGGCTAATCAAAAAGCAAATATACAGCTTAGTGAAATTTCATTTTGGAGGAGACTGCAATCTTATTGGACAACTCTCTTAAGTTTCTTTGGCAACCTTCTTGAAATGCACGGCGAAAGGGATCTGGAACCGAGACGGATTCTGCGGGGTGGGATCGGGTAGTTTAGGTGTACAGAGATGCTAGCTCTCCCAGAATAAGAAACAACGAAAAAGTATTCCATGATAGAGAGAATTCATCTCCCAGACGTACATGGCGGTCCTTTAGCAGGATGGAGTTTGCAGACATTAAGTTCGGTCCTATTCCCACCTGACATCCTAGAGGCAGTGCAACATGGGTCAACTCTCAGACAATTCTCGGGGTGATCTCCCGAACCACACTGAAAGGGATTCTTAGGGCAGTATAGTCCGAGTACTGCACCCTGTAATGTGAAACGAGAGCACTGAGCACTGGAGCACTGGAAGGAATAAATTTTTTCTTATCAGGCACTCATTATTATTATTATTATTATTATTATTATTATTATTATTATTATTATTATTATTATTATTATTATTATTATCATTATTATCATTATTATTATTATTATTATTATTACAAGTGAGACCGGAAAACAATATTATAATTATTAGTTAATCATTAGTAATACACCTCTTAAATTTTAAATAAGCCTCTGTTGTAGGCAATATAAACTTAAATATCTAAGCAATTTAAATGCTTTATTCAATAAGTGATTTGAAACCGGGATACTATAGTGCAATACGTTTTCTACAGTGTAAGAGGCTCTCATACTCACATTTTTCTCCTTATATGGTAAAATGACGCTATAGTTGAATGATGATGATTTGCTTGATTTTTCTTTCTTGACTGTCCGATAGTGGTAGTTACTCAGAAGGAGTAGCTTACTGGAGTTAATATGAAATACAATTTAAATTACTGTAAAAGCTCTAATAGTCCTGCTCTCTAATACGCCTTCTTACCTACTACTTGCTAATTACAAATAAATTATTTGCTTACAATTATGTCATGACATTGGGGCTTGAAAATTATTTTATGTTTCGACTGATGCCGGGTATTATTTTACTGCCAGAGGAAGATGCGAAGAAATGCAGCATTATGCATGTAATTACTTACATGTAATTCAGGTGAATCAATTTATTCATCTATTTTAAGTACCAATCAGTCAATCAATCAACCACTCAACCAACTGGCTGATAAATCAGTCAATCAGCCAATTAAAAAACCAATCAATCAATCAATCAATCAGTCAATCAATAAATCAATAAATAAACCAGTCTGTGACTTCAGTGTTGCCAATGCGTATAACAAATGGTCCAGTAATGACTAGTGACTTTATTTGATGCACAGATTATGACTCACTCTCTTACTACCCCAGACCGTGATGGCAGTAGATCTCGAGACTTTGGTTCTTTTTGGTTTGATAATTTGTCATCAGTAAGCATTGTTAATGATTGCCATAATCTGGTACCAAAGAAAAACAAAAGGAATAGCCTCTTCCTAAATCATTTCAGAATAGTCTGAAACCTAACAGGCAATGAACTGACAAAAAGGGATCAGACTGTGGTGAATCAGTCAATCGATATAGTTTTCCCCATAAAGAGAATTCAATCAAATAGGTCTGACTCTTCATTCCTGGGATAGTAGTGGGGGGGGATACTCCCCCCAAAAAAGATATGGGGCAGGGTGTGCTCATCAGATATTTTGAAGTAGAGCCCTAAAAGGTGTACTCCAGGATTCATTCCATTTTCATACATCATCCACTTAGTAGTACTGAGGGGTCAGTCAAACTAATCAATGACATCAAAATGTTAAGCAGAAAAAGACAAAAAAATATATAACCTTATTTCAAAACTGCTCTTCAAATTTTTTATTTGAATTAATAAAGTGTGTCTGGGAATATAGCTAAAAGTACAAATTTCTTAACCAAACCCTTAATAATAAACTGCCATATTTTCCTGACATCAGGTTGATGGAATAAAAACCTGTAAAAAAAAACAAAGCAGATTTTAATTAACGCAATTACCAATAGTAGGACAGTCAGTGTGCACGCGCCAGAGAAAAATGAGGGACTGCTCGTAGTCTATGAGAATGGTACCAACTTGGGCCAGTACGACTTCAGATCGACTCCAAATGCTTACCTCTGTTTACACGAAATATACAAAACATGAAGCTAGTATAAAATAATTATCATCTTAGGCTGTGTTTACATGAGTGATTTCATCCCAAGATGACTTTCATATCGGTGTCTGGTCATTTACTTGCAAGTTTTTACAGGTTTGGAGCTGAAATGGTGTTTACCCTGGGACGATTTCATCCCGGTGCTGAAGAACAGGATGAAATCGTCCCAGGGTGAACACATGTCAGCTCCAAATCATGTAAACATTAACCAGACACCGCAATGAAAGTCACCCTGGGATGAGATAAAAGACATTCCGGGATAAAGTCACTCATGTAAACAGGGCCTTAGGCTGGTTTAACTCATCACTGCTGCTGAACCAATATGAATGACTCAGAACGGTTTGAAATCAGATTGGGGTGCCACTTAAGCATGAACAGGGTTCCAATTGGTCTGAGATATTTGTTTTGGGTATGCACGTTTAATAAGTGGCGTTGGAGCATTCCAAGCTGTTGGATAATAGATAAACTGGATTTTTAAGGATGGGATGGTTGCGGACAATATTAACACAAACAGAGTTTACATTGGTCTCAGGTAAACACTTCATGCCAGTCTGACTTTCAGACCGGTCTCGTGTAAACAAAATCGTACCAGTCTGAGTTTGCACCAGTCTCATGAAATCAGGGCGTTACTGCCCCTGGGTCTCTGAGGATGTTGTTAAACATTCTTGAGAGCTGCTCGACTTTAGGCTAAGGGGGTGTTTACATAATACCAGCATGATACAAGTTTCTCCTGATTTCCTCTTGTTTCTCTGTATTTGTTTAATGATTACAGCACAAAATCTCATAACTGTACAAGTCATACCTGTGTGAGCTTGCCCCAGTAGTGGTACTGGGTCACAATAATCACTGTGGTACGAAAACCCATACATGGTATAACTGTTTGGTTCCTTCTGCATTAAGTTTTAACCCTTTAACCATCAAGAATAAATCTTACATCACCCTGAAAAATGGATTTTGTAACTTAAGTGGGTATAAGGTTTTCAACACCTACCCCAATGGAAGTCTTGATGGAACACTCATCTAAATGTTGTGATTTAATTTTATCCTTGGTTCAACTTTTGTTTCCCTTTGTGAGTATTAGGATTGCCAAATTTTCTTTTTCCGAAAAGGCTGTTTTAACCACCCAGTCTTCTATGTGTTTACACGACAATATAAAACAGATCATGCTCAAATTCCACACTACAGAAATTTGTGCTTGTTCTCACACACTTAAAGGCAGATGGTTTAAATATCTGGTATATTTGAATGATTTTAAAACTGTTTAACTGTGCTTAATTATGTTTTACTGGGTTCAGAAATTGGAAGCAAACACTGCTGTATGCATATTATTGGTTTAATTGTGTTCAACTACCGAACCCAAATGAAACCGATCATTGCATTTGACCAGTTCATTTTACTGAACAGTGAGATAGTACGTAAGCTGGGATAATTATATGATTGATATCTTCCATGTGCATACCTTCACTGTAAGAAAAGCTACATCACTGATCACTGCTGACATATACATGCCTAGTATAGATAAAAAAGGATCAGTAGAAACAACAACTTCAGGGCTAAAAATTGACAGTCTCCTGGTTGCCAGTAGCAATTTAAAACTGACCAGGGCCACTAAAAGTTGAGGTTTGTTTTTATTGACATGTGACTCCAGTCTTACTTAGAGTTCTACAGTATGTCAGTGGTACTTTTTCCACATGATTATTGGCGAAATCCCTGGATAAAAGACTTACTTCTCACCCGGGTTGGGCGGGGTCTATTCAAGTAAATATCGTTTTAATTTTTTTTATTTAGACTAGAGGATTTTGAAAGCCACTTTATTTAAATGGCCTGGTGCACTATACTAAGCGAGCAAGTGAAAAGACCCTGGGGACGAGGTTGGAATTCAAGGATACTGGCCCGAGTTGCAATTCAATGATTCAAGCACTGAAGTTAATTTTTTACCCTGCAAATTATGTAGTAAAAGTAGAGAATGAGATGTACATAAAAATTACATCCATCTGCTTTGAACTCGATTATCTTAAGCATATTTTCCCAAAAGTGATCAACACATAACTTTTACCTTAAAGTCTCGTGTATAAGCCGCACTTTTTTGCTGACATTTTGGGCTCAAAATCGTGGGTGCGGCTTATCTAAGAGACAATTGCTTTTGAGGGGTGTAAATTGTTTAGGCTGGGGTTAGAAAAGCACTAAAACATTCAGTAAATAATGTTCAACATATTGAAACCTGCTGCTGTCGACCATTGCTTTTGGTAAAAAAGTCTGGCCCTTTTAAAGCAGCCGTTTATAATTCCTCAGTCACGAATTGTTCGTCAGTTATTCTTTTAAAGGATTTATTTGCACCTCTTTTGAGCAGCAAAACTTGAGCTGACATGGAATCTCCATTCCTCCACAAAGCTGCCTTTTTGCTAAACTCCCATTGAGCACCAAGTTTTTATCAACACACAGTGTTCTCCCTAGTTTTCAGGGTAACAGGTAAGTCAGTTTTTTGGACCAGTAAAGCAGCCCTGTTGAGAATCTTTTTCCTACCCTGGAGTGGAATTGTCGTCATGAGACCCGAAATGTTGCTGGCATGACACTAGGCTAACACACGTCTCGAAAACCCTTCAAAATGGTTGACGTTTTTAATTCCTGTCACGTGGAATGTATTAACGTACAGATAAACGTCAAGAAGAAAAAGCTTACAGCAACCTAAAAAACGTACTGAGAAATGCCTAGAAGATGCGACATACTCCTTACAAAGGCACAAACGAAGAACTTCGAGGAGAAGACAATGCTAAGAGTAAATTACGAACAAACCTGAACAATCAACGTACGGATATAGACGTCAAGAAGATAACACTAGTTTCTCACGACAATGCTCACGTACGGAGAAATGTTAAGGAGATACAACTAACAACATCTACATTACGAATATACTAGCACACGGACAAACGTTGAGAAGATAACAATATTTTTTCGAATGTTTAACGTACAGAGAAATGTCGACAGTCGAAAAGATAAGACCGCGCCTTACACCACTGACGAACACACTATCGCATGGAAAATGCCCAGAAGGCTAATACCTTAGGAATGTACCAGCATATGAGAAACGTTTAAAGATACGACTAACATCTTACTAAGGTAGAAACGTGCGGAGAAACGTGGAGAAGATGAGACTATTATCTAACGAACTTAGAAATGTCGAGATGATAAGACTACGTCTAATATTGTACAAACGCATGGACAATGAGAAAAGTTACTAAAACTAGACTTATGTGGTACGCAGTAGCCTGCAAACGTAATCTAACGGTCATATTCCATCTGCGGCGCAGGCTAGGTACGCAACACGACGGATATAAATCTTTTCATAATGCAATCCGATAATAAATCTTTCACCATCCCAAACTGTTGGATGTTTCTAATCCAGGCCTTTATCTGGTTCCAGCTAACCGGTAACAAGCGGTGCTACAAGCGGTAAATTTTACCGGTTACCGCCTGATAAGGAGAACACTGAACACACAGCTGAAATGGTTAGAAATCGAACTCACTTTTCCATGTTGTTTTCAGGACCGCTGATCGAACGTGACTAGACCCCAGACTTCTCTCTTTAAGTGACTGTGTGGTTACAAAGGAAACGTTTTGTATCGTTCTCAATTTGTTGTGCTCGTCATTTCCAGTCAAATTTCATCGTTTTTCACTTCGGACTTTAGCAATAAAGACCATATATCGTCAAAAGAGCATCCTTTTTAAAAGGTATTGGGTTTTTAGGTTTTCAAGTTTTTATTTTTTCTCAAAACCAAGCTTCAAAGTTGGGGGTGCGGCTTATCTACGAGTGCGGCTTATACACGAGACTTTACGGTAATAAAAGTTTTACATGTACCTAATTCGAAATTTAAATTTGTTGTTTGTCATCAAATCATGCCAACTATAGCTTTGAACCTTACTTAATCTAAGAAACATTCGCGAGTCATTAGATGTATATAAATAATTTGCAAGCAGTGAAGAAAAGCCCAGCTAATAAACAAATGGAGTTGGAGATAAAATAAAGTATGTTATGTGTTATGTTATGTTGTTATGAGATGTTTACAACACGTAAGCTTAAATGATACTACACAAAAGAATTTAAGCTTATCTGCCAGTATCAACATTAGGAAAATAGCCTGACCTTCTTGCTTTAAGCAATAGCTGTTTGAAACATTATTTTTAACAGCAACGCTGTAATTAAAGTTACTGAAAACATAAAGGATGCGATGCTACACTATTACTTGGCCAACAAATAACATACGATTCACAGACGAGTGTACAAAAACTACATCACTTCATATAACGTTTATTTTAAGACTTACGAAACTTAATAAACTTTAGTTACCAACCTAAGTGTCTGTCTTTCGGCTTTTTGCTACCGGAACGAAAATGGCAAATTATTTAAGCACTGGACTAAGGATAAATATGAAACATTAAACTATAATGATCGATCGGTAAAGCCCTGCTAATATATTAAGCTGTTTATCGCAGACAATAAAAAGCTATAATTACACGTACCTGACATGAGCAATGCAGCGAAAAATGTAGTGCTGTCCTCTTTCCGAGAAACCATTAACAATTCTTTAGCAGAAATGGACCACAGAAAGCTAAAACACCTTTTCACCGACAGAGCTGAATAACAACTGCGCATGTCAGAAGCGCGCGCCGGGAAAACTGGGGGCGACAACACGAAACCAATAGCAACAACTTACGTAAGATGGCGGAATTTTCAAAAATTTGGATGCCGCGAAGATTTTGACCTTCAATAAGGGTTTGGCTGCGAACTTAAGTCTCAAAATCTTGCAAGACCTCCATCTGTTATCGAGAAACATTACATCTTTTGTACACCAGTGTTTTTTTTCTGAATACCGGCTGAAATTTTGTCTCGAAACTCAAGTCCGCGAAAATGCAGCATGCGCGCGCTTTGTTACTTTTAAGCTTAATTATCATTTCCGTCGAGCTGTGGAGGGAAACTTCCGGTGAGCACACCTGTTGCCTGTGCAAAAAAACCCGTTCAGGGGAGGAATGTAGAGGAAAAATGAGAAGGTGCACTCCGGGAATGGCACGATATCTTGGTACCAGCGCTGATGCTTGGGCTTGTATGAGGCACTGGATCAGAATCAACCGTGCAGTAAATGGGTTTTGTGCGTGTCCACTTCCTGAGCACTGCAAACAGCTTCACAGTCAGAATATCCCGGAAAGGCTTATTCCAATGTTTGACCGTATCGGTGAAAGTATTCCTGGCTATCGGCGAGGCTTGAGATGGTGTAACCAGTGCTACCAAACAGCAGAAAGCCAATTTAAAAATGAGCCAGATTACAGTCCTCCTAAAAAGGTATTTTTTTAGTAGTCTAATTCGTTCCTTTACACTAGAAATCACACAGGGTGAAACCATCTTTATTATCAGTTTGCGACACGAATTCTCATAAGATTTATTTTAACCAATTTCAGAGAGCAAGCACCTGTAATCCTTCAACAGGGCCAAATGCTAGTTCCACACCATCGCTTGGTTCCACAAATCAGGTATTTAAAACTTAAATAACACCATATTTAGCTTAGGTGTTTAAAGGAGCCAATGAATGATTTTCGTGGAAATAACAGTAATACATATCTTTCCAGAAGACAGCTGACCAGTTGGAAAAAGATCTAAGTCAGGCTACAAGAATAAACAAACACTTGGAGTCAGAGCTGAATGAGGCTAAAGAGCACCTTCAGTTGCTGAAAGGTAAAAAATATTAGACCTTAAAATTAAAGCTTCTTTTTTCTGTAGTACTAAACAAGTCTAATTTTACACTACCAGCTTCCTCCTTTGAAGAGCTTGTGGCCAATTTTCAGTTGAGGCTGTTTAGACACTAGAACAATGGAGGAGTACCTCTGTACAACCCCAGCGAAATGGAGGAATTTTCACCAGCATTGTTTAAACAGATACGAAATTCAATTACAAATACAAACCCTGGACCCAGTGAAGACAGACAAGAAACCCAAAGAAAGAGAACCGTTGCTCTAATGCATATACTTGCATACTTCAGGTACAGTTGACATAAAAATAATGACACTTTACTACTCTATTTTTTCCTCAACAAGCCATGTTGCTCTTAAAATAAAATAACCACTTAAGGTTAAAGGTTATAAAACAAAAACGTCGAAAAAAACTCTGTATGAATCAATTCACACAGTTTGACAGCTTCAGTTCTCAACAAAAAGTGTTGATGAGTTTATGACTAATTATTTACAGTAAGTTAGGTGAATTAAGCCTGTCACTTGAACTTGAGAATGGCCAATGAATGGTGTGAACCCTTCTTTCCTTTTATCATTAATTTTCAGTACCAAATGTTGCTAACATTTTACTATTATAGATCACAGAAGACAGCACAATTCCCAAAAGAAAGTGGACTAAATGCACAACTAAGTGGAATGTCACTGACTGGTTTAGCTGCAGGACCAATTCTTGGCTTCTCTGCAAATCCAAGGACAGTACTTAAATTTAAGAACGAATTGGCTTTAAAGCATACAAACTATGTGTCTGAACAAGTGGAAAAAGCGTGCGAGGTAAATTTCACATTTACTGCCCCTTTCAATATTAACGTGCAGACTCTGAAGTGCACAGCTCAACCTACAAATATTCACTGACATATTACAAATGCAATGCCATTTTGAATTTTATGACCCCACATAGTTGCAGCTATTTTCTACTGACAGTAATATTAGGGTAACCATGTATGTGTATGGCCTCATAAAATTTAAGATGGCAGTATGCAGGAAATTTGAAATCAAATATTACATATTTATGATATTTTGCATGTTTTCTAGCCCATATGTGTAAAATTAAAATCTGGATGTAGCAGTAAAAGTATTTTGCATTATTTCAACTCAACTGCTTCATTATTCTCATGATTGATGACTATCATAACATTCACGCCAAGAAAGTGCCAACAAAACTCATAACATCAACAGCTGTTCATATGGCTTCTTGCTTGCTGGACATCCACCCGACAATCTCTGCAGTGCCCCATCCACAGCAAATACCAATCCACAGGCCTGTAAAAATAACAATCAAAGGACGAGAAGTAACATGTTATGGTGGAATAGAAAACAGTGTTATAGCACAGAAAACGCACCAGGCCCTGGTTAACAAGAGAAAACCTTTCATGCAACAGCTTCCTCTTGAAATGCTTCAGCTAAACCCCAAACAGCTCCAAGAATCCCTCAGGCAATTGAGGCAAGTTTATCATTAATACAAATAATGTGAGTAAAATTTACTAGCAGGAAAAACTTGAGATAACAAGCATGGGGAAAATATTGAATAGAACATGACTTTGTGCATGTATGCTTTCCAGCAGAAGCAATCTGTCTACAACCACTGCTAAATGTCTTCATTTACCGGTAATCTCAATCTTTTCTGTTGGCAGGGTGTACAAAGAACTATGCAATGATGACTTGTCAACGCTGGAAACATGTCAGCTCCTGTCAGAGCACGAACAATCGTTGAAAAGTGCACAAGATTACAAGGACTGTATTCAGAAATTATTACAAGAATGCCTTCCACTGGCAAACTATCTCCAAAATAATGTGGTGCCATGGCCTGCAGATTAGCCAGGGTGGTACTTCCCCAAAAAGAACATTGCACTGGGAAAATGTGAACATCTAAGACAGTCTGTTATACCTGAGCAAGGGCAGTTCCATGTTTCGTTGAACGCTGCAGAGGACACAGTCTTGATTTTTAAACATTTTTTTGACAAGCTGTTCAAACATGTATTTGTAAGAGATCTTCCCCACAAGCCCAAGACATACAAAATCACACTTTGCTTAACTGCTGCTCTTCTGGGCTGGCTTCAGATCAGAGAGAAAGTGTTGCAGAAATTTGGGATCTGCAAAGATCACGAATATGTCTCTGTTATCTACTTACTTGAACATGTCCTCCCCCTTGTGTTTTTTCAATACAATATCTTCCGTGGTGGGGATGTGTTAGAGTATGAAAACCTCATGACACAAATGGCTGTGCTCTTCATCTGCTGGGAAAGGAGACATTATAACAAATCAACGTTATCATTTCTAAGTGACCTAGAGTATCAAAAAGCATTTCTGCTAAGCTACTGGTCAAAAAAGCTTAAGTTCCTCTCTCTATTTACTGAAAAGAAGGTGGAAATATTTCATTCCCTCTTACGGGAGAACAGCCGTGAACACAATGATGCCAAGTCTCTGTCTGAAACAGCAAAAGTGCTAGCTTCATGTGGGTTCTTGTCAGCATTCAAGGAGAGTTTTGTTCCCCATTATCACAGAGGTATTTCTGAGAATAATTTATGGCTGATGACTGGGAAAACAGCAGAATTCTTACTTGACCTATTCAAACAAATAGCAAGTAACTCTGGAAAGGCTCACAAGGTTTGTTGCTGTACCAAATTCAAACAAAATTTGGAGAAAATGTCAGCAAAATTAATTTGCTATTACAAAGCTACCAGTTATAAAGCTAAAATTCTATATCCAATGATCCCAATTGTTGACTTATGAGGAAATGTTTTTTCATTGTTTAGAGCAAATCAGCTTACTGATTTTGGCTGATTTTGCTGGGCTGGACGTAAAATATTTTATTACATGTATGTCCTGTCTCTCAATAGGGATCTTGGTTGTACCTGGTTTCTAGTGTATGTCACAACCACAATACCAATATTTCCACAATCAAACTACCTGCCTAGCCAATAATGTTGATCTAACTTTTTTTCACTTTGTATGCTTTGTAGGTGACACAAGAATGCTACTCAAATGGCAAACCAAAAGGAAAGGTTCACTATCATTTACCTACTTTTGAAACAGAAGTTGATGTCAGGTGCTTTCCTCTAAGTTATAACCTTGATAAGGTACAGCGTGGCCTTGAACCTGATGCATCCTGTCTATGTGATTCTCCAGTGTGCCACAATAACAGTAGCAGGCAGATTCAAGTGCTTGCTTGCTTCCACACTTTTCATGTCACATGTCTATCAGCTGATGGTGCTTGCATTATTTGTGAGCCCCCCCTAAAATGTTTGGCAAAAGAACTAAGTGATAAATTCAACAAGGGCCTTATGAGTGAGCTTGAAGATGAAAGTGACGAGACATGTGTTCCTAGTGATGACAACAATACAAGGGATTTAGGACTCTCATCAGCAGTTGAGGCCGAGGAATATTACACTTCTCAAGCATGGCAAACAAAAGTGAATGACACTGTTGTGGCTTACACCAACATTCAACACCCATCAAAAGCAAACCACAGTCAACCACTACATGCACAAGCAACTACTCAGAGAGGTTCTAACCAAACACCTTCCACAATCCATCTTTTAACTCCCATGTTGTCTGTTTTACCATTGCAAACTGGAAATGTCACCACCTGGCATTTTCCTCTTGCATACTCCCAATCTACACTCAATGGTCGTACTGGCAGCAATGGATGTACATTCATTGCACTTGTGTTGTGTAAACTACATCTAGCTGCACCTGAATTGCCAAAACCAAATCATCCTCTTAGTTCAACTTGGGTCTTCCGAATGATAAAAGGCATTGAAATTGGAAATAAATTTTATGATTCCTGCTCTGGTGGTAATCCAGTGATGTTTGGTGTACCAGCAGCAGCTCGAAAAGTTCAGGGATCCATTGGCATAGCTTCCGTGGGACCTGAACTTCCTGCTGACATTGTCCGACAGCCAGTGACAACAGCGAACCTCACACATCATATTGAACTCGCATCCATGACAAATCACACTACTTCTCTCTTCATCCTTGACCACAAAACGGTTGCATTTATCCCTGTGGGACAGTACGTTTGCTACTGGACAGACATTGCCATGCTCAAAGTGGTGCATATGTTGCAGTGGCCCCAAGAAATAGGATTGGGGACCCATGGAGTGGTTTAAGTAACGCTTCGCGTAAGAACTATAGTGGAGAACAATAGACCGCGGCAATGGGAGCCGTTATTTCCTACCGTGAGGAAACGTGTTAATAAGCATTAAATTAGCTTTCTCATTGGATAAAAAGCTATTAGCGCGAAATTCAAATGATTTCAGGAAAATTACAAAAGCCTAGTATTCGAAGGAAGCGTTGAAATTAGCTAAGAAGTTTCATCCCCAAGTAAGAGTAAGAATTTCTAAAGGATCTTCATGGGTTTGGATGATAAATACCGTAACTTTAGGTTATCTACATTTCACCGACATTTCGAACAGATTTCTCTCATCACTCACCTTTGAGTTTAGGCTTTCAGCACGAATTCTGACCACCATATTCATAAACATGATGAACGCTTATCAAGGATAACACAGGAAAGCCTCCTTCTGAAAGACTAAGCTAGTAGTTGAGCCGGTCCCCCTGTAAAAGTAAGTCTGTGAACACGTACATTGTTGTTCGGTTGCCCTTCCCGCCGCCATAGATCGTGTCGCGATTGTTGATTCATCGATTACACGCATGCGCAGTTGTTATTCAGCTCTGTCCTTTTCACCCCACTTTTCAGCTTTGTCGCTAGCTATGGCGCCGCGCCTAAAAAGTGCACCAGTCTTCCTGAGCAATCCGTGACATTGGTGCCCAGTACTCCGCGTGCCTGCAAATTCACATCCCTGAGCTACATGAAAACGAATTTTAAAAACAAAACTGTTAACGTAGTTAGAAAGAGCATAGTTTGAAACCAAATATGCTGATTCCTTTTTACATTTATATTAAAACCTCACAAAACAGGGGATTATCAAAAGTTTAAGGTTCATTTTTCATCGTGTTTTTTTCAAAAGGAAAAATAATAATGGACGTTTTTGAATAACTTGCAATTTTTTCTGCAATATTGCTGTGAGAAATTACGAATTTATTGAGCTTAAAGCAGTTTTAAAGTGATTTGAGTTTTCTGTGCGCTCTGGTCACGTGACCAATGACGTCACAACAGTGAGCATATCATGGTCGTTACTTTCATGCGAAGTTCTATTAACCAGCCAAGCTTTGTTTCCAGGGGGGGGGAAGCAACTTCCCATACATTCTCTTAAATGAAATCCAAACGATGTTCTCACAACTTGCAAAGCAATCTGTGAGGTTCTAGTCAGCGGACATGCCTCCTACGCGTGCGCAGATGTTGCATGTTCCAACGGAACTCGGACGCTGAAGGGAAAAAAACTATGGCGGCCCAAGGCGGCGGATTCGGTTTTGTCCCTTCGTTTAGGTAATTGACGAATTGATCGTATTTTACACTTTTATCATATTTTCGTGCATTTTGCTTCTTATGAACACAAAAGTTTATTCTCGGAGTTTTTTTAGTCGCAAAGTAGAACAGTAGCGCTTCGATCAATCCTGTCTGTGCTGATCGACTGTATAGAATCAGATAGAATTTTCTGAAGCTGAGTTAAAAAGTGGGATCGGGTTCAAAGTACTGAACTGTGAAATGATCTTGTTAACACATAACTGGATTATTACCCCGCCGTCAGGACGGGGTCTAGTAATACCCATTTTTTTTCCTTTTTTTTGGGGGGGGGGTGGTCACTTGCCCCAGACCTCCGGTTTTCGCTCGGCCAAAGAAATACTCGCCGTATCTTGAGTGACCGTAACATATTTTACACCCCCCGGGTGGGGAGAACAACGGCGGGGTCTAATGCCCCTGGGGCTTTTCTTGTTGACAATAAAAGTCGTATTTTGTGCGTAGGTATTGTTTCCATGCATTAGGTTATAGCAGTTTTGATTGAATTTATTTCCATCGATGTTTTATGGCACATTTCCCGTTGCAATTTATTTAGACCACGCTGGAGGAAAACATGCAAACCGAGCACAGCCATAACTGCCTCATCTCATGCTATCAAATCGTTACAGAACGAGATGTAAAAAGAAACACTGACAGTATTTTTGTTTATCACATGGATCAGTTCAGCGATAGACAAAGACCAAAATTACGTCGCGAAGTACAAGAAATAAAATCCTGAATAGTTCAAGCGCTTTCTCTCGGTGAGAAGTTTATTTACGTTGAATTATCTAATTCTAGCATTCAACTGTGAAACGTTTGTCGCAAACCTGTTCTCCAAGTATAAACAAGCGAAACGTGACTGCCGTACAGCTCGCAGCTGATCCACTCGCCACTGCAACAATCAAGACAGTGCGAAAACAGAAGCGTCTTCATCGATGTCGCTTCCATCGAATATTCTCTTGTACGAAACTGACAGTAAGTTCCATGAGAGATTAGCTGCTCACCGCTTAATTTCCCCCGACAAAATACACAAATTCTGAAAACTATTTCAAATAAGTTGATCGTCGATCGGAAATATTTATTATGACGAACACCGCTGTCCACGTTTTGACTGGACCGCTTTGCAAGTTGTGAGAACATCGTTTCTCGGTCCCAGGCCTCGCTTCTATCCCCCCCTGTTTGTTTCTCTCCGCCTTAAACTACCATAGTTACTGACTCCTTACCAGTCCCCTGGGAAATGCTCCTGTACAGAGCCACCTTAACTTTCAAATGCCAGATGTCAACTGGCAATTTCCATATTGCCCATTCCAATGACTATCAGGGCACGTTATCTGCTTTTGAATTGATGGAGGCCTGTTCTTGCAGTGAGCGAAAACATATTTTTTGCCATAGTCAAGTGAATAATGACGTCATCACCCTAACGTTAATATGAGGGATAACTTTCACAAAGTTGTAAATAACACATGCTACAGCATTCTCTTCGACAACAAATTAACTAAGTTATTTTGCATTGAAATTTTTCTGTTGCAAAGCAATTATAATATTGTTTTTAATTATTATTATTATTATTATTAAAGAAAAGTGTTTTGTTTTAAAATGGCGGGAGTGTCAAGTTCCTTCTTGTGTCATTTTTCTTACAAATTTCTAGCACTTTTCTTTGTTTTCCTGATTACGTTTGCTAGGTTGCTGTGTTATATACTCTGTTGTATGCTTTTCCCATTTTGACGCCCTCCATTCTCCTTGACACTCAGCTGTTCGTGCCGTTTAAGTATTATAAAATCGTTGACCCTTGATGTTTCTTATATTGTTATTTTATATACTGGACCGTGGTGAAATGTTCCCCACAATGCCATTTTTTCGCTCGAAGAATTAATTGAGGCTGTAGATCTTCGCCTGGTACAATGTTTTGAGGTTCGACACTCAACTCAAACCTGTCAGCAAAAGCAAACAAACGAACTGTAAGAATACGGTGCCATTTAACTTCCTGTGTTTCACCGGGCGGAGGGAGCAACCTTAAGCTTAACATGGCTTCCCAAGCATGAAATGACTGGGAGCAATATTAGCCCCCTCCCCCAGATGGGATGCTAGTCCGCCACATGGCTGCAACCACCATTTTGCTGGGCGTCCTCTTTAAATACTAATAATAGGGAATGGGAAAAAATCTGGATGACTCATGAGACAGGGCATTCGGTCACACAACATATTCAATCACAGTACAACTAATAGCAATTTTCCCGGTTCTCATTTTACTTACCTGCCAAGGATCATTTCTACAGTGGTTTTAATCTCAGCCACAGCAAAAGCTTGACCGATGCAGTTTCTAAAGACGTAAAAAGGGAATTTCAAATTGTGACATTTCCACAACTATTAGCAAACAAAATGTTTTGTGATGCTCTATTTTCGCACCCTTACCCTTTTTTTGAGGATTTTACCACGTGTGTGATTGCCGTTTCTTTTTTCGTCAAAATGATCACAAGAAACGTGGAGAACATTGCCAAGGTGCTCACCCTGGGTTTTTGGCATGCCATGGTAAATAGCTCGCTGTACGTTCGAATATAGATTTTCTTTGTTTGTTTCTCCATGTAAGTATGTATAACTATCAAGTTCGAGTTAGCCAAAACAAGGCCATTCGGATTTCGGATGACTTTGCTCTCATTTTACCACAGGCCGGAAAACTAACTCTTATGTAATCGCTATCACCTCGGTTTAATAGAGTTAGGGTGTGAACCGCTTACGGTTATACCTTTAAAACGTTGCGACATAAACAGAACAGTATCTTACTAAAGAGAATTCAGAACTTTACCAGGGTCCGGCAGAGAAAGGAATGTTCGCATACGGCGACTTGTCTTTCATGTTTTCATCGGTGAAACGAAGTGGATCGTACACAAATGGCGAAAGCATCATTAGAAAAACACACACATTGGCAATTCTGGCTCCCAACATCACCTTGTGTTACTATGCGCTTATTAACTAAGTGGAAGGCCCAGACGGGAAATATTTAGCCGAGGTCATGGCTTACGCACCGAGCGCAGCTAGATTCGTGCGCCATAAACGAGAGCCAAATATTTTGCCGTCAGGCCCGACCTAACTCAGTCACCAAGCATCTTCTCATACCACCATTCTTATGCTTCACTATATAAGGGCCGATTTAGACGGTACTATTTTTCCTTACGACTGTAGTATGCGACTTGCTCACGTCCCGTTTACAGCACGAATCGTGTCGTCTAAATCAGACGTACAACATCTTTACGACAGTTGCACACAACAGGAAAACTGTCGTAGGATTTTGAAACATGTTTCAAAACCCTACGACAGTCGTAGCCACAATCAAAATGTTAAAATGACGAGTTATATACGATCTTTGCTTGACGCGAGCAGCCCGCGCTACCAAAGTTGCATACGACAGTCGTAAGAAAAAGTCGTAACGTCTAAATCGGCCCTAAGAAAATTTCGAAAAGAAAAGTGCTTGTGAATATTCAAAGAAACAGTGCGCGTTCATTCAGTGCGCGCGCTGAATGAACAGATGACGTGTGGTAGGCAGGACGGTTTTTATCCGGAACGGCTCGCGTCAACCCGTCTAGCCTTACATACGTTAACTCGTGGGTGCGTTTTCTAGAGAATTGTGTCAGCGGGGCCTTACGGTGGTATAAAAAAGCACCTCAAGACCGAGGCTCGGCAGCGAGAATCTTGTTACATCTTATAAAATTCTAGGCAGAATCTATTTAAAAAAATCTATTGACAATGAATTTCGCATCACATCTCTGGGTCCTCCAACACGTGTGGATTACGATGCAAGGCGAAAATATTAGTTACGACCAGTGTCCTTACAAGAAAAGAAAAAGATCGACACTGGGAGACCATTAATAAAAAGGGCCAAGATTTACAAGCCATGTGGTTCTTATGCCAGATGGTTAGACAACAATGTACTGCAACAGCCGAATGTATCAAACGGGAATGGTAATAGACGTTTCACGACGGCTGCGACTGATTGCTTGGCGATTCTTTGTTTGAATGTTTGTCTGCTTGCTTTTTTACTCATTTTGTGTGTTTGCTGTTGAAGCTGTTTGTAGGAGTACTCGTTAAAATAACTTGGCAAGTATTTTTAACTGATCAAAACGCATTTCTAAATATTTTCCTGTACCAACAAAAAGTACATACCTGGCTAAGAAATTTACTGATGAAATCGTTGCGGGGCCGCAGCTGTTATGTGAAAAGCCTTTATTTTGTTTGTACATTCTTTGTTGATTTTGACAGTGTTAGTTGCAATAAAAATCTACACACCTCATATTTGAGGCGTTAAATATTAAAACAAATTTTACGGAAATTATTTGATGTCCTCTTATTTGCAGAGGCGGTCTGGGGGCACACCTTGAGTCCTTCGGGCCTGGGCCTTCGTCAAACTTTCGTAGGGTACCTGACATAGAATACTTTAATGGTTTGCGTTTTGTTTAGCCTTTTTTCATTGTTTCCCTGCCAATATATTTATAAGAAAATCATGCAGCAATACTAAAACGAACCTTCAGGCACTAGTTTTCGGGTCAATCTCGTACGGCTTGTCCAATAAGCGGCTGATTCCGGGGACTACAGCATACAGCCTGTTGGACTCTTTGATACACAGCTGAAGATATTTCAATTTACTAAGAACGTTCCTGAAACTAAAAAAGCAATATACAAATCAATATACAAAAATAGCACTCAATTATTCCCCTTTAATTTGAGTATAACTTCATCCCTATGCAGAGTAAAGGAAGGAACGCACCAGGTCGGAGACAGCAGACCATCCCTGCGACGAGTACCGCCAATAAAGGACTTATTCCCGGGGTTAATCCAGTCCTACAGGTTCGTGCAATAACTGCCCTCGTGTTTACGCTCAATAAAGGAATAACACCAGGAACACTCCTCCCACAAATTCCTGCAACGAGTGCCTTCGTGTAAACACAAGAGGGGACTTTTCGGGGACTTGTCTCAATTCCCCCCCCCCCCTTCCCTCACTCAAAGTTTCTGTTCGCCTACCCCTCTTCCCTGCAACTACAACTCCCTATTACCCCTTGTAAAGCCGAGGCCAAACTGTTTTTCATGTGTGGAGTAAAGATAAAATAAGCAACGTTTATCAAGGTGTCCGATGGAAGTCTGTCAGGGATTGTAGCCCCTTGGCGTGTGCCACCGTTAAAAATTCTTTTACTTTGTACAGGCTAGCGTGGTCAAGAGGGTCACCTTTTACGGACCCTGAAGAAGCAACTGACTTGAGTAATGAGTTTTCGCACTCACTGTATCACTCACCATTCCATTTCTTCCTTGTCTCCAAACACTTCCTCAATTTCCTCTCGACATTTCTCCTGGTGTTCTGGAAACCTTGCCAAATTATACAACGTCCAAGAGATAGCTTTTTATTTGAGTTAAAAGGAAAAAGCCTGTTTCAAAACTCGATCAAATGAAAAGTAAACTAGACAACCACAAGAAGGCGAAACGGCACTGCGGTGAATTGGTATCTGGCTAATCACATCAAGCATTCTCAAACTAACTTCAAAGAAAGTAACTATTCCATTATAGCATAAGGTACTAATTAGGGAAAGCATTCAAACATAACAGATAAATATTTCAGTTCCAACGATAATGTAAATTCACAATTCACATAACTGTCTAATTTTTCCCAGCTCCCTCGAGTGTTTGCGCCGGGTTAAATAAGCGCGCTCGCCATTCTCTTTTCCTTAATTAACCTTTTCTTCATTTCTGCGAGTGGAGCTAAACTGTTCTACTTACAACTCGCTGTTGTGTCGTGTCCTGCAAACATAAACGTTGAGACTTCTGAAATTACTTCCTCCTCGGACAAACCTTTTTCACGTTCATCCTAAATCGTGCAACAGATCACTAAGCACAAACGCAGGAAACAAAATCCGTAGGTGTGACCACTAACATGAAAGACGTTGAGCCCTGTGGAGCTGTTTACTATACTGCTCTAGATAGCGTCTGTGGCTGACAGAATTAAGTGCGACATTCATATGAAAGCTATCGAACAGCGCTTTCCTGTGGTGCTGTTTGTTATGCCATACAAAGTGGTCATGACTTTTGAGGCTGTGGTTGAAATTGTGACCATTCAAATAAAAGCTGTGGCGCAGAACATGCCTGTGTTGCTGTTTATTATGTTGTAAAAATTGGCTTTCACTTTGCAGTTTCGGAATGAAACTTGTAACGTGTGACCATTCAAATGATGCTAATAAGCGGTAATTGCCTGTAGTTCTTTTTTGAGTTCTTTCGCATGTGATTTTTTTCCTTTTTTCCTTGCATATTTTGTTTCTTTTATACCGAAGATACTGCGGATGAAATCCTCAAGCGTTCTATTGGTACTTTTTATTATGCTGTACAAGGTGATACAGATCAGTACGTTGCGTTCTTAGGAGATAAAACGTAACGTTTTCACACGTGGAGTGCCCGTGGGGTATTATTGTTGCTTGACATCTATTCATATTACCCTTGCCGCAAGAAGGATATCTAGGAAGTCCAAACGTTTCTTTCTCTCAAGCTTCTCTTGTTCAACCTACAGAATTCATCGCCATCATCATTATCGTCATCGTCATCATCATCATCATCATCATCATCATCATCATCATCATCATCATCAGTTCCTATCGGACCCTAGATGGTGTTTAAGGCCATGACATGTCTCCTTTAAGTGAGTTCACTCCTTTCGAACAATGCACAGAGAAGGACTCGTGCAAAGTTCATGGCTGCCTTAAGCATCCTGACAGATATTCTCTCGATAGTTGAAGACTTTCGTGTCGCGGGTTTGCATAAGTTACATAAGTACTCTAAATAAATTAAACATTCTCCTTAATCATTAATTCTATTAAACGTTGACAGAGTAAAACGCAACACTTTTCTAATACATAATCAATACGTTGGCAGCACTTACACTGTCTTGTAAAGTAGCTCTTCTTTCTCTTATTATTTCTTTGGCTTTGTCTTGCACCAGGCCACAGCTCTTAGCGTACTTTCTTGCTCCTGTAATCGTTTGATGAATTACATCTGAATATAACAGAGGGTTCCTACATAAATGAATCGTTTTGAAAAAGAACCATAATGTAAGGGCTTTGGTATAGCTACTTTCAATAGTCCAGTTTCGTGATTACGAAGACCGCTGAAAAAATAATAAAGACGCATTTTTTACACGGTTAGTCTCAGTCTGGGGTAAAATATGCACAAATACCAGCAGGAATGTGTTGAATCCTAAAATCAATACAAAGATTTGTGAATAGTCCATCTTCTCGTCGGTATTTGTGAAAATTCTACTTCACATTGTGGCTAACCCTGTATAAATGTGTCTTTTGTCAAGCGGTCTTGGAAAACTCAAAACTGGTCGATCGATCGATCGATCGATCGATCGATCGATTGATTGATTGATTGATTGATTGACTAAGTAATCATTCATATTAATTGCATGTGAATATATATTAATCAATTCCATTATTTAATACATTTAAGTCAGAGCCAGTCAAACCACCAGTCACTTAGTCAATCAACCAGAAAATCACACAGCTGGTCAGTCACTACCTAAATAATGAATAAATAGATTAGTTAGTCAGCCATTCAGTCAATTAGCGAGTCATTCAATCAGTTTGTCAGTATGTTTGTCACTCAGTCAACTAGTCCATTCTGGTAGTCTGCCAATCAGCCACTTAGTCAGCCCGCTAGCCAGACAGTCCGTCAGTCTATTACACGGTTAATTAATCAGTAAGTTAATTTGCAAGTCATTCAGTCAACCAATCAGTCAGTTAGGCTGCCCGCCTGTCAGTCTGCCCGTCAGCTAGTCAGTCAGCCAACCAGAAAGTTAGTCATTCAGTCAGTCATTCAGTCATAGTCGGTCAGTCAGTCAATCAGAAAGTCAATAAGACAATAAGGGAGTAAACAATGCTCTGTTGATGGTATCCGCATATCCACCGACTTTTCTTACGTGCTCATGGTCTGCCTGTGCATGAAAGACCATGCTGGCCCTTACACCTTAATAGCAAAATATGTATATCGTATTACTGTTGACTGATTCTTTACAAAACGATGGAGACTACCTTGGCAAATCTTTATACTCCAAGAAAAAATAAAAGTAACTCAGATTCTGAAACGTCTTCACCGAGTTCAAGAATTAATCGTCAGTCTAAGAGCTCAAACGTTGACGAGAAACGTTGGACATCTTTATTGTGCTAAACTGCTTCCTCAATGCTTTATGAAGCGAAGGAGTTCTCGAAAAGGCTGACAAAATTAAAGCGTTTGCAATGATGGATGAGAGCATCCTCCAGCGTCCGTCTCCGTAAAGGTTTTCTACTTTTACTTTAACTCCCACAATGAAGACAAATGGGCCAAAGTAATATCCTGTCACCTCCACCACAGACTGCTGTTGAAACTAAAAGCCCTAAAACCCTTAATAATAGCAGTCAACAGTCAAACTGATGTTCGACCACCTTGGCGAAACTAAAATTGAAAGAACTAAATAGTTTGACATATTTTCAGCGCAAAAGTTTGGGAGATTGGCATCTCCGCTGTGCTCATAGCCATCATTTATTTGGCAATGGGGAACTTTTTGGTATTGGTGGCCATATTGAGAACGCCCTCGCTTCGATCACCATCCACCGCCATCTTGTGCAGTATAGCTGTCTCAGACCTTTAAGTTGGCCTTGTCGTGCAACTAGTGATCATTCCTTAGAAACAAAACCAGGTCCCACTTTTTCAACGTAGGAGGAATGTGACACTATTTGGTCTGTAGTGTTTTTCTCTGTACAATGGTGGCCATAAGTGTAAATTGGAGTTTGGAGCCTCACTATCATATTCATATTCATGTTGTTTGAAAGACATGCTGTATGCACCTAATTGAAAAAACGTGATCGATGACATTTTCGAATTAGCGCCCCGCAATGCGAGTATGTGTGCGCTTATTTTCACACAAGTAACAAAGTAATCAAGGAAGGACGACTAAAGAAAGCACAACTAAGGGCACTGTTGAAAAGTTGAAACTTTATTATTTAAAAACTTGAGATAAAGTAGCATTAACGACGTAAGTGCAAGGATTTAACTCACGTTATGTAACAATTCTATATTTGCACACTGTCCATGAACTACGTCTGCAAAGCACGCCCCACATTTATTTTCAGTTACGAACTTGGTTTGACCGTAGACAACACAACAGTGAATGTAGAATTTCAAGATTGCTGTCAAACAAACGCTTACTTATTGCCCTACGGCCATACACCTCCCTGTTACTATCTATGGTGTATGGTGTACTCCATGTACGCGCAAACAAAAGATTCGATTACGGACCATGGTCCATTCCTTGCACCTGCTGTCAGTAGGCACCAGCGTAATAGAAAACTGCGACGTCCTCATATAAAGAAAACAAACAAGAATACGATACAAATTTCTCCGTTAGTGTTCGACCACCAAAACTTCCATCCGAACACACGATTATCACTGAGGCAAGACTAAAACTCTTGAAAGGAAGATTCAGAATCCAAGCAGACAAGAAAGCCTTTGCGTCAGACGTCAAACGTTTAATGGTGATGGACTACTTCATTGTAATAAACTGTGTCCTGAATGCTCCACTGATGCTCTTATCCATCATCGGAAACTCTTTGGGTTTGTCCGCCATATTGAGAACTCCTTCGCTCCGCTCACCGTCTGTTATTTTCTTATGTAGTCTCGCTGTCTCAGACCTTCTTGTTGGGCTAGTTATGCAGCCGCTCTACAAAGCCCATGAACTAAAGTCTGGTCCTGTCTTGTGCCGCATAGCCGTCACGTTCTTCACGATAGCGTGCGGTGCTTCGCTGTTTACAATGACCGCGATAAGCGTGAATCGGTTTTTGGCTCTTCCCTATCACATGCGATATCCGAATCTGATGACCGAAAAACGTGCCATATATACATCAGCAACTATTTGGTTGATTTGCATCCTCGCACCGAGCCTGCTCTCGTGCCTTAGTTTATGGCATAAAACCTATGCGGTTCTTGCAGTTGCTATCGCCATTTGCCTTTTGATTTCTACGTTTTCTTACATCAGAATTTATTAAATTGGTCGTCAGTATCAGTTACAAATTCATGCGCAACAACAGGCTGTGCAAAACTTAAACAACGAGCACAATCAGAACATGGTGCGATAAAAAAAGTGCTATAAACACTTTTATATTATACATGTGCATGATTCTGTATTATTTCCCAGTGCTTGTCTTCATGTTTATTTTAGCTTTTTCCCTACAGTTAAAGTTAAGACAAACGCCTGGGGCTTTGCAGAACTGAACCGCTTCGTTTATGAACTCGTCCATTAATCCATTTTTGTTTTGCTGACGTCTACGTGAGCTTCGAGCGGCAGTTTTAAAGACGTTGAGCGCGTTGTTAGGAAAACAAACTGAGGAAAACTAACTATGCGTTACAGCACCTGTTGGACGAGAAACGAAAAAATTAAACCATAACATTTAACATCGGTGCTTTCCAAACAAAGATGGCTTTGAGTTAATGCTTAATAGAAACTTTAGTTTCAAGAAAATGGTAAAACTGAGTCTACAAATGGAAGCTTGCAGTGTTACTGACCGGTAAATTAATCAAATGAGTTATCTATGAACTGAGGCAATTTTAACAAATACTTTTCAAATAAAGTTATCAATGCATCATACATCTCCGTCGTTTTTTCGACAGAATATATTACTTAGGATGCAGGAAAATAAAACAAATAAGCCATTGCGCAATTTTTCTATGCAAACGAAACGTCCATAAAATCAACAAGGTGCGTAGCTTTGAGTTCGCTATGAGTTCACGTACATCTCAGTTTCGTTGGAATAATTGTTTTTCTGTTCTGAAAGCATATACTTCTATACTTATAGGATATGAGCTGATAGCTTATGGGTAAGGAGCCAATCAGATCGCACGCTTGCTCATATCCAGCTGCTGTCGGTATAATAGTAGTTAACAGTTTTTGGGTTAGGATACTTTCAATGTCATACATTTAATTAGCACTTTTAATTTAACTCATTCTTCCACAGTGAAAACAAATCGGCCTGAATAATATTGTGTCACCTGCATCACAGACTGCTGTTGAAACTAAAGGCCAGTTTACACGTACCGATTATTGGCTCGATTAGTTGGCTCATTTGTATAGGCCAATTTGTTGGCCGATTTCCTTTTTTTGTTGTTGGCAGTAGCGAGGGGGTGAAAATCGGCCCTATTTAAAAAATCTGTTGCACTGCGACAGATTTTTATAAATCGGGCCAATTTTCGTCCACACACTCAATTTCTTAATCAAATCAGTCCAAATCGGCCCGACAAATCCGGTCGTGGAAATTAGTCTTAAAGGTGCTACTACTCCCAATATTACCCGTCACAACTGCCATTCAATAACTAAGTGAGAAGAAGCTAGAAGAGTGCTTAGTTAATTGTACGACGCTTATCCACTAAAATCTCATATCGTTAACTCTGTCGAGTGCACATGCTTGCCTGTACACCTGCTGTTATAGCACCATAGCTAATTTCAAATCTCAGCTGGTTAAACAAGTAAAACAACATTTTACTGCTAAATTGATTATAAGTACGATGTTCGAACGTCTTGGAGAAACTAGAATTGGAAGAACTAAACAAAGCAATCCAGAAACACGGATAGGAACTAATAAGAAGCAAAACATTATTTTTTATTCACCATTCGAGCTCAAACGATGGGAAACGTTATTTTGATGAACTGTTCCTTCTCCGGTAATTGCTTGGTGTTGGGAGACACCAGGCAATTATCAATTACCAGTTCCCTAGTTACTGTCAAAATATCACGATAAACGCTCTTCAAATTTGTTGAATACCCTGTGAACAGGTTCTCGTAACGGGAGATGAGGCGAAAGGAACGGTAAGTAAGCGAAAAGAGGGGGGAAGGCAGGCTCGCTGAAACCCCTGGCCGTTTTTTTCGCCCTGTTCGCCTTGTTCCACACTAAGGAGCCTGTTTGCAGGCTCAAGTTAAGTATAGACACACAAAAGCCTGGTTATGACTTCCTCACATGCTTCATAACCTGCTTTAATGTAGGGGTTCTCTTTCCTGTGAAGTGATATTGAATTTTCTATTTATGAGAGATTGTAAAAGTGCATCTTACACATCTTGTTCTACCACATGGAAAGAGCAAGGAATTTTTCGGCCATGTATATATGTACGACGTCCTAGTTAACAGTGACTTTGACAAAAGAATACCACAGCTATGCAACGGTTGGTCGAGTGACTTAAAACGAAACAAGAGGTTTCGTTTGCCTGGAGTGCAAAGTATTGAAGCGATTAGAAGCTCACCCAGATACAACCCGTGAGACTGGCTCTCTTTTTCATAACATGGAATGAAATACCATAAAACTTACTCTTGGGTCTGACAGTTGCTATGGTAACTAAGCGCACACTTGAGAATAGAGTCCAGTGTCATCAAACTCACGTGATGAAACAACTCTACCTTACCACTCTCTTGTGAAGACCACTTCTCCTAAAATGACAGCGAAACAAGTATTTGGCCAGAAGTCCATAACATAATCCTTATGGACTTCTAGCAAGTGGCTCGTGATTTGTCAGTGGCCAGCAGATCAATTACTTGCCGATACCGAAGGCAAGGGCAAATAACTGATCTGCAGGACACTCATAAATCACGATCTTCTGCAAAGACTGAGTTCAATAATTGCTTTATCATTTAACCCGTGTGTTCACAGTCAATAGCACCCAATGTCTTCACTCCTCAAAGTTATCTTACTTGGTTACAGTCTCGATGTTAAAAATTTGATCTTCTGCTTATACCATTTTATTTGTTGCTGAAATACATTATTTTAAAAATTATAAAAGACCCTCGCAGGTATATCCGCAACTTAAGCAGTCCGGGAGGGCTACTCAGTTAAGTTTTATACGGGGAGGCCCGCCCCTAGGGGCAAACTCTTACCCCTGGATATACTAATTTTTTAGTAATTTTAGCAATTCTCGCGACTTTTCTAATTGCGTTTATTTACGCATCATTTATTCTTCACATCATCGAACAGCTTGTTAGTCTGCACCTTTTGGGACAGATTTTTCTAGAACGAGCACTCGATTATCTTTTGTTGCCCTTCCACGTGCACGTTGTTCTCCTTTATTTAAATTACCGATCTGTTATTACGTGTTTTTGACTTTTGTTCTAACTATGCTTTCTCAATTGACAATTTAAACGTTGACTGCAGAATAGTTTGGTGGTAATTACTCAGTGGTGATACTTTTGCTAAATTTAATTCCCTCTTACCCTGCGAGCAGAGGCCCTTCGATCTTCCTAGATAAGTTGGGAGTGCACTTTATAAACTAATTGCGATTTTGAGACGGCAGTTCTGCATTATATTGACGGCTAGTTGGAAGAACTACTCAAGAAGTAGGGAGAAGCACTCGCCTGCGGCTCGTGTTCACCCTACACTTCTTTCGTGCTCTCGTCACTTGCTTGCGTGCTTTATCACAGAATAAAGCACGGTTTTGGCCTTTTTATTTGTTAAATATGGACGGCGTTGGAAGAAAATATATTCTCCGTATTGGGCTCCGTCGCGAATACATTTTCTTCCAACTAGCCGTCAATATAATGCAGAATTGCCGTCTCAAAATCGCAATTAGTTTATAATATTGACGTCTCAAAAACAATCGAAAGAAACTGAGAATCGTGATACTCTCTAAAATCGAGAAATAACGTCGGCAATTAAACCTCGACAGAATTAGGTAAGTCGGGTCGGTAAGTCGGGTCGGGAAGTCGGTGAGCGCCTACAGAGTGTTGGATACCGCTGAAAATTATTACAGCAGACGCTGCAACATGATTAATTTCAGTACAAACGAACCCACGTTGCGACCACGTTCAGTCTCGTTGTAATGCAAATGGCCAATATTACTTACGAACAAGGCTATTTTCAATCACTAAGAGAATGTTCGTGGAATCCTGAAAAACTCTGAGGTGAGATTTGAGGATCTCAAAACGAAAAGCTGGAGTAAGAAGTCTCCGCAATTCTGAACCACTTGTCTCCATTTGAAGCAGTAAGCCCATCTCCTTCAAAATGAAATAAACTCAAACGTTTCATTCTAAGGTCAAAATTAGGTCCCTTGCATCGCTGTCTCTTGCGATTGACTGGCATCCCATGCAGGGAAGTTAAAGTGGCCCTAAATGTAATAACATTTGGACTTAAGTGTAATAACATTATACTAACGTCATCAGTAACGTAACTAACAGGTCTAACCAACTCACTGCTTATGACAATAACTACCTGATTTGTCACGCCATTTGTCACACCATCAATCACGCCATTTAATGCATTCACCGACAACCACATGACCAACGGACGACAACGCCCACCTGAGTAATGATGATGATGATGACGATAATGACGATGGTGATGATGTTGATGACAATGACAACAGTGATAAGGTGATAACAATTCAATCAAACATTTACTCATTTGTACCACAGAGGAACCTTTTAAGATTTTCACCTTACAAAACAATAACTAATTACAATTCTTAATAAAAACACCAATTAGTTGGAATTGATTTTAATTTGAAACACTTATTTAAAGCCTTACGAAATACATACCACAATTAGACCAAATTTGTGGATAGAAGCATATTTCAGAACCTCTGGACAGTACAACTAAATGAACAATCTCCTAAGATGAACCATCTCTGCCCTGATTACATTGCAAATTATAGCCTGACAGTGGTAATAGAAACCTAAATTGGCATAGATTATTAGGAGTCATACAATGAAGTACTTTGAATGTTGGCGATGCTGATGATCCTGATGGTAATGGTGATGGTGATAGTCATGATGAGTATGATCATGAACACGTAGTGATGTGGAAACAGTCACGGGGACTTGTTGCAGGGACTAAGTTTGCTTACAGGGCCACAGGAAGGGACAAGTCCCCTTTTGTGATTACATGAGGGGACTAGTCATGGGAATCCGATTTAGTTTTTGATTTTATTTTTTTTTAATTTGGTCACAGGGACTTAAGGTGGCTCTACGCAGTTTCTCATCAGTTTCAAGAGACTAATATACTTAACTTTTTTGATGATTTTCAGGACATTGATCCACATTTCTCTAGGGAAAAGCTACAAAAGTAACTAGCCTAGACTTTAAACTTTTGGAAAAAGTCACAATTTCTGGGCCTGGGTCGTTTCCATGGCAACCACTGATATAGTTGTTTGGCTCATTGTTCAAGCTTACCCATTTTCTTCCCATCATTTGTTGGTTTTTACACGATAAATTTTTGCTATTTTTGTTGTAAAGCTGTTGCCGTCTGAGAAGTCTCCGCGGGCAAAGCTGTAAGAAATTTTGTACATACGTTTCGCCAGAATAGTAAATTTTCGTTTTTGACGATTAGTGCCGAAGTGCATGTACAAAAATTGCTCTTACTTTATTATGACTGAAAAACACAAAAATCATACAAATGTTCCAATTTTAAAAAAATTTCACCAAGTGGAACGCGCGCAATAAGCGTTTGAAAATGCCTCAAAACCCACCTTTTTTCGTGAGGTTACCAAAAAAAAGTTACGGGGTTGCGCATGCTCGTGATTCCTTTGCGTGGACGAGCGTTAGGACGAGCGCGGGCAGCACGCGGGAAGCGGTAGAGAAGTTTATCAACAGCTTTTCTAGTCTAGCTGCTATCGTCCAAAATTGTTCACTTTTGTGATAAAAGCACGAAACTTTGCATGATTACTACTAACCACGTCACAAATAATTTCCGATATGGATCCAAGCTGGGTTAAGCTCTGGACTCGAGATCTGCGCATGCCCTGAAATCGGCAACATGGAAACGAGGCTGGAAATTAAATTGCCTTAAAATGGGGCAGGGAGTACAAAAATAAACTTCAAACTAATATATCAGTTACATATGTGGTATTCTGTTTTACAGAATGCTTAGACGTGATCACGTGTCCTTTCTTTCAAATTGCGCATGCCCTTAAGTTGCCAACATGGAAACGAGGCTGAAAATTAAACTGCCTTAAAACAGGTCTCGAAGTACAAAAACAAACTTGAAACTGATATATCAGAACTTAACATATGTGGTATTCTGTGTTAGAAAATGCTTAAGATGTGATCACGTGGCCTTTCATTTCAGACGTGGTGGTATAATTAGCACTACTAAAAGCCCAGTAATCGTTCTATCACTTTAATGATAAGACATGGCTTTTTACGTGAACCAACCCTGAAAAGATCTAAAACCTACTCTTGCATTTTTGATTCTGTACATTAAAGTGCTGTGGAAACACGGTAATTTCGTATAACTTTACAAAGATTTTCTTTCGACTTCCGGGTTTGATAAGGAACTCTAGGTGGCAGTCAATAACGATTACAGCTGTTGGGATAGCTGGTCAAAACTGCCTAACTACAACCATTAATGTTCTTGGCGATTGATACGAACTAAGAGTCAACTAAAACTTTCTGTAGACCACATTCTGTGAGTTTGAATAGCTAGTTCCAGTTGCCTCCACAGTTGCACAACCCAGTGCAGGTAAGACTGGCTTTTTGGCATTTGCAGCGTCCCCGACAACCAGCTTTACAACCACATCGAATGAGTTCATAGCAGGAGTCCTTGGCTTGCGAGAGTGTTGTCCATTGAGGCACCCAGCGACTATCCTCAAGCTGCCATCCCCATCTAGAGGGACTTGGTAATGTGGGCTGCTTTAACAGGGTCTGGCCCCATATATAACCACTTAGGAAGACAGCTCTCTTGACATGTTGCATTAAGGATGCTTTAGTAGGAGGGATGTTATCAAGGGATCTCCCCTTTCTTGAGAAAAGCTCTTGCCTGACTTCATTGACTTTTCTTAAGCTGCTCATGTGGTCATATAGAAGTGTCACAAAACGCTCAATGATACCCATGTATGTGTCATCGATATCTTCTGGCAACATCATCAGTGATTTAAGAACAGGAGTAAGCTCAGGGAACACGTTCCAAACATCCCTCGCCGTCTTCTTTCCTCTCCCGCCGAAAAATGAAACAGTGTCACACCCTGTTAATGCGTGAAACATCGGTAATACACACGCTTTCTCTTGACCCAGGGATGTAGCTATGGCATGCGCTGGAAGATTACGAAGCTGCTTGGAAGAACCGTATGAGATCCACAGCTCATCTAATGGGAGAACTGGAGCGATGGAAACAGCCAGCACAACAAGATCCGTGTCGTTGCTTCGGATCTTTATTCTTCGATGGCCCTGCAAGCTAGCATCAAATGCATGAATCATCACGCGCGAATCAGCTTCCTCGTGAGTGCATGGCGCAAGAGCACTCATATCTCTCCTGTCTTCAGACGACAAGTCACTCTCTCCGTGAGTTGCGAAGACTTTTTCCCCTCTGGAAGCTGTAGCGAAACCATCTAGGAAGTGAATGTAAAACTTAGTATTTGAACAACATAATGAATAGCATGGTATACTTCCTGGTTTAATACGCACACACCTTGGTTGCTAGTAGTTTGAAGAGCTCATCTTTATTGTTATCCACTCTTAGGAATCCCTTCCAGTCAGACGGAATTCGTGTAGACAGCAACACTTTCCTCCTCTGACCTGATCCTCGCTTCTCCCTCACCGCTTTCTTCAGCGAGTCATCTCTGTAGACGTCCCACACAATATCAAGCCTCTTCACGTTTTCCAGCTGCCTCAGGATGTAAGGCGCAAATATGGAGTTGAAGTACTCTTCAAAGGTGCTTACGGCTCTTGATTGGAGCATCTGGACAACAACAGCTTCATCCAGAATGATTGCATCCACACCTGGTTGCTCCACTGCCTGGCTGAAGGCATCTGACAAGCAAGTTACAAGATCCGCTTTGGTTCCTCCTCTGAGTTGTCCCATCTGCGACAGTGAAGGTGGCCATGGCTGGTTTTGAAACTTGAAGAAGTCTTCAAGGTTTCCGTCACGGTTTTGACAGGCAATGTAGAGTCTTGAGAACAGGGCACAGTCTTCCTTCAACACCGTTACTTTGGCCTTATCTTTCGAAACGAGCTTCTTTTCTCTGGCATTGAACGTAGGCAGGTTATTCTTCTTGAGGGTGTCTGTTAAAAGCTTTGTTTTGTCCTCAAGTCTCTCTTTAAGGAACGCTTGGCATTGTTGCTGCCCTATCTGCCTTGCGTTTCTAACCGTGTGCACAACCTCTGCATTCATGATGTCTTTTGTGTGAAGGGCTGTAAGATCTTCTCCATCCTCCTTGAAAGGATTGCCGAGCTCTTCGATTGAGGACACCAGGTTGACTACGTCTTTACCGAAGGCACTTTTGAATGGCTGGTTTTTGCTCATGGTGGTTTTGGGTCTCATTTGCGGAGATGACTTTCTCGAATTCTTCACCCATTCTTGCAAGTTCTGGACCAGCAACCATCCATCTTCTCAGGGAAGCTGGGTTTTCGGTCAACCCAACAGCACCCCCTTCACCTTTCACAATAGCATTGACTTGCTCATGGGCGTGGTCTAGTGCGATTGACGAGAATAATCTCTCGTCGTGTGAACCACAAAAGAGCCTTTACGGAACTCTGCACACGCATCTGGATGCTTAACAGGAAGCTCGCACATGTCCCGGTAATGCACAGAAAGCCACCTCGCATAGTTATGGCTGTCAAGAGCGAACATCCATGGAAGTAACTCTCGAATAGCTTTAAGATACAAAGAAAAGTCAGCCTCTCTGAACGCTCTCACGAGTTGGAGACAAAGAAGTTCCAGATCTAGCACAGTGGCCCAGTAGAGAAACTGTGGACACTTCTTCATCTTTTCGTCCCTCCATTCATTAAATGGTCGGACTGGCCCATCAGTCTCATCGGATTTACTGTATTCTTCATATACTTTTTTCATCAGAATATGGAGACTGGCTGCCGTCACTTGATGAGCCCGTCTTGTTCGCGTTATGTGGCTTGCTGATAGAAAAGAATCTGCTACACCCGATGATGCGACTGACGCATTTGTCAGCGCCTCTGTCCATCTACTTCCAAGGACCCACTTGCCGAGGGCTTTAAAGGCAGCCATCTCAATGTGTAATCCCCCCAGCATGACAACAACATGGTCCTCATCATATGCACCACCCCCTGTCCACTGAATTTGCTTCGCCAAAGCAAACAACGGCTGATCAACCGTAAAAACGGGGATCTGGGAAGGATTCAAGTGCTTGACGGCTGTTCTGACGACACTAATGGCGTGTGCAATTATGGCGAGCGAATGCGCATTCTCAGTGAACATCGGCAGCAACGATATAAGAGCTGGCTGGTGAGATGATAGTGATGACTTTGAAGCCCGGTACGCGGCCCACGACTCAGTGTCTTCTTTGCTTAGCTCCTTCTCAGTAAGGACTTGCCTGGTGTTTTCCAACCAATCTTCTTCTCGATTACTCTCCTTTAAGGTCGCTTGAGGATCCGGTGCAGATACCAACCGAGCACTAGTGTCGGGAACAACAACGTTCGTAGAGGGAAGAGTTAAAGGCGGTACATCAGTGTAGTAGGACGGAAGTGTGGCAATTTTCTTCGGTGTTGAGCTTCTATCAGGATCGAACACATCGGTGGATCTCTCTGTTCCTGGCTTTTCTGCGGTTGGATGCTGGACCAAGGAAATTGCCGTGCCATGAAAGGAGTCCTGGGAGCTGGTAGAGCTTGGATTATGGTCGATGTTGTCGACCGGTGCAGTTGTAAATATACCATCACGTAGCTTGGAAGGGCAAACTACGCTGTCCTTATCATACCTATCAATAACGCTGTTAGTAATGTCGGTAGAGATCGATAGAAGCCTATCGTATGATATGCACATCCCAAGCTTGTAAAAGGTATCAATCAGCGATTTTTCTCTCGTTGCTCCATGGATCTTAAGAGCTACATATATGGGCAGAGGGCACTCTCTGTTTCTTACATGGTGAGTGTGGTGGGTGGTAATTGCTGCTTTTGCTAAGGAAAATGCCTCTGAGTCCCTCTTCTTAGCCTTGAGTAAAACACCTCCGATTTCATGGCTGAGAACCAAAAGAACCTCTCGTCCTTGAGCGTGTGCTGTAAGGTCTGGAAAGGCTGCCAGTACACGGGTCTTCAGCCTTGTGGCATTGATTCTAGGTTGCTCTCCTCCTAGTTTGCTGAGCTTTGAAGAATAGAACTTCACAAGATCCAAGAGCTTCAACACTGCTGGTTCCTCAACCTGAAGACTCTCATCGATAATTATACCATGACGTCTTTATCTTGACATTCCACCATAGGTACGCAAAGCGAGATTCGAAAATTGTAAGGAAAGGTCACGTGATCACAAATTAAGCATTTTCTAACACAGAATACCACATATGTTAAATTCTGATATATTAGTCTCAATTTTATTTTTATACTCTGAGAACCGTTTTAAGCAATTTAATTTTCAGCCTCGTTTCCATGTTTGCAATTTAAGGGCATGCGCAATTTTAAAGAAAGGTCACGTGATCACATCTGAGCAATCTGTAAAACAGAATACCACATATGTAACTGATATATTAGTTTGAAGTTTATTTTTGGACTCCCAGACCCGTTTTAAAGCAATTTAATTTTCAGCCTCGTTTCCATGTTGGCAATTCTAGGGCATGCGTAGATCTCGAGTCCAGAGCTTAACCCAGCTTGGATCCATATCGGAAACTATTTGTTACATGGTTAGTAGTAATCATGCACAGTTTCATGCTTTTATCACAAAAATGAACAATTCAGCTACTTTTTGGACGATAACAGCTGTACTATTCTTTCCGAAGAAAGACATTTTTCTGGACGACTGCTTTCCTTTCCTGTAAAGGCTCCATGTGACCAAAAACTTCGCAAAAATAAAGAAACAAACAAACAAAAAAAGAAAATGATACCGATCCGAGATATAAAACTTGAACGAAGCCGCCACTTTTAATATTATTGCCAGCAGAAATAAATTTCCTTTTCCTGAACGCGGAATCATCAAACCACTTTCAGTTTCATGTTACAATTAACTGGTTACAACCAATCTTGAAGAAAAAACTAAAGCGGTCGTGTTAATTCTTAGAACAATGTCGTTTTGGTAAGCTCAATATTTTGTCTGCCGAAACCCGCGTTGTTTCAAATGATTTGTTTATGTTCTTAGCGGCTACTTGTGTGTTAGATAACTGCATGGAATAGCAAATAGTATATAAATAAGCTTTAAATTTACATTTAAAGGCAGATGGTGGAGAAGGGGAACAAAAATGTTCTCAAGAAATTATACGTTTTGAAAAAGACCACATTATTTTTCCGCTTGATAGGTCCAACAAGTCAACAGAACAAACGAAGTGAACGCCAGCGAAACGCCGACTGTTTTGGGACCAGCTGTCAACTCGATACTCATCCTTTATTCGTTCACTGAACGCCGTCATTCTAGGAATAATTTTTCGTGAAAAAAAAAATTGTATTTGAGCGTAGGAAAACCGAATTTTTTTTTAATTTTCTGTTTTATTTTGGCCCACTGAAGTTTTTGAAGTCGCACCGTGTCAACACAAGTAAAACTTTGATCAAAAGCACTGTCCGGCGAAAGCTACTGATAAATAGACACTGAAATAAAAGTAGGTGTCCAGTTGAGTTTCAGCTCTATCAAAATTCAGTGACAACTGTTACCTCGCTAAAAGTGTGTAGTGTATTCATCGCTCAATAAAATTCACAAGTCGATTCAGATTTTGCTGAAACCGTGCGAGAACCGGCCGTAGTCAACTTTCCCGACTAAAAAATGACGGCTTGTTTAATAGAAAGGAAAAAACTAAAGCGCTTTTTCAAAAAATTACTTACACTTAGGCTCCAAACAAACTTAAGCTTCTCAGCCCAGAGATTCTCAACAGCTGACCTGGACAGCACTGGTATTTCAAGTTGAGAACGGAAAGAAGTTCTTCATGCAAAATTCTTGAAGACGTGTAATAATTCGTGTAACGTTTCCAGTCCACTCTGTGTTGCTCGAACTTAAAGATCGCAATCGAAAATAAATATTTACAAACGTAGGACTGCAACTGTCAGCTACAAAAGCGATTAAACTAAAGGTTTTTCATAATTTCACTGCTATGTGCTCGACAGGTTTTGAAAAGGTAAGCCATAAAGATGCATCAGTCAGACTTTGGAAAGTTCACTTGGGAGGTTGATTGGCACATGTCATCTGAATCGGACTGTCGCGCTCCTCGTGCGCGCTTGCGCCAATTTAGTTCCCATTCCTCGCACGCTAAAAAAACTATATGGAGCCACCTTAAGTAACACAAATGGTACACACAAGAGGTCCTCATGATAAGTTGCATGAATTCAAACAGGTTTGAATTCATGGGAGAAGTCGCAGGGCCCAAATTTCAGTCCCTGAGACTAGATTCCTGACAATAATGGGTAGCTCACAAGAAAGGACTTACTCACCAGGACTAGTGGCAGACAATACCAGTAGTCTGCTTATGCACCAACCTTAAGCTAGCACTCAAGAAAGAGATATTGCGAGTTCTCACAATTAATCTTTACAATAATTGCCATAACCTCATAACTTCATCCAGGAGAGGGGCTCTCATATAAAAGAGTTGGGGATGATCATTATACCTTTCCATGGTTAAAATTTGTGGTCGGGGATTTAAATCTAAAATGTCCAACTTTCAAATCACTGTGTCCAGGTGCACTTTTGATGAGACGGATTAATTGTCAAAAATTTTTCATCACTTAGAAAGAGTGAAAATGAATGTGAGCGTGTTAGGGGTGCTGTTTCATATTTCTTACAATCACCACAGTTTCTTTTCGTGTGGGATCCCATGGGTATAAGCATAATTAAAGCATGTAAGTACAGTCAACTCTCACCTTGCGGACACCTCGCTATTATATGGACAGCCCGTTATTACGGACGGGAGCTGAAGTCCCGGGGAATATGAATTACTGAAAACAACTCCCGCTATTAAGGACTTTCCCTATTATGGACACCAAATCTTGGTCCTGATGGTGTCCATTATAACGAGAGTTGACTGTAATGGTCTTGTTTGCATGAATTCAATAACATTGTCATAATAAATTGTTTTTAGCTATTTACACATAACCAATGAAAGGCCTGAGAAATCCGTAGGTAGCAGCTGCCTTGGGAGTATTGCTATTCTGTATCACCTTGATAGTGTCTGGATGACAGAGCTCCAAGATTGCATCAATAGGACCTGGCCATACAACATAACATGTCTTGAATTGAATAGCACACCTGAGATGAAACTGCAGTCGAGCACCCCATCGTGTGCCTTTAACTGAATTTAAAATGGATAGTAATGAGGGAATACTGTAGTCTCCTGGTATTCTGAAGCTTTCTGAAGCTCTAGCTAGCTTGAACAGAAACCTGCTCTCTCCCCCACCCCCCCCCCCCCCCCACCTCAGGAGGGCACGAGCATTTTCCTTGAAGTGGTAAAGGGGAATATCCAGATCAGCTTTTTTGGAAAATAACATGGTCATTTCACCTAAGCTCCAGTTCATCATCTTTCTCAAAGGATTGCTTCATCACATTTTATGACAAATTTATAACTTTATCCTCACTACACGAAAATTGTGGAAAATCACGGCTCACGGCAAACTCCCTCCTTTTAGCAGCTATTTGATAAGTTATGTCCACAAAAAAGGGCAGTCATCGGTTTCTCGTTTCATGCCAACAAAGAAACAAACCATAACAGGGTTCGTTGTTATAACGAACACATTCTCCAATTTGGTACTTCGTGCGTGAGGTTCCACTGTAGTAGAATCGATATAGAAAGAGCTCGCTGCGCTGTTTTAGCCTCGCAATGAGTTAATGTTTCTTTTTCATAACATTTACGTCATTGTAAATGGTCCATAAAACATAACTTACGTGTTTGAGGTGTCCTGTAAGCCAGTGGCTTGGAGCTGAAGGGAAGCAGCCAGCCGTCTGATGTGGCGATATTTCTTCACAAGACTGATGTAGGGTCCGAAATTGCGACCAGCTGGTCGTCAATGCGACTAAAAATTGAGTGTTGGCGACCAGAATTTCAAGGCTAGTCGCCAGGAGGCGACTACCTTTCAGCGCCTTGTTAATGTTTTGAACCGCCGCTTAAGGAATTAATTTCATTTTAAATGGAAAAATTCGGGTTTGATTTCCAGCAGAAACTTACCCCTTGTCTTTTCGATGTTTTTAATCTCCATAGAAAATAATTTAGATCAAAAACGAAGGTAAGATTCCTGTTAAATGACCTCCACAACAGTTGTAATCCACGCAATGTAATCGACATTTCAGCAGTTTCATCTGACAACCATACCGTGGGCGCATCGTATAAACACAGGCTTTCCTTTCGCCATTGAATATTCAACGAAACGCTCTACAAATTTTCGATAACGCTTTACAGTCAGAAAAATAAAAAATAATATTATTGGACGAGGTTGAGCAAAATATCGTGATTTGTCAGTGGCGAGCAGATCAATTATTTGCCGATGCCGAAGGCAGAGGCAAATAATTGATCTGCGAGACACTGACGAATCACGATATTTTGCGAAATCGAGTTCAATAATTGTTTTATCATTCAACAAGACAATGTGTTTTTGCGCTTGTTTCACAATTATTTATTCCTGCACCAAGTGCGCGCTTTCATTTCGTTCAAAACTTTCTGCACAAAAAATACAAAATTAGTAAATTCCGCTTTCGCCAGTAATGAATTGCTTTAAAACGAATACATCAACTGATTTACCAAAAAGTTCAACGTCCAAAAGGAAGATTCACGCTTTTTCTTCAAATTTTTTAGTCAAAAATCGAGAAGTTCCGCACTTTAATGGCTTTCTTGCCCGCGTTTGAGTTTGAGCTCTGAACAGGTGACTCAACTGCGCACGAGCAGAATTATTCGCAGCGATTCCAGCGAAACAACTTCGCACCGTAATGCGCATGAGCAGACAATTATTCGTAGGCAGTTATTTGCAGTGACGTAATGGTCTCTCGGCCAATTAAAACGCCGGATAAAATAACGTGAATGATAAGTGGCGTTATGTTCAGTCTTCAAACTAAGAGAGCTATCTATTTAACAAAAACTCCTTTTCAACTACAATTTAAGCTACACGATCATTTAATGCCTTTTTTTCATGGCAGTCTGACTCTTGCGATCGTTCAGGAGTAAGAATATGTTTTGAGCAAGGAAATGTCTTTAAAAGCTTCGTGTTTCGCCGTGAAACAACAAGTTTACGGACACTTTTTGGCGACCAGAATTTTCCATCTGGCGACGGAAAAAAAAATTTCAGTCGCCACTTGGCGCCCGCATAAAAAAGTTAATTTCGGACCCTGTGATGAACACATTACAAATGAGGATGACTCCAGCGGCTGGTACAACTAGGACCCAGAAGGACACTGAATTCATCTTGATACCGTTAAAATCCATCCTACAGCGAACACAAACAAAATAATACGCCGGCTACAGCTCAGGAGTGTAATCGAAAGGAGGTATATTTTGCGATCGCGTGACCTTTGCCCGTTTTATTATTATTTTTCCATTTTTGTCACGCACATTCACGATAACGGTAACTTTGTTTTCTTCATTTTATGTCTCAGTTAATTAATTTCACTCATTTTATTTGCTCCTATTAATAATAATGTTATAATAATAATATAATAATATTGTAAATAGCTCTCAGCAAACCCTTCTGGGCTTTATGGGGAGAACCCCTGTTACAATCATCTATTTATCATTGAGATATTAAAATGACTGACATCTTACATCGTTGATATACAAATTGCTAGTACGCATTTTCATACCCCCTCGTTAGTTTATACTAGACTTTTTACTACATTAGTTATATAATATTTGCTTATTTTTGACTTAATGATGATCATGTTGAATGATTTTGAACCCCCAATATCATGTGGAAGACTGTTCCAAACCTGACATCCCTTATGCACTGTAGAATATTTTTTATTTTTGGTACGTACATGCCTTTTATGAATCTTTTTTGAAGATCTAGTGTTGTAATTATAAATTTATTCAATGACGCAATTATGACCCCGGAAGGGGGCACGCGGGCTCGTCCCACGAACTTTTCTTTGCATTCAATAGATATTATACCTGTTCAGCCTACGTGTTGTTACCCCGAGCTCCCACGATCACTTTGGTCAACATCAAGGACGTAGCATTGGTACTCCTTGTGTAGGAACAATAATAGCGACCTTCAGATCAGAGTACGAGTGAGTATGACTTTCTATTTTCTCGATAAGTTTTCTCGGGAGCCCATAACCCGGAGCCTGCAACCTCCCATACTAGGGCTACGTCACGGCGTTTTCACAGACCAGGTCATTTTTAGACAGGTTTTAGAGTACTATTTCTCGCGAAAATTGAAGTTTCGGTCCGCATGAGTCTGTATCCCTCCAAAAATGGTGGCCTTAGATAATTCTTTCTCTTTCTAAAATGCCCAATTCATAACGCAAGGTTCATTAATCATTTGCAAAGCTTGAGATTGGCCAGGAAGGCTCTTTTGGCAGTCTGAATTTGCGGCAAATTCAATCTAAAAATCAATATGGTCTGTAAAACACCCTGACACGAATACATGGCAGTTGCACGCCCCGGGTTATGGATTCATGGTTTTGTCAATAAGTACGACTTTGTATTTTCTCAACCGATGTTCTCTCTCTTTTGCTTACCATTATTCCTATTGCTATTCCTCGAAATATTGTTAAGTTTGCTGGCGAAATAAAATCCCCCGCAGCAGACACGCTGGGAACGCACTCTCCTATGTGAAAGTGAAACTGATGCTCGTCGTATCTTTAAGGGTTGACAGGGGGTTGACATATTTGATGCTAGTAATGCTCCGATCAATTTAAAGTTCAACATCCCCCCCGGGAAACCCCCCGGGCATTTGAACTTTTGAAGATTGGCTTGTTCAGATTCCCTCCCCTCGGGGCAAAAAAGCCGTTCAAATGCCCCACCAATTAGTACTGAACTACCTCTCCTCAAAGACAAATTTTGTCCTCAATCAAACACTTAACACGCTTTTCAGAGACATATGCCGTAATGACACCTTCAAACTTTTATTAAAGACCCTTTTGAGAGAGTTATTCACTAACAAAGGCGAAATTCTATCTTGTAAATCCGTCAAACCCTGCAAAAACCAAAAAAAAAAAAACTCACGGGCGCATTATGTCAAAACAAGCGATAAATCTGGTTCAAATTCCCCACCCTTCCAACGCAACGTTCAAATTTCCCCCTCCCCGGGCACGGTGCAATGTCAAATGCCCGGGGTATGCCCGGGGGTGTTGAGTTTCGAATTGATCGGCGCATAACACGCTTTTCAGAGAGATATGCCGTGGTGACACCTTCAAACTTTTTTTAAAGACCCTTTTGAGAGAGTTATTCACTGACAACGGCGAAATTCTATCTTGTAAATCCGTCAAACTTTGCAAAAACCGAAAAAACTCACGGGCGCTTTACGTCCAAACAAGAGATAAATCCGGTTCAAATTCGCCACCCTTCCAACGCAATGTTCAAATTCCCCCCTCCCCCAGGCACGGTGCACAATCAAATGCCCGGGGTATGCCCGGGGGGGATGTTGAAGTTTCGAATTGATCGGCGCATAACGCTGAAGGTGTTCAGGCGCTGCTACACTAGGTAATCTTATTTGCAACTTGTCTCGCAATTTTGTTGCGATGCAAATTGCAGGAAAAATTGCCCGGTGTAACATACCTTGAAATGAACATGTCTCGCAACTTTTTTGTTGCCGCAATCGTTGCGAGAAGTAGAAGTCGGTTCTACTTTTCGCAAAGATCCTCGCAACGCTGCAACGAATTTTTCCAGCGTTGCGTAGAGGTGTTACACTAGGCAACGTTGTGTGCAACTTGTTTTGCAACACGCCGGGCCAGCATGAGGCCTGAAGCGGCACTCTAGGAATAACTTTTGTGTTTTTAATCCAGTGGAGCTGAAACTTTGCAACCTAACAGTCTTCGCAATTGCAAACAATCGTATGATTTTTGTTTTTCGATTTTAACGGTTTTTGGCGGGAAAATGACGTCATACAGATGACGTCAAAATTTTATTTTCACCGTATGACTAAACTAGTACACGATTTGGAAAGAATATGTTGAGACAAATTCAAATGTGAAAAAATAATTGAAAAAGCTTTATCGGTTCAAAAGATATTGCATTTTGAAATTTGCCAAAGTTCTAAATATAGTAACAAAATGGCGGGAAATTCAAAATTCAGATTGTCGTATCTTTTGAACCGATAAAGCTTTTTCAATTATTTTTCCATATTTGAATTCGTCTCATCATATCCTTTTGAAATAGCGCAATAAGTCAGTCATCAGGTGAAAATAAAATTTTGACGTCATTTGTATGACGTCATTTTCCCGCCAAAAACCGTTAAAATCGAAAAACAAAAATCACACGATTGTTTGCAATTGCGAAGTCTGTTACGTTGCAAAGTTTCAGCTCCACTGGATTAAAAACACAAAAGTTATTCCTAGAGTGCCGCTTCAGGCCTTATGCTGGCCCGGCGTGCAACGGCGCAACAAAATTGCAGGACAGGTTGCAAGAAAAATTGCCTAGTGTAACAGCGCCTTTAAAAATCTAAAACAGCCATCGATAGAATTATTTCCGGCCATTTTAGGGTAAACTCCGGGAACAATATGACTGGAGAAAACTACTTGTCAGAACTGACACATCACAACGTCAAAAAAGAATTCAAACTATGCTCATCAAACGAGATGCTAGTACCTCGTACGGGTAAGAAGGGAAAGCCCGAAAGATGCAGTGATAGCGAAGGAAAAAACTTTTTTATCCTTAAAAAACTTCAAATCAGAGTTTATGTTGCTCTTTCCCCCCATATTTTATAGGGGGAGAGATGGAGGGCGGGAGTACGTGGGGAGAGAGTAAAAATCAGGGATAGACACACTTGTTCGGTAAGTATTTCAGTTAAACTGCTATTTGCTTTTTGCTTTGGGAGAAAGACACTAATGGGAAAAGGGTTCCAAAGACAAAAAGTTCAGCTATAACAAAAAATTAAGTTATGTGTAAAAAACTGGTACTTTTCTACAACTTTCAGGCTCGTTACGTCCAACGCTAAGCACGATCGGGACAAAACGCAGAAAACATATGAAAGCGAAGTGGAAGGTGTATAAGACGGCTTAGCCATGCCTACAGCAGCAAGAATCTGATATTTGTAAGATCAACTCTGCAAAATAGTTCTAATGGCAAATGCAAACCAACAGGCAAGGGAAAACATAGTACGATGGCTCATAGGAACAAAGTACTTGCAGAAATCACAACAAAGAAATAGCAAAAATACCCGGCGTTTGAGCGTGCTGGCTGCCATATTTGCTGCGTCATGAAGGAGGACTTGGAACTATAGTGACTGTCTTGTTTTTGTGTCGTTTGCTTATGCTTGCGTCGTGTTCGTTTTCACTTGACATAAAGTTCTTACGCTTACGCGTGTGCTTGTGTCGCTAGTGAATGCCAGGGTTTACCCCTAACTTGCCGGTGGCCTTCCCTTGTCCTCCACGCTCCCGAATATCGCCTTCTCTCCCCCCCCCCCGTCCCCCCCAACCCTGTTTCGTTGCCTTGCCTGCAGTCCACTATAACCACCTGGGACCTGGAACCTGGGACCTGAGTCCTCTCTCGTAGTACCTCCCTCCTAGACTTTTTCGGGGAACGTAGTACCTATACCTGCGGGATCTAACATACATACATTCTTTATTAACTTTCCCCAAAGAGTATTTAATTACGATAAAAAAATCATTAAGAAACCATAAAATCTTAAAGGAGTTTACTTTCAAGACTGTACTTAAAAGCAGATGCTGAGCTAATAATTTTCAAGAGAACTGTCCAGTGAGTTCCCTATTAACTACTCAATAATAAAAAGTTCTCTGACAGTCGGCCGCTAGTAGTTTTGAAAAGTGGGATGTTCAGCTTTTGTGAGTTTCCGGTGGTACACCCGCTATTTTCTCCTCGCTTGATAAATAGAGGTGAGAGGTACTCTGGCACGCGACCTGTCAGGCACTCAAAGGCCATCGTAGCGGTAGCTGAGTTGCTACTGGTAGCCAGTTGAACTCTTTTTAAAGTGGCGTGATATGATCGTACTTCCCCGTGTTGGTCACAATAGCTTCCAATGGGCTTGCCATTTTTTATATTACACTTGGATGTATCAGGTCCCATACGTTTGAACAATAGAAGAGTTTGCTGAAAACTTAAGTGCTAATAATAGTTAGGAGGGCACGTTTATCTGGGGGGGGGGGTCATTAGGTTTTTCGGTTTTCCGGTTTTCCGGTTTCAGTCACTTTTGAGATCGGGTTTTCGGTTTTTGCACTCAAAATCTGCGGTTTTCGGTTTTTCCCTTTTTTGGCATTCGGTTTTCAGTTTGTTGTTTTTTTTAATTAGAAAAAGCGGTTTTTCGGTTTTGTTTTTTGCTTGTTTAGTTCCTAGGTCTCTTTATTTCAACTCGGTCACTCCCTTTTGGACCATTTTGGCTCTGGGTAACATTGACCGGCACGTCAGGGCCTGTGATCAAGTGGTGGGCCATCAATGACATCAGTGGGTCTGCGTATAATACCTCTGCCAACGGCGAAACTTTCCGAAAATGGCTACGAAATCTGTAGGAGGTGGGCCTCAGCGTATGGTGCAACAGCACGACAAAGAACAGTGAAACAGGAGATGTCTGAGCACAGAACGTTGCCAGACTTTGTTTTATGTCAACGACAGTTAGATGTTGGCGAAAGGGTCACTTTGAACTTTGGATTCGACGAAAACGAAGATGTGAACGAAGACCATGAATCTAACCAAAGTGAAGATGTCAGTGATTACAACATTATGAAGACGGCGATTTCGATAAAAGCAGCGATGAAGAGGGTGGGTCTCATTGTAACAGTCGATAGGACTTCAGAAGATCCTTACCTACGAGACAAACTGGGGGGGGGGGGGCGCAACCAACCAATTTCCTGTTTGGTGCCAGGTCACGATTACCCTGCGAGCAGAAGGCTTCGATCTTCCTGGATAAGTCGGGAAGAGGAAGGGACCTTTGCCAGCCGCCTCGACTTTCCCTGTTGAGCATGCGCTAAATTCAAATGTAACCGAGCCTTGTCGGCCTCGCTTCAATTAACATGTTTACTGAATGACAGCCGTGTCCGCAACAAACTATTCTGACTTCGGTCGTACCACAAGAGATTAGAGGAAAGCTTTAATTAAACCGTAAGGCTGAGAATAATTCTGTTCGAATTTATGTCACAGGTTGAAAACTTATCAGCCTCGAAATATTTTTGCTGATCAAGAAACTGCGATTTGTCGACTGTCAACATGCTGTTACAGTCCAGTGATTTCCAATTAGCGAGTCACGGAAAGCTCGCATAGAAATCTTGGTCTTCGAGATATTAATTTTATTTTGTCCCTCTTTTTGTCCCTGTCATTCAGAAGTATTTTCGTGTTGAGTCTCTTTCGTCCTCAACATTCTCGGCTTTCATTCAACAAAACGCATTTGTGTCGAGTTTGTTTCGTATTTAAACTTCTCGGCCGTCATGCGGTAAATTATATTTTGTACTGAGACCGTTTCGTCTTCAAAATTACCGGCCGCCAGTCGGCAAATAATTGTTTCTCTTGCCGTTTGCTTGTCTCGCCGTTGACCAAAATAAATGTAGCCCTTCGCATCGATTCCCGCTCAAACCAGAAGTAAAATGTTTTGGTCTGAAAGCAACCGCAACCCAGATTCTTTTGTTCCAGTTGGTAAATTAGCGATTTGCCCTGGCCGGTTGGCTAACAGACAAAAGAATCTTTGCCACACAGAAAATAAAGCAAGGCCTTCGACTGGTGTTGTGTGAGATTGCTTATTCCATGAGTATTCACTCTTCCCAGTGCACTTTTCACGGCTTTATCAAAGACATCTTTCGAAAGAGAAACCTCCGCTGTTGTGAACTTCACGAGCGTAACCGAACGTACCGTGGGCGGGTATTTAGTCAGCAATTTCTAACAAGGCACATGCGCGCTGAGCAAAAACGGGAAAAACTGGTTTCAAACTGGACTGACTCATCCGTTTCGTTGGATGAGCGGCAAATCAAAGAGAGTCGAGGCGGCTGGCAGAGGTCCCTTCCTCTTCCCGACTTATCTAGGAAGATCGAAGGGCCTCTGCTCACAGGGTAGGTCACGATATGGAAGGAAGGGCAGAGAGAATTAATAATCGACCGCTGTTTTAAGGGTACGTTAATGAATTTGAATAAAATGTCCTCATCCGTCAAAGCCTCAGAAAATGGAAAACTACACGTCTTAATTAACTTAAGTATGCGCCATATATAAAACCAATATTCGCTGTTGTATCGAGAATTGAAGGATTGAAAATTACAAATTTGCTGTTTTGATCATTATTCTCGGCGGGTTTTCGGTTTCAAGCGATTTTTCTTCCCTTTTTCCAGTTTTGAAGGAAATTTTGAGCAGTTTTCAGGTTTCTAATAAGCCCCAATGTCCCCCTTTATATAAAAGAAATACGTACTTGGTGCAACATTGCACCTCTTCTTTCGTCAGATCCGAAACTTATCCGGATAGTCGTTGGAAATCTCTCCGGATAATAGGCTACAGGTGACCGAAGGGAGTAACCGTGGATTCGTTTACTACAAATATGGCAGCTGCATGTGTTTGATGTTTCTCTGACGTCACTTTTTTTCCTGTTTTTCTTGGAAACCTAGTCTGGTCGCCACGTCAGCACATTCCTGTGTATGACGTTACTCTTGTTTCATTCGACAGCGGCGTGCGTTGACTGGATTTTATACCTGTTCGTCAAAGCGTTGTCTGAGCGTCCTTCAGCATCTACAGGTTAGGAAACGATTTGCCTGCGCCTTGCAAGCCAGAGAAGACTCAAAACATGAAGATCCTTTTCATTTTCGCTTTTCTTCTTTGCATCTCCGTCGGTAAGTCATTCTAGCAGTGCAATAAGTTCTGAAGCGAGTAGCGTCTGTTAGTGTCTAAGAGCTATTGAAACTGCGTACCCAAGGGCCCGTTAAAAGGGTTACTTATGAACCAAAACGCGGAACGATTTGTAGTTCAGCGTGTTTAAAGCACTTTTTGGAGCTTTAAAAGTTGCATTTTCTTTGCCCGGACACTGCAGCTTTAAATGCACGCTCGTGTTTGTTCACTGTTTGTTCTGACTTTCTTGAAGAAAGGGTGGGGCGTCACAACTCGATCGGTGTTTGTCCCAAAAGAAATACATTACTCCCATGTCTTGATAAGTCTTACCTGCAATTTGCTTTAGAATTGTGTCCATATTTGCCAGGTTTAACTTAAATTACAAGCTCTACAAGTGATTTGTTTTAAATGAAAGGCAAATTTCAAATCACGAAGTAAAACAGTTTTCTTTCTGTTTTAGTTATTGTAAGCCTTTAATAGGTGGTCAGCCTTTTTATCAACGTCGACGAAGGCTTTGTTCAATTTAAAGCAACAGAAAGTCGCGGGCAGACGGTAGGCTCGTGAAAACGGAGAAGCAACCATGCGTAGTGGTTTTGTAGAATGACACAAATGACTGATTTAGCTTTCTGTCGACTTGTTTTGGATAATGTGCGCTTTGCTTTCCAATTTCGGTCGCAGCACTGACTTCTTGAATCATTCATACGAACTTTCTGGGTCTTGCACGATTAGAAATTTTAAAAAGTTCAACTGTACAGAAAGAGAAACAGGAAAAGACTAGATTGTTTTCGAATGACGTTTTCTAGAACCTTCACTTAGTTCGCTAAAGGTCAAGTAAAACGTGCAACTTGTCGTGCAACAATGTCGAGTTACAAGTTGAGATTGTTTGTTGCGCGTATTATTATTTCCAAGCGCAGAAAATTTTCATGTTGCAGAAAGTAGACGACACTTCTACTTTTTGCATCATGACTGAAGATTTGCTGAGTACGGAGGTAGTACTGTTCGCGCGACAATCAATCTTACAGTGAAACCGGTGAGGGTAAGAGGCGGAATGAGTTTGTGGCATGGCATGTGGCATGACTTGCGGAATGGCATAATTATGCGGAATGTAATTTTGGCGGAATGACTCTTTGACATAAATTATACTAAAAAGCGCGCCAATTTTTTAGGAGAAGCCGCCTTGTTAAATACCGCGGGCTCAAACATGATGAAAATCGATTGAAGATAGCATAGAGTCTTTTTTCACGTATGATGTTCTTCACGGATTCTACGAAAAGAGTTTGGCGGCCAATGCTAAGGCTTTCCCCTTCTGTGGACGGTTTATCGCTTTTAGTCAGAGGATAAAACAGCGACTTAGGTCTTATGAGCCAAAAAATGCCTCGGATAGAAATTGGTCCACTTCGTGCACCATTTACACGCTACTGCATGTGACCAAAACATCGAGACGGAAAGTCAAGTTTTGGCGGATGTCATCTCAGCCTCAGTAGTGAGGCTCAAGCATATCTACTTTTCCTTATCCATTACGGGTTGAACGATCGATGGAGTAAAGTACAGTACATATTTACGAGGCGTATTTGTTTCATTAGAAGTCTACTCCTGTCTACTATCCTTGCTTTTCGTTTGTCTCCTTCGCAGCCGTCCCTGTGTAGTGAAGTAATTGAATCAAGGAACGCGCTTAACATAAAAAGAGAAAAACATAGCATAACATTAGCTCAATAAGCTCAAACACACTAGTAAGTTTAATTGGAAACCGTTTCCATTCACGATAATCTAAAAATCGTTCTAAAAGTCTACGTTCTTTCAAATAACGAGGTTTAACTTATTCTGTGATTCACAACAACATATCGAATTACTTTTTTACTAAGTTTACACACGCATTTAAATTTACTCGTCTTCGGGCAAAACTTAACGTAAATAAGCTCAAATACTCTAGCAAATTTAATTGGAATATGTTTTCATTCATGATAATCTAGAAATGTTCTTAAAATTTACGTTCTTTCAAATACGAGGTTTTAATAAGATTTTGAGCGTTCTCTGGTTAAAAAATTTAAAAGTTTGAGCTTTCGATTGCCAGTCTGCAATCTTTGACAAGTGATGAATAAAAAGCGCGAACATTAAAATACATACTACAAAAAGTGCGAAAAAGAGAAATTATAAAGAAACCAATAAAAATACTTTAGTGGGAATAAAATGCTAATCAGAAGATCATAATAAAATTGAATATTGTCTAGGTAATTGTTTCGCATTATTGTCTGCGTCGCTTGTAATTGCTGTGTGCCAGGATTCCAGTGTTTTTCTAACGCGGAAATTTCCCTTGTCGATTACATGAGCACTTTTAAAGTCAATGGAGTGGTCGTTCAACCATGCGTGTGTTGCAACGTTGGAACCTTTTTTAAAGGCTTTTGTGTTTCTAGCATGTTCCTTCACTCTTGTTTTTAAGCACCTTCCAGTCTCTCCAATATAACTCCACGGACAGTCGGCACACGGAATCTTGTAAACAACATTTGTTTGTTGATCAATCGGTGGTCTTGACTTGGGGGAAACAAATATCCTGGGTTTACCTCGGTGTAAGAACCTGACTGGCAATCGAAAGCTCAAACTTTTAAATTTTTTAACTAGAGAACGCTCAAAATCTTATTATGTCTTACCCTGGTTACTCGTCCATTTTTAAACGAGGTTTTAAGCTTCTCATGATTCACAACAACATATTGAATTACGTTCAAACACGCATTTTTAAAACGGAAAAATTTATTACGTCCATATTTTTAGCTCTTTAGGCAAAACTGTGAAAAGAAAAACCACAATATTAACCTCCATAATATTTTTGTCTGTTGCAGGTTTAAAGTTTTAGAGTAGTTTTAATTCATTATCGCGAAAAATATGCCGTTTTATAGCAGAGACGCTTATCAGCGACTCATCAACAGGAAAGCTGTAATTTGTCACGCAACATGTTCTCCGTTCAAAACATCTGTTTGTCAGATATCGCTCGAATTTTCTCTTTAAGACAGGGATTTCTCCGTATATTTTATGAAATAAAACCCTCAAAAAATAAGCGATTAAAGTTTTTGTGCCGTTCAACTGAGCAGCATAAATTATTAGCGAGGTGAAGTGGCTTGCTAGATTTCCTCTAACTCTACTTTGCCACTTGCAGACCGGTGAGATAAAGCGAGATAAATGTAGATCACTTGCCGCTGCTGCTTGAAGTTTCGTTGTCCATGCTGCTCAGTCCTTGCTGGTTTGCGCCCGCGGTATTTAACAAGGCGGCTTCTCATAAAAAACTGGCGCGCTTTTTAGTATAATTTATGTCAAAGAGTCATTCCGCCAAAATTACTTTCCGCATAATTATGCCATTCCGCAAGTCATGCCACATGCCATGCCACAAACTCATTCCTCCTTTTACCCTCACCGCAGTGAAACCATTAAACCACGAACGCCTAAATTATTTCTGGAATGTTTATTGTTCTGCGACCAATCAGATCCGAGACGTAACCGCAACAAACCGTAGAGTAATTAGCTGAAAGGTTTCGATCACGAAACGAGTCGGTGGCTTTTGCGTCCACGATAAATTCTCAGTTTCACCGCCGATTATTGCAGTAGAGCAATAATTACTGTAGTTTCTGTTAGACCCGAGTTTTCACAGCAAATACAAACACGCCTGCCGTTGCAGATGCAAACATGCAGGCTGTTGCAAATACAAACTTGCGTACCGTTGCAAATTTTGAAAAATTACACTCGCTTTTGATTGGCTATTTAGGTCTCAATTCGGAATCGAAAATATCAAATGACGGCCAAAAACAAGCACGTTTTGAGACAAACCAAAGAAGTGATAAATGGGATGTTTATGCAAACACCGAAGGAAACGTATCTTTTTTAAAATATACTAAACGCGCCAATCCCTTCTACTAGAACTGGACATTTGTTCACTTCTGCCGTCTATCCTTCGCTCATACAGAAGCTCTCTGAAATAGAAAAGAAGAACAACTTCAGTATTTCCAGGTATAAAAAAAATTGAGAATCGTGGAAGAAAAATCCAGCTCGTTGTTTCATGTCGATAACGTACATTGTTCGGCTAACGCCTTGCGTGACATCTTGGACAGAAGAGTTTTGCCGTGAATAAGCTTCATGCAGATGCACTGTTCTCTGCACCAAAGTAAGGTAAAGGGAAACTTTTGCAAAGTTTATTCAGTAAACTGTTTTGGTCAAACAGGGAAAAGGCTGAAACCTACAAATGATTATGACGGACAACACCGGAGAGGCCGTTTTTTAAAAAATCAAAAACTGAAAACAATTATTCTGCTCCCAGACGCGCTGTCTAGCCGTGTCTGTTCGATTATTTATCTCTTTTCTGTAAAATATCGTTTATAGTTATTCTTTGCTTATGCATAAACTCTGAAATAGAAAAAGAAAATAACAATTTCAGAGTGTTTGTTAATCGGCGGTGAAACTGAGAATTTATCGAGGACGCAAAAGCCACCGACTCGTTTCGTGATTGAAACCTTTCCGGTAATTACTCTTCCGGTTTGTTGCGGTTACGTCTCGAATCTGATTAGTTGCAGAACAATAAACATTCCAGAAATAATTTTAGGCGTTCATGGTTTAGTGGGTTTCACTGTAACTTGCAACGCCACTTTGTTGCGCTTCAAGTTGCGGGAAAATTTGGAGAGTTCTGCCCTTAATACTGGGCCTATTTTCCTGGTTACGCAAACCTGTATTTCAGATATCATTTTCCAGAAGATTAGAGATAGAAAAAACAGGATAAGAAAATTTCTGACTGATAGAAAGAGAAATCGGTGAACTTCGCTTCGCCAATTCATTTGATCGTCGCGGATGTAACCTGCAGGAAAACGGCTTTGGTGGTGATCACGAAGGTTGGAGCGCGTGGAGGACACGAGGCGCGAGTAACATGCAGAGACATTCGACACCCGTAGGACATATTATCACTTTGCCTTTTGAGGTTCATGCAGTCGATCAATCCTGGATCATAGTTTATGGTCACAACTTCGGTGTTGCTTATCTCTTTTTTGTTAAGTTCCTAAATGAACTTGCTGGGAATTTAAAGAGGTATCCATCTTGTTCAGTAGAAATTAATTGGTCAGACAATTGTTTAAGTAATGGCAACATTAAATTGCTTGCATTTTTGCAATTTAGAGCATTGTGCTCACCATCCTGACAACGTTTTGGCAACATTTGTGACAAATTTTTAGAAATGTTTTAAAACTCGCCAATACACTTCTATAACAGAGCATTTCAAATTTGAAAACAATTTATTGGTCAGTCCCCTTTCACGCTGTAGTTTTGTTTTTCTAAGGTCCCAACTGTGGAAGAATTCCTAAAGTGTGACCATACATGAACGATTGCTTTCTAGCAGTGTAGTTTCCTGTCACACTGTTTATGGTAGTTTTGTGCGAAGGGGGTAAACGCGGGTGTTTAATTTCAGTCTCTTATTTGATTTACATTTAACATTTACATGACTTTTATAGTCGGCAAAATCTGTAAAGATGTCACGCCAACTATAAAATAAAATGAACTAATGAACACTAAGATTCTCCAGTGTATCACTGCCCATGCTCACATTTTCACACTTTCATTTTCCGCATACATCAGCTGTTGTTGGAAACACGGATACCACAACACTAGTCACGTTTAGGATTCACTTGTTTTAATGCTAATCACAAAAGTCGCTCCCTTACTCAAGAAAAACCGATCTCCCCTCTCACTGTCCCAAATCACAAAACTGTCCAATATATACTCTTTTATAAGGTTGCCAAGGTTACAAGATAGTTGGACGATTGACGTCATAGTTACATTATTATCTAGACCTCTTGAACGAACGCTAGACGATTCATGACATGTCACGCGCTAAATATTTCCGACAGCTGTCAAACCCCTGTGCAGTTTACATTTGAAAATGACCACATGGAGTCATCGAAACGTCACGCAAATCTTTTGTCACTCACCTACATTCTATAAAACGTTTGTCAAAATCTTGTGATTACCAAGGAGGAAGTAGTTGTTACAACAAGTTTTATCTCTTGCAGTGCTTGGACTCAAGTGCTACTCATGTACCAGTTCAGAGAGTATGTCAGACTGCAAGGGCAGGATGATGAAAGCCGACTGTAGTGTCATCGGCAGCGACTTTGACCGCTGTGCTTCAATGTCTGTCGATATGGACACTAGTGGCGTCAAGGTTAAATCGTACGTAAAAACCTGTTACACCAAAGCGTTGTGTGAAACCGGTAATGACGTATTTAAGCAGTGCAAGCAAATCAGTGGAGCGACATGCGAGCTGGACTGCTGTGACAAAGATGGCTGCAACGGTGATACAAATGGTGGTACAAACGGTGGTGCAAATGGTGGTACAAACAGTGGCACATTGGCCGCGGTCAGCGTTATCCTAATGGTGGCATGCGCCTTTATGGCCTTGTTTCGTTAAGGGGAAGATAAAAACCTCCAGTGTGTGCAGCAGTCCGAGTTAGGATTCTCCTTAGGAGCCAAGCCTTTTTTGTAGTGACTTAGAAAGAAAACAAAAATCTGTATCTAGTTAATGTTTTAAAGTTTGTATGTCAGCTGCATTAAAACACTATTAAGATGATTTAATGGTGCCATGTTGGGAGTTTTGGTAGAAAAAATTATGACAAAATTTTTTGCAAAAACCGTGTACGACCATACTTGCGTAACGTCGGATCATAATAGATCGTGATCAGTCAAAAATATAAATAAACTGTACCCTGCAAGGACTGATCAAACGACGTCAAAAAAGCATTGCCCGAAGGCAACGCAGTTCTTAACACAACACCACAGTCAACAACACCGGCATGATAAGCGCTCATGACTAGAAGGCAGATAGTACAACGTTGTTTCGCTCTTATTGGAGTTCGTCAGCGTATCGTGGCCACCAACACAATGAGAGTTAGTGAGAAACATGAGAAGACGGATAAAGCGTTAACTGTAAGTATCGTTTCACGCAGAGTTTTTTCGGTTTTTCTTGGGAAGTGTGAAAATCTGTTTAACTGTTGGAAATCAAGCTATCATTGCTTCTTAATGAAGCCACGGTGAATATTGTAAAATGACACTATGTTCTGAATGAAAGACATAAAGTTCTGGTTTTCGTCGAAACGTGATTCCCTGAAATAAATAAAGACTGAATTTTGTGACATTCCACCACGAGTAAGTTGTACACAGTCTTTCACCCCTTGGCTAGCTGATGAAATTGTTTTCGAAGATAAAGCTGTGTTCGAGTTCGAATTTATCCTTGTTATTTATCCTCCGACTATTCTTGGAGGCTAAAATCAAGGCGTATCAGAGGAAGCGATCATAATGCCTCTCAATAATTCACACGGATTTCCGTCCATCCTATTAGTAAACTTTTCGATTTTGTATACAGTGGGTAAAACTAAGCTCTCCAAAAATGGAAAGAAAAACATGAGGTTCTTTGATATCCTGTCGCGATCAACCAAAAAACAAGAAGCAGTCTCTCTGGCTTTTCTACACAGGATATTCGAGCAAAAGTATATGCGTGCGAGCGTAAAAACCGCCTGCCGCGAGAAAACGTGCCTCGCTTTTGCATTGAGCCGAGCACAACGAGTGTGTAATTGTGCGCCCCAAACTGTATCATTGCACAATCTCTACAGGAATTATGGTCACAAGTTGTGTGTATTCCTTTTCAACTGATAAAATTTTCTCACTATTTCGAAAAGTTCAGTTTTCAGTATCTCATTTTATTTATTTATTTATTTATTTAATTCTTTATATATTTATATATAATTATTTATATGTTTGCAAAGTTCTAAATACGTACAGAAACCCGTCACCTGGTACGGACGAAACTCGATTTGTGCTTGCTCAGCGTATGCTTGTATAAATGTCTGAATATTCTCGCTCGAGTTTTAAAGGACTCAGTCAATGCGTCTGCGATTCTCGTCACCTTCTTCAGTTGCAAGTTTGTACCGCATTCTTAGATTTTATGAAAAATGCTTCCTTTCCACGAATCATTTAACTGAATTAGACTACGAGCAATCTCTCTTTCTGCTCAGGAGTAGTTGAGGAAAACGAACAAGCGAGAGAGCGAGCGCGAAATCGCCTGCGGCGTTGAAACGTGACGCGCGTGTCGTGCCGCTAGTGTAGTGAGACTATCCCTGAGCGGAAAGAGAGACTGCTCGTTGTCTATAACTGAATTTAAACGTATACTGCACGTGATGAACCCTCTTTGATGCATGTATATTCGTAACATAAGCCTTCAAATGTAGTTCTTTCCGATCCTTGAGCAAGCGGGAAACATCTCCCAAGACTCAGCGAACTCTTATCACTGCTTTACTGACAAACGAAAAGCGCCGACGATGAAGACGAGCAACCGTGACGAAAAAATGTGGAGGCGAGAGTCAGATGATTTCTTATTCCCTTTGAGCCCTTCCCCCTTCCTCTTCCCCTTCCCCTTCCTGTCGGTTTTTGGCAACTTGCAAACCAAATATTTCTTGGCTTTTATCCAAACATTTTCTCGAAACGTTCTGGGACTAGGGTCATTGAAAACACCATACTGGGTGGGTTCCCAAGTGAACCCACCGGGTTTTAAATTCTTTTATCTACTTTGACACCGTTTTTCACTAGCTAGCTCTGGCATGACATTTAGGCAGGACAAATTTCAAAACAAAAGGGGATCATAAACTAAAACCAAACCAATTACAAATGCAGACAATCAAATGAGCCAAAAACATGTGACCAGTGCCAAGCGTGGAAAAAACATTCAAGGGCGAAAAAAAATGGTTGTCATTGCAGTATACGTAGGGTTTTCAGCCATAGCCTTCTTGCTCTCTTCTCGGCCGGGTCATATTTGTTGTTGTTCTGTTTTTCTTGTGTGTGTGTGTTTTTTGCTTTGTTTTTACCAACTGCTCTTGGTGTAGCGACATTTATTTCTCGTGACAGCAGCAAACACAAGCTGGCAAAAGATGTGTCATCTTAAGAGCAGGAATGGTTGCCACCGTCACAAAGAAACAAATATTCTTCCGCTGATTGAGTTTCAACCAAGGTTTTCTCTTTTTTTTTTCTCGTGACAGCAGCAAACACAAACTGGCAAAACATGTGTCATCTTGGCAGCCCCGCTAATAAAAGATGCGCCATCTTAATAGCAGGAATGGTTGCCACCGTCACAATAGCCTGTTCCAGGCGTTCAGATAGTGGAGCGCGAGCGAAAAATAAAGCGTGCGAAAGAGAGGAAAAAAAACGAGGGGAGACTGGGGAAGAGAATGTCCTCTTCCCCAGTCTCCCCTCGTTTTTTTCCCGCTCTTTCGCTCGCTTTCTTTTTCGCTCGCGCTCCACTATCTGAACGCCTGGAACAGGCTACCGTCACAAAGAAACAAACAGTCTTCCGCTGATTGAGTTTCAACCAGAGTTTCAACTCTTTCTTTTTATTTTTTCTCAAACTTCATTGCTATGAGAAGTGAGAAGACTATGGGTCGGGTTGATCACGTATTTCGCTAAAAGCTGCTTTCCGACTAGAAGTCGCTGCCTTTTAAAATTTTTTAATTATTTCTATGTTCATTTTGCCATTTCGAGACTTAGTTATGCAGGCCGCTTTCGTCCTTAACTCTACTTACTGTGGCCGAGTTGGCTGACAAATTGTTTCAAAAAATTATCTGCGCACAAAGGTTTTGTAACCATAGCTTTCATTTCTTATTCACGGCCGGGTCATTATTATCATATGTTTGTTTGTTGCTGTTGTGGTCGCTTTTTTTGTTTTTTATCAACTGCTATTTATTTCTTGTGACAACAGCAAACACAAACTGTCAAAAGATGTGACATCTTGGCAGCCCTGCTAGTGAAAGATAAGTCATCTTAAAGGCAGGGATAGTTGCTACCGTCACAAAGAAACAAATATTCTTCAACTGAGTTTCAACTCTTCCATATTTTTACTCAAACATTTCTGCTATGAGAGCTGAGAAGACTAAGACTCGTAATGTTACTAAGTATGGACTGGCAAAATGAACATCTCAATAACTGAAATTTGAAATATCTTTCCATGAATCAGAGTTGGTAAGTGGCAAAAATACAGTCAATTTAGTGGACAATCCTTCTAACAAAAGAAGTGCCTCCTCCATCGTCTGAATTGTTTAATAGACCGAAAAAGCAAAGCCGATTTCAAACATTACTGTTTTCTTCTGTTCTTTCCTTAGCATCTTTCTGCAACCAGACCTTCCAAACAAATTAATGTGGATTAGCTGAAATTAATTTTGATAAATAAATTTGGTATCCAACTTGTCATACAATGCTGTCTTGCGTTTGCTCGATCCACACAAATTCCCGCCAAAATTATAGTCATTATAGTGCTTTTATAGAGCACTGATCGAAGCCGATCCGAAATACTGGCGAGAAAAACCTGGCATGTAATTCATGTAACTTCGCGTTTGTGATTAGCAATGATTTCTAGTTGTAATGAGGCGACGAAAACTTAAATGCAACCAAGGCATATCTGAGATAAATACAACGAATTGACTGAATTGCAGAGCGAATACGTGGGGTCGTCTCTCATATACCGGACACGTGGCTTCGTTCAGTTCTTGTAGCCCTCTAATATTTTTCCATGCCGACAAGACTACTGAGCTAGCAGCTACAATTGTACCGGTAAGGATTTTGCGTGGCTTACATACAGATTCAACTTACCAGAGTCCACTACGCGAGGCTTTTGTAAAAGGCATCAGGGAAGATTTTTCTAATCTTGTTCACTGTAATCTAGTTTGAATTTATCCCATTGTTTGATACAAAACGAAAACAAAATGTCGATTCCAGACTTCTAGGATAACGTCAATCTAATCACATCGCTTTTAGGCTTCGGAAACGAGTGCATTGACGGTATTCGAAGGAAAAATACCCTGAAATCAGCGATTAACAACCAGTTGTGACACCGCATCGTTTCTCAAGAAAATGAAACCAGAAACTGCAAGAAAACACTTCATTGACCCTTTTCGTTACTGGCATCCGGTGACAAATAATAATGTACAAAAGTTAAAAAGACCTCCTGGTCGCGCTCCTGTTCGAAAGTTTATTCTTGGCGAAAGTCCATCGCGGAGTTTTCTTGTCAAACTCAACAGTCAAATACTAGTCGCATCCAACCAACAGAACAAGCGTTATTATTTTGCTTTTCGCTGCGTTTTAATTTTTTTATTTTTCGATTCCTTACACCTTGAGTGGTCTCACCTTGCCACAGGTAAATTGTTTTAGAAATGAGTTTTTGGTTCGGATTTCCTATTTGATTGACCAAAATTGTCTGGTCATGATTTGTGAATGTTGCGTAACATTCCTCTGTGGGAAAATCAAGTCACGTTTTATTATGACTTGATGACATGTATAAGTCGGCCGTTACGTCTCCGCTGTTCTGGTTTACATTTGATGCAGTGACATTTCGATCACGAAGCAGCAGATTACGACGCCTTGCGGTAAACCCATTAGATACGCTTGAAAAACCCCTCACAAATTCTTAGAAAAGTTTTCTAAGAATTTGTTTGAAACAGCACGAGGTACTTACAGTTCGCGCTTTCTCCGTCCTGTCATGCACCTATCTCATAAATGCTGTAACTAGATCCATTCCAGAAAGAGCTAGAAATCAAATGATTTCCGGTCACAAACACGTACTGCGCGTTTGTGGCCTAAAAATGATATGATCTCAACTTAAACATGTCGAATGCTGTGGTGAAACGAACGAGGGATGGCCAATACCATCCGCTACGTACAATAAAACAAAGTGCAAGATGGTCCGACCATGATTTCTAGCTCTTTCTGGAATGGATCTAGTTACAGCATTTATGAGATAGGTGATTTCTCACTAACTCTCATTGTGTTGGTGGCTACGACACGCTGACGAGCTCCAATAAGTGTGTACCGTGGCCGAGGGTGGCCATCGAAAGTAAAAAGTCAAAACCAAAAGTCGATCTTCAAAGTGAAAAGTCAAAATCAAAAATCAAATGTGGATTTACGAAATAAAGAGTCAATTCGCAAATTGAAAAGTCGAAATCAAATGTCGATTTCTGAAGCGCGAAAATCAAGCTTCGAATTCTCACTTCTCACTTTCGACTTTCGACTTTGACCACCCCCCCTAGAGCGACTTCAACGCCACGAATGTCGCAGAACTTACAAAATATTTGCAGGAATGTCGGTTTTAGTAAGCGGATATTTGAAAACTTCGCTAGTGGAAATCGCCTCTGCAGTCGAAAGAATGGTTTTGCTAGTGGATGCAAACTTCGAAAAAGATCAAGTTAATGATGCAGAGAATCTAATAATTCATGATAGGCTAATTCCCCGAAGGCCGTGAACAACTTCAACTCTTCACCGCCGTGTGGGTTGTACGACATTTTTAACTATTTAATTTACCAATCCACTGCATACATTGCGGCCGCAATGTGCATACATCCCCCATCTCGACCACCTTTACACTTGCATCTTGCCTGAAGTACACTACCTCGGTTTGCACCTCTACCCTCAAGAATAAACCAGAGATCGTAGTACTCCTTTCCTTCATCCGTTTTGATTTTCATGAAAGGCCGCACTTTGGCTGCATACAGCTATTTCAATTAACGTTGTCAGATGAAAGCATAAGCCTACGCGACAAGACCGCAGGGTAATATGGGATTTTTATTCCTATGTAGTCACCAAAATCAGTAGTACCTTGCTTGCCGTACAATAGCAAAGTATTTGGAAGAGTTTTTAGAGCATAAAAATTAAACAAAAAACCTGAGAGAATTATTTCCAGATAGAGGTTTCGTTTAAAACGTAATTTTTAATCCCACTCATCTTTTTGTTTACTGGGTTAAAACGGATGCAAATTTATAATATGTGGGTACACGTGGAGCACGTGCATGGTATGTAAATTAGAAAACAGCATCATGAAAAATTATGGAACATGAATTTTTGCACTTCAGGAGAAGAACTAACCACTGAAAAAGGAAAGCCAAATCAGGTTTCCGCTGACAATAATCGGATGATGCCTATTTGTTACTTGTACTAAGAAATTCGAAGTTCCCGATGGACTTCTGACAACCGTTAAACTAAGTTTGATTTGCAACTACCCACACTACCCTTCGGTCTTGTCGCGTAAGCTTGAGTTGATCCGACAACGTTAATTGAAATAGCTGTACACATGGACACCCTCTTGATTCAACTGAGCAGTTAGTAAAGATTCTACATAACCATCACTGAATAAGCGATAACCTTCAAATGACTTGTAAGCGGCGAGCCCATGCTAGTCGTAATCAGTGCAGCGGTGGTATTAAATCAAACAACCCAAACGGCGTCTCTGCATCATTGGTTTGATCTTTTTCGAAGTTTGGATCCACCAGCAAAACCATTCTTTCGACTGCAGAGGCGATTGCCATTAGCGAAGTTTTCAAATATCCGCTTTCTGAAAGAAAGCTTTGACATTTTGAATTATATAGTAACGGGAACTTGAAATAGCGACTCGTAATTTGTAACGTGTGGTTGTTTGGGAACCGAATGTCCGAACTTTCGCGGTTTGTTTACGTCAAAAGTCGCGTGACAATACACGTGAAAATCCAACGCCGAAAAGGTGAAATCTGATCAATTGTCTGATAATTCGTGGATTCTTGTGGCTTGCCTGTTTGTTATATTTCTCAGTTAAATTCGACTTCTGAACGTTTGTTAAGCGACTTAATGTGTTTTTACGCCGCTTTTGGCATATTAGGTGCGTTAAATTTGTTTCGTTTAGGAACTTGATAGGTTTTTTCAGCCTCTCATGTTTATATTTGTGACAATAATGCATCAGTCAATTCCAGCGATGCCCATCCCCCCCGGGCATTAACCGGGCATTTGCTCATGTGTCAATCCCAGGGGTGGGGCATTTGAAATTTTATCACTGCCCAGGGGTTGGGCATTTGCCTACCCCCGGGACGACCCCGGGGAACTTGATATCTTTGTTGGGTTTGGTCTCGCATGTAATATATGGATTTTAAGGCTATCCAAGATGATCACCTTCGTAAAAATCTTTTACGATTTTGGCCGAATGATAAATACGGATAATGCGTTTTCAGTTCCTCGATAACTTAATGTATTTAAGCATTTCTTAGTATATTTTAAAAATAAACACATGAATTATCCAGGTTAAAATCACATAAATGAATGAATAATTGAACCATAAGGAACTGTCATGTACACAATTTGGCGTGTTACTGATGAGTGGCATTAAAGCAAATGAACAACGGGATCGAGGATAGACGCACGGGTAAACAACCGAAATGTATTGAAAATGAAGGCTGGTTTCCGTACGGTTGCTACGATCTCTGTGATCGCAATCGTTGCAATCATATAGAAACCACTCTTCACGATCATTGTGAAATGATGTGAGCGCTACGATCGATCGCTTAAGTGTGGTACCCATATGATCACAACGATTAGCTGAGCGTTTCTTCCAGCGATTGCAGCAATCATAGCGATGATATGGAAACCAGCCTTAATGGTCTTAGTGATGAGTGAAACTTTCTTGTTAGGATTTATTAAATCTTGAGCAGTGTTGCTTTCTATATGATCCCGGGGGTGGGGCATTTGCCTTCTTTTTTGGTCCCAACCCGGGGCATTTGACGGACTTGTTTATCCCCACAAAAAACCAATTTGCAAGGCTGATCGGACAGCTAAGAAGGGTAATAATTTTATTGCCCAATATTTCGGTGAGACAAAACTCACCTTCATCAGGGGCTGTAAAAGCTAAGTAAAAATCGAATGAAACGGTTACAAGATTTAAAATGATTAAAATGAAAAGATTAAATATGATTGGTTGACAAACATAAAAAGCGGAAACGTGACTAACAGCTTTTTTAAAAATAGAAATAGATTAAGTTTCATCTCGTCCCACCCCTGGGAATTTGCCATTTAAAAAAAATGCTAATGCCCAGGGGTTGGCCCGGGGGGGGGATGGGCACTGCTGGAATTGACTGATGCATAAAGGATCTGAAATATTATGTGCAACGTGATGAGTTTCCCTGCTGATGTCTGTAACGTCGGGCCCGGATTATATAAAATTCTTTTGCAGGATGTTGTGTTTCGTATCATGGAGTGTGATCTATAGTCCCTCTTCGTCATGAAATTGAAGTTGTAGCTTCTTTATAGCTATGCAACGTGTAATAGATGGCTGAACCCCGCTTCAGTCAAACGTGTAAAAGCAAAGTTATGAGAACAGCTAAAACACGAGCGTAGGAGTCGTGCAGGCCTGTCATCCCCATTTTACACAGTTGATCTACGAGTTTTCTGAACTACAAATAGAACACAAAATAAACGGTTTCAGACGTTTGTACTGATCAATTTATTGCAACATTGAAAAAAAATTCTTACCGCGTGTCTTCTTTTCCTCGTCTATGATCTGACACGAAAACTTTGTCCCAGTCTTCCGCTCCGTTAAGAAAATGTTAGGGGAGGGGGGTGGGGGGTGGTCAAAGTCGAAAGTCGAAAGTGAGAAGTGAGAATTCGCAACCCGATTTTCGCACTTCAGAAATCGACATTCGATTTCGACTTTTCAAGTTGAAAATTGATTTTTAAAGCGACTTCTTAGTTCGTAAATCGACTTTTGATTTTTGAGTTTGACTTTTCGCTTTGCAGATCGACTTTTGATTTTGTGTTTTTGACTTTTGATGGCCACTGTCGGCCGCCGTAAATAAGAGCGAAACAACGTTGTCCGTATCTGCCTTCTAGTCATGAGCGCTTATCATGCCAGGTCTTGTTGACTGTGGTGTTGTGTTAAGAACTGCGTTGCCTTCGGGCAATGCTTTTTTTACGTCGTTTCATCAGTCCTTGCAGGGTACAGTTTAGAAAAAATTACATAAGAGTGAGGATCGAACCAGAAGTGTTTGCGTGGAATGGCAGCCTTGAATTGCACTTCGATACCTGTTGTTCCTCGCGAAGCGAGGTTTATAGATTTGTCGCGCGAGACTGCGTGGGGATCACGCACGGATCGCTGAAGGGCAGTGAAATCTCGGGTCGCCTCAGGTCGCCTATAATTTTTTGGAAGGTGTCCGCACAGTTGCCTAGCAACGCCCCCAGCAAAGTTACAACCTCGTTCCCAGATTGAGGTTGGAGAACGCCCCTTGACGTCATTCAGTCTGACGTCAGACTCACTTCAGTTGGTTGCCAGGCAACACGACCGGTTAAAACCGGTTCCGACCGCTTTTTTCCAGTCCCTTTAAAACGCATCGCGACCGCCGACAATGGCGCACCCTCATGTTTATTCATTGAGTGCTGACGTGTTAATTCATCGTCTGTGAAAAAATGTTTACTGTTGGTGAAGGAGGACCAATTTGGGATGCAAATGAGGGGCAAGAACAAAGACAGCAACGCCTGATTCAACAAATGGCTGGAAATTGTCGCCGAAGGAGATTTACCACCGAAACTCCACTGGAGCGTGAACGCCGTCTTGAAAATCAGCGCGAGCAACGAAGGCGAAGGAGACAACAAGAAACCACGGAGCAGAGAGAAAATCGCTTGGCCCAGCGAAGACAAACGAGCAGAGAAACAGAAGATTGGAATATCAAGGGCAATATAGACAAGGTAGGCATGAATTAGAAACCTTAGAACAAAGACAACTTAGGTTAACTTTAGCTAATAGAAATACCACAGCGAGATTAAATAACGAGACTCCGGAACAACGACAGCACCGATTAGAACAAGTTCGAATAGCCCAGACACGTCGATTAAGGACGTTCGCGCCAATTGTTTCTGCGCATCCTTACTGCGCACGCAATTCACTTCGTGATGCCATGCCACGTCATGCATTGAGCGCGCGCGCTATTGCAGAAATATGGCGATAAATAGCGCTAGTGGGCATTTTAAGATCTATGCATGGGTTTAACTCTCTTAAATGTTCGGTGACCCCATATTTTCTTTTGACAGATCACTTTCTTTGTCGATTATCTACGTTTTTTGAAAAATTAAAGAAAATCTGTATTGTGGAAGTTTGATTTTTTTCAACTTTTCTGCCCTCGCATCATCGAATTCTGCTGTTATTGAAGCTGCACGGTGTTCGTAAAAGTCTATCTTAGAGGCTGAGTTTAACTAAAAGGATGACACCGGTTAAAATTATTTGCTTAACAGACCCACGTAAGTAAAATTTGACTAAGAAAGTGGGTATACGGTGATTCATCTTCAATATTTTTCGACTAACAAGCACTGAGGCCATGTCGAGTTACGAGGGCCAATTTGCCAAAATTGGGGTAGTTTTCGACGCGCTTTATTTCGAAAACGAAGTCGGTGACCCCCCAATTTTTTTGCATTTCTGACATAGGTAACTCATTATCTGACTGTAGCCAAAGTATGAAAAAAATCTGTGTTGTAGAAGTTTTTCGCGCGAACGTCCTTAAATAATGAGAATGAACACGAACTAAATCAGCGGTTAGAAAGGCTTCGGCAAAATGATTTTATTCGACGCAACGAGAGGCGACATGAAATACACGATGACCGAAATACTCGTAATGAATATCTAGCTAACGCATGGAGAACAGCCGATCAGCCTTTACACCAGCAACAGTGGGTTCAGAGTGACATGCCTAAATTTCACGATACTACTAGAAATACGTGACTCGCAGAACCTCGCGAAGCTCGGGCAAGGGTGCACCACAAAAGGTCAGGAAGGGATAGAATTTCGGTTTAACTGGAGGTGTGGATGGGTGGCCACAATGGTCCCGAATTGGGAGTTTAGATCGACATTCTGGTTCCCTGTCGCTTCCATGTAACTTGCATCCAATCCCCTGTCATCCTAAAATCTAATGCATAGGAACTGGGTATGAGTTTCCGGGTTTAATTTGAGCTAACTGTTGTATTCTGACATAAGGTAAATTGCTGTTGTCCAAGACAATATATAGTGGTGTTTCTGTTTATTTTGGCTGGGTGAGGGTAGGTTTATCAGAAATGTAGTTCAAATTCCAACTTGGAGCCGCACGTATGTTACCTCCAACATTAATCCGGCCGTTTCCTTTAGATGCTGTTGTACAGTTTTTATTCTATTTACTGGGTATTGACAAGTGTCAATAGCTAAAACAATTCATTATTTCCCTTGAATGGTTGAGATAGCAGGAGTCTACTGCTGCTAAAGAGTGATGCGGCGCATTAAAAAAAATATTCGTTTACAGCCAAAAATTGAAAATGAGACTAAACCAGAATAATGGCAAACAAAGCACTGAGTTTCATATTGATGTGGTAGCAAGTTTATTCATTCCCCCCAACAAACTATAAAAATTGGATTAGATAACTGTCACAATAAATTAACCCTTGAATCCCCAGTGATCAGCATCTCTCTACAATAATAATGCTTTAATTTAGTCATCAGAATTAAGGAATTGATCACCAAACATGAATAGTGTTAATGTCAGTAGAAAGAACTTCTCTGCACTAGTACTACAGAAATGATTGTATGAAGACCAGTAAGGAGAATTTGTAGGTTTACATTGGGGCTTAAAGGGTCAATTGGTATGGAAAGCAAGATCAGTAGTCAATTAAGGGAAAGGGTGAATGTAGATTATAGCATGTGGAAACTTCAGAAGTAAGTAAACTTGCACATAGACAAATCATGTTGAAGGTGATCAGGATCTCAATTCTCATGAACTCGGTGCTTGCTTGTACATTGCGAGCAGAGCTGTGATGCTGGTCACTGCATTTAGCATGAAATTATTATCAATAATTAATGTTAAGCAGTAATTTTTGTTTCACATCAAATACATACTGATTACATGTATGTACCTATCCCTGCTACACATTAAGTGGTAATTGCTAGGAGCGGTGCATTTCTATCCAAATTGTGAACAGAAATTTTCCTTTCTGAACCATCTGAATATTATTATTTTTTTAACTATTAACAGGGTCAATATCCAAAACGGAAAACGTAAACTCTTATAAATTCTTACTGATCCAATATGAATTATTTCTTTAAAATATTTCCTCGGGAACGTCCTAAACTTAAAAATCAAGTTCTTTTTACTGCTCATACACAAATATGCAGTTTGGGGAACTGAAACCTACTTTGTGAAATAATTGCGTTCGACGATAGGAGAACGCAACCCTAATCCCGGCCGGAGTGAAATCGAGATTTTCTCTGTAGTGGATGGATGGACGGACACCAATTTAGCCCCCCCGAAGAGTTTTGCAGGGGCATAACCTCGGCCGGGAACTGGTGCATACTTTGACTCGCTTTCATGGAACCAAATGACCTCGCTTTCACATCCAAAGGCGGCTTTGTTGCGAAGAAGCTTGTTGGGAACGAGGGAACTTCCAGGCTCGAAAAAGCAACCTTTCGCCCAAGGAGTTATTGTAAATTCTTGATCGACGTCTTAGAGAAGTATGCACGACTCCTTGGTACATATGTCAACCTGCAGTTCGCCGTTCAGTTGGCATTCTAACCTTCTCGCCTTCGATGAAGAACCACTCGGCATACAACATTCAAATTTACATGTCCGTGAAAGAAACACGCTATTTAAATTTACTTGATACTTAAATCATTTCTCTCTCGAACAATGCCTTGGCGAGTCACTCTCGAAGTTTTGTGTATTGTCCATGCTGCCACTTTTAAATTTAGAAATCGTGTTGTCTGCTTATTTCGGAAATCGATGTTTATCAACGAAGCCGCGAACTAAAAGAAGTTGAGAGGACCATTGCGCGAATATTTTTGGAGGTTATCAAAGGTAAAGAGTTCAACGGTACTTGTAACATTTCAGTTTAATGCTGTATTTACGTGTGAAACTTTCGATGTAACTAAATGTGTCCGAGTGAAAAATAACATATGTCACGCAACTTTGTTATTTTAAGATTTACATGTATTTCATATCTGACAATGTTCGATTTTCTATTGAAAATATATCAACCGATAACAACCCAGGGGAAGGGTCGAAAAAGATCAGAAAGCTGAGCAGACTCGATCTTTCCCTGATTTCGGTGTCGACAAGGGTTGCAGTCGAACGCACTCCAGTAATCTGCGATTACTACTAGTTTGCTAGTAATTTCTCTTGTGTAATTTGTGGTTTTGATCATACTTGGAAAAATAATTATATGTTGATAATTACTGGTACATCAAGAGTAAAGATAATGGTAGAGAGAGGAAATAATTTTGAGCCAATCTGTTTAGTCACCATCCGCTGGCAAGGTATTCTAGCAAAAGTATTCTGATGATCGTGTATTTTTGTCGCCTCTCGTTAACTCTAACAAAATCATTTTGTCGAAGCACTTGATAGTCGGTGTCGCCGGTCCTGATCGGTTCCAGCACACATTTTCTCGAAGAGTTTAATTTGTAGCCGCTGAGTTCATTCTCACTATTCAATCGGAGTGACTGAGTTATAATTTCGAAGACCTTGTATCGATTCTCGCGTTGTTGGGGAATCTCGTTTTGTAGTAGCGCTGTGCTATTAAGCTAAATTTAAACTAAGTTGTCTACATTCTAAGATTTCTCGCCTGTGATATTTCAGTCTCCTGTTTGTCCTGCTGATGGCTTTAGTCAATTTATTTTTCGCTAAGTTATTACCGGTAAATGATGTTCGCTACCCGTTTGTCGTCGACTCTTTCGCCTTTGTTGTACGCGCTGAATTTCAAGTCGGCGTTCACGCTGAGTTTCAGTTGTAAATCTCCCCCGGAATGGATTTCCAGCCACTTGTTAAATCAGGGGTTGCTGTCTTTGCTTGGTCCCTCATTCGCATCAAAAATTGGTCCAGTAACGTATTCACAGACGATGAATAAACATGTCAGCACGCAAATGTTCGCAGCGAAGCAAGCAAGAAATGAAGAAACATGAGACTGCGCAACTGTCAGCGGTCGCGATTTGGTTTTGTTGCTAGGCAACTGTGCGGACACCTTCGGAAAAAATATAGGCAGATCGAGATTTGACCGCCCTTAGCAATCCTAGAGCGATCCCCACACGACAAATTTATAAACCTCGCTTCGCGAGGAATGAACAGTTTGGTACACCGACAATGTGTCACCTGTAAGGAAACTTGGCCTGCAAAAGAACGTTTCACTCCCCCAATTTTTGAGTGCCTTAGATGTAAGTGAGATGACAGAAATCCAAAATTATACTCTAAGAAAATGATATGGATCCAGGTACTTTACCAGTAGAACTTCAAGGCTTAACTGATATCGAGGAAATGCTTATTGCTAGAGCTTGCCCAATTATGTGTGTTTATCGTAAACATGGGGGGCAACGAGGTTATAAGGGACATGTTTTAAATCTTCCCCAAGGCATTCAAGGCTTCCTCAGTAGACTTCCACCAAATGTTGCACAGCTACCTTACCTAATAATTCGAAGGCATGGAACTGACAACACACACAGAGACTGTAGAGTTAGAAGACAGAAAGTACTTCAGGCAATAACATGGCTTAAGGACAACAATCCGTTTGATGCTGATATCCTAATTGACTATGATGCACTTGCGTGCTTGCCTGAGGATGGCATTCACCAAGATCTTCCAGCAGTAGAGGATCCACAGTCAAATGAAGAAAAAGAGACTTCTCAAGAACATGAAGAAGAAGAAGCCCCTCCGCAGAGTCATTCCTTCATTCCACTTCCTCAAGGTCAGCAGTCTGAACAGGATGCAGTTAGGGCATTAATTAATGGTGTAGATCCGCTGGACTGGCCATCAAATGATGGTGATCCAATAAATGAATTTCACACAGAGGGCTTGGCATCAATGACATTTCCAACACTATTTCCTTATGGAAAAAGAGATCCAACCAAGCGCACACGCCTTCGTGAAGTTTCATTAACAGAAGGTTTCAAACACCTCATAAAGTACGCAGAACTTTCAACCAATGGAAACTTTACCTGGCGATTTGCATCACATCCTCGATTTCCATATTGGGCACTAAACATGAAACAACGCCATCATGTGTTGCCGCAAGCTCGCATCTATCTCACGCAGAACCCAGAAGATGCTAACTTAACAACAGAGGAACTTCGAGAAATGGTAGGACAGATGTCAGCCAACCAGCTCATGAATCGTGTCCAACGTTATGTTGCTAAGATACAAGGCACGAAGCAGAACTGGTATCAACGTTACCAGGAACTTAAGGCGCTCATAACACAGCGCTGCTGATAACTACTGGCCAGATTTACACCGGCTTCTTCAAGAACCAAACAATGCGACTCCTTCTGTTCGCATTAGGGCTGTCATTGATCATCCTCATCTTACAGATTCTTACTTCGTTACAAGATTGGATGAATTTTCCTCTCAATGGCTGGATCAGGTAATGAATGCTGAATGGAAATGGGTGCGCTTCGAGTGGCAAGCACAGGGCAGTATTCATGCACATGGGTGTGGACAGAAACTGGAAGAGCAATGCCTCCTGGTCTGCTTCGTAAAGCTGCAAACTGGATTACTAAACGGAGAAATGAAGCACTAGAGGATCCAACTGTTATAAACAGACAGCACCACCAACCTGTTAATCCAGAACAACTGAATAGACAACAGCGCCTTGCTTTCAACATACTTGCTATTCATCATGCAGCCCTAACTAGTGGAACACCACAAGAACCACTGCATATGATAATTACAGGGTAAGGAGGATCAGGCAAATCATTTCTCATCAGTGCAATAAAGACCCTTCTGGGAAATAAATGTAAGCTTACAGGCACCACTGGCCTGGCTGGATACAACGTTGAGGGATGCACCCTACACTCTGCCTTAAAGTTACCAGTTCGTAATCATAATAATGCAGACTTACAAGGAGCAGCATTGCAACGCTTACAACTTCGCTTTTCTGGAAAGCATTACCTTATTACCGACGAAATGTCTATGCTCGGACAGCGCACACTAGCTTGGGTCGATAAGCGTCTAAGACAAGCAACAGGAAAACTTCATGAACCCCTTGGGGGAATTTTGGTTATAATTCTTGGAGATTTTGCTCAACTGCCACCTGTTGGGGACAGACCAGTTTATGCTACCCCATCCAGTTCATTACTAGCACAGCATGGTCATTCAATTTATACCCTGCTTTTCCAAACAGTTGTTATGCTGGCAGAAAACATTCGACAGGCTGGAACCAATCCCCAGGTAGAAGAATTCCGAGCAATTCTGCGCCGCTTGCGAGATGGTCAAAGCACTCAAGATGAGTGGATTAAGCTCTGTGAGAGAACACCACAACATGTCAACATGAGTGACTTCACAGAAGCAGCGCGATTATTTTTTTGACAAGCAAAGTGTTGCAAAGTACAACTTTAAAAAACTTGCCACACCAATCGCTCGCATATCAGCTGTTCATTCAGGCAGAAATGCAAAGGCAGCCACATCTGATGATGCTGGTGGCCTTGATTCAGTAATATTTCTTGCACGAGGAGCTGCAGTAATGCTAACATGTAACCTTTGGCAGGAAGTTGGGCTGTACAATGGTGCCACCGGTGTTGTTCAAGATCTGATCTTCCATCCTGATCGCCCTCCCCCTTGCCAACCCATTGCAGCACTTGTACAGTTCCCACACTACACAGGCCCAGCCTTTCTGCAAACAGACTGTCATACTGTCCCCATACCACCACACTTATTTGAATGGGAAAGTGATGGACAGCGATTGTCTAGACAGCAACTGCCACTTCGGTTACGATATGCAATAACAATTCGTAAGTCGCAAGGGCAAACACTAGCTCAAGTGGTTGTTGACGTAGGAAAGGCGGAAAGAGCTGCAGGATGTAGTTATGTTGCTCTTTCTAGAGTGCGCTCCTTACAGAATGTAGTGCTCCAACCAATGGCATTTCAAAGATTACAATTGATAGGGAAAAGCAAGCAAATACAGGAAAGGCTCAGAGAAGAAGAACGATTAAGAAATCTAGCTCAAATCACAGCACTTCAATATCAGCAAGATCGTTAATAGACTATTCATTTTAAACAATTTACATTCCAAGGCAAGTATTTACATCTCTCATGCGCTAAACCACATTCTTCAATCCTCCTTTTGCAAGGTAAGTAAAGTATGTGTAATAACAACAGTAATTTTTGCAGAAAAAGTAAAACAGATTTTATTCAGTATGTAGCCAATGATAGAAAAATACACAAAATGAAATATAATAAATTACCTTCCTGATAAGGTAAGTAGAACCTGTTCTCAAAGTACATTGATGTTTATGCACATTTAGGCTGATACAAATGACATGAAAAGGTGCTAGAAACCCAAACATCTCCAGCACTAATAGCTGTACAAAATGCAACCCTCTCAAAAATATTCTCAAAACAATGATGAAAATGCAGTGAGCTGGACACTTCACCATGACATTTGTATCCAGGTACCCATTCAGCTCTTACACTTCTGTATGTTAATGGTGACTAAACAATTGAAGGACTGAGAGCATAACCGTCTTATGTCGAACTGTAGGCAGTATTATTGTTTTCCTCTAAACAACGTCAATTTTTGCATGGGGCCTTCAGTTCATTCCAAGAATACTGCCTATAAAGTCATTTGAAGGTCCCATGCACAAATTGAAGCAGTTTAGAGCACAAAATTAAAACTGGCTAAAATTTGACGTAAAGACGGTTATGCTCTGAGCCCTTCAGTTATACCATAATCTTTACTCTCGATACCAGTGATTGGCACCAGGATTCAATTCTCCATAACAATGCATATTATCAATGAGCATTAAAAAAATAGTTTGAGTTCAGGACATTTCTTGTAAAATAGTTGAAAGAAATACTTCCTAGGGATCAGTAAGAATAAATATTCTATATTTTCTGTTTTGAATATTTCCCCTGTGAAAAGTTCAAAGAACTAATATTTACATGAATTAATAGGGGGATTTCTGTAAACAGTTTGGATTTAGAAATGAAATCAAGACATTTTATTAGCAACAATAACTACTCTTAGCAATTACCAGATAATGTGTAGTAGGCATAGCTACAAACATGTATGTTTTGGATGTGAAAGAACAAAATTACTGCTTCACATTAATAAATTGTTAATAATTTCATACGACCCACAGTGATCAGCATCACAATTCTCCCAGGAATATCAATGCACAAGTGAGCACATAGATCATGGGAATCGAGAACCTGATCACCTTCAGCATAAGTTGTCTATGTGAAAGTTTACTCAGATTCACCTCATTATGGCTATGAGAGCTGTATTGACACAGTAGGGGGAATCTACATGTACATATTGATTTTGGGGTCTTTTAAAGTGGTCACTCACCTTTTTCTCCAATTACATACTCTTATGTTTGTTACCAACTAACCCTTTGAGCCCCATTGTAAACCTACAAATTCTTGTTATTGATTTCAATACATTTCTTTTAGTTCTAGCGGAGGGAATCTCTTTCCACCTTATACTAACTATTGATGTTTGGTGGTCAATTCCTTAATTCTCCTGACTTGTATCCTCAATAATGGAGAGAAAAGTGACGCTGACCTCTGTTGCTTCAAGGGTTAATGCAAAGGGTATTATTTTATTGCACTGCATTTATTTACTATTATGGTACATCAGGATAAAACTCTGCTTTGCTTGCGATTATTCTGTATTATTCTCATTGCTATTTTGGAGTGAAATAAATTGTTTTTTTAAATGCAACTGTACCTACGTTGAGTTGTTAATTTTTTGGACGGCCTCACTCTGCAGCAGTAGAAGGCTCCTGCTATCTCAGCTATTCAAGGGAAAGAGTGAATTGTTTCAACAGTTGTTAATACTTCTCAATACTCAGTTAAGGGATAGGACTCACAAGGTTCCACACGGGAATTTGAGACAGCAGGAGTCAACTACATTTCTACAATCTTGATGATCTTTTTAGTCGACACAACTCTAACCTGAGTATCAGACTTTTCGGGCAGGTTAACACAACTCATTTTTCTTCCCTCCCTAGGGCCGAACCCGGGGGTGGGGTGTTGGGTACTGTGCAGATTTTTGGGTGTGGGTGTGCCGCGAAAACTCTGAGACCCTTATCCAAACCATTTTAAGCTGCATTGCGCAACCCTATTCTAGACTAGACACCAAAAATCCCTACCCTAACCTATCCCAGACTCGTCGAGTGTCTATCTCTAGTTTCCTGATGACTGATACCCTATCTTAAACCAAAACTCTCTGATTTCTATACGATGGGCTTCCAGATTGCCTTTGCACAAAGAACTTTAATTAAGTGGAAGAGTGCGTATTTCGAATCTTTGCAAGTGCTTTGAATCTAGACAAGGGTTTTCAATTTCTGCAAGTGTTTTGTGATTTCTGCAAGTGTTTATAATTTCTGCAAGTGCTTCGGGATTGCTGCAAGTGATTTGTCCCTATGAGCCACCGTAGAAAATTCCCCACTCTAACAGCAGCGCAAGAGGAAAGACTGGGCGACTGGTTGGTAGAACGCCCAGGGGTACGGTCGTATATTAGTGACTGGAAGATGAGAATGAAACCAAATTTTTAACCCAAAAAAGTTGCATTAGGATAAAACTTGATAAAAAAAGTCCCACAGCCCACAAGATAACCCAATAACACTCTAGGCCTAGGATCTAGGGAACGCTATTTAACAACCCCAACGTGGATTCGGCCTACCATTAACAAGTGTTTGGACTCCGTGCAAAAGTTTGTAGAAAATGCCAAAAGGAAAACCTAATTTCAAAGTGGTACAGAGAGGTGGAAAGTGCCACAGAGGCTTCATCAGAAGAAATCGAAACGTAGGATTGGGAAATGTACGCCATCTGAACAAGAAACGTGCAAAAATATAATCGTTGTAGATATAAACACATAATTGAACGTGTTCGAACAGTTCATTGGGGTAAACGGGCTTGCTAATCTACCTGCCGAGATTTGGACCCACGATGAGACGCAAAGTTGTCAAATCTCAAACCAGTTGTCCATCTAGTAGATAGTGTTGACGCACCTGTCGACCTTGAAATTTTCAAATAAGTCAAGAAGAACCAGGTATACATTTTCACCCCGTTATGGAATCCAACACACCCTTTGCAGGTGGCAGACGTTGGCCTCTTTGGCTCAATGAAGAAGGCGTGGTGTAAAAATGTCAGGCTGTTTTCGCAGAAGAATCCAAACACAGGCAATGAACCAAGACTAGAACTTCTGTGGCGTCTTTAATTTTACCCAGCAAGTGGTTATGCGATCTGGTGCGAGAAACGATCCGTCGAATTACCGCGGAATTTGTGTTTCAAGCTGTCTGGGAAAGCTTTTCTTTTCAATTTTAAACCAAAGACTACTTGGTCATGCCGTTTCGCTGAACGTACTTCATAAATCTCAAATCGGTTTCTTACCAAAAAATCGAACATCAGATCATGTTCTTACCTTACGAACCCTTATAGACAAGTACATGCACGGTCATCGTGAAAAAATATGCGCTTGTTTTGTTGATTTCAAAAAGGCATTTGACTCCGTCTAGCATGAAGGACTCTTACATAAATTACTGCAAATCGATGTAGGAGGATGTTTCTATAAGTTAATACAGAACCTATATTCAAACTCCTCATGCACCTTAAAAATTGGTAGGAGTCAAACCAGTTCCTTCCGTTACTTGAGAGGAGTACGCCAGGGGTGCATCTTAAGCCCCTTGCTTTTCAATTTATACATTAATGATTCACCATATGCATTTCAAAATACTTTATCAGATCCCATCATTCTTCCAAATGGTACCAAATTAAATTCCCTGATTACGTTATCCCGGTCTAAATTATCTTAACACGTTGTATTCTTTTAGTAGTTCTTGGATGTTAGATATCAACTCTAAAAAGACCAAAATTATGATCTTTCAAAAACGTGCAAAGAAAAACTCCGATCTAGAATTCCACATAGGAAAACAGAACATTGATATTGTACACAAATACACATATTTAGGAACCCGAATCTCCTCAACTGGTAATTTTAATGTCTCTCGAACACTTGAAAGAGAAAGCTCTTCACGCTCTTTTCGGCTTGAGAAAAACACAGACATTAGTAGATTAAAACCTTCTTTGGCTTGTAAAATATTCGATACGATGATCACACCCATACTATCGTACAACTGTGAAATTTGGGGAGCTTACCAGAAATAGGATTTTAAAACGTGGGATAGCTCTCCAATTGAAAAAACCGACTTACACTTCTGCAAACGATACTTGGAAGTAAGCAATAAGGCTTCTAACGCTGCATGTAGAGGTGAATTAGGTAGATTTCCATTAATAGTTGGTATTAATGAAAAAATTCTTCACTACATTATGTATCTCTTTGCATGAGGATGAAGACAAACGATGTAAAAACAACAAAGGATGTAAAACAAGCATTACTTTTATCTATAAATCTTCATTCTAATGGCAATACTAGTTTTTATAGTAGTATTATGGAATTATCCAAGTCTTATAATCTACCGAATTTTGATCCCAACAATTTAGATAAAACCAAAATATCAAGATATAAAGATATAATGAAACAGAAGTATATTACTCATTGGCGGTATTCAGTTAATTATACAAGGAAATTAGAGTTTTATAATACGTTTAAAACATTGTTATGAAATTTCAAGTTATTTAAACCTAACTAGGAAAACAATCAATAGAAAGGCTTTGGTAAAATTACGCGTAAGCAATCATAAACTTATGATCGAAACTGGAGGATATAACCAAACTCCTCACAACAAAAGATTATGTTTGTGACTCCAATGCAATTGAAGATGAAATTCACTTCCTGTGCTATTGCCCGAAATATTTCAAACTTCGAAATGAATTTTTCGCTCAAATACAAAGTCATCTCCATAATTTTAATTAAGCAGCTATCTTACTCGGACCTGGTGATTAAACTGATGAACTCCGAAGATATTTATCTTAATTTACGATTGATGAATTATATTTCATTATTGAACAATTTGCGTGACAGTATCCTGTCATCTAAGAATGATGTCACTTGATTTAGTTCCTATTAACCGAGCGGGAGGTCTGTATGGGAGAATCTTGACCGAGGTCGCCAGTATGGACCGAACGCAGTGAGGTCTGTACCAGCGACCGAGGTCAAGATTCTTCCATACAGACCGACCTTGCTCGGTTAATATGATGTTTATTATATGGCCAAACAAGAAATCAAAAGAACAAAAACTAAACATTTCTTTTTTTCCCTGCGCGGGCTCAAGCATTTAGCTGGCTTACTTCTGTCACTAGTCTCCAGTCCAAACGGGACAAAAGTCCAGCTTTGTACAAACTTCGTCAATGAACGAAGAGAAAATAACCGTTCTTTTTCATATGGGCTCAATGAAAAAGCTTGTGGTTAAACAACAATTTATGGAAAGTGACCAAAGGTGCAACGAATTTTAATCGATCGATCAGCGATCAGTTCTCATTTAGCCGTGCGATCTTCGACTGATCACCACAAAAAACGTTGCTGTTGAATGTGCAGCCTTCCAACTTGTCAATATGCGCTCCAGCAAAAACTGCTTGAGCCTGGATTTATTGGACTTTGAAGACATTTTGATGTGTTGTAGTGGAAGCACTGACTTGGTTTTCTTCGGACTGAGCGGGTGTACCTGGCCCACGATTCAAGACAGGAGACATTTATCGCTGTCGCTTCAGAGAAGCAACGAATTTTGGCTGAACGTCTGCTTCGAGGAGTCGTCCAACACTGGTCCTCCTAACGGAGTGATTAGAAACCTTCTTCTTGTTTGTGTCATCGAGTTTGGCTTAATGTATACACGGTTCGTACTCGGTGTCATCTTGTTTTGCGAACGGAGATGAAAAATTTGGACAAAAGAAGGACGAGCTCTTTGGCAGGTATGTTTACAATTGCTCTAGACTCTTTCAGTAAATTTCGTCCATGCGCTTAAGTCGCTCTTAGTTTTGTACTGTGTGTTTCTGGATTTCTGTGCTTGCAAAAGCTTCTCAATTTCGACTTCATCTTCGCGCGCAGCTTCCTCGGCTGAACTCAAATTGCCAACGTTTGCTCATTCTCTTTACTTGCTAAATTTCCTCGCTGTCTACTGGTTCTTCCATTTAGTATTACTAACAGGAACAAGCCAATTTGTTTGTACTTTTTTGTTTGTAACTTTTTGAGGGCAAATGTTAGAACGACATCGGTCTAGATGCCGGTCTAGATGGGAAAATCTAGACCGCGGTCAATATCGATTTTAGCCAATCAAATTCTTCTATTTGGTTGCTTCCAGTCCTTTTGAGACACGGCCATATAATAATATCTGTTATTAACATCATAGTAATTTATTTCTTTTTCTTTTTGTTCTTGTTTTTACGTACCTTTTGCAATACTGTAAATAATTGTAGTCCTGCAAATAAAGGTTATTGTTGTTGTTGTTGTTGTTGTTGATTCTCTCTGATGTATTTAGAAAGTCTGGCGTATTTCCTGTTTGTGGGTAACGAATCACTGATGGCCTGGTAAGGTCTTCTCTGGTACGTTTCTCTACTCCCCAGGTAAGTAGACCGTCGAATTCCTAAGCAAGTGCGCCCCAATGAGTGTATCATCTATTAATGGGTAAAGTGCCCTGTAGAAGACCTAAATGTAATAACTGGCCTAAATGTAATAAAGTCCTAACTGTAATAACATTTGGACTTAAATGTAATAACATTACACTAACGTCATCAATGACGTAACTAACATGTCATTAACCAACTCACTGTTTATGACAATAACAATGTGATCTGTCATGCCATCAGTCACGTCATTGAATGCTTTGACCGACAACCACATGACCAACGGACGACAACGCCCACGTGACTAATGAAAGACATCAATCAGTTGACTAAATTAAACGTGACGTCATCAATACACAGTTATACCGTTAACTTCCGAGAATAAAATTATAATTTTATATGCAAAAGCATGTCACAAAAAAGAAGATTTAATGTAACAAAGTCATGAAATGAATGAGGACTCGTGTAATTCTAAAAATAGACTTTTACAATTAAAACAATTCGCGATTTCAATGGGTATGTTGTAGGTTCATGATTCTCCCTAAAACAAAGCCATTGAACACTACATCCTGGCTTGTCAAATATTATACTCGTCTCGTAAGGTAAAATAAACTGCACTGCCTGAGACACAAGTCTGCCTACAGAGGACAAGGTGTGATCTTTACCTTTATAGTAGTAAGTCGGGCCCAGATGGCCCCGACGGAGGCTTCTGATTGGTCGAGAGCTTTTGTGTTCTGATTGGTGGTTGGGTTGCCCTTAGTAACGGAAACCACTGACCATAAGGATAGTGGGCTCAAGCGGAAGTCACATGACTGGAAATGACGTCATGGGAACCGGAAGTCACGTGATTTGGGATGGGAAACCGCTGACCAGTTGGAAAAAGGGATGGCGGGCTCAGATTAAGAAAAGAGAGGACATTTCATGACGCTGATATGACGTGCCCTCTGGCTAGGGTGGAAAACCGCTGACCAGTGGTAGAAAAGGGATGGTGGGCTCAGGATGGGGCAAAACCGCTGAGGAAGGCGGGCTCAAAGTCCAAAGTCCAATTTTGGCATCCGGGGCAGGTCCTTGACTCAAAGAAAAGACGCCATGTTGGAAAACAAAAAATAATTTATTCCAGTGTCCTTTAACAGAGTGACAATCCTGAATGTTCCTTTTTAATGAATGTTCCTTTTCGATGAGTGTGTCTCTCACAGGTATCCGTACGGGTAAGTCTGGAAGCTGCTTGGATCTACCACTCCCTTGTCGTACACCAACTGGTAACGTTTGTGGTCGGGCAAGGTGAGGAGGTGGTAGTGTTGTGGATCCCGGACAATTTGGTGAGTTTTCGTGACTTGGGTTTGGCGCGGTTTCTGGAGTGGCTTCTGGATTTCATCCAATACGTTTTGACGCATGACATCATAATTCAACTGGGTTTTTCCTTCCCAGTTGAGGCGAAAACCCCTCACTTTGCATTCCACGTGCCCCTTCTTGGTTTTATAGCCATAATTCTTGGGTCCGCCTGACACGAATTCCACAATGAAATCGCCGTTGTCCAATTCAGGCTTAAACTCGCCGAGGTAATTCCTTAAGACCGGACTGGGTTGGTCAGGTTCCTCTAAGTAGATGACGGAGTCGGTGTCGTAGTAGAGGACACGTTCTCCCAGTAACTCTAAGGCTTCATACAGCTTGAGACGGGCCCAACAGGTGGTGAAACAAGCCACGAAGATGTTCAGGTTGGGTGAGACGGGGATGTCTTCCTTTTGGTACTGGTAGAGTACCTCCACCATTTGGTCATTCATAATGGAGACATGACGTACATCTATGGTATCTCTGTCCAGGAAAGTGTGAAAGGCTTTGGGGTCATCAAATTCTTGGAGCTGGGTTTTGTTAAGACGTTGTCCAAACTTGTCCCACATAGAATTCAGCATCATCTTCGCTAGGGTGCGCAACCCTGGATTCTTCTTGATGTTAGCGTACTCCAATTGGATGCCCTCTCTTTCGTAATAATCCTGGATGTATGTTTGTTTTTGTTCCTCTGTTTCTACCCCGGCGGGCCACCCACTGGCTTCTTGCTTGATTTTCAACCAAGTGTTGACGTAGTCGCGGAAGAGGCCTTCACAAGTTTCTTTAAAATGCCAGACTTCGTAGATGTACTGGACTTCGTATCCCAAGTCCACTGCTTTGTCTAATTCCGGGCTGCACCATGTCCCGGTCAGGACGCGTTGCTCGTCGGTGTGGTTGCATTCGGCTGTTCTTTCCCAGGGACGTTTGGGCATTTCTTCTTTCACACAACTGGCACAGAGGGGAAAGAGTATGGACGGGATGGTAGAGGTCACGTGGAGGGAGGACTCGGCAACGGATCAGGCCGAAGTAGGGACGGATGTCCGTGTGACCTGGATGTGAGAAGAAGGTAGGATGACCTGTGGGGTAGACACAGGTTTTGTTGACCCAAGGGTACAAGGAGGTGACATCAATGTAATGGATCTTTTGGTTGGTGGTCACCTGATGGTACAGTTTCACGGCATTGGTCCGACCTCCACAGAAAGCGTCACGATAGTTGAGGGGGACGTTGAAGTCCAGGTTGTCGACGAAGGATCGGATCTCTGGGTTGGTTTCTTTAAGGCGGTCCCATTCGCATTCCCACATTTCCACCACGTGGTACCCCCTCGATTGAAGCAGATTGATTCTTTGTTGCGTGGTCTCGTAGACATCTTGCATGGTCCGATCAAAGTGACGCACATGTTTTTCGTGACGGTTGGGAAAATGGCGGGGACATCCATGCCAAAAACAGCCGTGAAATTCGTACACGGTCTGGGTGTCGTGGCAGTAACCGTCCACATGGAAGTTGGTGCCGGGGATGCGATACTCGCCGGCATTTCTGGCATGTTGAATGTTCGAGGACTGTTCTTGGGCACACCAAGTGAGCCATTCGATGGACACGTTGGAGTGATTGATGCGGTTTTCCAACCAAGGGTGGGTTCACTGGCAATACTGTTAGGGATCATCCGGTTCATACGTAAATCCCTGTTGCAGGCGGAAGCAATGGTGATTTGATCAAAGGGGTTGAAACCCGCTTGAGGTTCAAACGGCCGTTTGAAGGTGAGACATCCTTGTTTCAAGAGACGCACATCTGATTCACAGTACTCAACCAATTCTTTTTGGAAATCAAAGACCACCTCCTTCTCGCGTTGCTCTTGATGCCACTTTTCCAAGGCTTGCTTGCCTTCGGGAGACATGGCTTCAGGCATGTAGAAATCGAGGGCTGGGACGATCCCCACGTAGTTTTGATGCTCGGGGATATTGAACTTGTGTGGGAAGTAGCCTTTTTTCAATTCCGTTAATCCAAAGGTTTTGGGAAAGGCAGACAGTGGCATCTGGAAGAAACTGAGAGAATCGATGAATCGGATGCGATCGTGTTTGACTTCCAAGAGTTTACACCCGTTCCGGAGCTGTTCGACGATCCGGTTGTCACTATGGTATTGATGAACCACAAAGTAACCATCGCACCCTTGGAAATTATGAGCTAAGACATTGACTTGTCGGGTGTCGTTCAACGTGAGTGTATCCAGCCATCCGAGAAAATCTCTTGTACAATATTCGCCTGGGAAGCGAATAGGTTGATCGTCGTCTTCGGTTTCGGCCACGATGAGATTAGCAATGTGTTGTTCGTGGGGTTGCATGGCCTCAATATCAAAAAACACGTGCAAGGGTGGCAGGTCGTCCACATCTTCCTCCTCCTCTGGTGCGGTTTGAAGCTCTGCGGCCGCTCCTCGTTTAGCACGAGGGCCTCCTTGACGTTTCCTCTTTCTCTTCTTTTCTTGAGGCTTTGGGGGTCTTTGAATAAAACAAAGATGGGTTTCACCGTGCACGTACTCATGGCAAGAAGGGCAGTCCACGTACCAGCATTGGTGCCTTTGGATCTTTTCTAATCGAACGTCCTGTTTACGACAGTTAGGACAGCGACGGCGAAGAAAGCACACGGAGGACTGTGGGTTGGTCACGGGTTTGCCAGCATGGTCCTTGACGAGATGTTCTTGGTAGCAATTCTCTCCGAAAAAGTCCCGATGACAAAGTTGGCAACGTCGTGTGGCTTTCTGGCCTCGAGGGTAAGCTGCCTGGAAATCAGGGCACTCTTTTTGGCGACATGCACCGCATTGCTTTTTCTTGTTGCATCGATGCTCTCCCTCGGTATTGTAGGGTTTCCAACAGTGGGCACATACATAACTGGACCCGAAAAACCCCGGTAAACGGGTAATGACATCGTAATGGCCTTGTTGGTGCAACAGGATCAATTGTTTGTCTTGAGTGTCTCCAAAGGTGGTTATGTGAAAAGAGCGATGGGCGTCCACCAGGATGATCTGGTAATTGGCAAGGGACGGGGCCTCACTGAACTTGGTCAAGGCATCGTAGCTGCAAGGGCCCAAGGGCACCTTGGCTTCATGTTGTAGCTCTAGAGCCAGGGTTCGCTGGAGGGATTTTCCCTGGCGAATGGCTTTCTCTTTCGGGTGTTGGTCCACTCTGGCTTTGGCGACCACGAGGGCTCTTGCACAACAGAGTTCATCTTTGTTGTTTATTCTGATGATCGATTTCGATGTTTTGGTCAAGATTTCCATCGTGGGGTGTCCGGGTTTGCCACGACGCGGTTTACCGGTTCCCTGAGGTGCATGATGGACTTGGGTGATGGACAATTGGAACGAGTCATCCATTTCAAATTGTTCATTGCTGTTGAGGGCTTGGGCCAACCGATTGAAGAGGGCATCCATACGTTCACCTCCTTCACGCCATTCACCAGCACGTAATCCCCAGCCCTGAAAATTGTTGTGTAATCGATTGGAACCGATCGTGAAGTAGAGGCGATCTTGATCGTGGAGGTCGGGAGTCGTGGCTAACACTTGATTCACCGCTCGACGTATGCCATCTTGAAGTGCTTCTGTGATGTTTTGATCTGGAATTAAGTTCCGCGTTTGTCGTAACTGGGTTTTGAAATGACGTTCACGAACACCCATTCGGCCACTCAATCGATCGACATAATTGTCCACCTCAAACTCGAAGGCGCCCTCCGCACCAGCATCCATACCTCCACCACTTTGTTGGAGTAGTTGGGTTTGGAAGGCGTGTTGGCGTTCCAAATGTTCCATCAAATCGTTGCACAAGTCATCTTCTTCGCTGTCTCCCATCTCTTCCGGGCATAACAGGTTTGTCTCTTCTTCCTCATAGGGGAGGGAAGGTTCCACAGATGGGCTGTTTTCATCTTGGCCTAACAAAGCCAACTGCTCTTGGGCGGATAGGCCACTTGGGCCTGCTTCGTTGGGCTCAGAGGCCATGATCAGATGAACTAGCTGGAGGTTGGGGCTCGTTTTTTATAGAGAAATAAAGGTCACGTGGGATAAGGGCATGAACCAATCACCAAACAGGGCACAGGGTGTCCCAGGGATGGGGTGGGGGACCCCCCTCCCCTCCTCCTTAGATGGTCCATCAGGCTTTGCGAGGAATGATCCCAGAGACTATAAAACAGATCGACCTCGGGGTGAGTCATCTCAACATGGACTCTCGTCATGAAAAGCTGTTAGAGGAATTCGAAGCTTTTGAACAGGATCTTGAGGTGGAAACAATTTTAAAGAAGGTGAAGGAGGAGTTGGTGCTCGACCCAGGCGTCACAGACTTTGGAGAAAAGTTGAAGGAAAGGGAGCACCTGAAAGAAGCAGCCCAGGCAACCCGAGCAGCACGAATCGCTCGCTTACAACAATTGTGTTACCCCGAACTGACCTGCGAGTGGTTCGTGGAGGGTCTTGATTACTGTTGGACCAATTGGCACCACCAATTCAAGCGCCCTCTAACACCCCCGCCAGCACCACCACCATCTCCCGATGCCTCGCATAAAACGCGTAAAACAATGCTGCCACTGCACCTGCCACCGCACCAAACGCCCCACGACATACCCACCAAGCGACGACGACGATGACGACGACGACATTGACTTGGACGACAGTGAAGTCGCAGAGATCCTGGCGAAAGAACAACGACGACAGACGCTGCGACGGGCTTCCAGAGCCAGGTACCGGGCCAGGCATCCTGAGCGAGTGGCCGCCGAGAAACGACGCTATCGGGCAAGATATCCCGAGAAAGTGGCTGCTGAGAAACAGCGCTATGGAGAAAAGCGTCGGGCGAAAGCTCGTGAGGCCTGCAGACGGTACTATGCCAAGCATCGGGAAGAGCGGAGGGCGTATTTTAAAGAACGTGACCAAACGGAACACCGACGGCCGTGGATGGCACAATATCGTGTGAAACGGCGAAAGGCCGTCGCCTTAGCAGCGAGAGAGAAACAGAGAACGCTAGAGAAAATCAAATCATTGGGCCCTCTGAAATTGACCATCGAATTGGAGGACTGTATGAAACCTATTCCCGTTGAAACCTATTTGGAGACATTTTGTGAATCCCTTGAGGTGGGACCTCAGCCTTCATTTTGTGAACTTTTGAATGACTCCCTGACGGATCTGGATTTGGGGGATCCACCTGTATGGGAGCAATGGCTTGATGATTTATTGGACGACCTTTCAATGGACAGTGACTTGTCGTCTTCTTCTTTCTGTGACTTGTCGTCTGACGACCTTTCTTCTTTGTGTGACTTATTGCCCGACGAGTGGGCCCAGCCGAAGGAGGCGGATTTTGATTTGGACGATTTTGTCAGTTAACCCTCGTCTTAGTATTTGGCAGAAAATCGTATGACTATTTGGCAGAACATCTCTTAGTATTTGGCATAACATTGTATCATTGCGGTAGAACTCATGAACAAAATGAGACAGTGCTTTGACATTTTCATTTGTTTTTATTTTTTACTCAACATGTAATGGTTTGGTGGGCCATTAAATTACAATTTTAAACGTTTCTTGGTTTGCATGATTTTTTTGACGACCCGTTCCGTCTTGGTTTTCTTGCCGGGTAATCGATCAATGGCTTGGATCATCTTAGTATCGGCTTTCCATTTATCTTGCAAATTCTTGGCACGGCTGTAATCAATGTCGTGTTGTTTAGCAATCTGGTCCAAGCGATTGATGCCGGGATCCCCACGTTTCAGACGTTTGGCCAAATGCGTGCCAGGACCCATGTACTGATAACCAGGCCAATGAAATTCTTTGCCGGTTTTAGCGATCCATTTTTGTACATCCAATGCTCCTCCTCGTTGGGTGCGTTTCCGTTTGATACCCCTTCTCCTCTTGGTGGGCATCTTTTAGTCACTGTCGTAATCCAATCGACGTCGTAACTTTTTGCCTCGGTACCAATCTTCCCAACCGGGTAAGGGTTTCAATCGTTCCACTTCTCGGGCGGGTGCTTTGCCTTTGCCTTTGCCTTTGCCCCAAGGACTCTCAGCTATCTTTTTTTCCAAGGTCTTGCGCCGTTCTCGAATGGCTTCTAAACGCGACCGGATATCCCCTCGACTGGTAGAAGGGGCCTCTTTCTTGAGAATGGGAATTTTACTAGTGGTGACTGCTCCTTTGCCTTTCGGGGTCACTGGTGTAATGGGGGGTTTGGGGGTGGACGGGCTGCCTTTTATCATGCGCTTCAACCATTGTTCCACGGGTCCCGTCACTAAATCCCCGGCCTCTTCCTCGCCTTCTTCGCCTGGCGGGCCACCCGGTGCCCCAACCCCCACGCCTCCGGGAAATTGACGAATGCGTTTGGTTAACTTGGTTAATTCTTGACTCAACGGTTTGGTTTGAGCATTGACCAGGGCTGGGGGCAATTGGGGGTTGGCTAACAAGACATGTTTTTTGGCGGCTAACGTAGCGGCTTTGTTCAACAAGGCATTTTCTGTGAGTTCTCCTTTGTAATATTGAATGAGTTGCTCCAAGTCCTTGTGGGGAATCATGTAGACCTCGTCCATGGTGGTTGACTACAGTCGGGGCAAAGTTCCCCGTCTTCCAAGGCACGACAGCTCTCACAAAGACGGGACTTTAAGATATGCATGGTCTCTCGATACAACAGGCGATATTTATGCTTCCAATAAGAACATGCGCCTTTCCATGTTTCTCGATGGGCGTCTTGTAACATCCACGTGGGAAGCGTTAACGAACACATTGACATAACACGTGATGAAGTCCTTGAAACAACCCTCGTCCTTTTTGTTGGACCAACCACGCACGACATTTTTTCACGGAATGTCGACGACGTCCCAAATCACGTAGCACCTTTTTATAGGGTCGAAGCTTGGCCAGGATGGGTGGTGTGACGGGAATCTTGTTTTTTAACAAGTTCAAGACCAGTTCACTCACAGCATTGATTTGATCGGCATTGGCATGTTGTAACAAATCTTGACGTTTGGAGTGATTGGCTTCTTGTAACATGGACCGTAAAAACGGTAATTGACGTCCAAGACGTTTCATTGGATACAACACTTTGGCATAACCTTTGTCGATCAACCAACTGTTGTACCCTTTGGTACCCCCTCGTCTTTTATACACTTGATATTGTTGTTTGTACCCCGATATCATCTTTCTCCCTTCGGCAGCACTCATTTGGGGTTTTTTCAAGGCCTTGACCAAATCACTTGTGACTTCATACCCCTTTTTCACGTCGACGAACCAAGGTATGCCTTCTCCTTGTTGGGTTCTTCTTTTTCTTTTTGTCCGTCTTCTTCGGGGGGGCACGGTTCTAAGAGTGTGGGGCTGGGAGGGAGCGGCTTTTTAATCTGTCCAATAGCCTTTGGGTCTCAAGGGACGAGGACATCCGTCCACATAGCATAGGGCTTCCACGGGTTGGTACACAAAATGACGGTGGTAATCTTGCACGCATCGTTTGGGTAACGGACGGGTGAAATCCACAATGGTATCATCCAAGGTTTGCATCTTGATTAAAAACCTTTCCAGGTCCTCCAAGGGAACACCACGCACATGGGTTTTCAATTCGGTCAAGGCCTTAGCATACGTGGTAAACGCAAATCGACTCATGGTCACTTTAAATCGGTATTGTTTAAAATCATTCCATCCTTTGACCACCGTGCCCACCGCCGCCAAACACGCCACCAACGTACTGTTTTCCAAGAGGGGTCCAGCAACCATGCCGGCAGCCATCAGGAGTAACGCCATGCCATTGAACAAGGCATTGATACACTTGAAATGATTCAACATTTTGCGATAACACCACCATTGTTGATGGTAAAAGGCATACAAGGAATCCATGCGTTGTAACAATTCCGGGGGGAATTGAATGCCATGATGTTTCGATCCATTCAATAACGACACGGCGGTTTTCATCCCGGCGAAATCCGGGACGAAGAGGTTTGCACGCTGGGTGCTCCTCCCTGTTTATAACCGGCCACAATGCTGTTGGTCATGGTGACTTTGGCAATTTCACGTCCTTGTGCTAATTGTTCTTGATCTTGTAACATCATCCGTAAACGTCGTTGTAAATCCGCTTGACGCAAGGTGCGAGGCTGTCTGCCAGAACTCCCAGAAGTCCAAGATCCTCGAGGGGTGGCTGGATTGAAGGCAGGTGTCAAAGGCGAAGTGGGGGTTCGTCGTCGTCGTCGTCCACATCGTTCACCACCCCCACCACGACGGCCACCACCACCGCCACCACCACCACCACCACCAGCACCAGCACCACCAGCACCACCACCGCCGCCGCCACCAGCACCAGCACCACCAGCACCACCACCACCACGTCCACCACCACCACCACCACCACCACGTCCACCACGTCCACCACGTCCCCCACCATCACCATCACCCCCGGCACCCGCCGTTGTCAATAATCGGGCGCTCCCCTGACTAAGTGGGGTTCGCGCACCGGACGACAAGCGAGCGCTCCCCCAACTAAGTGGGGTTGTCGGGGAAGACGGTGGGGTGGTGTGTATGCTACGGAAAGATTGACTTCCTGGACTTCCTACCCCGGCTGGGGTAGAGGTCTGTACAGGCCATACTAGGGGTGGGGCGTCAGGCAGCGTTTCCACATATCTGGCGAGGGCATCATAATCACCAGCATCCTCTATTTGATCAAAGGCTTGGTCAATCAAGTCTCGGTCCCCCGTATCCAAAATTTCTTGGATGGTCCCTGGGGACACTTGATTGGTCGTGGTCGCCCCAACCCGGGCCGGGGCCACGGTATCGTACGCTTGCGGAGGTTGACGGTCATCGTCATCGGCCATGCTCGCTCTCTCTTTTTCCTGTTCAAAAGGGGTGTCGCCCCTTTATAGACATTTTTGATAGGTGCGAGTCCATCCTTCGTCTTTTAACAGGTGACTCAATAAACGTTGTTGATCAGAGGAGGCGGGGTGTAAATCCAAGACCAAATAGCCATACGGTCGTGTGGTGGTCTGATGAAACGTCTCCAACGTGTCTTTCCAAGTGGTAGGAAACGATTGCAGCATGACATTGCGTACCCCAATTGATCCCGGGGGTTCTTGAACGCCACAATGTAATGGGCATTGCGGGAAATACTTTTGGCATATCGGCCCACGGGAAACATGTCTTGACACAAGTACAGGACCGTCACCCCTTGATGATGCGAATGTTTGGTGAATAAATCCAACACGCGTTTATCGTGACTCCCCTCATCCATTAAATCATCCAAGACGAGGACCCCATGTCCTTGAGGAAACCATTGGACCAACGCGTCATGATCGGGAATCCCTTCGTGAAACACCACCCCTTGATCTTGCATGCCTCGAAATCGATCTTGCCAGGCGCCATAACAATAATGCATTTGGGTTGGTGGGGTTTCAAACAAATCTGGGTTCTCTAACAAGAGTTTTTCCGTAAACACGGTTTTCCCACATCCCGAAGGACCCACGACCAAAATACTGGACGGCGTATGAAAACGAAACGGTGGACCCGTTTGCATGATGAGGACTAATACCCATGAAAAAAAAGGCACCTTTTTATTGGAGTCGGTGGGACTCGAACCCACGCATGACCCCCCAATACCTATTTTTTCGGGGATCCAAGGCTCTACCGACTGAGCTACGACTCCGACACAATGTTTTTTCCAACATGTTTTATTTAACAATTACATTGATGATACGGGTGACAACAGATTTGATACCATCTCGCTTCTTGACCTACAATGAGTTGTTGAAGGCGTTGACCAGCTTGATGGTCATTGCTTACATAATCATGATCAGAAAACTCATTTAAAAACTCTTGTAAGGTCTGTCCACGGGCTTTGGCTTTCAAATACAACAAGGCGTAATCGCCACAACTCTTGCTTGAGATGGCTTGTAGGGACTTGCCATTCGTCACCACATACTTCCAATGTTGCACGATCCAATCTCGTAACGGGGTGGCTTGCACGTACGTGTCCAATGGCAAGGCATAACTGTCCAGGACTTCACACACGTTTCCATCAGTCCACACCGCTAACCAATGTTGTCCCGGTTGATCGTGCGGGTCCGTATTCACAATGTACCCTTGCGAAGTGGTCTTGCGAGGGCTCTTGGGTAAACGATCACAGACCACCGTTCCGTAAAAGACAGGTTTCAATTGCGGGTCGTCTCGGGCTAAATAATCCAACTGCACATTATTCAAGGCCACGTGTTCCATCTTTTTTCTTTCTTTTTTCAGTGTTGGTAAATGTTATACAACACGGCTCCGTTCTTGTCAATCTCCAACAAGTTCTCAAATTCACCATACACGAGTACAGTTATATTGACACCGGGTGCGGCTCCAAATTCCAACACGAGTTGTAAATCTCCAGTTTGCTTGGGGTTGAGGGTTTGACTGTCAGCACATCCATTGGCTACATTGTCAAACATGTACAAGGTACAATTTTTAGCTTGGCCCCAATCGAGCAGTTTCACCATATTGCCTTTCTTTTTACACCAAGCGCCACTAGCTTGCAGAAAACGGAAGTAGCCTAGATTATCTCGGGTGCCATTGTTGTGCACTAACTGCAGGGTTTCATAAGGGTATTCTTCTCCTTTGACAATCTGTTTAATGGAAGTCAGCCCAAATTTCTGGAAGCAGAAAGGATCTCGGGTCACATCTCCATTGAAGGCTCGGCTGTCCAACAACCCCACAATCAATCGGTCAGGTATTCTGTTTTGAAACAGGTTGGGGATGTCAAAGCGGACCAGGTTGTTTTGCATGCTGAAGGTCCGGATTTCACTACGGACGGTGGGGTAAGCAGCCACTTGGCCTTCATTGTGTCTTTTGCTAGACAAACTCATGTAGATGGCGTCATTCAAACGCAGTTGACATAGATGAAACCGTAGTTTGACATCGCCTTCCATCAATCGGCCAGCTTCACCCACTCCATTGAAAAACAGGTTCGGGCTGTTGAAATGAAATTTCATCTTGATTTCTATCCCTGGCACCAACAGTTTGCCAGTGTGAAAGACTTCCAACTGCGGGGTAAACACCAGACTGTGGGTAAGACCTCCAGCATACTTGGCGAGTTCGGCTATCATGGCGCCCAAGGCCCCTTTGTGATGGGCAGGGAGTCTCTGGTAGTCTACATGTCCGGCACCAGCATTCGCTGCTGTGTCTGTATTGTTGGCAGTCCATAGGAGTGGGAAATCCACTTGATTGAACCATCCTTGGGGTCCTAACACGGTCTTGCCATTTTCTCGGTCATAATTCAGCAAGGTTTCCAGGTAAGCTTTGTAATGATAGGTGTCGGATTGAGGACTAATCAACGTGCAATTCAACTGCAAGTCAATTTGTTTGATGATGGAATGGGCCAAATTATTGACTGGCCACAATGTCTCCGCGTTGTCCAAGTTCCCGTTATCAGCCTTTTTCAAACTCAATTCCATGGTAAAGTAACTGCGTCCCAAATCCACAAAATCGTCCAACCCCGGAATGATGAATTCCATGGGATTGATGCCTGTAGTGGTGGGTTGGATGGTGACCATGCGATAGGCATTGATGCTAATGTCGGTGGGTGGCACCTCGGAACGCTCGTGAGCTGGTGCGGTTTGCGTACTCACGTCAGGCATGTTTAACGTCGTCGTCGTCGTCGAGTGGTGGTACCCCATCGTCGTGAGGGGTTTTTATCGCGTCGTCGTGCTAAGCGTTGTCTCAAATCAAACCCGGGTACTCTCATCACCTCGGGACTCAACCATCCACCACGTTGTCGTCGCATGAGTTTCCAAAAAGGAAACAGTCCTCCCCATTGAGACAAACCTCGATCACTACGAATCCGTCGAGGTCGTGAATGCACGGGTTCCATTACACTCCAAAAATATCTCGCGCACGTTTGGTTTGTTTGGGAAACAAAGCACTGGCCACCCGCACGGCTTCTTTCACGTTCTTATGACTCAAGGCTTTCTTGGCTTGTTTGGTGATTTCTTTTTTAATGACGTCTTCGGCTTTGCGTTTGACACCTCGTGTGAAACCCGTTTCCAATCCTCTCTTTATATTACTAGGCAGTTTTAAGGGATTCCGGGTGCTTTTAAGGCCTTGGAAACCCCCACGCAAGAGATCCGTCATCAACCCTTTTCCACTTTGACCATGTTGATCATACCACTCATCCGTACGAAATCGTGTCAAACTTCCCCCACGCATCGTGCTGTAGTCTTCACGCGTTACCAAGGATCACGTTTTGTTTTTGTCACAGGACTCGTCTCTTTTTATACCGTCATCGTCGTTTTTTCCGAAAGGCTGCTTCCAACCCTTTTTTGGCACCGTAACTCGCCGCACCACCCGCTGCACCCAACGCCACGGCTTTCCCTCCAGCGATCAAGGCTGGAATGAGGGCGGCAAGTTGGAATAAACCCCCTCGTTGCCTTCTTCTTCGTCTCCTTCGACGCACTCTTGTCTTGGGCATCTTTTGTTGTGATTGGACACTCCCTTTTCCAAGACCCCCTTTTTATGTCTTTTTGAAGTGCCACGTGACAATGGTATGGCCTTCACCAAACTTGACCAAGTCTCCTCCGGTACCAATCGTTTCGGCCACTTGAATGTGAATGATTTCTACCACCTCGTTACGAAGAGGTAGGTATTGAATGTGCAACGGTTCAAAATACAGGGTGCCTCGTCCTTGCCGCTTGTACTGGATTTCACGCAACAAATCGGTCAGGCGATTGCCCACCACACTGCTGCCTGCCACGTCCGAGTACACATGGAGCGTTCGGGTGGGGTCACCCACCACGCTACGAAACGCCACATTCAAGTTGGTGAAACGCCAATTCACACTGTAACTCAACCAAATCCATGTGGTCCCATTATTATCCGTGGTCACTTGAAAATACTCCGGGTCCTTTTTGCTATTTCTCATTTCAATGTTATCTTTAAGGGGGACCCGTCCATCACGGAATTCGATGGTCAAGTTGGGTCCCAAGTCATAGTTTCCTTGGTCGTTTTTTTTAAACCGTCCCATTTTTCGGCCATGAGTGAATGAATGCTAAAGTGCGGTACGTAGAAGAAGAGGTCGGATACACGCCCATACTTGTACCGTGCGACATTGCGATTGTTCATCACCAAATCTTCGCCGTCCCACTCAAAGGTCGTACACGTCTTCTTTCCACTGTCCGTATCCGGTACACCATAGTAGGGCAGGTAAGCAATGGTCATACGTTGTGTCACCCAATGCAAAAAGGCTTTCATGAAGGTCACGCCATCCACAATGGAATCATCCTCTTTCAAATCGTCCATTTTCATATTGAAGCTACGGACCTCACGTGCCTTGGAGGTCACTCGGTAACAAGAGGTGCCAAACACGAACTGATCCGATGGTAGCAGATTAAAAATGTTGACCCCCGTGTCTGGTAAGGAAATGGCACTCAAACCCACTTGCCATCCACCCCCCGTGAGCTGTAACGGTTGAGGTAAACGAATCTTGAAGGAATTGGCTTGGTTGTTGGGAAATTCATGTCGGTTGGCATGACTCGGTAACGTCACGTAGAATGACATCTTGTCTTCTTCTTCTTCACACTACGACTTCCCTTTTAAAGTGCAGGGTCAGGAGGGTACGCCCTTCGCCAAATTGCACTAGATCCCCATTGGTTTCGGCCATCTGCGTTTCCACGATTTCCACCACTTCTTTGCGTACCGGGACATATTGAATATGCCGAGGTTCAAAGTGGGTGGTGTTTTGAGGTTGGTACTTGATTTCTCGTAAGAGATCCGTGATGCGACCCCCTACCATGCTACTGGTCCCTACATCGCAATACACGTGCAAAGGACGCGTGGAGGGAAATTCCGTCGAGGGACGAAATGTGTTGTTCAAATTCACAAACCGCCAATTACATGTCATACTCAACTTCATATAATCGCCATCCACTTTCCAAAAGGCGGGCTTGTTGCTGCCATCCAGGCCATCGAACGGTGTGGGAATGGAGTCCGAATGAAATTCTTGCAAGAGATTGGGACCCAATCGATACACGCCCAGGGACACTTGTTCAATCCATCCCATTTTCAGGGCCAAGGTTTTGCCCCATGACACGTGCGCCACTTGAACTTTGTAATCCACATTGACGGTATTCAACACCAAATCCCCTTCTGAGGTCCATTCAAAGGTCGGGTACAATTTGACGCCATTGTTCTCCGCCCATTTGTCGAGGGGTTGGGTTTGTTTCGCACGCCTTTGCTCGTAGCGATACACCAGTTGATGAAAAAAGTGCGATCCCGTCGACGAGAGCAATTGCTCTCTCATATCTCGACCGTAGACAAAGAGTTCGCGCCGTTCATGGTACCAGACATCTTTTCCTTGATCGTCTTTGTCATGCACCCGTTCGTGCCATCGTACGTACAACAGAGGATGGGAATCGCCCACTCCCCCTTGTTCCGCTATCACTGGAATGGTGGGTAAGGATAAACTCACCATGCCCACCATCCATCCTCGCCCCATAAATCGGATGGGTTTGGGCAATCGGTTTCTGAAATGATGGCTCTTGTTCCCAGGAAACTCCTTGGTACTAGCATGACTCATCAACGTCACGTAAAACGAAGAGTTGGGGACGAACGTCATTTTAGTCGCGTCGTCGTCTTTTGGGTGGCTTGGGCGGGCTTATCTCTTTCTTTTTCCTCTTGGGTGGTCGCAGGGATGTCACGTCTTGGCTTGCAATCCAACTATTGTACTTGTCTGGCCACCCTTTCCACTTGACCAACCAACGATCTTTTTGTCGCTTAAGTACCTTTTCGATCCGAAACACGTCGGACACATGGACTTTTTGTAAATCCTCCTCATAAAACGTGCCTTGGACGGGGGTGTCATCCCATTCGCGAATCTTATACGTGGGCACGGGTCCCGGGACCACACGATGCACTACAAACACTTCTTCGGTCCAACCGGGTAAATAGCCTTTTTCAAATGGTCGGTGAATCTTATTGAGACGTACACGATCTCCTACTATGAATTTGGTTTTTTTCTTGCCTTTCAACCGTTTGCCATACAATCGTTTCCACACAGCTTCTTCGTTGTCCCACGTCACGTCTTGGGGGGCCATACCAATACTTCGATGACGTGTCGCATTATAGCCTTGCACCAACTCGGGTAAGACATCGTCAAACCGTAAGGTGTTGGCAGCGGTGAAATAATGGTACAAACGTTCTTTCAAGGTCCGGTTAAATCGTTCCACCACACTGGCTTTAGCATCCCCTTCGGTGGAAAAATGTTGAATGCCTTGCTCGTCGAGCCATCGTTGAAAGGTCCGGTTGTAAAATTCTTTCCCTCGATCCGTTTGCAATCGATTGGGTTGACGTCTCCTTTCAAAATCTTCTCAAAGGCATGGACCAAGGCGACGCCGGTTTTGTCTTTCAACGGTTGCACCCAGGCGTACTTGGACAACACATCCAACACCGTCAACAAGTATCGTATGCCCCGATTATACTTGGCCAACGGTTGCACTTCCACTAAATCTGCCACCAATTGATCATCTAAACCTCCTACACGATGGTCGGTTGCTAAGCAAAATGCTCCCACAGACATGGCGTGGTCACGTGACCACGCGGAGGCAAGCATCAGTGTTGTTAGCGTTGGAATATATATAAATTCTGTACAGTCAGTTTGCCATCCCCTCCCTGCAAATAAAGTTTCTTCCCTAGCCTCCCGCAGTTAAAATCAGTGAAAGGGGGGTCTTTACTATCGTACGAGGCTGTTCGGGGAGCCAGAGAAGTTGTTGTTTTCTCTAAATTTCAGGTTCAATTGAGGCACCATTTTCTTCAGTTTGGGGTTTAAACTCACACTGAGATGGTCTTCAGCAGTAGGTTTTGGTTTGTAAGTTAGAAGAGGACAGAAATAAAAGATTTAAGTTCGGAAGTCTTCCTTTCTTTTGTGTACTTTCTACGGTAAACGCTTAAAATGTCCGTTTTTACCCTCTCCTAGTACATGATGTGCATGTAACTTTTTGCTACCCCCTGAAACCCAGGCATTCCCGAATTCAGAACAAAGTTTGATTATCATGGCGTCCGTTTCGGGAGAACCAGCTAGTGGAACAAGGTAAGAAAACGATGTTTAAACCTGTGTTCTGATCAGTGGTTAAGCTTAGGACGCCATGTTGGATCTTTGCTTTCCAACGGTCTCTTTGTATTGAGTGAATTGCGCCAGTTTTTTTCATTTTTCGCCATTTTAGAGAGACTCGTCTTTGTAAGAAGAGCAGGAAATGCGGAAAGCAAGACAATCACAGTGGCAGATGTGATTCAAAACGAGAAGTCACCAACAGATTTTGGGTACATTCAAGGGCTCAAGTCGTTAATAAAATGAAGCGTGACCTCAGGGAGCAAAGTGAAAAAGAAGAGGCTGTTATTGCCAAGAAATTAGCCCGTGTAAACGAGAAAGAAGAGGAACTTAAAGAAAGAGAAAGAGAATCGAAGGAAGAGTTCTCTCGCATGGAAACAACAAGGGAGGAAATCGGTGAGCAATTATTTTTAATGTTTTGTTGCATGACCCTTCGGGCACTCATTTAAAACTAGAGTGTCCAAATAATTCATGGCTGTAGTGTAAGTCTTCCAGTTTATTGTACATTACTTTGAAAAAAGATCGATCTGGATATAAGCTTAACATAGTGGTTGTGTCAAAGAGGGAGTATTGGGAGGGGAGAACAGAAGATTGAAATATTTATATGATTTAAATTAACTTAATATTTTAAATTAAATTGATATTTTGCTTTCATTTCCCAACAGCACAAAAACTAGAGGATACTAAAGGTCAGCAGGAACAATTAATCTGGGAGATGGAGGAAAAGCAAAAGGCTTTGGAAGAAATAAATAAAAAATATGAGAAACTCAAGGTTTTGTTGGAACAAAAAGGATACGCACGAACTAGACGGCAAAATACTACAACTACCTATGAGATGATCAATAACAGAAACTCAAGTACTAGATTTAGACGTAAAGAAGAGACACGAAATATTTTGCAATTTATTCATGGTGGGGAAGAAGGCTCACTATATGGTGCTTGGGACTACCTTACATCTCATGCATCAACTGAATTAATGGATAAACTGATAAGTGGGTACAAGAGGGGGAAATATTTACAGGGTATTTTTGGTAGGGCTGCAGATAATTTTAACAAATCCGAAGATGCTTTGAAGCAAGCTGTGGCCATGAAATACCACAATCATCTTTCTAGACGTAAATTTAATATTGTCTGCAAAACCCAAAGTTCTGTTTTTGATCCCTCACAGGAGACATGGTTGCCCAGGTGTATTAAACATAAGGACTTAAATATTTCATTGCCTAAAATAGTTAATGATGAAAAAGTGGACAACTTTGTTAAAAGTCTAGATATAGGTTATGTGTGTCAAATCCCCGGGTCTCCTGGTGTGTCACGCACTGTCACGGGACTTATATTTATGATTCTTGATCTACACTTGCGATTGCCACACTTGAAGAAAAAGTTAATATGGTTTAATGACAATCATTTTCATTTTATATTTCAGTTTTCAGATGATGGAGCACCAGAAACAAGTGAATTAAGCATGTCGATAGGATCGCTGACTTGTTGGAATTTTGGAGACCGGGTTCGTAGTAGAGAATATCAGTATTTATTGCACTGCTTAAGCATAGGGGAGAAAGATCCTATCATGGAAGATCTTTGGTTGCAGCACTCAGATGAGATGTTGTTACTTGAGGGAAATGTTCTGATTGTTTGTGGCATCCAGTGCACTGTGGAATTCCAACCCAGTGCTGATCAATCTTGGCAGAGTTGGGCCAATAATGAGCTCAATCAAGCTGCCACTTATCCTTCACCATATGCTAATGTCCATAAGGGAAATATGTGTCTCATGGGGGGTACGATAGGCTATTCAGCTTCAGATACCTGAACACCACCTTCAAAGGAGAAGCGTGAGAGGGATTTAGGTAAGTTAGAAAGCTTTAGGAAGTCATTAGGTAGCAGTTTAGGTAGTCAGCAAAGGCATAATAGGGAGTTAGAGTACATGAGAGAAAATGGTCTGCGGCAGGTTGGCCCACCCCGAATCAGGGACTTTGCAAACCGTCAAAGGCCAGAGCCAGTGCACAATGAAATTAATGCTTGGCAACATTTACTTAATTTGATATATAAAGAAGCCCTTATGAGGAATGTTACAGAGACATTTCTTGAAGTTTTGAGTGCACCAGTGGCAGCTTCAAAATCTGAGAAGAGGAAAAAGTCAAGTGAAGGGAGTATTTCCCACCCCGAGGGAGCAGGTGAGAGAGTCTGGCAGCAAGATCTGGCCACTGAGAAAGCAGGTGAGTTTTCAAAATACATTAGTGAAACTGTTAAAGTCCCTGCTGGGATGGGGCAACAATTTCTCGGTTGTGGTTTAGGTTTTGTTGCTAGTCTAATTAGGGAACACTACAAAGACAAAGACAAAAGGAGCAACAACCTAACTATTCGCCTCATTGGAGAGCAAGCCATAGCTCTTGCACGATACTCATACAGACTTATTGATGTTCTCAAAGTTCCAAATGAAACACCTCCACAGCAAATTAAGAGGTTGGCACTGGGGAAGGTGGCACAGTATTTAAGGGATGCTTGCACATTATTTAACAAAGTAGACACCAATGTTACTGAGGTTAGTAATTTAAGTGAAGTTTGTAAGATGTATTTCAATATTCTTGTATTATTCTTTGAACAAAATGTAAATGTAACTGTGTGGACTGTTGCAAATGCCACTCCTTACCATGCATCATTGCTTTTCAGCAAATACAAGGTAGGTTATGGAATTATTTCTTTACAAGCCAAAGAGTCAAAGCACTCTGGGATTAAATCTGACCTTGCACTCACTAATCGGTCGAGGTCCACAAGTGGATTAGGGAAATGGTGGCAGGTGATGAGGGCAAATTATGTAAGGGCATTCTATCTACCAGAACACCAACCCATGCCCTCATCATACATTTCACATTTTCAGTCCCGTCTCCCACCATTTTTTGATAAGCCCAATTACTGTGAGTGTGGGAGGGAACGAAATGAGGCTGGTACATGCTCTGTCTGTGAAGAATGTGCTGAAATTTTAGTTTGTGCTAAAGATCAGAAACTTACAGATGGTTTACTTAGAATTTTAAAGCCTGTTCTTTGTAGTGTTTGCCAAGAGAGATTTCCTGATGCAGAAACTTTGAAGTCTCACTGCCAGTTTAGTCATGCAGGAAATCAGGATGGTGAGGAAAGAGGACCACGATCCAGCAATGCAATTAATCCAAAAGAATTGTCTGTTAAAAAGCTAAAAGAAGAGTTGGGATTAAGGGGGTTAAACAAGACTGGAAGCAAAGATGTTTTAATTAGAAGGCTTGAGACTGCCTTGATTAAAGAATTATAGAATTCGAGATAAGACAGAATATTGTTTTTTATTTAATCAAATATTTTTCATATTTGATATTCAGGTAAATAAAGAGCTTAAGTATAATTATGTAAACTTCTGTATAAGACAGAAAATTGTTTTTTATTTAAAAAGTATTTTTTCATATTTAATATTTATGTAAGTAAAGGGCTTAAGTATATATAGACTTCTATAGAAGACAGAAATTGTTTTTTATTTAATAAAATATTTTTCATATTTGATATTCATGTAAGTAAAGGCCTTCAGTGCCTTGCTTAAAAAGCATTAATTGTATAATAACCAAACAAGCAAATTATTTCTATTTATTCATAAGATTTATTTATCATTGTAATATATATTACTTAAAAATCATAGTAGTCTTGGGTGAGATGTAAGGTAGCCCTCCCCCCACCCCAATGATACACGAATATGCTGTTTTTATATACATACAAGGAAGGTTACTTCTTACTATTTTCATGTAGTATAATTAACTGTAGGCACCATATAGTGAACTTTTAAACTCGTCTTTAGGTTTATTTATTATGATATGATAATTATAGAGTTTGACTAATGACTACCACTTATACTTCTTTATTAACATATGCACATGTTAATTATGCAATATTATGTCTAGATCTACTTTCGCTAAAGGAAATAATATCTGATAAGCTAGGTCAAAGAAACGTTTTTGTACACTCTCAAGTAAATTATTAGACTGTGTAGTGTATTGAAATCAATGTGTCCGAAGTCTACTACTTGCACTTCTTTAAAAATAAACCATGACACAGAGCAACCTTCTTGTGTTCATTTGTAATACTGTTATTTCTGTTAATTCTGTTATTTCCTTAGACAAGAAACTTTACCCCACATTGTGTCTCTCCACCCAGGTGTAAAAACAGGTACCAGCGAAATACTGCTGGGGGCAACCCTGCGATGAACTAGCATCCCATCCAGGGGGGAATATCAATACTCTTAGTTGCTACATGCTGCAGAAACCGGGTTAAGCTCCAGCTCGTGCGCGACGTTACCCTAAAGTTATACTGTGTAATTAAATGTGGTTTAAGATCGACTAAGTTGTTTGAAAATATTGAATTGCATAGGTCAGTCACATTTTACATGCATGTATACTGCCTTGATTGTCATGGGAAAGCATGATTGATTCCATCTTACAGTCTCATGGACTATTTTGCTTTTTTTTTTTAATTACTGGTTCATAAGACTCTGTAGGCTAGAATCAATCACAAAATCCTTGGCAGTGTATCGCTGAATGTAAAATGTGACTGTGACCTTTTGATTTTTCAGATTATAGTCCAAGATAAAGGGAGTTCCAGGGCTGACAACAACAGCTGATCTCCCCTTATACATAGAAGCCAGTTTTCCACTAGTGTCGGGCTGTCGGCTGAAATGTCTCTTACGAAGAACGTCCTGTCCCTCAAACCTAGCGGGCGAAAATACTTTTTCAGCCGTTTCGAAAAGGGTGATAGTACATATCACCTTGGACTTCCGGTTTTCGAAAGTCACGTCAGCCCCGTATCCTCTAAATAAGACGGTCATATGACGAAATATTGCCCAAGGAATAAAAAGAACAACGGGGCTGGCAAGCGATGTCGCCTTTGATCTTGTGAGCTTTGAACTGATTTGGTTCCCGATCTCCAGGAGATAGCTGTCGACCAAAGGGCCCGCAAGCTCTAGTTTGTTGCCGCAGATTTCTTCAAGGCCGCTGTTCATGTTCCCCATTCCGTAATTAGGTCGGCGTCTGGCTCGCCTAACCGCTTTAATCCACTCTCGCTCAAAGGAGAATTTCATCTCTACCTCATTTACGTTCCAAAACTTTTTTTCTCTCTCCGTGCTTCCCGTTTCTCCTTTTAAATCAAGTATAACTTCTCTAAGATCGGCCGCCATATTTGTTTGTGCAACATTCGACAATGGTAATTACCGCTGGTGACTCTGCGCCCGCACAAACGGGAGCATTTTGCTTAGCAACCGACCATCGTGCTACGATCACGGGTACGGTCGGAAAACGACGACGTCGCGGTTTATGCAAGGTATAGGCCAAATCCCGTTCCAAGACCCGTTGGACTTTTTTCAAGGGGAGATGATGGGCTTTGGCAAACCGTTGCACGCCTCCTAAACTGCCGGGGGCTCGAGGATCGTGGTAACGACTCAACCATGATTGGGACACATCGACCTTTTTCTTTCGAGGAGCCATACTTTCTGGCATTCATCCCATAAGGTCGGTATGGTGGGTACAGTGTTGGGATGCGCCTTTTGAATGATTCGATACCATCGCCACGCGTAAGGATGGGCTTTTAACCATATGACAAACACCACCCATCGATACAGGTTGCGGTGCACGTGGGTTTCTTCAAAGATCTGGAGAGGATGCGTGTCCTCGGGACAAGGGGGTATGGGAATTTTGGCACCGGGTTGGTGGTCATATAAGACTTGGCAAAGGGTTTGATGACATTGCCATTGCACCAGGGACAAGAGACCCCCATAACACATCCACACAGACTCCATGGTTACACACTAAATAAAAAATTTTATTCGTTCTCCTTTATACATTAAAAGAGACCTAGACGTCCATAGGTGATCGTCTCTAGACCTTTCTGCCAGTTCTCGACACTGTCACTGTACTTAGGGGGCGGTGGAGCTGGTGCTACCATCATTTCTTGACGGTTCTTAAGATCTTGAATTTCTCGCAACAATTGTTTCTCATAGTCTGTCAGGGGCCGATCCTCTATGCTTCGGTCTGGAGGTGGCGGGCCAGGGATGTCCACTCCACGTTTGGGATATCCTTGAGCATCACGGCTGGCTAAAGGCGGTTCAGCGAGTGGATCGGCTTTTTTGGGAGGATGGTCATGAAACCAGCTCCAGTACTTGGGACCCAAGGGTTGATCGGCCCACCGGAAGAAGCCACACTTTTTCTTGGAACAATTCAGAAACAATCGATCGGGGTTCTGGGTGGAATGGCTCTGTTGAAGCGTGGCGGGTTCACGGCAAAAGCATTGCAAACAACACCACATGTCCAACACTTCTGCATGAGGTTGACTATACACCGCTTTCATATACTCCAGCGCTTGATCTTGACCTCAAAACAGCAAACACGGTTGCATGGGACATTTCACATACTTCCATCCTTTTTGAGATTCTCGTGCCTCCAAACGCACATCATGGCAAGGGCATACCATATAGTCCACCGAACTGGGAGGAATGAGGTCTTCGGCTTCGTCATACGTCATAATGTATTCAGGCGGGGATGTCTGGGGGGTTTGGACCACCATGTTATTCAATTCTTTCATCATATCTTCCACTGCAGCTCGGGTGTCTTCCACTACCTCGCGTACCACAGGATCACAGTCCACATTCTCTTTCTTTTTCTTCTTCCCCGAAGGATGTACACTTTGCTTTCTCTTCCGATCGACGGACATCCTGCTCAAAGGTTGTTTTCACCCCTACCACCCATGCCTTTTTATACCCATGACCCTTAGCTCTCATTGGTCAGCTTCTCATGACCCTATAAGGAGCTCTCGTGTTCCCATTGGTCAGCTTTTTCCTATCCAAATAAGGGTCTCTCGTGTTCCCATTGGTCAGTTGTCCCTATTTAAGGAGCTCCCTTGGTCCCTGAGTCGTCATTTCAAAGCAATGCCTCTCGACATCGACATGATTGGAGAACACGATGCCTTGGAACTCCAAATTGGCCATGGCCATGTGGTGTATACCGGGGGAGCCAAAGGCACCGATGAACTCGTCGAACAAATGGCCAAACAGTTTGGGATGCAAGTGGAAGCCTGGTTCCCCCTAACCATCCTCGAGCCACCTTCATCACCCCTTCCACCGTGGAAGTCTTGATGCTGGCCAACCCACATCTTCACCAGGCGGCTGAGAAACTAGGAAAACGAATGCCCAGTCATGTTTACACCCTGCAATTGCTGCAACGCAATTATCAAATTGCCAAAAAACCACATACCCTCTATGCGTTTGGCATTTTGGAACAGGATAAAAAACGTGTGAAACGAGGCACCGGTTGGACCGTGCAATTGGCCATGGATCAAGGCAAACCCGTCTACCTCTGACATACCCAGTCAATCATGGTACCGGTCCGACCATTACTACCAAGTCAACGAGAATGCCGCCACCCTGGTCACAGGCGGTCAATTTGTCCCTTGGGGTCCCAAAAAGCCCACCCTTCATCAAAGCAGTGCTATCGTGGGATCCCGTGATGTGGACGACAAAACCCGAGAAGAAATTCAAGCCTTATTCAATCGCACATTCTGTCTACCCGAGAACATTGATCAATTACGCCTGGAACTCGAAGACTTTCATTTATAATTGTACATAGCTTTTCAATCTTTTAGTTTTTATTTTTTCCAATTGCACATAGCTTTTCCAATTTTTTAGTTTTTATTTTTTCAATCTGTACATAGCTTTTCAATTTTTAGTTTTTATTTTTCCAATTGTACATAGCTTTCTTTTTCAATTTTTTATTTTTCAAACTGTACATAGCTTTTCCAATTTGTAAATAGGTGCACCCCACCCGCGTGGCAAGAGATGGACAACCATTTGTAAAAAACAGCAACTCTTTTTTAATTAAAATAAAAAAGCTCACAACACTGAGTTTGCACGTGGATTATAAATAATTTGTCTTGACTCACAGCAGCCTTAACTCACAATAAAATGGGAGATCCGCTTCAAATTCTTCAAACTCTTGGAGTAAGTCGTCTTGACGAGAGACCATCTTGGGATGACTCACCCCGAGGTTCGATCTGTTTTATAGTCTCTGGGACATCTCATGAGGGGGAGGGGAGTCCCCCCACCCCCTGAGACACCCCATGATGCTTCGCGTGGATCTCTATAAAAAACCACCGTCCCATTCCATTTTTCACTCCCAAGCCAGCAAGCAGTCAAGCAAGCAAGCAAACAAGCAAGGAAGCAACACCCACGGATCGCGGTAAGCCATTTTATTCCTCGGTTCTTCACTAAAGCAATCTAAGCAGTTATCATGTCCGTTGACTTTTTCTGGAGAGTTGAAGAGTGATGATGGTTCTGCCTTGTTTGAAGGGAGCCGACTGTCCATTCGCTGTTTGAATGTCAATGGCAATGCTGTCAAAGATGGTTTTACCAAGAGGAAAATACGTTCGTTGCGTGGTATCAAACTGATGATCGGTATTGCCGGCATCCAAGGTACGTAAAAACCCTTTTTGTTGATTTCCGACAATGCTCTGTGCGACGAGATCCGTGTAAATCATCACTTGTTGTTGTCCTTGTTGTGGTTTGACCGTTTGCGTGGTGGGAAATGGTTGTCGACTGAGATTAGGACCCAAGAAGAAGTAATAATCGAAGTCGGGATGAGTAAAGCTGACGGACACGATGCCATGCGGTGGATATTTGTTTGCAGGACCGATGGTGGGTGTCCATTTGTGTCGATCGTCGTAATCCACGATGTGTTTCACCAGATAATTTTTTCTTGGACAATTTGTTGAGTTGGCGTTCCATCTTTCACAAGGCCCATCAGTTGAGCGAATTTCCATTCCATTTCAAATTGCATGTTGGCTGGTATGAGTACATACAGCGAATCTAATTCGGGGGCGATGCCTGTATTGGTGATTTTCACATAGGGTTGAGCCAGGTTGAGAGTGGCTAGTTGTTGTCGTTTAGCTTGATCGTCCACGTCCATTTTGGCTATATCCATCATGACTTCCATGTGTTGTTTTTCCATTTCGTAAGCGATGGCAATTCATGCTTCTTTCAAATTGTGGCAATACCCTGGCGGTAAATGGATTTGTTTGCTGACTTGAATGGGAGCCGTTCCATCAGCACGTTTTGGCATGTATTTGATATCTATTTTCATCCAATGTTTTTGACTATCTTCTTGCGTCCAATTCTGCTTGGTTTGATCTTCCAATTGTTGATTAAAACCAGGGTGTGAGATATGAACCAGGGCCGCTTCCCAATCGTCTTCTACTAGATAGTGTGAATGGGGAAGTCTGGCGGTAAATTTTTGCCCCGTGCCTTGTGCTTGATCACTGAGGAGGGTGATGTACAAACTCATGGTGACAACAATCACCTAACCCCTCTGGTTGCCTTTTTATACCTTCCCCCGGTGCCTGAATTGGACTTTGGACTCTGACCCTGCATTCCTCAGCGGTTTTTCCCCACCCTGAGCCCACCATCTCTTTTCTACCACTGGTCAGCGGTTTCCCACCGTAGCCAGAGGGCACGTCATGTCAGCGTCACGAAATGTCCTTTCTTTTCTTTATCTGAGCCTGCAATCCCTTTTTCCAACTGGTCAGCGGTTTTCCACCAGAAATCACGTGACCTCCACATTTCCGGTCACTTCCGGTTCCGGTCATGTGACTTCCGGTTCCGGTAACGTCACTTCCGGTTCGGTCACATGACTTCCGGTTCCGGTCATGTGACTTCCGCTTGAGTCCACTATCCTTATGGTCCGTGGTTTCCGTTACTAAGAGCAACCTAACCACCAATCAGAACACAAAAGCTCTCGACCAATCAGAAGCCTCCGTCGGGGCCATCTGGGCCCGACTTACTACTCTTTATTTTTTGCTAAACAGGTCAGATAAAAAGCATAAAGTGACTTTAAATCGGACTCTGACCTACCACCCCAATTTCTCACAGTTGCTCTTAGAATAGCACACTTAACAGAAAAAAATAAAATCGTGAAAACATGCTTAAGAGGATAACTTTAAAATTTACATGTAAATGCAATCAATGACTTGACTGATGGCGTGACAGATGGCGTCACAGATCACGCGGTTATTGTCATAACCAGTGAGTTGGTTAATGACGTGTACGTGTTAGTTACGTCATTGATGACGATAGTATAATATTATTACGTTTAAGTCCAAATGTTATTTCTTTAAGGACTTTAGTACTTTTAGGGCTTAGGTCCTCTACATGCCCTTGCAGGGACAACGCCTACTCCTCAACCAGCTAGAATGAGTGTATCATCTGTTATTGGGCAAAGTGCCCTTCAAAGCACAGCGCGCACGCCTTTGCCACCAACCCACAGAACATACCTTGGCAATCCAACATCCTAGACAAAATGCTCACTCTGACGCTAGAATCTTTAAAATGCTGATGCAGCAATGAAAATCTTTCTTGAATCAAAATCGAAAGAATGGAGGAAACCGGTTCCAAACAACGGTAACAAGAGACAGAAAACAGCAGGCGCGAGTGGAATGATCTTTTTATTAAATTCTTAACATCTGTACCATCGTTGCTGACTTGTTTTCCAATATGTTTGAAGAAAATGTTTCTTCCAAACTCCGCGGCACTTGACATTGTTGGTAGAACTGCTGTAACTTAGGGTCAGCGGTGTTCCGCGTATTGACAAGTGTGTGTGTATCAAACGAGAAACCATGGCCGACTGTTGGAATAAAGTTCGATTCACAGGAGTTATCGTGACTGTTTGTGCCTTTACCCGCTGGTCAACAACATAGCATTAAATTTCTTTATAAGGCTAAAAGCAAAGCTATATGCTGTTAAACTGTTTGTGGTAAATCAATGGAAAAACTAGAAATTCATTAACCGAGACGCGAATTTAAAAATAGCTAGTATTTAATCTTTCCTTGAACCGTATAACGTAAATTTACATACAATCAAAAGAGGTCTTTCGATGGGTGCTATGTAATATTTATTCTATCTGCAAAACGTGCTCTTAATGTAACGTTTCTTTTTGTATAATTGCAATTAGACTAAAAATGTTATTATATAAGAAAGGTTTTCCGTTTTGGAATGGCAAGAGTTTTCCTATTTTTCTTTCTCTTTTTTAATCATGATTACTTTAACTAAAATATTGTGTTGTATGCTTTGTTATATGATTTTCCTATTGTTTCCTCCTCCTTTCTCCTTAATACCCAGCTGCTGTTTAAGTGTTATAAGATCCCCAACTCTTGATGTTTCTTTTTGTCTTCCTTTACTTATTGGACCGTGGCAAAATGTTCACCACGAAGCCATTTTTCGCTCGAAGAATTAAGTGAGGTTGCAGATCTTCGTCTGGTACAATGTTCTGAGGAGCGACACTCAACTCAAACCTGTCGGCAAGAAACAAACAAACAAGCCTTTGAAATTTGATGCCATTTTCTTTCCTCTGCTTATTTCACTGGGGGAGGGGGTAAGGGTAATCTTCACGTGCAAACTGGCTCACAACCGCCGGAGCTTAACTCGCGGTTTCCGGTGGCATGGAGCGACTAGAAGATTATTACTCCACGCCTGGTTGGGATGCTAGTCCATCGGAGCGTTACTCAGCATTTTTGGGGGCTTCTCTAACGGTTCACTGTTACCCATGTACACCTGGGTGAACAGAGACAACGTGAAGTAAACTTTGTTGTCTAAGAAAACAATATGAAAGGATGCAGAGACGAACATTAAATCATCGACCCTCTGATCTTCCGATCGGAAATCCACTGCACTGACCCCCACACTACCGCGGCGCCTCCAAGAATGGGAGGGAGGGGGTGAGGGAGTTTTTTTGGCTTAGTGGTGATCATGCGAACGCTTGCCTTTTACCGATTAGAGCGAAGCGAGCCGAGCGTTCCCTTCCCCTCCTATCCCCGTCTCTTCACTCATTCTCGCCCGTTGTTTTTTCTTCGCTCTTTCCCCGACCAGAGAGCCTGTTCACAGGCTGCTTACCGATATGCCCCCGGGTTCAAATCCCGGCTTAGATGACATACGTTGCTTGCCTTTGTTGGTTCTACTGTCCTTAATCCCTTATAAAAATTAAATGTGCCGCCCCCAAAAGGCACAAGACATACAGAATCACGGTTCGACTAATAGTAATTTCCCCTGTTCTCATTTTACTTACCTGCGAAGGATCATTGCTAGAGTGGTTATAATCTCAGCAAGAGCAAAAGCTTGACCGATGCAGTTTCTAAAAACATAAAAATGGAATAGCAAATTGTGATATTTCCACAACTATTAGTTTACAATCCTTGCCAAAATGTTTTGTGACCCTTTATTTTCGTGCTCGTTTTGTAAGCTATGATTTACCGTATATAAATAATCACAAGAAGTGTCCAAAACATGTATAAATACCGAGGCGTTCGCCTTGGGGTTTTGGCATCCCTTAGTAGATAGTAAATAACCAGTTGTGAATCGGTGTTTGAATAACGCAGATTGTAAAATCTTTTGGATGACATCATTTCTTTTTCCTCCTTGTAAGTATCAAGTTCGACAGCTTTTGGGCGAAAGAAAGGAGTGCCGTCAAACACGGTCGTTCTTACGGTTGACCTCGCTCTCGTTTTCCACTGACGGGAAAGCTACCCTCTACGAATGAGCGTGTGAAATGCTTTAATAACGGTACTATGTCTTACAAATTTAGCCACACGAGCAAAACAGTATTTCACTGATTAGAATTCAGATTTTTTTTACCTGGGTCCGGCAGAGAAAGGAATGCATGCATATGGCGACTTGTCTTTCATGTTTTCATTTGTGAAACGAAGAGGATCATACTTCTGCAAAACATAAATGGTGAAGGTATCATTCGCAAAAAAAAAACTTTTCATAATTCCCAAATCCCATCAGTCCTGTAACAGCAGCTTAAGAGCAAGGCTCGACAGCGAAAATCGTCTTACATCTTGTCATATTCTTCGCAGGATCTATTTCAAAATCGATTGACATTGTATTTCACATCACCTCTGGGTCCTTCCAAACATGTGGATTACGATGCAAGACGAAAATATGTGTCATGACCCATGTCCCTACAAGAAAAGAGAAACATCAGTCGCGGGATACAACTGTCTAATAACAATGGCTGTTTTGGATTTGGAAGTCATGTGGTTCTAATGCCTTTGACTTAGATCAATATTTATAAGGTACTACATCATGCAGAATGTATCAAACAGGAATGGAATTGACGTTTGACCGATTTGAATGTTTGTGTGGCATTTCCTCTGTTGTCTTCTGTGTCTATTTGCTTTTTGCTCTTTTTCAGGTTTTGTCTAAAATTAACAAGTGTAAGTTTTCCTTGGTTTGTATACGTTCATTCCTTGAAGGTTTCTGTTTGTATGCATGCTTGGTTTTAGTAAGAGATCAGTGTGTGTATCCCACTGGATTGTTATTAATAAGTCGGTGTCGTTTCAAAAGATTATTCTAGAATAATTTCACTATGACAACGACAACAACAACAACAGTCGAACTGCTCTCTACGGAGGCCCGCTTAATGCGGACACTACACGTGCTTTGTAGGAATGCAGTTTTATTGCGAAAGGCGCACACTTTGTTAACTGAACATTTTCTGCTGCTTTTGACAGTGTTAGTAAAACAAGAAAACAAACTACACTTCTAACATGTACAGCTTATAAAATTAAGACAGGTAGCTTAAATTTCTAAACTTTGAACATAACGAGAAACAAATTTAACGGAAATTGTTTGTCCTCTTATTTGCAGAAGTTGCTTTACATTTCAGCATAAAGGAACTATGACTATTTGTTTGGTAGGAGGTTTCTCTAGCCCCCTTTCACTATTTTCTTCAGATTTGTCTATATAAAAGTGATTTGAAAAACAGCATTACAAACCAACCTTCAGGCACCAGTTTCCCGTCAATCTCATAAGGCTTATCCAATGCAACATGCGGCTGACTGAGGGAACTACAGCGTACAGCCTGTTGGACTCCTTGATACAAAGCTGAACATAACTCAGTTTACTAAGATCGTTCCTTCAAAGGACAAGTACGTTGTTAATAGCACAATTAAGAAGCAAAATGCCTTATTTAAGAATGGAGGACAATTCATTTCCTTTTATGTTGATAAAACGTCGCCTCCATAGCCTCGTCCCGCAGAGTAAAGGTTGGAGGACACAAAGGGAAAAGTACTCAAGCAAACCGATCAAAGAACAATTTCTATTACTGTCCCTGCACCAAGTTCCTTCGGGTGTACGCTTAATTAAGGACTTACATTGCAACCAGTCCGCTCGTGTAAATACTGAAGAGTACTTCTATCTGGGGAAAGTCCCAAGGACAGCACTCACCAACGAAAGCAATGGGGCACTTTCGGATATTACTGAAGCCAAACTGTTTAGAGTTATGTGTAACAAGGAACGGTAATGAAGGTGTCCCAAGAACTTCTATCAAAGGTTTTAGTCTCTTCACACATGCCATCTTTAACTATTCTTTAAATTTTGTAAAAGCTAGTGAGGACGATTGAGGGGGACACTTTTTACCTAACTTGAATTATCGACCACTTAAATATAGCGATCGCCCAAAGTTACTGATAGCAAAAGATCACCGAAACTTTTACATAAGTAGTGAATTTTCGAGTCTTATGATATTACTCACCATTCGAACTCTTCCTTATCTCCAAACACTTCCTCAATTTCCTCTCGACATTTCTCCTGGTGTTCTGGAAACCTTGCCAAATTGTACAGTGTCCAAGAGATAGCTTTTTTGAGTTAAGAAAGAAAACGTCTGTTCAAAATGTCTAAAAAACTAAACTAAACTAAGAACAACGCAAAGAGGCACCCTGGGATATTGGTATGTACGCCACCCAATCACATCAAACACTTAAAGTGTTTAGAGCCGAAAAACAAGTATTTCAAATTGACCACAAAAAGACTTTGGAAACATTTCAACTGAGAGGACGCATGAGGAGGGAGACCAGTTAGCTATTTGCAAGCAGGGCCGAGGAGTTGAACGCAGGCCTACCACGTGATTATTCCAGCAAAAGGTTAAACGAATTTACCTATCATTCAGCCACGTTGCCTCCAAAGCTTAAAAGACATCCTATGCCACTCTTATGCAAAGAGAAGTCAAAATTGGACTGGAATTCGGATCTCATCGATTAAGAAAAGGATTTTCTTCTTAGATTAATCAGAATAGCTGAACTGTTCTAGTTACAACCAGCTGTTACGTCGTGGCCTGCAAACATAAAAGTCAAGAGTTCTGAAATGATTTCCTCCTCGGACAAACCTTCCCCGCATTCATCCTAAATTGTGCAACAGATATATAATATGTCACGAATGCAGCAAATACCCGAATCATTGTTCTTGAAGTTTCACCGTTCAAATAAAAGTCTTAGAGCAACGCCAGTAGTTGAAACTCTCAAGGGCTGGCCATTCAAATAAAAGCAATTGAGCAGAACTATTCAGTGGCGCTGTTTGTTATGCTTCACAAGAAAGTTCTGAGTCTTAAGTCTGTGTAGGAAATCCGCAAGGGTTAACCATTTAGATGAAAGTTTGTGAAAGCCACTAAGCAGTACTTTCCTGTGGTGCTGTGCATTATGTTGTGTAAGATGTTTCTAAAGTTTGGCTTCCCAGATCAGTGCATTGCCCCCTAAGAAGGTAAAAGGTTAACGCCTGTACTTTAATAACGATTCCTATTACTCTTGCTGCAAGAAGGATGTCTAGGAAGTCCAAACGTTTCTTTTTCCCAAGCTTCTCTTGTTCAACCCTTAAAAGTGGAAGACAAGTGTTAGGAGAAAACAGTTAAGAGAAAAGGGTTGTTCAAAAGGAACATATCTCGGATGGTGAAGAACGCAACCAGAACAGTTTTTCCGAATTGGTCTTAAGGGGGTCATTAAACTATTTCTAGTCATCATCACCCTAACTATCGTGATCATAATAGTCATGATCAAAATCATCATCATCATCATCATCATCATCATCATCATCATCATCATCATCATCATCATCATTTTCATCAGTACTTATCGTACCCCAGATAGTGTGTAAGGCCATGAAGTGTCCCCTTCCAGTGATTCTGTTCCTTTGCAATCTCTTTCACTACACGCCATAAGTTCATTCTAGTCAATAAATCTCTCCTCTGCTGTCCTACTTCATGTTACCTTGGCCTTCTCTTCTTTTTCAGTCCATCCTGTGATACCTTCTGAAGCATATTATTTTTTACTTTACCACACTTACAAAACAAACTTGGCAACCTTCAAGGGGTTTCCCATTTAAGCAACGTGTCTGCTCTCTATGGCTGATAACTCTCATAACTATGGCTTTTTTAAATCATTCGCCTGAGACCCGATGTATCTGGAGACCGTATGAAGCCTATCTGTTTTCCCCTACAAATAATCGTAGCTGCTGGAGAGCAATACTACATCGTCAGCAAATTCAAGAACCTCTACGATTGATGTTACTCTCTTGCTTAATCCTCTCGCCTTATTAAAGTCAACAAACTTCACAAAGAGGGGGCTCCCCAAACGATACATTGCTCAAAACAGTTGCTTGATGGTGCTTTTTCCTTTCCTTAACCCAGCTTTCTCATTCCTATTTTTCTCAACGCCGCACTGCATTCTTTCCATCAACACTCTTTCACGAATTTACTTGGAACTGACAACAGAGCGATACCCCTGTATTAATACCACATTACGCCCTTCTTATGATTATGTCACCCTTCTTAGGAACATTATCGCCCTTCCTAGGAATCTGCACAACGTATTTCCAAGACACGCTTCCCCCCAGACATCAAGGACTTCTGGTCCCTTTCGAACAATGCACAGAGTTGCCTCGTAGCAAAATCCATGTCTGCTTCAAGAATCCTAACATATTCCATCGATATCTGGAAACTTTTGCGCGTTTGTATGAGATTCTCTAATGTACCCTACATGAATAAAACTTTCTTCTTGATTATCACTTTATTTAACGTCCACAGAATAAAACGCAACACTTTTCTAGTACACAAACAAAATATTGGCAGCACTCACATTATCTTGCAAAGTAGCTCTTCTTTCCTTTATTATTTCTTTGGCTTTGTCCTGCGCCAGGGCACAGTTCGTAGCGTACTGTCTTGCTCCTGCCGTCATTTGATAAATCACATCTGAATACAACATAGGGCTCCTAAAAAAACACAGAATAGTTTCGAAAAAGAACTACCTTAAAAGGGCTTTAAAATAACTATTTCTAATTGGTTGACTGATTAATTAATTAAGTTAATTAAATTAATAATATGACAGTGTATTTTAAAGTGTTATAAAATACATGCAAGTTAGAGCCATTGAGATTATCGGGCTATATCAGTTACTTAGTCAACCAGAAAATTCACACAGCTGGTTAGTCACTATCTAAATAATGAGCGAATACATTCGTAAGTCAGCCAGTCTGTCAGTCAGAGAATCAGTCAGTATCATACAAGCTAATTAGTCTGTCAGACAGTCAGTCAGCCATGTTGTCAGTAATTACGATGACTTCCCTGTCCGTCAGTCAACCAGTTAGGCATCCAGTCTTTCAGATAGCGTTGGTCAGTCAGTCAGTCAGTCAGTCAGTCAGTCAGTCAGTCAACCAATCAGTCAGCCAGCCAGCCTGTAAGTCAATTAGTCAGTCACTTAGTCCGTCAGACATGTCAGTCAGTCAGTCAGTCAGTCAGTCAATCAGTCAATCAGTCAATCAGTCAGTCAGGCAGTCATAGTCAGTCAGTCAATCAGTCAGTCAGACAGTCATGGTCAGTCAGTGAGTCAATCAGTGAGTTGGTCGATCAGTCAATCAATCAGAAAGTAAGAAAATGAAAAAATCCGTGAGTAAAAACAGAGTGAAAATATGCTTTGTTGTTTGGGCTTTCCGGCAATATCATTGTATTGTGACCCTGGTATCCTTGTGCATGAAAAGACCACATCCTACTGCATACACCTGTTGTCTAAGCTAAATAGATAATGAAAAATATATATCAAATTACTGGTAACTGATCAATTAGAATACGTTGGTCGCCTACATTGGTGAGTCGTTATACCAGAAGAACAAAACACACAAGGAATCCAGATTCTAAAATCTTCATCGAGCTGAGCTGAGGTCTTGGAGCTCATAAGTCGAGGGGACATTATGGACACCTTCCTAGTCATAAACTGCTCCCTCGATGCTTTATTGATGCTCATATCCGTCATTGCAAACGCTTTAATATTCAGGGGCGTAGCTACCTGTACGCATGTACGCACGTGTGTACCTGAAAAATGCCACAAAAAGTAAATAAATAAATAAATAAATAAATAATAAAAGAGCGATTAGTGAATAAAATCTCAATCACTTCAATGCTGACGTTCATTGTCTTTCGCGTACCTGCTCTTGATCGCGATCAATAAACAGCACTATTGAAACGATCCAAGCCAAAGTGCATACTCTTTCAAACACGTATCGTGACATTTGATCATAGCTCTCATTTTGTCGCTGCGAGGACAAAGCGAAGACAAAGCGCTTTTACAAACGACGAGATCTCATAAGCTAAATAGTTTACTTCTAATGCTACCGCTCCAGGTGAAGACTTCTCTTAGCTTTGAAAGAGATGGGAATAAAATACTGCACAGACACACGCTTAATGACTGAGCTAAGTGAAGGGGGAGACAATAAAGCTCGGGGGCTGCATTCGCATATCCGCAAGTGGGATTTCGTCATAACGACTGTGATTTTGCAGCATGTGTTTGAATGTACCCACCGATCATCAGTATACCATCAAGTAAGCATTACTACTTTGCTTCTATTTCTAATAATCTGGTAGCTAACAAAATAATCACCGAAGAATTTACTACAGCTTAGTGGAAAATAAAATGCGTTACGATGCCAGTAACGGTAAAATGGGTGTAGAGCTCTGAATAACATCTGGTGATTAAGCATACAAGGAAGACGGGGATGTCTGGGTCGCGCTGCTAGAAAAGGTCACAGAGATTTCTGCTTTATATAACATCGATCCAAGTATTCCAAGAAGAGCGGGAAGGCAGCAACACCGTGCCAACGTTGAAGCAGATACACCTTCCTAATATCTGAAGTCAACGAGCTGTTAGTGAAACCTTTACAGGGCTTCCAGGCACACATCTAATACCTGGTACTTTTTGATAACACCTTTACATTAGCTAGTACGTATGAGAGTCTCACTTCACTTGTTTACATAAACTTTTGATACTCAATTTTCATTTCAGGAAAACTTCAAGGGTTGACAGAAAAAGGGGTGGGAAACATAACTTATATAGCCACTATGGAGAAAACATGCACATGTCTCTTGAGGATTTCAAACGAGAGGTCTCTAGGTGGCGTCATCTGTGGCGGTTGGGTAAAGATGAGAATCCCCAAACCTTGGTCGAAACGCTGGACTGCACCAATGCAGAATTGTACCCAGGAATTGATGTAGTCATGACGACACTTTTGACATATCCCGTGTCAACTTGCCTCGTAGAAGTGGCATGAAGAGGCTCCAAATGGCACTTCGGAACACAATGTCTGATGAGAGATTGCCTTCATTAGCGGTCCTTCATGTACGTAAACACAAGGAAGTCGATTGACGTCGACCGAGTTATCTCAGAGTTTGCTGGGAAGAAAGATCGAAGACTATCCCTGTGCTTATAAACATTGCAACTTGTGACACCCCATAGGTCATTTTACATAGTTTCAGTAGCTCCTTATTCGGTTCTTAAGAACGTTGTACACTGTTCGCCTAAAACATTTGTAAGAAGGGTGAAACTTAGTGAAACATGGGCAGGGCTGTCTTATTATAGGTACACTGTGCACTACTTGAATAAGTCAACGAAAAAAGTATGGGATGCGCAATGATAACAACATTCAATTGCATAAACTAAACCACGACTTCCTGCATTGCGCTGCTGATAATAAACAACCGGAGAACCCCACTACTAATTATTAAATGAAATGGGGGGGCGGGATAATTTCTCCCTACTGAATTTGGAAAAATGTGCGTACCTCTGAAAAAATCCTGGCTACGCCCCTGGTACCTCCCTCGTAGACTTGTCGAGTACCTCCCTCGTAGACTTTTTCAGGGGGATCCTAGTATCTGCGGGATCTAACATACATACATTCTTTATTAACTTTCCCCAAAGAGTATTTGATTACAATAAAAAATCATTATGAATCCATAAAATCTTTAAGGAGTTTACGTTCAAGACTGTACTTCAAAGCAGATACTGAGCTAATAATTTTCAAGAGAACTGTCCAGTGAGTTCCCTACACTAACTACTCTATAATAAAAAATTCTCTGGCCGTCGGCCGCTAGTAGTTTTGAAAAGTGGGATATTCAGCTTTTGTGAGTTTCTGATGGTACACCGGCTATTTTCTTTTGGACCATTTTGGCCATGGGTAACATCGACCGGTACGTCAGGGACTGTGATCAAGTGGTGGGCCATCAATGACATCAATGGCCTGCGTATAATACCTCTGCCAACGGTGAATCTTTCCGAAAATAGCTGCGGAATCGTTAGGACGTGGGCCTCAGCGTATGGTGCAGCAGCACGACAAAGAACAGTGAAACAGGAGATGTCTAAGCACGGAACGTTGCCAGACTTTGTTTTATGTCAACGACAGTTAGATGTTGGCGAAATGGTCACTTTGAAGTTTGGATTCGACGAAAACGAAGATGTGAACGAAGACCATTAATCTAACCAAAGTGAAGATGTCAGTGAATCTGACTACAACATTATGAAGACGACGATTTCGATAAGAGCCGCGATGAAGGGGTGGATCTCATTGTAACAGTCGATAGGACTTCAGATGATCTCAACCTATTTCCTGTTTGGTGCCAGGTCACGATATGGAAGGGCAGAGAGAATTAATAATCGACTAAAATAAAATGTCCTCATCCCTCAAAGCCTCAGAAAATGGAAAACTACACGTCTTAATTAACTTAAGTATGCGCCATATATAAAACCAATATTCGCTGTTGTATCAAGAATTGAAGGATTGAAAATTACAAATTTGCTGTGTTGACCATTATTCTCGGCGGGTTTTCGGTTTCGAGCGATTTTTCTTCCGTTTTTCCGGTTTTGATGGAAATTTTGGGCAGTTATCAGGTTTCTGATAAGCCCCAATGCCCCCCCCCCTTTATATCAAAAAAATATGTGCTTGGTAGAACATTGCACCTCTTCTTTCGTCAGATCCGAAACTTATCCGGATAGTCATCGGAAATCTCTCCGGGTAATAGGCTACAGGTGACCGAAGGGAGTAACCGTGGATTCGATTACTGCAAATATGGCAGCTGCATGTGTTTGCCGTTTCTATGACGTCACTTTTTTTTCCTGTTTTTCTCGGAAACCTAGTCTGGTCGCCACGTCAGCACATTCCTGTCACTCTTCCTCCGTTTCATTCGACAGCGGCGTGCTTTGACTGGATTTTATACCTGTTCGTCAAAGCGTTGTCTGAGCGTCCTTCAGCATCTACAGGTTGGGAAACGATTTGCTGTGCCTTACAAGCCAGAGAAGACTCAAAAAATGAAGATCATTTTTATTGTCGCTTTGCTTCTTTGCATCTCCGTCGGTAAGTCATTCTAGCACTGCGATAAGTTCTGAGGCGAGTAGCGTCTGTTAGTGTATAAGAGTTATTGAAACTGCGTACCCAAGGGCCTGTTAAAAGGGTTACGTATGTACCAAAATGCGGAACGATTTGTAGTTCAGCGTCTTTAAAGCACTTCTGGAACTTTAAAAGTTGCATTTTCTTTGCCCAGACACTGCAGCTTTAAATGCACGCTCGTGTTTGTTCACTGTTTGTTCTGACTTTCTTGAAGAAAGGGTGGGGCGTCACAACTCGATCGGTGTTTGTCCCAAAAGAAATACTAATAAATCCATTTTTCGCTGGTTCGATTGCCATTTGTGCAAGTTGGAATCATTTGCGTTTGGTTCGATTTATATTTGAGGCGTTTGATTTGCTTTTTGGCGGATCGATTTATTTTTGCGCAGTTCGATTTATATTTGTGCAAGTTGGATTTATTTGCACGAGTTTCGATTTATATTTGCGCGGTTCGATTGACTTTTTGCAGTTTTGACTTTATGTAAACGACTTTCGTTTTATTTTTGACCGTTTAATAATGTTTGTACGCGTTTCATTTTGTTTCTTTTGGGACTTGAAGATTTTGGCCGTAACGGAACGCCATAGTTCGCTAAAGGTCAAGTAAAACGTGCAACTTGTCGTGCAACAATGTCGAGTTACAAGTTGAGATTGTTTGTTGCGCGTATTATTATTTCCAAGCGCAGAAAATTTTCATGTTGCAGAAAGTAGACGACACTTCTACTTTTTGCATCATGACTGAAGATTTGCTGAGTACGGAGGTAGTACTGTTCGCGCGACAATCAATCTTACAGTGAAACCCATTAAACCATGAACGCCTAGAATTACCTCGCGACCCCTCTAGATTTGTTTTGCAATTTGGCCGGGCCGATGCCAATCACTTCTTGCGTAAAAACCTACGAAACCTACGTAATGGAACTATGGTGGCTACTGTTGCTTGCCGATTATGTCCGTCGGCAAAACATAAGAGTTAATAAACGTGACCGATTCCAATTATTGTCTGGAACTCGGACATGTCAAGAGAGTTTCCTTGACAGCTGCAATACACTCCATGATGTGAACCTATTTATAAAGAAATTGCCCTTTCTTCGCTTTAAATTTTTTTGTCACATTTCTTCGCTTCGTGATGTTACAGTGACACGGGAAATCTAACCAGATTTATGATCGAATATGGGCTTTCTGTGGGTTCTTAATGTAATTCTTTGAAAACTAATCAGGTTTTTAAAAACGAACTGGGATGTCCACGTGCTATTCACTATCTCACCCCTCCCCCACTCGCTATTTTTGGGGGCGATGTCCACGTATAAAAAGAACTAATGTCCACGTGCAATCCGTATCTTTAGAATGGTTAACTTCGGTTTAAGTTTTCTTTTTTCATTAATCATATTTAATTATTTTAGTCAAATTCGGTTTAATTTTTCTTTATTAATTAAAAAAAATGAGGGAAAATGGGAAAAAAAGTTACCCTCAACCCTCGACATGGTACCCTCGACCCTTGACATGGAACCCTCGACCCTCGACCCTCGACGAAAAGATAGACTCACTTCTGGAATGTTTATTGTTCTGCGACCAATCAGATCCGAGACGTAACCGCAACAAACCGTAGAGTAATTAGCTGAAAGGTTTCGATCACGAAACGAGTCGGTGGCTTTCGCGTCCACGATAAATTCTCACTTTCACCGCTGATTATTGCAGTAGAGCAATAATTACTGTAGTTTCTGTTAGACCCGAATTTTCACAGCAAATACAAAGACGCCTGCCGTTGCAGATACAAACATGCATGCCGTTGCAAATACAAACTTGCGTACCGTTGCAAATTTTGAAAAATTACACTCGCTTTTGATTGGCTATTTAGACCTCAGTTCGGTAGTTGTGTTACTTTGGACCGACGGAATCAAAATCGAAAACATCAAATGACGGCCAAAAACCGGCACGTTTTGAGACAAACCAAAGACGGTGATAAATGGGATGTTTATGCAAACACCGAAGGAAACGTATCTTTTTTAAAATATACTAAACGCGCCAATCCCTTCTACTAGAACTGGACATTTGTTCACTTCTGCCGTCTATCCTTCGCTCATACAGAAGCTCTCTGAAATAGAAAAGAATAACAACTTCAGTATTTCCAAAGGGTATAAAAAAAATTGAGAATCGTGGAAGAAAAATCCAGCTCGTTGTTTCATGTCGATAACGTACATTGTTCGGCTAACGGCTTGCGTGACATCTTGGACAGAAGAGTTTTGCGGTGAATGAGCCTCATGCATATGGACTGTTCTCTGCACCAAAGTAAGGTAAAGGGAAACTTTTGCAAAGTTTATTCAGTAAACTGTTTTGGTCAAACAGGGAAAAGGCTGAAACCTACAAATGATTATAACTGACAACACCGGAGAGGCCGATTTTAAAAAGTCAAAAACTGAATACAATTATTCTGCTCCCAGACGCGCTGTCTAGCCGTGTCTGTTCGATTGTTTATCTCTTTTCAGTAAAATATCGTTTATAGTTATTCTTTGCTTATGCATAAGCTCTGAAATAGAAAAAGAAAATAACAATTTCAGAGTGTTTGTTAATCGGCGGTGAAACTGAGAATTTATCGTGGACGCAAAAGCCACCGACTCGTTTCGTGATCGAAACCTTTCAGCTAATTACTCTTGCGGTTTGTTGCGGTTACGTCTCGAATCTGATTGGTCGCAGAACAATAAACATTCCAGAAATAATTTTAGGCGTTCATGGTTTAGTGGGTTTCACTGTAACTTGCAACGCCACTTTGTTGCGCTTCAAGTTGCAGGAAAATTTGGAGAGTGCTGCCCTTAATACTTGGCCTATTTTCCTGGTTACGCAAACCTGTATTTCAGATATCATTTTCCAGAAGATTAGAGGTAGAAAAAACAGGATAAGAAAATTTCTGACTGATAGAAAGAGAAATCGGTGAACTTCGCTTCGCCAATTCATTTGGTCGTCGCGGATGCAACCTGCAGGAAAACGGCTTTGGTGGTGATCACGAAGGTTGGAGCGCGTGGAGGACACGAGGCGCGAGTAACACGCAGAGACATTCGACACCCATAGGACATATTATCACTTTACCTTTTGAGGTTCATGCAGTCGATCAATCCTGGATCATAGTTTATGGTCACAACTTCGGTGTTGTTTATCTCTTTTTTCTTAAGTTCCTAGATCAACTTTCTGGGAATTTAAAGAGGTATCCATCTTGTTCAGTAGAAATTAATTGGTCAGACAATTGTTTAAAGGCAGAGTTTCACGGTTCAGCGCATGTGCGAGCGAGGACTTGAGCACTGTCAAGATAATTGTTTTTAGACCAATTAGAAGCGCGTTCACAACCCTGGCGGGATACGGCGGTAAATTGTTACAACTTGTTGTCGATAGTATACGAAATGACAGGCCAAGCACGACTGCCGCTAATTGTTGAAGTTTTTCCAGCCTTCAAAATAGAGCTTGTCCACGTACAATCGTAACAGCTTTGTCCCTTTGGTCAAGATTTCTCCCTTTGATCAAGATGATTTGAAGGCGACACAGCGAAATTGAGCCGGTAAATTGTGAGGTTGACCTATTGATCCGGAAGAAACTACAAGCTGTGATACTGTTTGGAGTATTTGATGTTCTTAGAGCCGTTTGAAATCTTTGTGCCTTTATGTGTGCTAGTTCTTTGGCAACTAGTTAGGTTTTTGTGCTCAGTTTAATTGCAAGATTCCTAAAGCCACTTAAAAGAGTGACGTTTAATTTATGAAAGGATCCACGAGTTTCTTAATACGTAATTTGATGTTTGCTTGCGGTTATCTGCAAGACATGTAACTCTCTTGATCACGGATGTCAGATCCAAATTAATTATTCTGAGACTGTTGCCATCTCTTTTGATCATAAAGAAGCTACAGCTTCTGGCGATATCAATTTAACTCCACTTTCGTGGTTGTGGTTAAAATAGAAATAGAATTCTTGGAGTTAAAACATTGCACCTCTGTTGTCTTATGGCGAACTACTAGCATCCAACTGATAGATCTCCAGCAGCAATTCGGACAAAGGTTATTGTTTGACCCGCTTGTGATGGTCTGTTTGTAGTTCTTAACGATTTTCCATTTGTCAAATCCGCAACAGTTAAAATGCTGGTTCGTAAGACTCAAGGATTCTTTAATCTCGTGAATGTATTGTGTTCTGCCTTCCCGTCGCCATTCTACCACGACGTCTCTTCTGACCATCCATTGACTAAAATGCCGATTTCGGCTGCTAAATCACTTTCAACATTTCAAAAATCGAACTAATATTTACAACAGGAAATAAAGTCTATCAAACGTGGAAAGCGAAGAGCGGATGTACAAAATTAGGGTGCGATTTCAACGGATTTTCCCACCATAAGCTCAGTTCGAATTTAGTGTCGACCCGTACAATTTATTTTTGAGCCGTTCCGCTCGCGCATGCGCTTCTCCGTCAACAGCGGACTTTAAGTAATGGCAACATTAAATTGCTTGCATTTTTGCAAGTTTTCAGAGCATTGTGCTCACCATCCTGGCAACGTTTTGGCAACATTTGCGACAAATTTTTAGAAATGTTTTAAAACTCGCCAATACACTTCTATAACAGAGCATTTCAAATTTGAAAACAATTTATTGGTCAGTCCCCTTTCACGCTGTAGTTTTGTTTTTCTAAGGTCCCAACTGTGGAAGAATTCCTAAAGTGTGACCATACATGAACGATTGCTTTCTAGCAGTGTAGTTTCCTGTCACACTGTTTATGGTAGTTTTGTGCGAAGGGGGTAAACGCGGGTGTTTAATTTCAGTCTCTTATTTGATTTACATTTAACATTTACATGACTTTTATAGTCGGCAAAATCTGTAAAGTTGTCACGCCAACTATAAAATAAAATTAACTAATGAACACTAAGATTCTCCAGTGTATCACTGCCCATGCTCACATTTTCACACTTTCATTTTCCGCATACATCAGCTGTTGTTGGAAACACGGATACCACAACACTAGTAACGTTTAGGATTCACTTGTTTTAATGCTAATCACAAACGTCGCTCCCTTGCTCACGAAAAACCGATCTCCCCTCTCACTGTCCCAAATCACAAAACTGTCCAATATATACTCTTTCATAAGGTTGCCAAGGTTACAAGATAGTTGGACGATTGACGTCATAGTTACATTATTATCTAGATCTCTTGAATGAACGCTAGACGATTCATGACGTGTCACGCGCTAAATATTTCCGACAGCTGTCAAACCCCTGTGCAGTTTACATTTGAAAATGACCACATGGAGTCATCGAAGCGTCACGCAAATCTTTTGTCACTCACCTAAATTCTATAAAACGTTTGTCAAAATCTTGTGATTACCAAGGAGGAAGTTGTTGTTACAACAAGTTTTATCTCTTGCAGTGCTTGGACTCAAGTGCTACTCATGTGTCAGTTCAGAGAGTATGTCAGACTGCAAGGGCAAGATGATGGAAGCCGACTGTAGTGTTGCCGGCAGCAACTTTGACCGCTGTGCTTCAATGTCTGTCGATATGGAGTCTAGTGGCGTCAAGGTTAAATCGTACGTCAAATCCTGTTACACCAAAGCGGGGTGTGAAACCGGTAATGACGTATTTAAGCAGTGCAAGCAAATCAGTGGAGCGACATGCGAGCTGGACTGCTGTGACAAAGATGGCTGCAACGGTGATACAGAGACCCCTACAAAGGGTGGTACAAACAGTGGCACATTGGCCGCGGTCAGCGTTATCCTAATGGTGGCATGCGCCTTTATGGCCTTGTTCCGTTAAGAGCAGTCCGAGTTAGGATTCTCCTTAGGAGCCAAGCCTTTTTTGTAGTGACTTAGAGAGAAAACAAAAATCTGTGTCTAGTTAATTTTTTAAAGTTTGTTTGTCAGCTGCATTAAAACACTGTTGAGATGATTTAACTGTCATGTTGGGAGTTTTTGGTACAAAAAAATACATAAGAATGCGGATCGATTCAGAAGTGTTTGCGTGGAACGGTAGCCTTGAATTACACTTCGAAACCTGTTGTAAATCAAAGGTTCTACGATCTTGACGATCTTTTTAGTCGACACAACTCTTTTTTTCTTCCCTCCCTAGGGCCGAACCTGGGGGGGAAGGGGGGGGGTGGGGTACTGTATAAATTTTTGGGTGTGGGTGTGGGTGTGCCGCGAAAACTATCAGGCCCTTAACCAAACCATTTTAACATGTTTAAGCTACATTGTGCAACCCTATTCTAGACTAGACACCAAAAAACTCAGACTCGTCGAGTGTCAATCTCTACTTTCCTGCTAACTGATACCCTACTTTAAACGAATGGTCTGTTTTCTGAACATTTCCATACGATTTCTGCTAGTGTTTTGTCCCTATGAGCCACCCCAGAAAACTCCCCCCTCTACCAGCAGCGCAAGAGGGAAGACTGGCCGACTGGTTGGTAGAAAGCCCAGGGGGTACTCATGTATATTAGTGACTTGGAGATGCGAATGAAGCCAAATTGTTAACTCAAAAAGACCAGTTAGGGTAAAACTTGATTTGAAAAGGTCCAACAGCCCAGATAACCTAAAAATACCCTACGCCTAGAACCTAGTGTGCACTTTTTAACAACCACATCGTGGATTCGGCCTGTCCATTAACACGTTTTTGGACTCCGTGCAAAAGTTTGTAGAAAATGCCAAAAGGAAAACGTAATTTCAAAGTGGTATAGAGTGGAAGTGAGTGTCATAGACGCTTCATCAGAACAAATCGAAACGTAGGATTGAGAAATGTTCCGAGACGAGAATATAAGAATAGCTAGTATTTAACCTTTCCTTATACCCTATCACGTAAATTTACATACTATCGAAAGGTCTTTCGATCACTGCTATGTAATATTTATTCTATCTACAAAACGTGCTCTTGATGCAACGTTTCTTTTTGTATAATTGCAATTAGACTAAAAACGTTATTATATAAGAAAGGTATTCCGTTTTGGAATGGCAAAAGTTTTCCTATTTTTCCTTTTTTTTCCTACCATTTTTCTTTTGTTTAATTTCATGATTGCTTTTACTGAAATGCTGTGTTATATGCTCTATTGTATGCTTTTCATATTGTTTCCTCCTCCGTTCTCCTTGCCACCCAGCTGCTGTTTAAGTGTTATGAAATCCTCAACTCTTGATGTTTCTTTTTGTCTTCTTTCACTCACTAGACCGTGGTAAAATGTTCACCACGATGTCATTTTTCGCTCGAAGAATTAAGTGAGGTTGCAGGTCTTCGTCTGGTACAATGTTCTGAGGAGCGACACTCAGCTCAAATCTGTCGGCAAGAAACAAACAAACAACCCTTTGAAATTTGATGCCATTTTCCCTCCTGCGCTTATTTCACTGGGGGAGGGGGTAAGATGAAATCTTCACGTGCCAACTGGCTCACAGCCGCCAGAGCTTAACTCGCGGTTTCCGGTGGCATGGAGCGACTAGAAGATTATTACTCCACGCCTGGTTGGGATGCTAGTCCACCAGAGCCTTGCTCTCCATTTGTTGGGTTTCTCTAACGGTTCACTGTTACCCATATACACCTGGGTGGAGAGAGACAATTTGAAGTAAACTTTGTTGTCAAAGGAAACAATATAAAACGATGCACAGAAGGACATTAAGCCGGCGACCCCCTGATCTTCCGATCGGAAATCCACTGCACTGACCCCCACACCACCGCTGCGCCTCCAAGAATGGGAGGGAGGGGAGGGGGAACTTTTTTGGCATAGCAACAACAACAACAACAACAACAATTTATTTGCATTCCTATATACATCGATGGTATTGCATAAAGAAAAAGGAAAAGAATGATAGCAGTAATTATACAACAATGATTTATAAAATAATTAATAGCAATTAATTATTAATTTGTTTTCTTTTCTGGAAAGCCTCGAAAATAAAATATCCTAGTTTCTTCCATATAAAAGGGTCCATGTTATGAAAGAGAAATAATATTTTGTCACGTTCAGTAAGAACGTTAAAGTCGGGATATTTCAAAATTATATCATTACAAAACGTTTTCCTTATACACTTGCAGTAAAAAAGAATGTGAAATTCATTTTCTACCTCACTTGACGAACAATTTTGGCAAATTCTTAGGTTTTCAGGTATTTTATGGACACGATGCAAAAAACAAAATAATTTACCTTTATTTGCGTTAATAACATATTTATCAAGAAGTGTTCTCATAGAAAAAATGTGGTCAGTTGGTCGGTATCCTCGAAGAAAACCAATTTGAGAAGAATGTAATATGTTCTGATCTTGAAGATAGTTGCACAATCTTTAATTTAGAACGGATGAAAAAAATTTACCTAGGCAACTCGTCACACAAAACCTTTTACCAATGTGCCCGGGTTCAAATCCCATACTCGATGTCATACGTTGGTTGCGTTTGTTGGCTCTACAATATAAAATTAAATGGTTATGTGCCGCCCCCAAAAGGGACAAAGCATACAGAATCACAGTTCAGCTAATAGTAATTTCCCAGGTTTTCGTTTTACTTAGGTGCGAAGGATCATTGCTAAAGTGGTTTTAATCTCAGCAAGAGCAAAAGCTTGGCCGATGCAGTTTCTAAAGACATAAAAATGGAATTGCAGTTTGTGAAAAGTCCACAACTATTAGCAAACAATGCTAACCAAAATGGTTTGTGACACTTTATTTCGCGCTCTTTTTGTAAGCTATGATATACATAAATAATCACAAGAAGTGTCCAGAACATGTTTAAATACCAAGGCGTTCGCCTTGGGGTTTTGGCATCCCGTGGTAAATGCCCTAAATAACCAGTTGTGAAGCGGTGTTCAAATAACGCACATTGCAAAATCTTTTGGACGACATTTCTTTTTTCTCCTTGTAAGTATCAAGTTCGACAGCTATTTTAGACGAAAGAAAGGAGTGCCATCGAACACGGTCTTTATTACGGTTGACCTTCCTCTCATTTTACCACTGACCGGAAAGCTACCCTTCTACAGTTTAATAACGGTTACTATGTCTTTAAAAACTAGCGACATGAGGAAAACAGTTATTCACTAATTAGAATTCAGAAGTTTTTTTACCTGGGTCCGGCAGAGAAAGGAATGTACGCATATGGCGACTTGTCTTTCATGTTTTCATTTGTGAAACGAAGAGGATCATACTTCTGCAAACCATAAATGGTGAAAGTATCATTAGCAAAAAAAAACCGCTGACCATAATTCCCAAATCGGCCCATCAGTTCTGTAACAGCAGCTTAAGAGCAAGGCTCGATAGCGAAAATCGTCCTACATCTTGTCACATTCATGGCAGGATCTATTTCCAAATCTATTGACATTGTATTTCACATTACCTCTGGGTCCTTCCACACGTGTGGATTACGATGCAAGGCGAAAATTTGTGTCACAACCCATGTCCCTAAAAGAAAAGAGAAACATCAGTCGCGGGATACAAATGTGTAATAACAATGGCTGTTTTGGATTTGCAAGCCATGTGGTTCTCATGCCGTTGACGTAGATAATAAAGCACTACATCACGCAGAATGTATCAGACAGGAATGGAATGGACATTGGATTGCTTCGAATGTTTGTTCGGCATTTCTGTTGACGTTTTTGTCAATTTACTTTTCGCTCTTTTTGCGTGTTTGTCTAAAATAAACACACGAGTGTGCAAGTGTTTGTTTCCTTTTTTTTATATAATGAATTTCCTTCTTTGACGGTCTCTGTTTGTGTGGATGCTTGATTTTAGTAAAAGATCAGTGCACGTAACTCACTAGATTGTTGTTAATACGTTGGGGTCATTTTTAGCTCTACAAAATATCATTCTGAATTAATTATACCATATCAACAAAAACAGTCGAACTTCGCTTTATCGACACCCAATTAATATGGACACTACGCGATCTTTGCAGGAATACAGTTTTATTATGAAAGGCGCACACTTTGTCTGTACACTGTACATTTCTGTTGACTTTGACAATCGTAAGTAAAGCACGCAAAAAACTACACTTCTCGCATGTAAAGCTTATAAAATTAAGGCAGGTAGCTTAACCTTATAAACTTTGAACAGGACGAGAAACAAATTTTACGCAAATTGTTTTATGTCCTATTTGCAGAGGTTGTCTTAGAGCACACCACCATAACTTCGTAAGAGCACCTTCTTACTTCGCACTTCGTAAGAGTACCTACTTAGCCCCTTTTTCAGTACTTTCGTGCAGATCTATCTACATACAAATGATTTTAAAAACAGCATTACAAACCAACCTTTAGCCACTAGTTTCCCGTCAATCTCATAAGGCTTGTCCAACATGCGGCTGACTGCGGGGACTACAGCATATATACAGCCTGTTGGACTCTTGATACACAGCTGAAGATATTTCAGTTTACCAAGATCATTCCTTTAAAAGACAAGTACGTTGTTAATAGCACAATCAGAAAGCAACATACATGTATTTACCCTTTTACTCTCAAGAGTACCTTAAATCAAAATTCAAGATTAATGCCAAATTTCATTTCATAAAAATACTCAAAAATAAATAGTACCGTGAGAAAGTACTGCTGAGGAGGTTTCATTTGAATGGTCATATCATGCGATTTCATCCAGACTTAAATAAAAGTTGGAAGCACCATCACTGACTCTGGGAGTGAAAGGGTTAAGAATGGCGGACAATTTATTTCCTTTATGTTCATAAAACTTCACCCCCATAGCCTCGCCGCAGAGTAAAGGTTGGAGTACACCGAAGGGAAAAGGATCCAAAACACAGCGATCAGAGACCAAATCTGACTGTCCCTCTCGACTGTCCCTCTCGGCGACTACACGCGTCAACAAAAGCAATGGGGCACTTTCGGATTTTGTAGGGTGGAAGAGGAATTCTTAGACAGCCCCCCACGGCCCCTTCCCCTTTCCTTATGTGCCGCCACTCGGCATGAATAGGATTAGTGAGAGTGAGTGAGTTTCGCCTACTAGGAACAAGATTGTTTGGGGGGGAGGGGAGGTTGATTTCTGGTAAAGCTCAGGCAAACTGTTTTGCGTTACGTGAAACAAGGAACCGTAATCAAGATGTCCCAAGAACTTCTGTCAAAGACTGTAGTCTTCTCGCGCATGCCATCTCTGAGTATTCTTTAAATTTTGTTAAACCTAGTGAGGTCGAGGGGGCCACTTTTTACCTACCCAGATGTATCGACCACTTGAATATAGCGGTCGCCCAAATTTACTGATAGCAAAAGACTACTAAAACCTTTCACTAAGTAGCGAATTTTCGCACCTCACTGTATTACGCACCATTCAAACTCTTCCATATCTCCAAACACTTCCTCAATTTCCTCGCGACATTTCTCCTGGTGTTCTGGAAACCTTGCCAAATTGTACAATGTCCAAGAGATAGCTTTTTTGAGTTAAAAAAGAAAAGTTCTGTTCAAAATGTCCATCACATTAAAAGGAAACTAAACAACTAAACTAGCAACAAGGCAAAAAGGCACTCTGGGATTTGGGTATGTACGTCAGGCAATCACCTCAAACACTTTAAGTGATTATAGTTCTGACAGAGCCGAAAAACAAGTATTTCAAATTGAACACAGAAGACGACATTTCAACTGACAGGAGGCATGAGGAGGCAGGCCAGCTAGCTATTTGCAAGCGTGGCCCAGGAGGTGAACTCGGGCCTACCATGTGATTACTACATTACTACTATTGCTATTATTAAAACGAATGTCCGGTTTACCTATCAGTCCGGTCATGCTGCCTCCAAAGCTTAAAAGACATCCTAAGCCACTCTTATACAAAGAGAAGTCACGATTGGACTGGACGTCGCATCTCATCGATTAGTTAGAATTGCTGAACTGTTCTACTTACAACTAGCTGTTGTGTCGCGTCCTGCAAACAAAAACGTCAAGACTTCTGAAATGATTTCCCTCTCGGACAAACCTTCTCTGCGTTCATCCTAAATTGTGCAACAGATATATAATAAGTCAGGAATGCAGCAAATACCCGAGTTATTGTTCTTGAAGTTTCACCATTCAAATAAAACACTTAGAGCAGTACATCATAGCGGTGCTGTTTATCAAGCTCTACAAGTCGGTCCTAATCTTTGAACGGCAGTAGATGAAATTCTCAAGAGCTGGCCATTCAAATGAAAGCTATTGAGAAGAACTATTCAGTGGTGCTGTTTGTTATGCTTCACAAGACAGTTCTGATTCTTTAGCCACTGAGCAGTACTTGCTGTAGTGCCGCGCACTATGCTGTGCAGGATGGCTCTAAAGTCTGGATTATCAGACCAGTAGGTTGCCCTCTAAGAAGGTAAAAGGTTAATACAATGTACGCATAAAAAGTGCAGATGTTTTTACTGTTACTTTAATATCGATTCATTTTACCCTTGCTGCAAGAAGGATGTCTAGGAAGTCCAAACGTTTCTTTTCCCCACGTTTCTTTTCCCCTAGTCTCCCACGCAGCCGTTTTTAGTGGCGTCACGCAACGCTCCCCCCACAAACGGCTGCTGAAAACCGAACGACATTCCTTTCCCGACCTTTAGCCAATCACAGCTCTGGTTCTAGAATTCAGAACCATCGCGCGCCAAATGCTCTGTTGGGAGACTCGTCCAATCACAGCTTGTGTTTTATCGGTGACTCACGTGTACGTGACAAACGCAAATCAAGATGTTGATTTGGGAAGGCATTCAACACGAGACGATACGGATGATTTCCAATTGGCGATAACAGACCAGGAAAGTACACAAGAGGCCTCGCAATATCAGACAAGGGCTGACTGTTAGAATCAGAAGAAGTACAAGTGGTAGAGTGCCAGCTTCTGTTCCGAATCGCAGCGATTTCAAACCTTTCGCTCAAGGGTTTCCAGGACTGACGAGAAGCAGTGCTTCGTCGGGCTTTCCATCTTCAGATGGCAGCAGCCATTTAGCTCTCGGTTTCTCTCTGGCTTTGAAGGCCTCCTCGATTTCCTGTTTGACTTCTTGTAAATTATCACCAGCCCTGCTTATAATATAGCAAACACGCTTGCAAATAAACAAATCAGAGTTATCGGAGTAGTTAATATTGATATTTGAAGCGGACTGGATAATTTCTGCAAAATTTGCAGCATTTTTCCCGAAAATAAAGATTTTTTCATTCACTGTAAAAAGTGAAGAACACGTATAACACTTTGAACCGCTTTCTAGAAATTTCTCCGGTGTTTCAGCCACCCGAAACGGAATCATTAGCTAAGACGTCTGGCACATCACCGGAAAACCCCCGGCCGCTTTTTTCGCCCGAAAATTAACGTCATTGTCAACTTGCCGAGAGGTGATTGGCTGTTTCGATTTACCGCAAACACAAAGGGAAAGGAATGCGGTTCAGTTTTCAGCAGCCGTTTAATTGTGGGGGGGGGAGTGTTGCGTGACGCCACTAAAAACGGCTGCATAGAAGACTACTTTTCCCCGGACTCTGTGATGCAATTACAGTCCAAATTTGTATTTTGAATAACATGGCGTAATTCGTCGATTTTAGGAGCCAAAGACATAACATTCGAGACTAAAAAGGATGGAACATGAGGTGTCGTCGAACCTTTTATTGGGCTTGCGGGGGTTGTGGTGACAGATATCAAGTTCGTTGGGTTTCGAAATCGATGAAGTCTTGTTAATGTAGCGACACGGTTGAATTCCCGTGGTTGAGCAACGCTGATCAGATGGCGGCGATCGTTTTCTCTGTCTTTGACGAGACGTCCTGCTCTTTTACCGCGGTACCGTGGCCAGAAGATCTTGGACAGGCCGTTACGAAGTCTTGCTAGGCGGCTGAGAGCCATCGCTTCTGTTGTTCAACCTTTAAAAGTGGAAGACAAACGTTAGAAGAAAAACAGTGAAGAGAAGAGGGTTATTCAAAAGGAACATCTCTCAGATTGTGAAGAACGCAACTAGAACTGTTTCTTCCGAATTGAGCTTAAGGGGGTCATTCAACTATTTATAGTCATTATCACCTTAACTATCATGATTATCACAATCATCCTCAAAGTCATCATCACCAGCATCATCATCATCATCATCATCCTCCTCCTCCTCCTCTTCGTCGTCGTCGTAATCATCACCATAGTTTTCATCAGTACTTATCACACCCCAGATTGTGCATAAGACCATGAAGTGTCCCCTTCCAGTGATTCTGCTCCTTTGCAATCTCTTCCACTTCACTCCATGAAGTTCATTCTAGTCAATTTCTCTCCTCTGCTGTCCTTCGTCATGTTACCTTGGCTTTCTCTTTTCTTTTCTTCTTTTTTTCTGTTGGGGGACCATGTTCATCTACTCTTAGCTACACTTTCTCAAAACGTGCCGGTGGCGAATCCAACTCCAACGTCTCTTCCAGACTACGTTTGTCTCTTCTACATAAACCCTCGACTGACTGAAATCTTCTATGAGGATGTCAAGCTCTCTCCCATTTGCTTCTGCCAGCCTGGAGGCCTCCAAGTTGTATAAGAGCACTGACAAAACATTTTTTGCCAGTCTCACCTTTAGTGGTGTTTTACTGAATTTAGTCAATATCCATACTGACTTCAGTTCGCCAAAAGCACGCCGTTACGAGTCCAATCCATCTTGTGATACCTTCTAAAGCACCTTAGCTTTTACGTTACCACACTTCCAAAGGAAGGCAAACATGGCAACCTTCAAGGGGTTCCCATTTAAGCAAAGTATTTGCTCTATATGGCTGATTACTCTCATTACTTTGGCTTTTTATTATTTGTCTGAGACCCGATGGATCTGGAGACCGTATGAAGCCTATCTGTTTTCCCCTACACATGATCATAGCTGATGGTGTTTGTCATTTCCCAATCAACGGTAAACATGAAACCAGAAAGCAGGCACCCTTACCGCATATGCTTCCGCAGTACATATCCCTGGTATCCCAAAGTCCTTGAATATTCTCCAAAGCTTCTCCTTCTCAAGGCTGTCAAGATTTCACAAAGAGGGAGCTTTCAAACGATACATTGCTCAAACCATTTGCTCGATGGTGCATCTTCCTTTGCTGAACTCAGCTTTCTCATTCCTATTCATTCTCAATGCTGCCCTAGATTATTTCCATCAACACTCTTTCAAGAGCTTACCTGGAACTGATAACAGAGCGATACCCCTGTAGTTACCACATTGCAATGGGTCGCTCTTCTTAGGAATCTGCACAATGTATTTCACGACACGCTTCCCTTAGACATTAAGGACTTCTGGTCACCGCTCTCCCTTTCGAACAATGCACACAGATGTCTCGTAGCAAAGTCCACGTCTGCGTCAAGAACTCTAACAGGTTCAATTGATTAGGTGGAGACTTTTGCGCGTTTATGTGAGATGTACCCTACACAAATAAAACTGCCTTCTTAATCATCACTTTATTTCACGTTCACAAAAGAAAAACGCACCACGTTTCTAGTACACAAACAAGATGTTGGCAGTACTCACACTGTCTTGTAAAGAAGCTCTTCTTTCTCTTAATATCTCTTTGGCTTTGTCTTTGGCCAGGGCGCAGTTCTTAGCGTACTGTCGTGCTCCTGCCGTCATTTGATAAATCACATCTGAATATAACAGCGGGTTCCTAAAAAAAGGACAGAATTGTTTCGAAAAATGATCAATTATATCTAATTGATCAATTAAACCAAGTTAATTTCATTAAATTAATAACATGACAGTGTAATATAAAGTGTTATGAAATACATACAAGTCAGAGCCAGTGAGTTTTTCAGGCGCTGTATCAGTTACTTAGTCAGCCAGAAAATTCACACAGCCGGTAAGTAACTAACTAAAAAATCAGTAGTGAATACATTTGTAAGTCAGTCAGCCAGTCAGTTAGTCGGTCAGTCAGTCAGTCACTCAGTTAGTCAGTCAGTTTACCAGGAGTCAGTCAGTAGGTCAGTCAGGCAGCCAGTCAGTTAGTCGGTCGGTCAGTCAGTCAGTCACTCAGTTAGTCAGTCAGTTTACCAGAAGTCAGTCAGTAGGTCAGTCAGTCAGCCTTGTTGTCAGTAAGAACGTTGACTTGCCAATCGATCAATCGATAAAAATCGATACTGACAACTCTTCTGGAAATTACTGTTCTCCATTCTAACGATGGTTGTCGACCGTACATCTCTTTAATTTCTGGCACTGATTTTGTTTTTAAAAGACGTGTAATCGCAGTAAAATGATTGCCGTGTCTTTGTTCACAAGTAAAAATGTATTTGTATTTCAGTAAATGTGGTTTTCTAAACAGAGTGAAAATATGCTTTGTTTTTTGTGCTTTGCATATCCACCGACAATATAGTATGGCGAGCTTGGTTTCCCTGTGCATGAAAAGACCTCATGGTTCTGCTTACACCTGCCGTTTCAGCTAAATAGATAACCAAAAACATGTTTATCATATTACTGCTAACTGATCGATTAGAATACGTTTGGTCGCTCACATTGGCAAATCGTTATACCAGAAGAGCAAAACAAAACACACAAGAAATCTAGATTCAGAGGTCTTGGAGTTCATAAGCTGAGGGGACATCATGGACGCCTTTCTAGTCATAAACTGCTCTCTCGATGCTTTATTGATGCTCATATCCATCACTGCAAACGCTTTAATATTATCAGCTCTTTTTAGAACTCCTTCGCTTCGTTCACCGTCCACCATTTTTTTGTGCAGTCTCGCTGTCTCAGACCTTCTTGTTGGGCTGGTCGTACAACCGGTTTACATCGCAAATGAACTTACTTCGTCTAATTCTCTCTTGCACCGTTCGGCCAACATATTGCTTGGCATTGCCTGTAGTGTCTCTCTTTTTACAATGACGGCGATAAGCGTGGATCGGTTTTTAGCTCTTCGCTATCACATGCGTTATCCGATATTGATGACTGAAAAACGTGCTATTTGTACAACAGATACTATCTGGTTCATCTGCATCGTTGCACCAAGTCTTAGTCTATCCCACAACAGGCACGGGGTTTTTGCTCTAGGCATTGCCATTTGCATCTTTATTTCTACTTTTTCTTACATCAGAATTTATCAAATTGTTCGCCAGCATCAGTTACAGATTCAAGCTCAACAACAGGCTGTGCAAACAGACCACAACCTGAACCATGCGCGATCGACGAAAACTGCGATAAATACCTTTATTTTTTACGCGTGCATGATCCTTTCAAAGCATCCCAAAATTAGCGTCAATTTTGAATGCGGCCTTCAAGACAGCGTGACGACGTGGACTCCTGTGAATTATTTTCGTTCTGCTTTTAAACTTTCATTAAAGTTGGAAAAGTCTTTTTACAAGAAAAACAGAAACCTTTGTCAATTTTTAGTCCAGAGTAAGCGTTACTCGGCTTTCGAATCTCATCGGGCCCTTATCAACGCGGTTAATTGTCCAGTATGCCACTTGGGATTCTAGAACAATGCAAAAAAAAAATCTGACATGGACTTTTTTCTCACAGTGAAGACATATAAGCCTGAATGATACAGTGTCGACTGCTTTGGAGCCGAGACGTCTGTTGGAACTAAAGATTCTGCCAACAACCATGCTGTCACAATCAGCATGCAACAACTGATTAAAAAGAGTGCTTAGTACACCCCTTATAATAATATATTAGTCTCATTGTTAACTTGAGACGGTGCACCTGTTTGCACATGCATCTGCTGCTTTATCAACGTAGCTAATTCAAATCTCAGTTGTTTAAACAATAACATGTTGTTGCTGGTTTGATTACATGTACGATTTTCGACCATCTCAGCGAAAGTAAAATTGAAAGTACTAAACAAAGAACCTGAATAAGAAAAGCTCTAAGAACATCTTGAATGAAAGAAATTTATTTAAGGACTTTGTGTGCAAGATATTATTTGCCAGTCTTAAATCAGAAAATTGGAGGAAATGGACAACTTTGTCGTGAGAAGCAGCTGTTTCCTTGATACTCTATTGATGTCTATTTCCATCCTGACAACCAAGTTCTTGTTGTAAAAGGAGCATTGAGAATTCCTTTGCTTCGCCCACCGTCCACCATTCCATTTTTTTTTTATCTTTTTCATCAAAAACAATTTCGTATTGCTTGCGTTTACGTGAACTTCGAAGGGCGATGGTAAAACACAGCAAGTGCTACCTCGTTAACGGGGCGATTGGTCTTCGTTTGCTATTTTCCACAACCAATGAGAGCCTTCCTCTTTTTCGCCCGTTCAACTCGATGACTAGCCTACTTTAACTTTTAACACGACATAATACATTACCTATTCAATATTTGTTGAATATCCTGTGAACAAGTTCTCGTGGTGTGAGATAGGACGAAGACAAAGGTGAGCAAGCGAAGAGACTGGGCACATGTTCGCGCTGCTCACCGATTTGTCTTACGCCCTTTGCCAACTGAGCCTGTTTGCAAGCTAAAATTAAGTATGGACACCTACGTAACCCTGGTTACGACTTCGTCAGTCGCTTCGTAAACTGCTTTAATGTACGGACTCCTTTGCCTGTGAAGAGATATTGAAACTGTACGTAAGGGATTATAAAATGGATCTGACAGGTACATTTTGTTCTACCAAATGGAAAGTGTAGCAACTGCTGTACGTCCAGGTCAGCGGTTATACCTGCGCATGCCTAGAGCAACAAAGTGTGTTCTGTACATCCCCCATTTTCCGTGTGTTGTGTCTTTTCGGATAACGCTTCAGAAAGCAAGCAAAGTTATTGCAATTACCTCCAATTTAGTGACGCAGCGTAGCTAACTTATTAGGGCGCCGGACGTGAAATTCCGAGTACTCTGACCGCTATCTGGAGTTGTATTTCGTTAAAATTGAGTTTAACTCGTCGCCTGTGCTTGTAAATGTAGCGGTCTACCAGATGGGATTCTTAACTTTGTTATGTTTAAGTTGCAGTGTTTGTTTAGTTGCCCCTGAAAGGCCGCCCACGGGGAGTGGTCAATGAAGTATTTTATTATTTGCTATTATGTTAATATTGTTATTAACTTCGGCTATTTTTTGTTATTTTCGTTTCCAGTACAAGATCTCTGCAATTGTTTGCTTGCTTGCTCGAATGTGCCCTTCAATAACATGTGAAATCTGAACTTCAAAACTCAACTGACAATTGTTTTGTCACTGTTATAAATCAGCATTACAGCCATTGGAATTCAGTCCAAGCATACAGAGTCACCCCCTCAATCCGGTCATCAACAGGCACAAAAACGTTGGCCTAGCCTATCCAGAAAAAAAGCGATAAGGGTGGCATGAAAGGGAAGACGAGGAAGAATGTAACACAAAGGAGACTAGCAATTGAATACAAGAGACTAAATTGTTCAAGAGACTAAGAGAAATGTCTGTGTTTATTTTGTGAATTTTTTCGGCCGCATTGCGGGTTAATTTTCAGAGGAAATGGTTAGGCGGGCTTAAAGTGATGTGGCTATTGGCGGCATTAACAGAGTGGCCAGATTAATAGGGTTCTTATATGAAAGAATGATTGAGCATTTGCTCGGGCCAAAAATTAGAGAGTGGCTGTAGGGGGGGGGGAGTTCCTGTGTGCAACCCTTGGGATACCACATAAAATATGCTACCGCATTCCAGTTTTGCCATCGGCTCTATTTTCTATAACACGGAACAAAATACTCTAAAACTTACTCTTGGGTCTGACAGTTGCTATGGTAACTAAGCGAAGACTTGAGAATAGAGTCCAGTGTCATCAAACTCACGTGATGAAACAACTCCACCTTACCACTCTCTTGTGACGACCACCTCTCCTAAAATGAGAGCAAAACAGGTATTTCACCAGAAGTGCATAACTTAATAAAATTAATAATAATAATAATAATAATAATAATAATAATAACAACGGTTTATTGATGACTTTTCTACAGGGTAGCTCTACATTCAACTTAACTTAATGCTTATGGACTTCCAGTTGGGTTTATTATATTTGGTTTATTCTAACATGTCTAATAAGCAATTATCGAACTCCGTTTTCGCAAATTATCGCGATTTTTTAGTGACAATCAGATCAGTTATTGGTTCCAAAAATGTATGTCATTTTCACTTATCGCCTTCGCGAGCAATAATTATTGCGATATCCGGGGCAGATTCCTCTAGAACAAGCATTTTGTTTTTAACAAATACGAGCACTTTGATGATCATTTAAATTGCACATTAATTTAAGTTTCCAGAGATTTTTGTTATGCTCTCTCGCTTTTTCGAGTGAACGTCAACAGAGTGGTGTTTGCCGCTGACCATAACCACAACGGAAGCTTTAACAAGAGCTCTTTTCACAAAGAACCTTTCGTATTTGCAGTACAACACAATCGAACGTGGAGACGAGGAAATGTAGTGCCTATTTTCGCATATTTTGCTCCAAATTGCCTCATAACCACTTCAATTGCATTGCCAAGCAAATAAAAAATTATCGATGAAAAGAGCCATTCCCACTCACTAAGAGAACGTTCGTGGAATCCTGGAAAACTCTGACGTAGGTTTTGAGGATCTCAAAATGAAAACCTGGAGTAAGAAGTCTCCGCATTCTGAACCACTTGTTGCCATTTGAAGCAATCAGCCCATCTCCTTCAAATAAATTAAACGAAAATACTTTTCCTTATCAGGCCAATTTTACGTTTTTGGAATCAAGGGTGAATGTTTTATGTGTCAAGGTCGTATGATGGACCTGTGTTCTACCGCCATGCTCTTTTCCGTGGAAAAGACACTTCATTCACACCGTTTGTCTCTCTTCACTCAGGTGGACTAATGAGTACCCGCAAATAAAATGTTGCAGGGATAATCTTGTGTTGGAGTAGCATCCCATATCGCAAAAAAGGGGCTGGCGTGAGCGTATGGGCCACATGGCTTGTCAATAGATTAAAATACAATAGCGGGAAGCAGGGGTGAAGAAAAAGTCTTGAAATGCTCGTCTTTGTAGGAAAAACGCTGAGAAGGATGATGTAGCCTGAGAAAACAGCCGACGTTTCGCCGGGGCGTCACTTGAGTCCTCGCAAAACGATGTCTGAGTAACGAGCGCAGAAATTCCATACTGATGACGTGCATTACCCAGATCTTGGTAGTGCTTATGGTTGGTTGTGCCGCGAGGAAATTTTCTTTCAACCAATCAGAACACTTGCACCTGCTTTCTGTAATTCAAATATATTAAGAGTGACTTCTTTCGTTTAATATCAATGTAAAACACTACCCGCCCAGACTAGCCACTGCTATTTGCGGGATAGTGTTCTCCTTTTATTTTAAATATAAATTCAATAAAAACCTTTGAACTTTGAACTTTGAACTTAGCATTACTAAGATCAGGGTAGTGCACGTCATCAGTATGGAATTTCCGCGCTCGTTACTCAGACGTCGTTTTGCGAGGGCTCAAGTGGCGACCTCGCGAAACGTCGGCTGTTTTCTCAGGCTAAGGATAATGATGATGATGATAATGATGCCGTACATTTTGGGGGTATATTATAAAAGCCTAAGGAAAAAAGGAGGAACTGCTTATCAGAAAATCTGTCATCTCTAAGGAGTGAAAATGAATGCGAGCCAAGCCGCAATCGAGATTCTGGGATATTTTAGAGGAGCCATTCAAAACTTCTGACGATCACCCCAACCACCTTTTATGTGGGATTTTCCCCGAGCAACGTAACGAAAATAACTAAAGAAAAGTCTTGTTTACAGAAACTAAAAATAAATTCTCAAATGATGAATTGCCTCCAATATACCTCATACTTACCAATGAAAGGCTCAACAAATTGGTAGGTAAATGCCTTAGGAGTATTGCCACTCTGTATCACCTTGATAGTGTCCGGATGACAGAGTACTAAGGATGCATTCGTAGGACTGCGCCGTACAACAAAGCAAGTCTTGAACTGGGTAGCACATCGAACGAAAAACTGCAGAGCGGCTCCATCGTGTTTTCTTATCTGAGTTAAAAATGGAAAGTCATTTCAAATCAAAAGCGCAGATGTACTACTGTACTCTCCCGTTTTTCTGAAACCTCAAACAAAATCCCGCTCCCTAGCCTCCCTCACCCACCCTCCCCAGGGAGAACCCGAGCTTTACTCTTTTAAGAGATCCAAACAAGTTGAGATGACATTTGACATGAGATGAGGCGAGATGAGAGGAGATGAGATGGGAAGAGAAGAGATGAGATAAGAAGAGATGAGATGGGGGATGCGACGCATTTCCCGTTTCACGCAAAAAAAATGCGAATCACGGCTCATGACAACACCCTTTGCCGCGCCGTTAAATATTTGGAACTCCTGCTTTCTCAAACAGTTGAAATAGCTTCCGTCAGGCGTTATTGAAGATAACAAAGATATGCTGCGTAATAAGCCCGGTATGGGCAATCGAACTCAATCCACGATTTCGATTGAGTTCGATTGAGATTCCGTTCGATTGCGTTTGATTTCCCACACCGGAAGGAGCATTTAGTGTGGTAAATTCGCAAACGAACATCGCTATAATTATTTTGATAACTTGTATCTGACGACTTCAGTAAGCGAAAACGTGCGGCCCGATCAAGTTGAATTTCTTTCTGTGCTTGCCCTTTTTTCCCTCTCACGCTACCTCGATTTTTATCAACAAAGCAACAATCACAGCCACAGTTGCGCTTAGTATCGCTTTACAGATGTTCTCCTAAATAAACAGTGTTGACAGTTTAAAGTTTGTTTTGTTTCCTTAGCTCTGCTATCTCTGCAAACAAGTTGTTGACAGCAAGTTAATAGTTCACGATAGCACAACTTATCCACTATGGAAATTTAGTTCAGAAGCAAGTCTCAAGGATCAAAATTGTTCTTTTCTTGGGGGTTATGCTTGCAGCGTTGATTTCGTTTTCAATGTTAATAGCGTGTGCTAAAGTTGGCGTCGTCAGTCAAGAACTAAACTAGTTTAAATTGAACCTCTCGGCTATTCGGAAATCTTGCCTGCTATTCAATACATGTAGTTTTCATTTGAATGGTCAGTAAAGATCGAGAACCACCTTACACGAGAGGAGTTGAGTCTGTGAAGTTGGGGTCACGCGATCAAATACAAATCAGTAGAACACTAGAAAACGGCCCTGTTTTAGCCTCGCAGTAGCTTTAGATTTCTATTTGATGTAGCATTAGTTTATGCTGGTTTAAACTTTATTGTTAACAATTGATAAAATATGTCTTACGTGTTTGAGGTGTCCTGTAAGCCAGTGGCTTGGAGCTGAGGGGAAAGCAGCCAGCCGTCTGATGTGGCGATATTTCTTCACAAGACTGATGAACACATTACAAATGAGGATGACTCCAGTGGCTGATGCAACTAGAACCCAGAAGGACACTGAATTCATCCTGAAACCGTTAAAATCCATCCGATAGAGTTCTTCTGCAAAGCAAACAGTAAATCTACAACAAAAATAATGCGTGTCCTCAGCAGTGTAATATTTTGCAATTGCATGACCTTTGCCAAGGCTTGTCGGCGGGTGACCCCCTAAGGATCTTTACTTGTTTTCGCAAGTAAACGGTCACGCAAGGGTCATCGGGCTAACTGGGCTAAGTTGTGAACCAACTACCGACAAAATTATAAATTCCGAACCAAGACAGTCCCATCGAAAACACAAATTGTTTCATTAAAGTTTATTTCGAGACGGTTTCCACTGAAGGGTTTATATGTTCATATGTAGGACTCTCCAATGGGTTTGCATTTGTGTATTCTTCTTAAAATTGGAAATTGCTCAGATAAATTTACGTGAGAAATTTCAAGCAGTTCATCCTGATATGGCTCCAAAATAGGCCCTTTTTACCTTTGTATCACTGATTCAGTTACCTTCATACGGTGGCCCACAACTGTCACGGCAACAACAAAAAGCTCACGGTAAAAACAAAAAGCTCACGGCAGAAACAAAATGCTCACGGCGAAAGCAAAAAAGGTCACGGCAAAAACAAAAAGCTCACGGCAAAAGCAAAAAGCTCACGGCGAAAGCAAAAAAGGTCACGGTAGAAACAAAATGCTCGCGGCAAAAACAAAAAGCTCACGGCGAAAAAAAAAAGCTCACGGCAAAAACAAAAAGCTCACGGTAAAAACAAAAAGCTCACGGCGAAAACAAAAAGCTCACGGCAAAAACAAAAAGCTCACGGCAAAAACAAAAAGCTCGTGGCAAAAACAAAAAGCTCACGGCAAAAACAAAAAGCTCACGGCAAAAACAAAAAGCTCACGGCGAAAACAAAAGCTCACGGCAAAAACAAAAAGCTCGCGGCAAAAACAAAAAGCTCACGGCGAAAACAAAATGCTCGCGGCAAAAACAAAATGCTCGCGGCAAAAACAAAATGCTCGTGGCAAAAACGAAAAGCTCACGGCAAAAGCAAAATGCTCACGGCAAAAGCAAAAAGCTCACGGCAAAAGCGGAAAGCTCACGGCAAAAATAAAAACCACACGCCAAGTGTCCTGGGCACTAAAAGTGCTCGCAAAGATTGTTGGGATTAAATCTAACATGGCTGCCTCTTGAACTGACTTGTGTCGAAGCGAAGCTCTGTCAACCTAAACCGAGATGTTTTGCCCAAACTGCGGCGCCGGGTCGGCGTCTGTAGCCAATTTCTGTGCCAGATGTGGTCAAGGTAAATTCATATGTGCATCTATTGACTGGAGAATGTACTTTTTCAAACTATTTAATCACAGCCAGTTTGTTTCAGGCGACGATTGATGTTTGTACTCCTTTCCCAGCCGTTATTTGCATCTTCACATAATGCTTCTCCCCGCACTGGGAGACTACGCTTTTTGCACAAATATTAGCCTTCAGTGCTAGACAATAATTCGGAAAAATATTGTAGAATGTGTGGGGGTGTTAATTACTTAAGTAATTAACTGATTGATTAATTGTTTAATTAATTTTTGGCCACAGCCAAGAAAAGTTGTGAAAGTTTATTTTCAGGTTGCTGCAGATGTTGATGACTGTTGTTGATACTGTGAAGTCACTGTGTGGTTAAGAAAAAATTTTGATTACTAAAGAAGTGAAAGAAAATGTAACGCAGGAACACCCTATTTGATCAGTATTATTAAGGCAGTGTAAGTTCTTTTCTGGTGAAAAAGTGGTCAGGGAATTCTTTGCCTTGACGGATTGCAATGTTCTTTATTCGAGCAGGCTTGGAAGACGGTTCTGATGATTCAGATTCAGACACAGAATTAAACTTTGATGAAGAGGGTATTATAACTTACTACTTCAACCGTGGATTTGAGTACAGTGAAATTCTTCTTTTTCTTGTCAAGCATCACAACCATCACATTAGTTACAGTACTTTGCTTAGACGACTGAGACAGTATGGACTCTCCAGACAGAAGCAACCGTCGGAAGATGAACTCAAGGCAGTCAGAAAACGCATAGAAGAGATTATTGATGGACCTGGATCTATGGGAGGCTATCGGACAGTCTGGCATACATTGGAATTGGAGGGATTAAGAGTCCCACGAATAGTGGTACAGGAAATTATTAGAGAGCTTGATCCCGAAGGAACAGAGCTGCGCAAATCACATTGCTTAAAGAGGAGACAATACCATAACCCAGGTCCCAACTATGCCTGGCATGTAGATGGATACGACAAGCTTAAGCCCTGGGGATTCCCAATTCACGGTTGTATAGATGGCTATAGCAGACGTATAATGTGGTTGAGGGTGGCTCGTTCCAATAATTTGCCGGAGTACCCAGCGATGTATTACTTAGAGACAGTTAAGGAACTTGGAGGCTGCCCCGTTGAAGTGGTAACTGACTTGGGAACGGAAAATAGCTTACTAGCATCTATCCAGAGTTATTTTCGACAAAACCCTGATGCCCACCGTTACGTGCCTTCACCACGTAATCAGAGAATTGAGAGTTGGTGGTCATTCTATTCCAAGAACCGGTCATCCTGGTGGAGAACTTTTTTCCAGGATTTGGAAGCAAATGGCAAAATTGACCTGACATCTGAAACGAATAAAGAGTGTCTGTGGTACTGTTTCTCTGGAGTGCTCCAAGCAGACTGTGATGCTGTCAAGGACCGTTGGAACACTCATTACATTAGACGTTCCAGGCATAATACTGTAAGAGGCAGACCGGATTCATTATTTTTTTTGCCAGAATATCATGGTGCAGTAAACAACCTTTTGACAAGGGTAGCACCTAATGAACTGGAATGTGTGTCCCAACAAACCATTGCAGAGCAATTTTGCAATGAATATCAAGAATATTTTGACTATGTCAGTCAGGGTCTCAATATTGCAGCTCCCACTACCCGGAAAGAAGCTTTTCAGCAATATGAACAGTTGACACACATTGCGGAAAATGGATTCGCTCCCTAACTTTTTGTCCTTGCTTTAAGCAAAGTAAACACTGTTATGTCTATATCTGTTGACTAATCGAATCTGTTCTATAAGATACTTAGGTTTTGGTTTTAATTATTTCGTCACACATGTATTGCACAAAAGAGTTTATATTGGATGTGAATGCGGCACAAGAAAATGCACCTTTTGTAGCTGATTTAGAGAAGTGTGTTGCCTTTATACTGACAATGAGAAAGAAGGTAGTACACATTGGAAACCAGGTCAAGTGATGTCCAATGCCTCGTTAAATACAGTGCAGCCACAGAGTGGTTATGAGTTTCTACCGGGTGATGATGTACACTGATCAGAATTAAGGTTTTAAATTTATTACGCAGTTTTTAACTTGTTCACAATCATTTAAAGTAAACAGGTATTGTGTTTGTATTTCATTTCAATAGTTAACATTCATTAAAGGGAAACAGGAACCAAACAGCAAAGCCTTCTCAAAATGAGTTGGCTGTATTCTCAATCGAGCTAGCCTTCTCCTGCAGTCATCCAACATACATGTACTCTTGAAATACTTTGAGAAGGCTAGTCAGCTAGTCAGTTACTTGAATGTCAATAATTATAACTACTTAACAGACCAAACAGGAAAACAGGTACTCAATAACATGCCAAGACGAGTATCACTATGACATGGCTAGTGCAGGAATCTCAAAGATAGAAACAAAATAACATTGCAGTATTTCAACAACAAATACACGACATGAAGTTCAGGTCTTCAGGTCTGCATCTTCAATGGAACCTAACAGATACACCCAAAATCAGTGGTTATGTTATTTTTGCACTTATGGTCTAGCAAAAGCCTGCCCCTTGCAATACGCGAGTAGAAAAATACGCGTGAAATCTTCAGGATCTTTCATATGGTCCACTGGGAGTGTTACAACTCGACTACAAGCGGAAACAACAGGGAAACATACACTGTGCTTTGGATTTCTTTGCAAACAGTCATGATCAAACACTACTGTAATGGCAAGATCGTCACCATTAACTGGCCTGTGCTTCTGACCGGTGAACCATCCTAGAACACCCGACGGTGTTAACACTGCGGAATGGAAGTGTCCTGGGCTCTCTTCTGCCGGGCTGTCTTCTGCCTCTGACTGGTTCGTTACATGCAACTCCTCGTCCTGAAGTTTGTCTTGATAGTTCCAAGCCATCATTTCAGAATGACCAATCATGTTTTCATCTTCCATTTTCATCAGTAAATCTTGGAGGTTATCCATGACACCTTCCTCGATTATTCGCTTTGAGGTTCCTTCTTGCGAATACAATGGCTTCAACATCGTCACGAGGTAATTCGCGTCGACTATGTTCACATTTGTATCATTCACAAAGAGCTTCTTACACAGGTCAACGTTCCCCCTCATAGTACTTGCTAATCCAAACAGTTCTAGGCCTTTTCCAAACTCCTTGAGATATAAGGACCTTCTACTGAGGAGACTCACCATCACTGTACCAGTAATGTCATGTATGTGTTCGAGATCAACGACACCTGTATATCCATGCTCCAAGATGGTATCCTGATGGCCAGCGGGATCTTCTTTGATCGTTTGTAATAATAATTTCTCGCTTGGGGTGAGGACGTCCTCTTTCAATTCATTAACATTAACCTCAGGATTGACCAGCATCTGAAAGGCATTGTCGTTTAGAAAGCGAGGAGGAGGTCCACCTTGGACGAGGCTCACTGCTACAAGTTGCCCACATGTGAGAAAAAAACCATTATGGACATGTAACATGGAATCTATGGGAGCACCATTAGGAAAAAATTCCTTTCCTATTTCATGTACTGCAGTTGCTAGAAATTCTTGTGCCATAGCACCGGTGTCAATCCCGTCTTCTCCTGCAAAGTGTACTCTCAGGATTTTTTCTGGAGAACTTTTTCTTGATTCCCTCTGCCAAATCTTCAGTTGCCTCTGGAAGGATGAACCTCTCCTGACCACAACGAAAAATTGATCGGATTCGTCTACAGCACTGCTAAGAGACCTTAATAGATCTTCACAACTTGTAAACTGTGTTGGCTTCTCTTCGGCACACTTAAGCTCAGCTGCTGTCTTGTAACTAGTGTTCATACTTGCAACTGGTGAATCCTCTTGTATACTGGCACAGTCACTTATTATGGGATTTAATAAACTTATGTTATCTTCTGTAACATCGAACTGGCCTGCCTCACTGTCCAATTGAGACTGTAGGATCTTTGCCAGCTCTTCGTCTCCTTCGATCTGTGATTTCATCTTCTTTCCTGGCCTCAACTGAAACTCGTCGCTTGATATATCACTATCGGCGCTGTCGCATTCTTGCTTACTTTTTTCAGCACTTCTTATGTCTGTTGAAGAGCACAGGTAGAGGAAAATTCTCTTGTAATCTTTGCCAATTTCTTCATGGTACCTTAGAAGGTTGAAAAATTCAACAGTTCCAGGCAAAAATTGGGCTTCCTTCCCATCTTCATAGACCAGCGCGTACTCTTCGTCTTCTATGTAGAGATGGCTTTGATATGCCTTCCACTTTTCAATGGCTTTTGAGCGTATTGCCTGGTACGGGGCTTTGTTAGATACCCGAAGTGCGATTCGTTTTCCCCTTACGGGTTTCAATTTCATCTCTGTCTCCTTCCATTCCAACAGACCTACTGCAATTGTTACTTCTTCTTCGTCTTTTTCTTTCTTCTTAGTACACTTTGTCTTCCATTGTTTTCCTTTTATCTTTCTGAACTGCTCAAAAGATTTCAGGGGTTTAGCTGTGTCTACCCCCGCGGGACGGTCTGCAGGCAAAATAATAAAAAATCAGTTAATAGTTAATTTTATCTTTCGAAAAGCTGGTGGAAATACTTCGTATATAAAATAAGTTTCTACCCTACAAATAAAATGAATGAAAAACCATTGCCGGGTTTTGGAAAAGGTCAGGCTGTAAAATGTTATATTACCACGAAACTCATTTCTCCGAATGGGAGAACACTGTAATTGTGTTGAGAATGTCAAATTTACGAAAAAGCCTCCCCAACTTTTTGAGGCCCCCATACCCTGAATATACCTTCTGGACATCTTCATTCAGGAAACGTTTATTTTGAGTAGGTAATTACGGTCTTAAACTGCCTACAAGAGAATTAAGTGGTCTTCTAAGACTGATAAAAATTTACATTTTTATCAGTCTCAGAAGACCATTTTAATCAGTCTTCGGACATTTGTCGCCAACAGTGCTCCCTGGAATGCTTTAGCATCCTGGATTTTGCCACCTCCCCTATTCAGGTAAGATCAAAGAGGCATTCCATGCTGCTCGGGAACAGCTGTCACTTAATAAACAAGTCAAACACCTTAATCTTAAGGGAAGGGGGGTGACCAGGCTTGAAATCACTGAACCATTTAATGGTTCAGTTTGGTGAAGCTCATATAAAGCGGGAGAAAAGCATTAACCAACGAAAGATGAGAAACAACACATTTTGTGCCATGGCCCACCAAATAAAAATTGGGCAAGCGTTCAAAGAGAGCAGTGAAGCCTACTGAAGAGGCTTTCGTTACATTTAGGGGTGCCGCGCCTATAGAGCGACTGCAATTATATTGAGCGCCCGCTAAATCACCAATTTAATGGCGCCACGATTCGTCCTCAAATTGGCAGGTTCTTAGTTGAAAAATCAAAAACATGGCACCGTTTACAAGGTATAAAAGATGGAAATACCGTTGAAAACTGCGAAAGACATTCTCGTAACCAATGACATCTAGATGCAAATGACACATCTGCGATGAATATAGCAGTCACAACATCTGTAGCGTTGATGATTTTGTTTTCTTTAATCATTCTAATGTTAACCTTGTTGCTTCGAGCAAGATGAGAAATATTAAGATTAATAAAAACGTTCACTTTATGAAAATGGAGCTTTCGGCTGTCGGACTACAGCCTTCGACGGATAAAATGGAATAAAAATGAATCTAAAATATATACAAAATGAGGTGAGACTATGAGAAATATTCACATTTAAGCAATAGAAAACTTTTTCCGTGTTTGCATAGCCTGATGTAAATACGAGAGGGCTTGGGAGAATTCGAGACATATATGCAAACCCTCGACTTCGTCTCGGGTTTGCATAACTTTCGAGAATTCTCCCAACCCCTCGAGTGTTTATATCAGGCAATCCAAACAGAAGAAAAAGTTTTCTATTGCTTTTATAAAATAGGTAACTTTATTCCTCTCAAAGACCGTGACGTCACAACTGTGTTTACATACTCTCATGCAAACACACCTCTCAGCCAAACAGAGTGCGCGTAGTATCTTAGTTATTTTATAATTCGTTTTCTCTCACGCTATGAATTTTTCCCCGCGACAAACCGTGGGGTCATTAAATTCGAGATTTTGCGCACGCTGATTACAGTTGCAGTCGTTCTGTAGCTCGGAACCCTTAAAAGTAATGAACGCCATTGAATTGCCACCATCAAACACGCGCGCTCTACGCTTTCTATTGCTGCCACCACAGGCGTCCCAAACTCACGATTCGAAAAATCGATCGAATAAATGATTTATGTAAGCGTATGAATGATTTATGTAAGCGTATGAGTGATTTATGTAAGCGTATCGAGTGGGACGTGACTACTTGAAGTGCGCGGTGTTGTGTTACAATTTAGGCCGTTGGAAATTTGAGCGCTCTATAAGACTTTGTATGGAGTTTAAAATAACGTGGAATGAAAGCGCTCGACGAAATAAAATTTTACCTTCTTTTCAATAAAATAAAGAAAATGTACTCACCTTTCTTGATTTCTGTTGTCCTTTTGGGCTATTTCATCGTTTTTGGGGGGTTTTGAGGTTTTTGTCGTAGCCTTCATAAGACGAAGTCAAGGCTGGACAGAGCCATTTCGAACGAGCCGTGCCGCGAGGCCGTTTTCTCGCCAAAATTCGAATCCGCGGCTTGATTTTCCCTTCCGACGTAAAGAAGGAAAGTTCATTTTTCTCCTCGTCTGGTCAGCTTGGAAAAAACTTCATCCTTTCCGCTCCAATTCGAACGATTTATGCATCACTACTGGAGCTTTCAGCTTTCCTGAGCACCTTGTTCCCGTCTGTTCGACTACGGCACAGTTGGAAATCAAACTTTGCGACCACTCCAGCGTGACAACTTCGACTGAGCGGACGGGTGCACAGTCAATATTTCCCATAAAAAATCTTACTCTTTCCCCACGACCCCACGGGAGCATTTTGACGCCCCTTTGTAATGTAAGACCAATCGCGTGACAGATAAAGCGAAAACAGGAAAATCGAATTCAAAAACCGTTTCTTTGCGCTCGGAAATTGTTTGTAATCTACTCTTCATGCAATGGATTATGGATTATTGTTTGTTTAACCCGGGCATTTATCGGGACTTCCTGTGAAAACTGCATAGAATAGCAATTTCTAACGTTAATGCACAAAATGACAACGAGCCAGGGATTTCCATTGCGGCGTGCTAGCATCAATAATTACAACAGGCCGACGCATTTAGCAATTAAAACATGACAAAGCATGACAATGACAACTAATGTCCATTTAAACAGAAAATAATGTAGATTACAAACAATTTCCGAGCGCAAAGAAACGGTTTTTGAATTCGATTTTCCTGTTTTCGCTTTATCTGTCACGCGATTGGTCTTACATTACAAAGGGGCGTCAAAATGCTCCGTGGGGTCGTGGGGAAAGATTTTTAATGGGAAATATTGACTGTGCACCCGTCCGGTCAGTCGAAGTTGTCACGCTGGAGTGGTCGCAAAGTTTGATTTCCAACTGTGCCGTAGTCGAAAAGACGGGAACAAGGTGCTCAGGAAAGCTGAAAGCTCCAGTAGTGATGCATAAATCGTTCGAGTTGGAGCGGAAAGGATGAAGTTTTTTCCAAGCTGACCAGACGAGGAGAAAAATGAACTTTCCTTCTTTACGTCGGAAGGGAAAATCAAGCCGCTGATTCGAATTTTGGCGAGAAAACGGCCTCGCGGCACGGCTCGTTCGAAATGGCTCTGGCCAGCCTTTTAAGTCGTCTTATGAAGGCTACGACAAAAACCTCGAAGTCCCCCAAAACGATGAAATAGCCCAAAAGGACAACAGAAATCAAGAAAGGTGAGTACATTTTCTTTATTTTATTGAAAAGAAGGTAAAATTTTATTTCGTTGAGCGCTTTTATTCCACGTTATTTTAAACTCCATACAAAGTCTTATAGAGCGCTCAAATTTCCAACTGCCTAAACTATAACACAACACCGCGCACTTCAAGTAGTCACGTCCCACTCGATACGCTTACATAAATCACTCATATGCTAACATAAATCATTCATACGCTTACATAAATCATTTATTCGATCGATTCCTCGAATCGTGAGTTTGGGACGCCTGTGCTGCCACGAGTCAGCGCGCGTGCAAAACTTTGAGGAAACAAACATGGCGCCTATACAGCGATCACTTTTTTGTTCAAAGTGTCATTTTTCTCCTTAAAATCAAACAGTCAGTTATATACAAAAACGTTTGTTTACAATTGGAAAAATGCCATTCCTTTTTTGGCTCATGTTTGTCTGTCGAATCAAGAACCCAGTCAAATGAAAACGGGTGCAGTTAACCAAAAAAAAAATGTGACTGCATGTTTCAGTGGAAATGTGCTGATATCTAGGAAACCACTTTTTACGATTTCATGAAATTTGGCAAAATATTAGTTCAGAACACACGTAACTCCATTACCAACACAAAACGAAATACTTACAAAACATTAAATTAAAAAGCTATCACATTGTCAACATGGCATGAGACCAGGGTTAAGGGACTGTTCGTTATTTATGGCTAAGGGTGATTTTATTGCCAACCCAGGCATATGAAAAATGTACCCATCCCTGAAAGTGGACATATTCAAAAATCCCCCCCCCCCCACCCCCAAATATTATGTGCCCGGGATATATTTTTGGTTGAAATGAAAACAGCACCAAAATGTTTAAAACCACTAAGAAATTGTATATAAGAAATTGTTCTTGAACACCAACAATTAAAGGGAAATATGATGTTTTCCCAACAAAGGAGACTTCACGCTGTTAATGATAAATACTTTTCTACCCCCCCCCAACTTCTGCTGCAGCTTTAAAAAAAGTAACCCCCCCCATTTTCAATGATTTTGAAACTATTACCCCTACACCTCCCCCCCCCCTCCCTTGGCCTTAAATAAAGTACAGCCCCTAAACATGCAAGTATTTTTCTGGTGAATTGGAAAAAATCTAACATATTCATTTCTGCAAATAAATCAAACTCATTTTTTTACGGCTGCTTTCTTGTAGAACCATGCCCCCATAGCAACGGTGCTTACTTCAAGAAAATCATCACAACATAATCCTCTAAGCTTAGGTTGCAACTTGCCAATGTTGGGCGTCCAGGTGATAGTTGGCAATAACCATAAAACAATGAATAACGCCGATCGGTAAGACTTAATAATAAATGATGAACACGGGCACTTTGTGCCATTGTCGTTCCAGTGTCTTGTGATAAATAACCGTGTAAGAGTAACTGTTACCTTTCACTTCCTCCGCTATGTTTGACTGCGAAGTCGAAGGTAAACCTTTAGACAGAAGAGGGACAGCACGTCGTTAATTTCAGCTGTGTAAATATGGAAATAAAGACAAAGGCCGGCTGTGCGATGGTTATGTACTCTACTGACGTTGCTACATCTTACCTTGACCACATCGAACACAGAAATTGGCTGCAGACGCCGACTCAGCGCCGCACTTTGGGCAAAACATCTCGGTTTAGGTTGACAGAGCTTCGACAAGTCAGCTCAAGACGCAACCATGTTGGATTTAATCCCAACAACTTTTGCGAGCACACTTTTAGTGTCCAGGACACGTGGCGTGTGGTTGTTATTTTTGCCGTGAGCGTTTCGCTTTTGCCGTGAGCCTTTGCTTTTGCCGTGAGCTTTTTGCTTTTGCCGTGAGCATTTTGTTTTTGCCGTGAGCTATTTGCTTTGCCGTGAGCTTTTTGCTTTTGCCGTGAACATTTTGTTTTTGCCGTGACCTTTTTTTTTCGCCGTGAGCATTTTGTTTTCGCCGTGAGCTTTTTGCTTTTGCCGTGAGCTTTTTGTTTTTGCCGTGACCTTTTTGTTTTTGCCGTGACCTTTTTGTTTTTGCCGTGACCTTTTTTTTTTGCCGTTTGCTTTTTGCTTTTGCCGTGACCTTTTTTGTTTTCGCCGTGAGCTTTTTGCTTTTGCCGTGAGCATTTTGTTTTTGCCGTGAGCTTTTTGCTTTTGCCGTGAGCATTTTGTTTTCGCCGTGAGCTTTTTGCTTTTGCCGTGAGCATTTTGTTTTTGCCGTGAGCTTTTTTCTTTTGCCGTGAGCATTTTGTTTTTGCCGTGAGCTTTTTGTTGTTGCCGTGACAGTTGTGGGCCACCGTACCTTCATAATCTGACTGAACAATTAATACCCCAAGCGACCGCGATGGTTTGGGTCAGTAAGTAGCTAAGGAGCCGTAGACAGCAGGTACGTCATGTAGGACGAAGAGATCAAGTAAAATGTCTACACGCACATCCTATGCCTGATGCCACGTTATATTTCTCGTTTTGATGAGAGCCTTCGTACTGTATACTGATAACAAATACTATAGTCAAGTGCACGTGCTTGCAATGTTATCGTGTGACAATCCGAACCGCACTGTACGACAACAGGACAGTCGCTGGTCTTATTTAGTGTGTGCGTGTGCCACATTCTGCCGGACTATTAACCTGATAGGGCTTGTATTTAGCTTTGGCGTTTTGTTTCCAGCTATCATCAAACGGTTTAACTCAAGTAGGCAAGAAACAGGTGGGTTCTATTTGTCGATTTGTCAACTGTACGAAAGTTGAAACTTGGACTGTTACCCAGGGTCCCCAGGCTTGTTGGTCAGCGGGTGGTCGTCAGGAGAGACGCTGGTGTAATGGAATTGTTACCACAAGTTTTTTCCATTACCCCACAGTCGCTGCTGGTGACCACCCACTGTTTTTTGCTGAGCACTACGAGACTGGGATGTTAAAATGTCAGGGAAGTCCAACTTTGAAGTTGCGATTTTGCAATTTTGGGGGGTTAAAAATTTTGGTGAGTACACCGTATAGGTTCTTTATCTGTTTTTCTTAACATTTCTACCTCGTCCCCAGGGCCTTCTCCTTGTTCAAAATGGCGATCGGAGAAACCCCTGGCCAAGGCTACCAAATTGGCTCCAAAAATTCGTTAGAGTTTCGTCACGTGAACACTATGAAATGTCTTCATTTTGTTTGAACAACGGTTTCCGATTGCAGGAAACAAACAGCGCCATCAGATGCTGGAAAAACCTCAGAAAAAGCCATTTCATCATAAGTCATATAACAAAATACTCCATGATTCTTGGAATATTTCAGCAACGTTGGCCATGGGTTTCACCAGCAGCTAAATACAGGAATTGCACCGACCTGAGATTAGAAGATAAAAATAGCGTTTTAGTTGTAATGATGTACACAGGTCATTACGTGACTGTCAACGACAAGTCTCACCACGAACACTACGAAAGCTAATGCTTTACAATTAGAAGTGATACACTTTCAAAGACAGGAAATTCGCTTGTTCGTCGACAATTAAAAAACCCTTTTGTTGCACGACAAGAAGTCAGTTTCAATTCCAATGGCGCGTGAAAAGGCATATCTTCTTTGGATTCTGAGAAACGGGTACAATAGAAAGTCCAGAATATGGCTTTAGCAACTTACATTTCGGGTGATCACGATGTAAGCAATAAAGTATTAAAATACACAGTATTCACAGCGATTCCTTTATCACCAATATATTTATCGTCGTGGAGGCGGTGCGATTCCTGTGAAAACCACTGGTCAATCTAAATGCAGGAATGCACCGAGCGCCTAATAAAACGCTCATTGTTCAGTGCAATTCCTACGAATACCGCTGGTCAATCTAAATGCAGGAATGCACCGAACGCTCATTTATAGTCAAAGACAGTATTATACGTAAAAGCAAGTTGTAAACACTTAGCACCAATATGTTACTCGGGAAAAGTGAGGGAAAAAATATCGTGCTTGCAGTGCTAAAAGGCAGGAGACAGGCAATTTTTATGCCCTGTAGAGGTAAGTGTGAGACCGTTATGTCACAGCAGCAACCGGAAGTTCCATGTTTTTCATTGTGGCATCCTTTTGTTTCTACCGCGCAATAGGAAGGCCCTTATTTTCAATCAGTTGTGTTGTATGCCTGTAGGTTGATAGGGTGATGTTAGAAGAATTGAAAAGCCTCAGATGTAATTTGACACCTTCACATTCTCCTTTGTTGAGGGGAGGGGGAGGTAGTAGAGGAATGGAGACTGGGTGTATACATCATATCACCCTCTGAAATGATTATATAAACCAACTCCCATAACTGTATTACCTGCTAGACGTTTGCAAGTTTTTAATTTCACATGATTCAAACACTTTTCCGATAATTAACTTTCTTTGAAAGACTTTATTAGCAAGCAATGACAGTGTAGCTTGTTTCCATTCAGACCTCAGCGCAGTTCTTTGGCGTGGGCTGGCTAAGCAAAAATGACCTTTAAAACACATTATTATAACAAATTATCTAATAATAGTAATAATAATAATTAACTTTATTTATACATGGTGATAATCTGTCGAGAATATCCTAAGTTATCTAAGGAACGGTTGTGAAAAGACACCAGTAACAAGCTTTCGCAACATGCTAGCTAGTTTCTTGTTTTTACTCAGTTCTGTGCCCAGTTTCTTGTCTGGTGGCTGACCAGATGCACATTTAATTTGACATAACAAATGTAACAATTGGGGGCCTGGGGTGGTGGCTACCATCTGTTCATTTACTGGATTTTGCTGGGTGGGTCCTGGCATGTCGATCAAGGCATGTGGCAAGAGGCTTGTCTAATTTCCCTTTGTTACGGCAAGTGTTGCAGTACCAATCATCTTCTTCTGGTTCCTCTGTCAGTTGTGCACAATCCCTATAAAAGCCAGATATGAATATTATTCATTTTCTCTGCCCTATCATAAGGCTCTGACAGTATCTCCACATACAAGTGGTACATTTAGGAATACAATTAAAGCCTGCACGTAGACATTTCCTTACTGCATTGGGTGCCTTTTCCAATGAAAAAAGGAAAAAGAAGTCAAGACATCTATAAGCAGGCTACAAATATTTGGAGGGTAATATTGTTCCTTACCATCCAAACCACTTTAAGCAGCCGTCACATTCAATCATGTTGATGTCATCCCTTGACTTTTGACAGGCATGGCATAACCAGTCATCAGGATCTGATTTTTCACCTAAATCGGCAGCATCCAAACCTCATTTATAATGATGTGGAACAAGAAGTTCAGAATAAAAATGAAAATTATATATATTGTGAATCAAAATTATGTTCTTTCCCCAATTAGATGCCCTGGTGAGGGTGGGGGGGGGGATAGGGGGGTAGATAAGCTGTATGGGTATTTGTGCAATTGTCAAGGGTATTTTTTCAAGCAATTTAATCTAGGATAGGTATAGAAATTAGAGTTTTGGTCTAGCATACTGGGTATCATTTGTCTGGAAACTGATCTGAGTTGTAGGAGTGAGCTGGGGTATGGCAGGGATTTCTGGTGTCTAGTTTAGAGTAGGGTTGCAAAAGGCAGCTGAACATGGTCTTTCAAACCAAAGAAGGCGGAAGTTTTTTGGCCAAAACAAATTTTTTTTTTGCTCGGTAGAAACAAAAGGGTGCCACAATGAAACACATGGAACTTCTGGTTGCTGCTGTGACATAACGGTCTCACACTTACCTCTACAGGGCATAAAAATTGCCTGTCTCCTGCCTTTTAGCTCTGCAAGCACGATATTTTTTCCCCCACTTTGCCCGAGTAACATACTGGTGCTAAGTGTTTACAACTTGCTTCTGCGTATAATACTTTGACTAGTCCTTTGACTATAAATGAGCGTTTGGTGCATTCCTACATTTAGATTGACCAGTGGTATTCATAGGAATTGCACCGAACAATGAGCGTTTTATTAGGCGCTCGGTGCATTCCTGCATTTAGATTGACCAGCGGTATTCACAGGAATCGCACCGCTTCCACGACTGAGTATTTTTATCGGCAATAAAGGAATTGCTGTGAATACTGTGTATTTTAATACTTATTGCTTACATCGTGGTCACCCGAAATGTAAGTTGCTAAAGCCATATACCTGTTTCTCAGAATCCAAAGAAGATATGCCTTTTCACACGCCATTGGAATTGAAACTTCTTGTTGTGCAACAAAAGGGTTTTTTAATTGTCGACGAACAAGCGAATTTCCTGTCTTTGAAAGTGAATCACTTCTAATTGTAAAGCATTAGTTTTCGTAGTGTTCGTGGTGAGACTTGTCGTTGACAGTCACGTAATGACCTGTGTACGTCATTACAACTAAAATGCTATTTTTATCTTCCAATCTCAGGTCGGTGCATTTCCTGTATTTAGCTGCTAGTTGGGTTTCTCCGACTGCCATTTTGAACGAGGAGAAGGTCTGGGGATGAGGTTGACTGTGTGGATACATATGAAAAATGGAATTGTATTTTTTGGTTAACTATTGCATCATTTGTATTTTTTTTTTTTTGGAAGGGGGTGGGGGTGCGAAGGAAGAAGAAGGAGGCTGGTTTTGGACCATAATATTTTGGGGGGATATTACATGTTCACTATGGCTTCATTTGTACCTCTTTGTCACCTCTAAATTGAGTACTCAGTCCCTTAGTCCCTAACCTGTACCATATCTATTAACCCCCCTCCCCCCATCCATTCCTAAGACTGAATTGTACTCTGAGGATTGCTCCTTTAATTTCTTTAATTTGCAAACTAGAATAAGCCAGGTTTCCACCTGTGCAATAAGCTGAAGCATAAGCACTAGCAGATGGATGAGAAATATTGTATGGTGACCTGCCTGAAATGAGCACATGCACCAGAAAAAGAATATTTTCCTCTTTTCAGGGTTATGTTTACTTCAGTATGGGAAACCAGTGTAAAATACAGTGTAAGTGTAATTACAAGCTCAAGAATTTACCCACACTGCAAGTGTACATGTTACTTTGTGTTTACCGTTACCAATATAGCTAGTGTGAACACCCCTGTGTTTATTCTTAAAGTGCTTTTTTCACAAGTGCAAACCAGTGTACAAAAAGCATTAGCACGACCACAAGAACTAAGCCTTGTAGGTGGCCAGACTTGAAATGTGCCACGAATTTTCGTTTTCTTAACACCCAAAAGTTGTCGTTGTACGCACACCACAACCCAAGGAAGACACCTATGGATTTATTTCCTTGATGAATGCAATGAGGTTGACTGAAATTACAATTACATATATCTACATTACTAACATACACAAGAGCAGTAGCAACACGTGAGGATAAACTGCACTGCGAGAATCACACGTTAGCAATCTGGCCAGTGAAAAACTTGATTGTTTATATAAAGCTAAATAACTAAGAAAAGCAGAGACTAACTTACCCGTGTTACAGGGTTAATGTCCTTAAGGAATCTTTGAAATCTTTCTTTAGCGATAATCGTTCTGAGGTCCTCACTCTTTGCACGCGTTACTAAACTAAACTTAATGAATCAAACTAATTGTTTTTGACACGAGATACTTGCCACGTGTAACTAAAAGTCACGAAATGTAACCTAATACAATCATATACTTTGCTGTCGTTGTACGCACACCACAACCCAAGGAAGACACCTATGGATTTATTTCCTTGATGAATGCAATGAGGTTGACTGAAATTACAATTACATATATCTACATTACTAACATACACAAGAGCAGTAGCAACACGTGAGGATAAACTGCACTGCGAGAATCACACGTTAGCAATCTGGCCAGTGAAAAACTTGATTGTTTATATAAAGCTAAATAACTAAGAAAAGCAGAGACTAACTTACCCGTGTTACAGGGTTAATGTCCTTAAGGAATCTTTGAAATCTTTCTTTAGCGATAATCGTTCTGAGGTCTTCACTCTTTGCACGCGTTACTAAACTAAACTTAATGAATCAAACTAATTGTTTTTGACACGAGATACTTGCCACGTGTAACTAAAAGTCACGAAATGTAACCTAATACAATCATATACTTTGCTGTGCCTACATTGCAGCAGTAACAAGCCTCACTGAAGTCCACTTGTTACTTTCTGCTAATGGTTATCCATGGCTTGCCATAAAGGCCACTGTACTTATTCTTGTGCTTATTCCACAAGTGGGAACCTGACATAAGGAACTCTGTTTCCATAAAACGAGCTGGGCATTTAACTGAGTGATTGTTGTTATTTCAATAAAGTTTAGAGCATCATTCTCCTTGCAGCCTGGATAGGTTTCTTGGACAGATCACTTGTCTTTTTCGTTGGGCCTGTGGCTGCTCGCTTAACAGAGAAATTTAACTGCCGTTCTGTCACCATGGTTGGAGCGGTGACTGTTGCCGTGGGACTGACTCTAACATCATTTGCTAAAAGCATCATTCTTTACTATTTCACATGTTTGATAGCAGGTTTTGCTTTCAGCTGTATTCGTACATCCAGTTTTCTAGTGGTTGCAAAATATTTTCAAAAGCGAAAGCCATTTGCCAATGGACTACTAACAGCTGGAGCTGGACTTGGCATGTTTATATTAGCTCCACTTACACAAGTTTTGCTGGACAACTTTGGCCTAGACAACACTTTCAGACTCCTTGCAGGCATTGCATTTGTGGGTGGCTTTCCAGCACTAACTTATGATCCTAATGTGGACGAAACTGATCCACAAGACTCAGTAGCAACAGAACCGGAAGATGAAACTTCTGATGTAGTAAGAAAGGTTAAGTTAGTGGACTGCTCTGTGTGGAGAGTACCAACATTCACAGTTTTTGCTGTGGCTTTTATGATGAATGCATAGGGGGACAGGGGGGACTGTCCCTACCATTCACTGAGTTATAATGGTGGGCCATACATGAACAATAATTTTATTATTCAATAAAATCAAATTACATGAGCTTTTGTTGGCTATAAGTTCATGACTACGATGGAACTGAGTGGACAGACAGCTCCTTGATCATAAGCTAAAAACGTCTGTTTCTGTTAAAAGTAGCTTTTAATACTGAGGTTCAAAGAAAAATCATTGAACCTAGTCAGAGTTGAACCCACAACGTCTGGATCAGTTCCCTGTACATGTCATTCTAAGAGCTGTTAGCTGATACGATATATACACTGTAGTTTGAAGTCAATCAAAATGTGTGCTTGTTCATGTCAAAAGGTTGTTGTCATTTAAATAATAAATATACTTATTCATTGTATTATTCATCATAGAGCTTCTGGTTGTTTGCAATCACACACTTTGATTGGATTGCTACTAAAAGTCCCTATTATCAGCTCACATTCTATCAGTAGAGAAGTCAACCAAGTCAATGGTTATCCATATATTAATTTTGTGTGAGTGTGGTGGTGTTGTGGTGAATGTGCTAGCTTCAGATCTGAAGGTCTGAGGTTTGAGGCCTGGACTCTCTGCTATCATCCTGTTTTCCTAGACAAGAAACTTTACTCTAAATTGTCCCTCTCCACCCAGGGGTCCGATTCTCGAAAGTCCCAGTAACTTTTCAGGCCCGGAGCTGAATTTTAAAATCAAAATCCATAGAATGGTTGTGAAGCTTTTAGCCCGCAAACCAGCCCAACTTGTTTCTTCAACTTACCATTTTACTGCTTAGCTTTAAAGTGCTACTATGATGAAATCCGCATCCTTCCTTTCGTAGCCGTTTTAAAGTATCAACAAGAACTCTATATGAGAAGAAAAATGCCGTTTACTGTTTTCCAATATCTCTTTTCTTTGCAGAGATATTTACGATTATAAAATATGCAAATTAGCAAAGTGATGACGTCATAGACTCAACCAAATTCAGCTCAAATATGAAGAAAGTGATATCTCAGCCAATTTGTATCGGAAGTCACTGATTCTTTGCAGCAGCACTCTGCTAGTTGTGTTTCACAATATGGACTTAGCAAGTTGGTTACCATGGCAACATACTAGGTTCCAGATCCCACCGATATTAAAGGCTTTTCTGGCCAATTCTGGCATTATTTTTTGATATCTGCCAATGATGCTTTACATGCGTGATCTGGCGAGCACATGAATGGATTAGGCAGACGTCTTGCCCAGGTTTCATTTTTCCGAACTGAAAAATTCTAAAATATTTAAAACAAATTGGTGGGGACTGGAAAAGAGTTAGTTGCCATGGTAACATAATTTTATTATAACTGTAAGTGTGTCATCTGTAGAACTATTAGTCTGCAGAGTTTTATTGGACTCTGCAGAAAAATGACCGAGATATCTCAATTTTTGTACTTGACATAAAATTGGATTGAGTAAATGACGTCATCAGTGCCCTAATTTGCATAATTTACGATTTTTTTAAGCTCAAATATCTCCAGAACTAAAATAGATATTTGAAAACGGAAAACGCTATTTTGAATCTTTTGTTAAATACTATGAAACGCCTAAAATTGCAAGGGGTGAAAATTTGATCATAGTAGCACTTTAAAAACCAACACTTTGAATATTCAAGGCAAGCCTTGCGCTTGTAAAATAGCTTTCTCCCTCTGAAAAAGTTATCGGGACTTTTGAGAAACAGGCCCCTGGTCTATAAATGGGTACTGATGATATGCATGGACTATTGGGGGTAACCCTACAACAGACTGGCATCAATTCCAGGGGGAGAGGGTACCAATTGAATACTTTCAGTTGTTGCATGCTACATAAACCGGGTTTAGCTTTGGCAGTACGGGCTAGCTGTGGCCCATGAGTGACTGTACCAATCTATTAATAGAAGGGCTTGGTGGACAACAGGGTGTCAGTGACGATTTGGCCTTGAAATCCCAGTTGAACCAATGTAACTCTATTTTGTCATTGTATTTTTGTCATTGACCCTGTAAGAAACATGGTTCCGTGTTTATTTCTTGAACTGAGAGCTTAAACTTGAAGAATTAGCCTACCGCTTTTGGTTAAAACTGAAACAACAGAGGAGTGGATGCTTGGTGGGTGTCTTTTGTTTTAGTTCAAACAGAGTACAAAAGAAATCATTTATGCTTCATTTGAGGCATGTGCACAATTTACTCCAATTACCTTTTTTTCAATTTCCCCACTGTCTTTACTGGACTAAACATTGCAGAAAGTGAAAATTTTTCATAAGGATTAGCAATTGGTGGGAAGGCCTGATTTCCCTTTGAGTTTTGCAAGTAATAATTCCAAAATTTATTGCATGGAAATCTGACCAGTTTCTTCCATTGTTTTCTCATTTAGGCTAAGGCCTTCTATGCAAGACTTTTTCTACTGCGTCAATTGATTATTAGTAACATCTTCTGTTTTTCAACATGATGTCACAAGTGAAACAAGGATCGTTGCCTCTTCTGGCCGTTTATGGCCAGTAGAGAAGTAGAAGGTTTAAACAAAAATAGGTTTGATTAATTAATTAATTAATTAATTAATTAAGTAAGTAAGTAAGTAAGTAAGATGTTTCGATACAGTTTTTTTGGGACCATCCCTAACTTTTTTAACCGGCTCTCAGGCAGTCTTCTCCTTCTCAGATCATCGTGAAATTTGCAAATACTTGTTGGTTTTGGATTGAACTTTAGTGTGGTTTGCATTTTGTGAAAATCGATATTTCCATGACAACGATAAACAAAAATCCTTGAAGACAGTAAAATTCAAATTTTGTGCGATCCAGATTTCACTTTGAAAAGCAAATACCAACATCTTAAACTATGGCGTATGGCAAACAAAATAATGTAAACCACACTAAAGTTCAATCCAAAACCAACAATTATTGCAAATTTCACGATGATCTGACAAGGAGAAGACTGTCTAAGAGCCAATTCAAAAAGTTAGGTATGGTTCCCAAAAAACTGTATCGAAACACCTTAAATGCAACTATTTTAATTGTTAACTTTCGTTTTCAGGTGAAGTATTCAGAGGAACAGGGCATGTCATTTGGCAGAGCATCCAGACTTCTGATGTTTATTGGTCTTGCCTCCTGTATCTCCAGGCTAGTTGCCGGAGTTTTGTTCAACCTAAAATCGGTCAACCCTCGCCTTTTATTTCAAGTTGGTGGCTTTGTTTCTGCAGTATCTGTCTTTCTTTTCACATTGGAATGCAGTTATTCTCTCCTTGTTTTATTCAGTCTGCTTTATGGTGTGGGACAGGGCATCACTGTCACAACAAGCAATCTGACTTTCTTAACTTGTGTGGACAATAAGAGAAGAGCTTCAGCTTTTGGGCTGGCCAACTGTTTGTCTTCATTAGCCACACTCTCGTCTCCTCCACTTGCTGGTAAGTATGGGTACAATTAACGTACAATTACCTCCCATAAGTAGCCACCCTCTGGCGTGATGTGATTCTTGTCTCACAACACAAGTGTCATGTCTCAAGAGATGAAACCCCTGTGTGGGTAGGGTTATCATTCTTACAAGATCTTGATGTCTACTGTGAAGCATTGCGGTAATTACAGTCCAAACTCTCTACAATGGTCACTCACAAGGCAGCCCAAACTAACAACACAACCGTTGCGAAGATTATACACGGGTTTGTACGGGAACTGCAATGCAGTATGTCTAGAGCGTTAGCCATATCTAAGCTTATCAAGGTGAAGTGTAAAAAAAATACCTGTAATATTCTTGCAAAATTTTGTGTCCCATTATCTGTTTTGAATATTGAAGAGATGTTTTGTGGATTTTCTTGCTCCTTGATCCTCGATCGATGAAAGCAAAAACACCTCTGTGATGTTCGAGACAAACAATTGATCGTCTTGTTTAAAGAACATCAATTAAAATCTTAACAATAGTAAGCTAAGATATGCAAATTGTTTGGGCATATTGTAGTTCCTATGCCAACCCTTTGTATAATTCTTGCAATGGTCGTATCGTGAGGTTGGGCTGCCTGTGCTCATGTGACAGAATTTACTGGCCATTTGGGCAATAAGAGAGAGAAGAATAAGAGTATTTGAGTGAGTGGGTTGCAGTTGTGACAAAAAAGTATGACCAACCATTGTAAAGAGGTGCCAGTATAGGGTGATGACAGTGAGAGTATTTTGGAGTGAGTAGATTGTCGTTTGGGACTAGCCTGAAAACGTAGTTGTTGTGGAAAGGTGGCTCTCTTTGGAAGGTAGCAAATTTCTGGTTTGACTGTACTGTATTTACCATTACAATAACTATACGTTGAATGATTTTCCATCTTTTTCCTTTTTTTCAAAATAGTTTCCCCAAAACTTTTCTCAAATGATCTCCCGGTTTCATAACAAATAAAGAACAACTCGATCGATCGTCCAATCAAACATTGAGTCATTTAGTCGATCAGCCAGTCAGTCAAACAATCAGTCGATCAATCAAAAATATTATTCCATGAGTTACGGTACTTTCTTCTTGAGGAGGTAGTGGTGGTGGTGGTGGGGGGGGGGGCTTACTGCAAAATCTGTCTCTCAAAGGCTTCGGGGGCGGGGATAGGGGGGAGCTAATAACGGTTTTATGGTATTAAAGCTATGTTTTCCCTACAGGTTTTCTTGCCGATGAATTGGAGTCTTATGTGGCAGCGTTCTTTTTTGCCGGAAGTGCTCTCGTCTTCACTACACTTCTTCCGTTTGTCCTTCTTTGCACTCAGGGACCCAACAAAACTGTTCCAAGTGAACAGGAGATGACACCAGTGGATAATGCTGGGGAAATTCAGTATGTGTCTGGATGTTAGAACTGCAGAACTGGTATCGGAATTTAGACATTGACTACATGTAGGTTGTAGTCTCGCTCCTTCTTTTCCAATTTTCTTTGAGCGGAGTGTCGAGTCAGCGTTAAGCCCTCCGTTCTTCCTGTCATCCGTGCTTCGAATCCAACTAGATCATCTTTTGGCAACGTAACTAAATTTATCACCTGTAAATGTCAAACAACCACATTTCAGAGATCCATTTTCATTAGATCGTCCTATAGAACCTGGAACACCAACAAGGCAGGGGCACCCAACGAGAAAATTCTAACAAAATACTTGAAACTTTTTGATACAATTTCTGCTTTCTTAGATTGTTTCAGAACTTTTCTTAAGGAATATTAATCGGTGTGCGACACTTGCAGACTGCAGACTTGCAGACCTGCAGACCTCTAGACTTGCAGACCCGGAGACAGGAGTCGGAGTTTTGCAGTCTTGCTAGGCTCGATTTCCTGCTGTTTGCAGAAAACGGCTGGTAATCGAGCCTGCAGACTTGCCGACCATTGCCGACCTGCATATTTCTAGATTAACGTAACGTCAACAAGTCATGTGAAAATCTCGTTCTCAGAGGCTGCGTTATCCTTTAACGTTACTCTTGGCCAGCAAACGGGTAACAGCGAGGTCTGGGAACGACATTGGTCATGTGAGTGTCAGGCACACCAGAACTCCGTTGTCATGCGCAGCAAGTAGTTCATACTACATTCTCGTCCCCAGATCTGCGATCCTTTTGGCCAGCGCCACGGATCGAGAGCTCTGGGAGGGTTCGAAAGTAGGAAGACTGCGAATCACGGACTTTCGGCTTTCTTCGCAGCCTCAGAAATTTGAAACAATAACGGTTACTATCGGTTACAAAAATGGCCAGCTACTGCGCTTGCGCGTTGTCCTGGCCCCCTCCAGAGCTCTTGATCCTTGGCGCTGGCCAAAAGGATCGCAGCTCTGGGGACGAGAATGTTCATTCTACCGCCAAAGTGGACATCCATGAAGGTGAGCCGTTCTTTTATTGTTATTATTGCTTTTTTCGTTTGTCTTTCTTGTGGTTTGTGTTAGGCCGGTTCACACTAGGGCCCAAAGTGCACTTGAAGTGTACTTGAAAATCAAGTAAACTTGAGGTCTACTTTGGAAAGACGACACAATAGATTTTCAGGCATGACTGCATGTTTAGATGCAAATTACTCGCGAGCACAAGTTGGCATGCAGTTGATTAGCTTGATAAACAAAATTACAGGAGTAAAGTACGATATGCATAAAACGCTAAGTCGATAGTAAGAATAATTTTTCTTATCAAGTCAAGTCTTATTTGAACTCAATTCTATTACTATTACTACTACTACTACTACTACTACTCCTACTACTACTGCTACTACTACTACTACTACGACCACCACCACCACCACCACCACCACCACTACTACTACTACTACTACTACTACTACTACTACTACTACTACCACTACTACTACTACCACTACTACTACTACCACTACTACTACTACCACTACTACTACTACCACTACTACTACTACTCCTACGACTAATGCTGAAATATGTTTGTTGTTGTTGTTCCTCTAGCTTTTTAAAATTCATGTTTTATTATATAATTTTAAGAATAGCTCGTTTTTTATATGTAAACGCTGATCGCCAGTTAATACCAGTGATCTACTGATCACTGATTGGCCCTTCAGGGTAAATAAAGCTTTTTATTTATTTATTTATTTATTTATTTATTTACTACTACCAGAATCCTTCAGGGTTTTGCTTTCTTGTGGAAATTAAGGCGTTTGCTATTTAAACCTTGCTGGGATGACCAAATTTAAATATGAAAGAATGGGTATTGCTACCAGCATGTTTACAGGAGGGCTGTGACAACTACTTTGACAAGGCAACTTCTAAAAGTTGTCACCAAGAGTCACTGTGCACGCTGCACTAACGCATTAATTTTTTTTACCCAAGCTGAAGTAAGGTAGATAATTGTTTGGGTGACAGCGTGACACTTAAAACTTGAACAGGATTTGTTAAAGGGGTCCACACTTAAACTTAGGTAGACAATGGAGATTTCATAATGGAAGGTTCCAATAGAGAGGGCATGTAAGTTTATTTGCCTGTACTTGTCGTCTAAATACTCAGAAAACGACTTGAGCCACCCATTACTTAAACTTCTTTACTGTTAGAAATTAAAAAGAGAAAATATTACATGAGGATACTTGCTGTAGGACTTGCTTGAAAGATCTTCGTCTGTAACGCAAGATTCAGTGGGACAGTGAAAGTGTCCTTTGTCCTAATGTTCGATATCTTTATTTATAACCCACCGATTAATTTTCTTGCGGTTTTATTGGCTATTTTCCTTCACATGGAAACAAAGCGGACGCGTATCAGGCGAGACACCCCGTCCGCGTGGATAGTTGCTCTCCCATTTCTCGGTCGCAAAAAACAAAACAAAGTCTATCTCTTTAGTTTTACCACTTTTTCATTTAAAGGGAAGAAAACTAAGCTCGTTTTGTTAAATTCAGTGACAGTGAAATCGCAAATGTTGTTCCGGAAAGTACCAGAAATCAACACATGTTATTGTTTTTGAAGGTGAAGAAAAATTACGAGTGAACATTAACTCAGAGCTGTAAGCAAGCTTAAATTAAGTCAGTATTTTACGTGGTCTTAGCTGTAAGCTGTGGAATATTATATAACTGGTGGGCTGGAGTACTATGTCATGACTGAGTGAGTAAAGAAAAACCATTCTGGTGGTATCAGTTTGAGTCATTCGCGATCGTCGGTCGATTTGTAAAGCAACAGAATTCCGTTGAGTGTGTTCAACATATCTTTACAGCTGGGCAAGTTATTTCACCTTTTTTCAGGGACTTCCTCGGCGCCTGGCATTCAGCAACAAAGCCAAGTTTGCCAACAGTCCATTTTTGACGTGAATACCACTTTTACTTGAAAGAGCCCTGCCGGGCTCATTAAAGTTTAGTCTTTCCAATGCGGCCCTTGTTGAAATGTCATTGAAACACAATATCTACCTTTCTCAGTAGAATATGCTGTTGATGTTAAAAGAAAAATGTATATATTTATATAAAAACAAAAGCAAAAGAAACAGTCATGCATGAAAATAGAGTTTTTTCCTTTCAACTTTTTTCCTATGATCTATTTAAGGATGGCACTACAGTGTAGCACTAAATTTTTGCGGGAGTTTAATTTTGTGAATGGACGATTTTTTGTGTTTTGTGGGAACTAATTTTTGCGATTGGGAAAAACTGGTTTTTCTTGCGGGGAATTATTTTTTGCGATTTTCAGGAAGTTGCCTTCTATTTGGAGTTATAACTTTCTCGGTTTTTGAGTACAAATAACTGAAACGAATACAGGTGAATAACATGCAGACATATAACACTTTAATCAGTTGATCAATGGAGTACCTTCAAACGATCCTTTTCTTTGAAGCTTTTAACAGCTAAATACTTGTAGCGTACCGACTGCAATTTCGTCATTTTATTTCTGAATGTTTTGTTTCTAACTTCGTTTTGTTTGTTAACGAAAGAGACGGTTTAAGTAAAGTGAAAAGGCGATGTTTGTATCTAATTTCGACAAGGGAATAAATTTTTGCGGACAAATTTTTTTTTTGGGGGGGGGGGGGGGTTTCGCGGTAACTTTTTTTGCGGATCGTGAAAAAAACCGCAAAAATCGCAAAAATTAAAACTCACGAAAATTTAGTGCCATACGGTATTTCAAGTAAAAGCGATAAAGGATTGTTAATCAAGTGACGGTTAATGGTACACTGCCCAGGAAGAGGTACTCCCACCAATGTAGGATAATTGTGTGCTGCAAAGGATCCTTTTTTCAAAAAATTAGGGCCTGCGAGTTAGCTCATAAGAAACCTGTGGAAGAATTATGCATGGGAAACAATTTCATACAACATGGCAGGCACACATGCGTCGAATTCGGTCAGAATTTAAAAGGCGCTCACATTCTCAACAATGAAATAAGTAGACTGCGAGCAGTATTTTATTTTCTTTCTTAAATCTAAGATAGTGGGTGCCACGCGTAAAACGCTGAAGACGAATAACGATTTTTAAAAGCCAATGAAATTCGCATGTTTTATTCCTTTGACACACGTCCGTCAAATGAACCTTTTCAACTTTTGACTTGAAATGTTTTCCTCTTCCTTCCGATTAAAGACATCTAATAAACATCTTATTAGCCTCGTATTCTCGGTCCATATTGTAAGTTACGGATCCTCGTATTTTTCCGCTAGCACGACGCGGTCCTCAGCGGTCCGCATGCTGTTAATTCGCTTTTAGTCTGCATTTCAGGCGAGTTTTCTGTGGCTTTAATTTTGACTACCGGCTTTTGCAATTATCTTTCCCTTACAGACGGACTTATCCCTAGTTTTAATTCTCAAACCATGGTGTCCTTGGCCAAGTTATTTACCTTTGGAAAAGGCGAAAGCTAGCACCGCTACAACAGTAATTAAGCTTGTCTGACACAATTCATGTTTTACATTGAGGGCTTGAGAAGTCTCAGATCTGCTCTGAAACAAGGAGTATGTCCTCGAACAAGGATTTCTTCCCTTCAAGCTCTCCAATTTCTTCTATATGCGCCGTCGAGTTTAAAGCAACGCTTTTCACATAGAGTTATTACAAGGAACGTTTTCATTCCCGGTATGTCAAATTACCATCATGAAAATAGAGCGTGTTGAGAAGTGAGTATCCATTCTGTAATAACGTGTAAAGAGCAGTCATTTCCAACAAAACATCGTAATTGTGTTAAAATATCCATGGGAGTACACCCTTTTTACTTACGCCTTAAAAAACGATGGTCTAGACTAAAGTGTTAGTTCGAGGGTAGTCCGCCATTTTTCACCAATAAGTAAGCGCGCGAGTATTCAGACACTTCAAACATCTTACACAAAGTATGGTACACGGTACATCGTACGGTCACATGACGTCGTGACTATGAAAATTGACGCGCATGGATATATATATTCTCCATGAGTATGGTGCTCCGCTCTGCTGGCCTTCGGCCCGCAAGGAGCTCCGCTATAATAAAGAACTATTGATGTTGAATTTCTTTCGGAACCACCAGAACAGACTCTTGTCTGAATCCGGTCACCATACTTTGTGGAACTTTGTTTACGTTGATAGTTTTCATTAGAATAAATATAAAGCATTAAAATAAAGACCAGCAACAGATATGTGAAGTAGGGAAATCAAAATCTGGAGCTTTGCGAAGAATGTTACAGTGATCAGATGTGTTCAATATTAAATGTTCCAGATATTCACTGGAAAAAGGGACCTCCATATGAAACGGGCTGGCCAGTATGGTGTTTAGGACGGAACGCTAATGCCTTTACCAACTGAAGTTTGCTTAGAACGCTTTTCAAATGAGTGTCGTAAAACCAAAACCAAAGTAATTACCCCAGCCAATCACAACAATCACAAATTACCCAATGAACCAATCAGAACTCGAAGCAAGTACATGTAACCAGCGCCAAGCGCGGGAAAACGCGCGCGAGCAAGTGGCGATTGGTTTGAGTTTTGCTTCTGATTGGTCGTGAAAGTGGCGCGAGATTTTTTAACCAATCACAGAGCGAAGTAAAGCAAAACCAAAGCAAAACGCGAATTACTTTCGACACTCAATTGAAAACCGCTCTATTGTTGCGAGTAAGGAAGTAAATAAAGCAGAAGAAAGAAACGGCGTTATCGGAATTAAAATTAATAATAAAGTTTAGTAAAGTTTAGTAAAGTTTATTATTATTCACTTCTATAAGTAAAATTAAAAGGACTGCACTATCCCGCAAATAGCAGTAGCTAGTCTGGACGGGTAGTGTTTACATTAGTACAAAAGAAAAGAAGTTGAGTGACAAATATACATATATAAAGAAATTACAGAAAGCAAGTCAAGTAATTAACATAAAAAAATATATACATATGTGAAAAAAGAAAAAAATTACAAATAAATAAATAAATAAATAAATAAATAAGGATGCATGGATAAGTCTATAAATTCCTAATATATTTTATTTCACTGCCTGTTTTGGGATGGTATCTTTTAGGGGTGAAATAAGCTTGAGCCACACCAGTCAACTCGCTTACACAGCTGTTATGCATAGAATACATAGAACCGTGCATGCAACTTTCAACTAGTATTTTATTAATTTTAGATAGGACAAATCCGTATAGTTACAAGACTAACAGTCTTCGGAATCGCACCACAATCTATTCAAACGAACAAGACGCGAATATTGTTAACTTCAGCCTTCAAAGCAACGGCCTATAAAGGCTTTCTAGTAAAGGGTCATTTAAAACGTACCAAGCGGCAAGCACGCGAAATGGAAATAGCGGAGTTTGCTCAACGTTAGTTTAAAAATGAATTAGGAAAGGTCAGTATGTTGAGTCTGCAAGTTTACAGGTCTGCAAGTCTGCATTTGTCGCACACTGCTAATGGCGTCAAGGTAAAATCATACGTCAACAAATCCTGTTACACCAAAGCCTCGTGTGACAGCGGTAACGACCTATTTAGGCAGTGCAAGAAAATCAGTAGCGCGACATGCGAGCTGGACTGCTGTGACAAAGATGGCTGTAACGGTGGTACAAACGATGGTGCCAATGGTGGTAAAAACAGTGGCACATTGGCCGCGGCCAGCGTTATCCTAATGGTGGCATGCGCCTTTATGGCCTTGTTCTGTTAAGTGGAAGGCAAAAACCTCCAGTGTGTGCTGCAGTCCGAGTAAAGGATTCTCCTTAGGAGCCAAGCCTTTTTTGTAGTGACTTAGAAAGAAAACAAAAGTCTGTATCTAGTTAATTTTTTAACGTTTGTTATGTCAGCTGCATTGTCAAGATGACTTAAATATGTCATGGAGTTTTGGGTAGAAAAAATACAAAAGGAAGGGGATCGATCCAAAACTGTTTGCGTGGAATAGTAGCCTTGAATTACACTTCGAAACCTGTTGTAAATCAAAGGTTCTACGATCTTGATGATCTTTTTAGTCGACACAACTTTTTTTCTTCCGCCCCTAGGGCCGAATTCGGGGATGGGTTGTGGGGGTACTGTGTAAATTTTTGGGTGTGGGTGTACCGCGAAAATTCTGAGACTATTACCCAAACCATTTTAAGCTGCACTGTGCAACCCTATTCTAGACTAGACTCCAAAAACCTCTGCCCTCTCTATACGATGGGCTTTCTATGCCCTTTCTATACGATGAACTACCAGATTGCCTTTGCACTACGAACTTTAATTCAGTGGAAGAATGCGTTTTTCGAATCTTTGGAAGTGCTTTGGATCTATGCAAGTGTTTTCAATTTCTGCCGGTGTTTTGTGATTTCTGCAAGTGTTTTCAATTTCTGCAAGTGCTTCGTGATTTCTGCTAGTGCTTTGTCCCTATGAGCCACCGCAGAAAACTCCCCACTCTAACAGCAGTGCAAGAGGGAAGACTGGGCGACTGGTTGGTAGAAAGCCCAGGACCCCGTCACTTATGTATGTTAGTGATTGGGAGATGCGAATAAAGCCACATTTTTAACCATAAAAAGCCATTAGGTTAAAACTTGGTAAGAAAAAGTCCAACAGCCCAGAAGATAACCCAAAATACCCTAGGCCTATATCTAGGACCTGGGCTACGCTTTTTAACAACCACAACGTGGATTCAGTCTGTCCATTAACAAGTTTGTAGAGAATGCCAAAAGGAAACCTAATTTCAAAGTGGTCTAGAGTGGTGGAAAGTGTCACAGAGGCTTCATCAGAAGAAATCGAAACGTAGGATTGGGAAATGTTCGCCATCTGAACAAGGAACGTGCAAAAATATAACCGTTGTAGACATAGACACATAGTTGAACGAGTTCGAACGGTTCATTGGGGTAAACGAGCTTGCTAATCTCCCTACACAGAATTGGACCCGCGATGAGACGGGTTTGACTAACAAGGAAAGGATGGAAAGATTATTGGACTATTAGCGCCATATCACCATAGACCAGCGCTACAGAGAAGAAACGAGAAACATAAATTTTTTACCGTTCCTTAATTCCGCTGGACAGTGGATTCCACCGTATTTTCTGTTTGGTGGTAGGAGCATTCCAGTGGGATCCAATCCTTTAGAGGAAGAAGTGCCTGGCAGTGCATCCTTCATGACAAAAAACGGATGTGGTCAGCTTTACAATTTACATGTGGCTAGCAAACCATTTCATCCCAACGTTACCAAATCCCAAACCAGTTGTTCATCTAGCAGATGGTGTTGACGCACCTATCGACCCTGAAATTCTCAAATTAGTTAAGAACCAGGTATTCATTTTCACCCCGTTAACAAAACTGCAAAACACACCTTTTGCAGGCGGTGGAGGTTACCCTCTTTGGCTCAATGAAGAAAGCGTGGAGTAAAAATGTCAGGCTGTTTTCGCAGAAGAATCCAAACACAGGCAATGAACCAAGAAGAACTTCTGTGGCGTCTTTAAATTTACCCAGCAAGTGGTTACGCGACCGTCGATTCTCTCTGATGTAATTAGGAAGTCTGGCCTATTTCCTGTTTGTAGGCAACGGATCACTGATGGCCTGGTTAGATCATCTCTTGTGCATTTCTCTACTCGTAGGTAAGCCTAATTAAGGATAAGTAAGCCGTCGGCTTCCTGCGCAAGTGCTCCGCAATGAGTGTATCATCAAGTACCACCTGTTAGTGAGTAAAGTGCCCTTACAGGGACAACGCCCACTCCCTTACCAGCTCCAATGAGTGTATCATCTATTATTGGGCAAAGTGCCCTTGTAAGCACAGCGCGCACGCCTTTGCTACCAAGCCCACTGAATATACCTTGGCAATCCAACATCCTGGACAAAATGCCTACTCTGACGCTAGAATCTTTAAAATGCTGATCTGCAATGAAAATCTTGAATCAAAATCGAAGGAATCGAGGAAACCGGCCCCAAACAACGGCAATCAAGAGACAGAAAACAGCAGGCGCGAGTGGAATGATCGTTTTATTAAATTCTTAACATTTGTGCCATCGTTGCTGACTTGTTTTCCAATATGTTTGAAGAAAATTCTTCTTCTTAACTCCGCGGCACTTTACATTGTTGCTAGGACTGCTGTAACTTAGGTTTAGCGGTGCTGCGCGTATTGACAAGTGTGTGTGTGTGTCGAACGAGAAAGCATGGCCGACTGTAGGAATAAAGTTCGATTCCTCGGAGTTATCGTTCCTGTTTGTGCCTTTACCGGCTGGTCAACAACATAGCATTAAATTTCCCTATAAGGCTAAAAGCAAAACTATATGCTGTTAAACTGTTTGTGGTAAATCAATGGGAAAACTAGAAATTCATTAACCGAGACGAGAATTTAAAAATAGCTAGTAATTAACCTTTCCTTGTACCGTATAACGTATATTTACATACTATCAAAAGAGGTCTTTCGATGAGTGTTATGTTATATTTATTCTATCTGCAAAACGTGCTCTTAATGTAACGTTTCTTTTTGTGTAATTGCAATTAAGCTAATAAACATTATTATATAAGAAAGGTATTCCGTTTTGGAACGGCAAGAGTTTTCTATTTTTCTTTTTTTTTTCTTTTGTTTAATGTCATGATTTTTACTAAAATGCTGTGTTATATGCTCTATTGTATGCTTTTCCTGTTGTTTCCTCCTCCTTTCTCCTTGACAACCAGCCGCTGTTTAAGTGTTATAAAATCCTCAACTCTTGATGTTTCTTTTTGTCCTCTTCTACTTACTGGACCGAGGCAAAATGTTCACCACGATGCCATTTTTCGCCCGAAGAATTATGTGAGGTTGCAGATCTTCGTCTGGTACAATGTTCTGAGGAGCGACACTCAACTCAAACCTGTCGGCAAGAAACAAACAAACAACCCTTTGAAATGTGATGCCATTTTCCTTCCTGCGCTTATGTCACTGGGGGAGGGGGTAAGGTTAAATCTTCACGCGCCAACTGGCTCACAACCGCCGGAGCTTAACTCGCGGTTTCCGGTGGCATGGAGCGACTAGAAGATTATTACTCTACCCTGGTTGGGATGCCAGTCCATCGGAGCGTTACTCTCAGCATTTCTTTGGGCTTCTCTAAGGGTTCACTGTTACCTATATACACCTGGGGGAAAAGAGACAACGTGAAGTAAACTTTGTTGTCTAAGAAAACAATATGAAAGGATGCAGAGACGAACATTAAATGATCGGCCCCCTGATCTTCCGTCGGAGGTCACTAACCCCCACACCACCGCCGCGCCTCCAAGAATGGGAGGGAAGGGGTGAGAGAGTTTTTTTTTTGGCTTAGTGGTGATCATGCGAACGCTTGCCTTTTACCGATTAGAGCGAAGCGAGCCCGGCGAGCGGAGCGAGCCGAGCGTTCCTTTCCCCTCCTCTCCCCGTCTCTTCACTCATTCTCGCCCTTTGGTTTTTCTTCGCTCTTTCCCCGACCAGAGAGTCTGTTCACAAGCTACTTACCGATATGCCCCCGGGTTCAAATCCCGGCCTAGATGACATACGTTGGCTGCGTTTGTTGGTTCTACAGTCCTTAATCCCTTATAAAAATTAAATGGTTATGTGCTGCCCCCAAAAGGGACAAAGCATACAGAATCACGGTTCGACTAATAGTAATTTCCCCTGTTCTCATTTTACTTACCTGCGAAGGATCATTGCTAGAGTGGTTTTAATCTCAGCAAGAGCAAAAGCTTGACCGATGCAGTTTCTAAAAACATAAAAATGGAACAGCAAATCGTGATGTTTCCACAACTATTAGTTTACAATCCTTGCCAAAATGTTTTGTGACACTTTATTTTCGTGCTCTTTTTGTAAGCTATGATTTACCGTATATAAATAATCACAAGAAGTGTCCAAAACATGTATAAATACCGAGGCGTTCGCCTTGGGGTTTTGGCATCCCTTAGTAAATAGTAAATAACCAGTTGTGAATCGGTGTTTAAATAACGCACATTGTAAAATCTTTTGGATGACATCATTTCTTTTTTCTCCTTGTAAGTATCAAGTTCGACAGCTATTTTGGGCGAAAGAAAGGAGTGCCGTCAAACACGGTCGTTATAACGGTTGACCTTGCTCTCATTTTACCACTGACCGGAAAGCTACCCTCTACGAATGAGCGTGTGAAATGCTTTAATAACGGTACTACGTCTTAAAAATTTAGCCACACGAGCAAAACATTATTTCACTGATTAAAATTCAGAATTTTTTTACCTGGGTCCGGCAGAGAAAGGAATGTACGCATATGGCGACTTGTCTTTCATGTTTTCATTTGTGAAACGAAGAGGATCATACTTCTGCAAAACATAAATGGTGAAGGTATCATTCGCAAAAAAACAACTGACCATAATTCCCAAATCCCATCAGTCCTGTAACAGCAGCTTAAGAGCAAGGCTCGACAGCAAAAATCGTCTTACATCTTGTCATATTCTTGGCAGGATCTATTTCAAAATCTATTGACAATGTATTTCACATCACCTGTGGGTCCTTCCAAACATGTGGATTACGATGCAAGGCAAAAATATGTGTCATGACCCATGTCCCTACAAGAAAAGAGAAACATCAGTCGCGGGATACAACTGTCTAATATAACAATGGCTGTTTTGGATTTGCAAGTCATGTGCTTCTAATGCCTTTGAATTAGATCAATATTTATAAAGTACTACATCAGGAAGAATGTATCAAACAGGAATGGAATTGACATTTGACTGATTTGAATGTTTGATTGCCATTTCCTCTGTTGTCTTCTTTGTCTATTTGCTTTTTGCTCTTTTTGAGGTTTTGTCTAAAATTAACAAGTGTACGTTTTCCTTGGTTTGTTTACGTTCATTCTTTGAAGGTTTCTGTTTGTATGCATGCTTGGTTTTAGTAAGAGATCAGTGCGTGTATCCCACTGGATTGTTATTAATAAGTCGGGGTCGTTTTAACTATACAAAAGATTATTCTAGAATAATTTCACTATGTCAACGACAACAACAACAACAGTCGAACTACTCTCTACGGAGGCCCGCTTAATGCGGATACTACGCGAGCTTTGTAGGAATGCAGATTTATTGCGAAAGGCGCACACTTTGTTAACTGAACATTTTCTGCTGCTTTCGACAGTGTTAGTAAAACAAGAAAACAAACTACACTTCTAACATGTAAAGCTTATAAAATTAAGACAGGTAGCTTAAATTTCTAAACTTTGAACATGACGAGAAACAAATTTAACGGAAATTGTTTGTCCTCTTATTTGCAGAAGTTGCTTTACATTTCAGCATAAAGCCGCGGCTACACGAGCGATTTTTTGCTTGCGATGGTGATGCGATTTTTTGAAATTGTCGCGTCGCCAGCGCGCGGCGAAAATCGCCTGTGTAGCCACCCTCTGACGAAGTCCGTGATTTAGTCGCAAAAAATTCAACTCATTGAATTTCTCGCGATTTTTTTCTGCGATTTTTTCATCTGTCGCATCACCTGTGCGAGGGTGGCTACACATGCGATTTTCTCCGCGCGCTGGTGACGCGACAATTTTCAAAAAAATCGCATCACCATCGCAAGCAAAAAATCGCTCGTGTAGCCGCGGCTTAAAGGAACTATGACTATTTGTTTGGTAGGAGGTTTCTCTAGCCCCTTTTCACTATTTTCTTCAGATTTGTCTATATAAAAGTGATTTGAAAAACAGCATTACAAACCAACCTTCAGGCACCAGTTTCCCGTCAATCTCATAAGGCTTATCCAACATGCGGCTGACTGCGGGGACTACAGTATACAGCCTGTTGGACTCCTTGATACAAAGCTGAACATATTTCAGTTTACTAAGATCGTTCCTTCAAAGGACAAGTACGTTGTTAATAGCACAATTAAAAAGCAAAATGCCTTATTTAAGAATGGTGAACAATTCATTTCCTTTTATGTTGATAAAACGTCACCTCCATAGCCTCGTCCCGCAGAGTAAAGGTTGGAGTACACAAAGGGAAAAGTATTCAAGCAAACCGATCAAAGAACAATTTCTATTACTGTCCCTGCACCAAGTTCCTTCGCGGTGTACGCTTAATTAAGGACTTACTTTGCAACCAGTCCGCTCGTGTAAATACCGAAGAGTACTTCTATCTGGGGAAAGTCCCAAGGACAACACTCACCAACAAAAGCAATGGGGCACTTTCGGATATTGCTGAAGCCAAACTGTTTAGAGTTATGTGTAACAAGGAACGGTAATGAAGGTGTCCCAAGAACTTCTATCAAAGGTTTTAGTCTCTTCACGCATGCCATCTTTTAGCATTCTTTAAATTTTGTAAAAGTTAGTGAGGACGATTGAGGGGGACACTTTTTACCTAACTTGAAGTATCGACCACTTGAATATAGCGATCGCCCAAAGTTACTGATAGCAAAAGATCACCGAAACTTTTACATAAGTAGTGAATTTTCGAGTCTTATGATATTACTCACCATTCGAACTCCTCCTTATCTCCAAACACTTCCTCAATTTCCTCTCGACATTTCTCCTGGTGTTCTGGAAACGTTGCCAAATTGTACAATGTCCAAGAGATAGCTTTTTTAAGTTAAGAAAGAAAACGTCTGTTCAAAATGTCTATCAAATTAAAACTAAACTAAAGTAGGAACAACGCAAAAAGGCACCCTGGGATATTGGTATGTACGCCACCCAATCACATCAAACACTTTACGTGATTGATGAAATTACGAATATATGAAATTCATATATTTGAACTGCGGAATGAAGAAATAAATGAAAGAAGATCCTCGCAGTTATTAACGCAACTTATGCAGTTGCGAAAAGAAAGCCTGAAAAAATCAGGCTTGCCGGGATTCGAACCCTAACCTCTGCGATACCGGTGCAGCGCTCTAACCAATTGAGCTATCAAGCCAACTGGGAGCTGGTCGTTAAATTGGTCATTTATTTCTTCATTCCGCAGTTCAAATATATGAATTTCATATATTCAGAATTTCATCTTCACCTTTCCCGGGTATATTACGAACCAATTTAATGACCAGCTCCCAGTTGGCTTGTTAGCTCAATTGGTTAGAGCGCTGCACCGGTATCGCAGAGGTCAGGGTTCGAATCCCGGCAAGCCTGATTTTTTCAGGCTTTCTTTTCGCAACTGCATAAGTTGCGTTAATAACTGCGAGGATCTTCTTTCATTTATTACTTTACGTGATTAGAGCCAAAAAACAAGTATTTCAAATTGAACGCAAAAAGACTTTGAAAACATTTCAACTGACAGGACGCGTGAGGAGGTAGACCAGTTAACTACTAGATTTGCAAGCGGGGCCGAGGAGTTGAACGCGGGCCTACCACGTGATTATTCCAGCAAAAGGTTAAAACGAATTTACCTATCATTCAGCCACGCTGCCTCCAAAGCTTAAAAGACATCCTATGCCACTCTTATGTAAAGAGAAGTCACAATTGGACTGGATTTCGCATCTCATCGATTAAGAAAAGGATTTTCTTCTTCGATTAATCAGAATAGCTGAACTGTTCTACTTACAACTAGCTGTTGTGTCGTGGCCTGCAAACATAAAAGTCAAGACTTCTGAAATGATTTCCTCCTCGGACAAACCTTCCCCGCGTTCATCCTAAATTGTGCAACAGATATATAATATGTCACGAATGCAGCAAATACCCGAATCATTGTTCTTGAAGTTTCACCATTCAAATAAAAGTCTTAGAGCAACGGCAGTAGTTGAAACTCTGAAGGGCTGGCCATTCAAATGAAGGCAATTGAGCAGAACTATTCAGTGGCGCTGTTTGTTACGCTTCATAAGACAGTTCTGAGTCTTAATTCTGTGTAGGAAGTCCGCAAGGGTTAACCATTTAGATGAAAGTTTGTGAAAGCCACTAAGCAGTACTTTCCTGTGGTGCTGTGCATTATGTTGTGTAAGATGTTTCTAAAGTTTGGCTTCCCAGATCAGTACGTTGCCCCCTAAGAAGGTAAAAGCTTAACGCATGTACGCATAAAAAGTGTGAACGTCTTTACTGTTACTTTAATAACGATTCCTATTACCCTTGCTGCAAGAAGGATGTCTAGGAAGTCCAAACGTTTCTTTTTCCCAAGCTTTTCTTGTTCAACCTTTAAAAGTGGAAGACAAGTGTTAGGAGAAAACAGTTAAGAGAAAAGGGTTGTTCAAAAGGAACATATCTCGGATGGTGAAGAACGCAACCAGAACAGTTTTTCCGAATTGGACTTAAGGGGGCCATTAAACTATTTCTAGTCATCATCACCCTAACTATTGTGATCATAATAGTCATGATCAAAATCATCATTATCATCATCATCATCATGATGTTCGTCGTCATCATCATTTTCATCAGTACTTATCGTACCCCAGATAGTGTGTAAGGCCATGAAGTGTCCCCTTCCAGTGATTCTGTTTCTTTGCAATCTCTTTCACTACACGCTATAAGTTCATTCTAGTCAATAAACCTTTCCTCTGCTGTCCTACTTCATGTTACCTTGGCCTTCTCTTCTTTTTCAGTCCATCCTGTGATACCTTCTGAAGCATCTTATTTTTTACTTTACCACACTTACAAAGCAAACTTGGCAACCTTCAAGGGGTTTCCCATTTAAGCAACGTGTCTGCTCTGTATGGCTGATAACTCTCATAACTTTGGCTTTTTTAAATCATTCGCCTGAGACCCGATGTATCTGGAGACCGTATGAAGCCTATCTGTTTTCCCCTACAAATAATCGTAGCTGCTGGAGAGCAATACTACATCGTCAGCAAATTCAAGAACCTCTACGATTGATGTTAGTCTCTTGCTTAACCCTCTCCTTTGAGTCTTGATGGTGTTTGTCATTTCCCAATCACCAGAAAACATGAAACCAGAAAGCAGACACCCTTACCGCATATACTTCTTCAGTACATATCCCTGGTATCCCAAAGTGCACGAGCATCCTCCAAAGTTTCTTCCTCTCAAGGCTGTCAAAAGCCTTATTAAAGTCAACAAACTTCACAAAGAGGGGGCTTCCCAAACAATACATTGCTCAAAACAGTTGTTTGATGGTGCTTTTTCCTTTCCTTAACCCAGCTTTCTCATTCCTATTTTTCTCAACGCCGCACTGCATTCTTTCCATCAACACGCTTTCACGATTTTACTTGGAACTGACAACAGAGCGATACCCCTGTATTAATACCACTTGCGCCCTTCTTAAGATTATGTCGCCCTTCTTACGAACATTGTCGCCCTTCCTAGGAATCTGCACAACGTATTTCCAGGACACGCTTCCCCCCAGACATCAAGGACTTCTGGTCCCTTTCGAACAATGCACAGAGTTGTCTGCTTCAAGAATCCTAACATATTCCATCGATATCTGGAAACTTTTGCGCGTTTGTATGAGATTCTCTAATGTACCCTACATGAATAAAACTTTCTTCTTGATTATCACTTTATTTAACGTCCACAGAATAAAACGCAACACTTTTCTAGTACACAAACAAAATATTGGCAGCACTCACATTATCTTGCGAAGTAGCTCTTCTTTCCTTTATTATTTCTTTGGCTTTGTCCTGCGCCAGGGCACAGTTCTTAGCGTACTGTCTTGCTCCTGCCGTCATTTGATAAATCACATCTGAATATAACATAGGGCTCCTAAAAAAAAACCATCTTATAAGGGCTTTAAAATAGCTATTTCTAATTCGTTGACTGAATAATTTATCAAGTTAAATACATTAATAACATGATAGTGAATTTTAAAGTGTTATAAACTGCATGCAAGTCAGAGCCATTGAGATTATCAGGCGCTATATCAGTTACTTAGTCAGCCAGAAAATTCACACAGCTGGTTAGTCACGATCTAAATAGTGACCGAATACATTCGTAAGTCAGCCAGTCTGTCAGTCAGAGAATCAGTCAATATCATACAAGCTAATTAGTCTGTCAGTCAGTCAGTCAGCCATGTTGTCAGTAGTTACGATGGCTTGCCTGTCCGTCAGTCAACCAGTTAGGCACCCAGTCTTTCAGATAGCGTTAGTCAGTCAGTCAGACAGTCAGTCAGTCAGTCAGTCAGTCAGTCAGTCAACCAATCAGTCAGCCAGCCAGCCTGTCAGTCAATTAGTCAGTCACTTAGTCCCTCAGACATGCCAGTCAGTCAGTCAGTCAGTCAGTCAGTCAGTCAATCAATCAGTCAGTAAGGCAGTCATAGTCAGTCAGTCAATCAGTCAGTAAGGCAGTCATAGTCAGTCAGTCAATCAGTCAGTAAGGCGGTCATAGTCAGTCAATCAATCAGTCACCCCCCAGTAAGGCAGTCATAGTCAGTCAGTCAATCAGTCAGTCAGGCAGTCATAGTCAGTCGGTCAATCTGTCAGTCAGGCAGTAATGGTCAGTCAGTGAGTCAATCCGTCAGTTGGTCGATCAGTCAGTCAATCAGAAAGTAAGAAAATGAAAAAATCCGTAAGTAAAAACAGAGTGAAAATATGCTTTGTTGTTTGGGGCTTTCCGGCAAAATCATTGTATTGTCACCCTGGTATCCCTGTGCATGAAAAGACCATATGCTACTGCTTACACCTGTTTTCTAAGCTAAATAGATAATAAAAAATATATATCAAATTACTGGTAACTAATCAATTAGAATACGTTGGTCGCCCACATTGGTGAGTCGTTATACCAGAAGAACAAAACACACAAGGAATCCAGATTCTAAAATCTTCATCGAGCTGAGCTGAGGTCTTGGAGCTCATAAGTCGAGGGGACATCATGGACACCTTCCTAGTCATAAACTGCTCCCTCGATGCTTTATTGATGCTCATATCCGTCATTGCAAACGCTTTAATATGGTCGGCTATTTTGAAAACTCCTCCGCTTCGTTCACCGTCCACCATTTTCTTGTCCAGTCTCGCTGTCTCGGACCTTCTCGTCGGACTGGTCATACAACTGGTTTACATTGCAAATGAACTTACTCCGTCTAATTCCTCTTGCACCGTTCGGCCGACATATTACTTGGCATCGCCTGTAGTGTCTCTCTTTTTACAATGACGGCAATAACCGTGGATCGGTTTTTAGCTCTTCACTAGCACATGCGATATCCGACATTGATGACAGAAAAACGTGCTACTTGTACAGCAGTTACTATCTGGTTCATCTGCATCGTTGCGCCCAGTCTTAGTTTATCTCACAAAAGGCACGGGGTTTTTGCTCTAGGCATTTCCATTTGCATCTTTATTTCTACTTTTTCTTACATCAGAAGATATTAAATTAGTCGCCAGCATCAGTTACAGATTCAAGCTCAACAACCGGCTGTGCAAACAGACCACAACCTGAACCATGCGCGATCGACGAAAACTGCGATAAACACCTTGATTTTTACGCGTGCATGATCCTTCGTTACACTCCAATGTTTGTTTTCATGTCAATTTTAGCTTTTTACCCTGTTCTCAGGACAAACGCGTGGCTCTTTGCAGAAACAGTTACATTTACGAACTCATCCATTAATCCATTTTTATTTTGCTGGCGTCTACGCGAGCTTCCAGTGGCAGTCTTAAAGACGCTAAGAGCGTTGTTTGGTAAGGACGCAGAGGTAAACTCTTGAACCGTACAGCTACTGTTGGAAACGATACAAGTGATATTCATCAGAGGTATAAAAAGTTTATCTTTTTTTACGCACTGCTTTCAAAACAAAGTTGTTTTTGAGCTAACGATTACTCAAACCTAGTCGACGTTTGTTCAAAGCAACCCGAAATTAGCGTCAATTCTGAATGCGGCCTTCAAGACAGCCGGTGACGATGTGGACTTCTGTGAAATATTTTCGTTCTGCTTTTAAACTGTCATTAAAATTGGAAAAGCCTTTTTACAAGACAAACGAAACCTTTGTCAACTTTTAGTCCAGAATCAGCGTTACTCGGGTTTCGAACCAACTAAAGTTTCTGCCAACAACCATGCTGTCACAATCAGCATGGAAGAACTGATTAAAAAGAGTGCTTAGTACACCGCTTACATTAAGATATTAGTCTTATTGTTAACTTGTGAAGGTGCACCTTTTACGACAATTTTAAGACGTTTTACTGTAACACTGTACTTCTATCATAAGAATAATGCTTATATTTCATTGCTAGTTATAACTTTGTTGACGTAATGGGTGTCTCTAGTACATGGACAGGTTTTTTAATATTGCTGTCTAAAGATAGCAAAGTACCTATATACTACAGCCCGTAGCGTGAAATCAGACACGGTAACCCCCTCTTTTTATTTTTTTTTTTATGAACTAGGTGTAACTAGTAACTGTGCAAAGTTTCAGCAAATTCTCATTACAACATCTTTTTCGATGGAATCACCTTAAACCAGAAAATTAGAGGAAATGGACAGATTTGTCGTGAGAAGCAGCGGTTTCCTTGATACTCTATTGCACAGCAAGTGCTACCTCGTCAACGGGGCGATTGGTCTTCGTTTACTAGTTTCCACAACCAATGAGAGCCTCCCTCTTTTTCGTCCGTTCGAAATGATGACTGGCCTACTTTAACTTTTAACACGTCATAATACATTACCTATTCAATATTTGTTGAATATTCTGTGAACAGGTTCTCTTGGAGATAGGGCGAAAATAAAGGTGGGCAAGCGAAGGGAGTGGGCATACGTTCGCATTGCTTATCAATTTTCTTACATGCTTTGCCTACTGAGGAGCCTGTTTGCAGGCTCAAGTTAAGTATGGTGGAAACCTACGTAATCCTGGTTATGATTTCGTCACTCGCTTCGTAAACTGCTTTAATGTACGGACTCCTTTCCCTGTGAAGAGATATTGAAATTGTACGTAAGGGATTATAAAAATGGTTTTTACACGTACATTCTGTTCTACCAAATGGAAAGTGTATAGCATCTGTGGTACGTCCAGGTCAGCTGTTATACCTGGCACATGCCTAGAGTAATAAAGAGTGTTCTGTACATCCGCCATCTTGCGTGTGTTGTGTCTTTTCGGATAACGCTTCAGAAAGCAAGCAAATTTATTGCAATTACCTCCAATTTAGTGACGCAGACAAAGGAATAATATTATTATTTACTTCGGCCATTTTTTGTTATTTTCGACGTCCATACAAGTTTTCTCCGAGTGTTTGCTTGGTCGAGTCAGTGCACCTTTCAATAACGTGTGAACACTGAATTTTCAGACCCAACTCACGATTGCGTTTTTCACTGATGTAAATCAGCATTACAGCCAGTCCAAGCATACAGAGTCACCCCCACAATCCGGCAATCAACAAGCCACAAAAACGTTGGTCTAGCTTACCCACAAAAAAAAGCGATAAGGGTTGTATGAAAGGGACCAAAGGAGACTAGGAATTGAATGTTGTGACTAAAGAGGTGTTTAGTGTATTTTTTACACTGAATTGTTCAAGAATCTAAGGGAATTTTTTTTTCGTTATTTTGTGAATATTTTCGGCCGCATTGCTGGTTAATTTTTAGAGAAAGCTTAAACTGATGTGGCCATTGGCTACATTATAGGAGTGTAGGGTGGGTAGTATCCTACGCAGCCGTTCTCTCCTCCTGGGGAGGAGCGTTACGTGACGACCCTAAGAGCGGCTGCGTTGGAGACTATTGGGTGGGGTTCCTCTTTGCAGCCCTTGGGATACCGCATAAAATACGCTACCCCATTCCAGTTTTGTGATCAGCTCTATTTTTTTATAATATAATGACTGAAATACCATGAAACTTACTTTAAAAAAAACGAAAAATAAAACTTACTCTTGCGTCTGACAGTTGCTATGGTAACTAAGCGCACACTTAAGAATAGAGTCCAGTGTCATCAAACTCACGTGATGAAACAACTCCACCTTACCACTCTCTTGTGACGACCACTTCTCCTAAAATGACAGCGAAACGGGTATTTCACCAGAACTGTATAACTTAATGCTTATGGACTTCCAATTTGGTTTATTCTATTTGGTTTGTTCTAATAGGCAATTACTGAACTCGGTTCTCGCAAATTATCGCGATTTTTTAGTGGCAAGCAGATCAATTATTGGTCCACTTCAAAAATGTATATTATTTTCACTTATCGTCTTCCCGAGCAATAATTATTGCGATATCCGGGGCAGTTTCCTCTAGAACAAGCATTTTGTTTTTAACGAATACGTGCAGTTTCTAGAAGTTTTTGTTCAAAGTATGCTCTCTCGATTGAGAATTTTAACGTTGAGTGCAGAATTGTTTAATGATAATTAATCAGTGATGATATTTCTGCAAAATTTAACGTCCTTTCATCGTGTCGAACTACGCGCTACGGACACGGCAGGTCTGACAACTTCAGTCGGCAGACTCCAGTGTGAAGTGTGCAAACTGCAGTCTGCAAATGTCAAACGCCGATACTGAGCCTTTTTCTAGTCCGAACAGTGTTCGTAATTACGACTTTTGATCGTATAGTTTTTTTAAACCGCGAGAGAAAGTTCATCTCCCTTCGTCATTTTCGCAAAATAGTGTAAGCCTCGCAAAATAGTGGAACCTCGATTTAACGAACGTCTATATAACGAATTCCTCGGTATAACGAACGATATTCTTTAGCCCAGTGATAGTCAATGTGTGGAAAACAACCCCGATATAACGAACCCTCGATCTAACGAACCAATCTCCCCAGTCCCTTGGCTCTTCGTTAAATCGAGGTTCCACTGTATCTGAGGCAGTTTAAGAGAATAATGTTGTTCGGTGAAGGTTAACAGAACGGTGGTTGCCGCTGACCATAACTACAACAGAAGCTAAAACAAAAGCCCTTTCACAAAGAAAATTTCGTATTTGCAGTAAAATACAATCGAACGTGGAGACGAGGAAATTCAGGGCCTATTTTCGCACTTTTACCCCAAATTGCCTCATAACCATGTTCAGTCACATTGCAAAGCAAATAAAAAATTCTCCATGAAAACAGCCATTCCCACTCACTAAGAGAACGTTCGTGGAATCCTGGAAAACTCTGACGTAGGATTTAAGGATCTCAAAATGAAAAGCTGGAGTAAGAAGTCTCCGCATTCTGAACCACTTGTCCCCATTTGAAGCAATCAGCCCATCTCCTTCAAAATGAATAAGCGAAAATACTTTTCGTTTTAACGTCAATATTAGGCTTTTGGAATCAAGGTAGGTTGTTTTATGTTTTAAGGTCGATGATGGACCTGTTCTCTACCGCCATGCTCTTTTCCTTGGAAAAGACACTTCACCCACACCGTTTGTCTCTCTTTACCCAGGTGGACGAATGCATACCCGGCAGAGGGCTCCCGTACAAAGGCGTTGGGGGTGATCATTGTACCTTTCTAGCTTTGGTTAAAATTCGTGGTTTGGAACCGCTAAGGGTGTTAAAATCTAAAATGACCAGCTTAAAAATCGTTGCATATCGCTTAGTACCGCATTTTCTCGATTAAACGCCGGGTCTATAGCGCCGAGTTTAAATAAACGCCCCCGGCGTTTAATCGAGAAAATACGGTACATTTTGGGGGCATATTATGAAAGCTTAAGAAATATATGAGGAACTGGTTGTCAGAAAAACTGTTATCTCTTAGGAGTGAAAATAAATGCAAGCCACGTCGCAATCAAGTCTCTGGGATAATTTAAGGTCGTTCGCGCGAAAAACTTCTACAATACAGATTTTTTTCATACTTTGGCTACAGTCAGATAATGAGTTACCTACGTCAGAATGGAAAAAAATTGGGGGGTCACTGACTTCGTTTCCGAAATAAAGCGCGTCAAAAACTACCCCAATTTTGACAAATCGGCCCTCGCAACTCGACATGGCCTTAGTGCTTGTTAGTTGAAATATATTTTAAAAAAATGATTCGCTGTAAACCCACTTTCTTAGTAAAATTTTACTTAGATGGGTCTGTTAAGTAAATAAGTTGAACCGGTGTCATCCTTTTAGTTAAATTCAACCTCTAAGATCGACTTTAACTAACACCGTGCAGCTTCAATAATAGTAGTATTCGATGATGCGAGGGCAGAAAAGTTGAAAAAAATCAAACTTCTACAATACAGATTTTCTTTAATTTTTCACAAAACGTACATAATCGACAAAGAAAGTGATCTATCAAAAGAAAATATGGGGTCATCGAACATTTAAGAGAGTTAAATCCGTGCATAGATATTAAAGTGCCCACTAGCGCTATATATCTCCACATTTCTTCAACAGCGCGCGCGCTTAATGCATGACACGTGGCATGACATCACGAAGTGAATTGCGTGCGCAGTAAGGATGCGCTGAAACAATTGGCGCGAACGTCCTTAAGGGAGCCACCGGAAAAACTTCGGACGATCACCCCAGCCACCTTCTACGTGGGATTTTTCCCGGACAACGTAAAGAAAATAACTACAAATAGCCTTATTTTAAATAAACTGAAAATAAATTCTCAAGATGCATTGCCTCCAATATACCTCATACGTACCAATGAAAGGCTCAATAAATCGGTAGGCAGCTGCTTTAGGAGTATTGCCGCTCTGTATCACCTTAATAGCGTCTGGATGACAGAGTACTAATGATGCATTCGTAGGACTGCGCCGCAGAACATAACAAGTCTTGAATTGCGTAGCACATCTAACGAAAAACTGCAGAGCGGCTCCATCGTGTTTTCTTACCTGAGTTTAAAATGGAAAGTTATTTCAAATCAAAAGCGCAGATGATGTCATACTGTACTCTCTCTCTTTTCTGAAACCTCAAACATTAAAACCTCAAACATTAAACTGTTGACAGTTTAATGTTTGTTTTGTTTCCTCAAAGCAATTTTGCAAAACCCTGTCTGGCCCACCCATCTTAATTGTTCAAAATTTTGAATGAAAAGATCGCATTAGGAAAACCAGACTTCCTAACATAGTTTTTCTCAAACAAAAATTAAGTGCTAATCCTAAACTTCCACTACCACCCCCCCCCACCCCCCTTCTCCCCCGGCGTAACCACTTCCCCCACACAACCAGCAGTATACTATCTCTGGAAACAAGTTGTTGACATGACCGGAAATGTCGTACCCTGCGAGCAGAGGCCCTTCGATCTTCCTAGATAGGTCGGGAAGAGGAAGGGACCTCCGCCAGCCGCCTCGACTTCCTCATCCACCGAAACGGATGAGTCAGTCCGGTTTGAAACCAGTTTTACCAGTTTTTCCTGAGTGCGCATGTGCTTTGTTAGAAATTGCTGACTAAATGCGCGGCCACGGTACGTTCGGTACGGTCGTGAAGTTCACAACAGCGGACGTTTCTCTTTCGAAGGATGTCTTAAAGCCGTGAAAAGTGCACTAGGAAGAGTGAATACTCATGGAATAAGCAATCTCACACAACACCAGTCGAAGGCCTTGCTTAATTTTCTGGGTTGCGGTTGCTTTCGGACCAAAAAATTTTACTTCTGGTTTGAGCGGGAATCGATGCCAAGGGCTACGCGAATGTGCACTTCAACGCTTATTTTTATGGCGAAATGACATTTATTTTGGTCAACGGCGAGACAAGCAAACGGCAAGAGAAACAATTATTTGCCGACTGGCGGCCGGTAATTTTGAAGACGAAACGGTCTCAGTACAAAATATAATTTACCGCATGACGGCCGAGAAGTTTGAATACGAAACAAACTCGACACAAATGCGTTTTGTCGAATGAAAGCAGCGAATGTTGAGGACGAAAGAAACTCAACACGAAAATACTTCTGAATGACAGGGACAAAAAGAGGGACAAAATAAAATAAATCTCGAACACCAAGATTTCTATGCGAGACTTCCGTGACCTGCTATTAAATTGGAAATCACTGGACTGTAACATCATGTTGACAGTCGACAAATCGCAGTTTCTTGATCAGCAAAAATATTTCGAGGCAGATAAGTTTTCAACCTGTGACATAAATTCGAACAAAATTATTCTCAGCCTTACGATTTAATTAAAACTTTCCTCAACTCTCTTGTGTTACGACCAAAGTCAGAATAGTATGTTGTGGACGCGGCTGTCATTCAGTAAACATGTTAATTGAAGCGAGGCCGACAAGGCTCGGTTACATTTAAATTTAGCGCATGCTCAACAGGGAAAGTCGAGGTGACTTATTTAGGAAGATCGAAGGGCCTCTGCTCGCGGGGTAGAAATGTCGTGACAGTGTTTACATTCGAAACCGGACGAGACGTTTTATGTGTTCTGTTTGATTGACATTTGTAATCATAGGGAGACGAATTCCATTGTAGTCGAGAAGAATTATTATGATTCATTGTAAAATCGGGGAGAGGTTCGTTGTGAGTTATTTTGTACCCCACAAGTTCGGTACAGACAGAAAGTTAAACGTTCACAATAGCACAACTTATCCACTATGGAAATTTAGTTCAGAAGCAAGTCTCGGTTCAAAATTGTTCTTCTCTTGCGGGTTATGCTTGCGGCGTTGATTTTGTTTTCAATGTTAATAGCGTGTGCTAAAGTTGGCGTCGTTCTCAAGAACCAAACTAGTTTTACTTTAAATTGAACCTCTCGGCTATTCTGAAATCTTGCCTGCTATTCAATACATGCAGTTTTCATTTGAATGGCCACTCTAAGGGATTTCGTCCACAGACTCAAAACGATCGAGAACCGTCTTACACGAGAGGAGTTGAGTCTGTGAAGTTGGGGTCGCGATCGAATACAAATCAGTGGAATACTAGAAAACAGCCCCGTTTTAGCCTCGCAGTAGCTTAAGATTTCACTTTGATGTAGTATTAGTTTATTCTGGTTTATTGTTAACAATTGATTATACATGACTTACGTGTTTGAGGTGTCCTGTAAGCCAGTGGCTTGGAGCTGAAGGGAAAGCAGCCAGCTGTCTGATGTGGCGATATTTCTTCACAAGACTGATGAACGCATTACAAATGAGGATGACTCCAGCGGCTGATACAACTAGGACCCAGAAGGACACTGAATTCATCCTGAAACCGTTTAAATCCATCCGATAGAGTTCTTCTGCAAAGCAAACAGTAAATCTACAACAAAAATAATACGTGTCCTCAGCAGTGTAATATTTTGCAATATTGCATGACCTTTGCCAGGGCTTGTCGCGGGTGACCCTGGCGGATAGCCAGGTGATCTTTATTTCAATTTTTGCAAGTAAATAGTCACGAAAGGTTTATCCGGCTAGCTCGGCTAAGTTGCTAACTAACTACCGACAAAATTATAAATTCCGAACCCAGACAGTCCCATCGAAAACATTTTTTTTCTTTCATTAAAGTTTATTTCGAGACGGTTTCCACTGAAGGGTTTGTATGTTCATGTTTGGGGTATAAGTAGCGGTATGACTCTCCAATTGTTTTGAATTTGTGTATTCTTTTTAAAATTGGAAATTGCACAGAAAAGTTTACGTAAGAAATTTCAAGCAGTTCATACTGATTTGGCTCCAAAATAAGCCCTTCTTGTCTATGTATCACTGATTCAATTACCCTTATATAATCTGATTAATTTGTGGTCACGCAAAAACTACAGCCGTTGTTGTGTTGCCGTGAGGTTTAACACCCCAAGCGACCGCGATGATTTTGGTCAGTAAGTAGCAAAGGAGCCGTTGACGGTAGGTACGTTATGTAGGATGAAGAGATCAAGTAAAGTGTCTAAACGCGCATCGTATGCCTGATGCCACGTTATATTTTTCGTTTTGATGAGAGCCTACTTAGTGCATACTGATAACAAATACTGTAGTCAAGTGCACGTGCTTGTAATGTTATCGTGTTTGAATTACGGCGACAATCCGAACCGGCCTGTACGACAACAGGACAGTCGCTGGTCTTATTTAGTGTGTGCGTGTGCCACCTTCTGCCAGGCTATAAACATGGGGCTTTTATATGGCTTTGGCGTTCTGTTTCCAGCTATCATCAAACGGTTTAACTCAAGCAGGCAAGAAACAGGTGTGTTCTATTTGTCAATTTGTCAACTGTACGAAAATTGAAAACTGAACATGAACCCCGGGAGTGGTTCTTGGATACCCGGAGTCCCCAGGCTTCTTGGTCAACGGGTGGTCCCCGGGAGGGACGCTGGGGTAATATTCACAGCCGTCAAACGCGAAAAGTACGTCACATCCGGTCTTTCAGAGCCAACGGGGTCTGGAAGGGGGGTCATTATCCCGCATTTCCACTCCTTTTTCAGGTGAATCCCGCATCCTGCACTTTTTTCATCGCTATCCCGAAACGCGTTTTTCCTTTCTCAAAAATACATTAAAAAAGACTAATTTCTGCAAAAGCTAATAAATGTAAGATGTAGATATTGTTACGCATCTTGTGTTCTCAAGGAAAAGGACTCAACGCCACTGCCTGCCTTTCGCACCCTAGCAATTGTGACCTCGGGGTTTTCTCCAAGTACTTTACTTCTTGCAATTTCTCCTAACTCAGCGAAAGATTTCAAGAGCTTCTGGAATCTGTAGAGCTCTTTGTGTTTGCCGTTTAGCGGAAAATTGGATTCGTCTTTGTGGATCGCCGTGGTACTTCCCCATGGGCTTTTCGGGTATGTTTTGGGTGGGGTTGTGAAGCCATGGTCTCGAAATTAGCACCCCGTTTTAGAAAGAATTTACATTCAAAATGATGCCCTGTTCTAGAAAAAGCTCAATTTTTGGTGTTTTGAAGTAGGTCAATCTTTCTTACGTTCAAAAATGTCACACCTCGTTCTTGGAACCGCCTCTTAAAATAGATAACCCGTTCTAGATCAAGCATCCCAAAATCACGACCCAATTGGGAGGCACATACCCGTATATATGTAGGTACTTAAGGGGAGTGCCCTTAAGCCTTGTTTGTGGTCGCAAGAGAAAACGGCACCAAAACTCTGACTGCCTTATTCAAGGGAGCACTGAGAGCCAGCATCAATCTATGCCATATCTAGACATGAGAAATGAGACACCACCCTGCTTTCTTTGCTAAAACGTTTATTTGGGTCATGATGATTTCCCACATTCCTGACAAACAGGCAAAAAAATCCTGCATCCGCAGCCATATTTTGGCACTTCCCGGTTCCCGGGGAGCAGGCAAATCCTGAATCCCGTCAAGATATTTTTCATTTTCCTGAATCCCGCACCGTATTTTGGTCAAATCCCGGATCCTGAAAATACCCTTCCAGACCCTGGTTCAAAAGTTTACGAGCACAAAGTTTGCATGGAAACGATGCAGAACATGTCCCGGCAAACTGAATCTCACGCCGGGAAAACTTGTGCATGACATTAATTTTTCTTTTTATAAAGGCCAACACATGCTCAACGTAAAAAGCTTAAGTTTCGTGGTTAAAGTGAGACTTTTGACAGTTGTCTGTATTTTCCTTTGTAAAATTATGCAGTAGCTGCGCACACATCATGTGTTTGACCACTGTGAAGGGGTAATGGAAATGTTACCGCAGAATTCCTGTGGTGCGAGTGTCTTGGCAGTGGAGCCATGATTTGCCAGCCGGTGAGAAGAATGGGGTGGGAAAAAGTGAGCCTGCACAAAAGCCATTGAATTTTGAATTCCCAAACGCAGTATTCTGATTGGTTTGATATGACATGCGATAACAGATTTAAATTTTGTGATTAAAAAACAAGCACAATACTGTTATTTTTCAACCAATTCAATTTCTAAATGTGACTTCGGCTACGTTTGCTTCAGTCTTAGCATCCTGGCTTTAGTGCAGGTAGTTTTTAAGCCTCTCTTCTTGGGACCTCTGTAATGATAGGATCTGCATCATTTTATTTGACCATGCAATGGGCATTATCTTGCAGTCCTTGAACGTTTGGTTATTTTTTATTGAAGCAAGATGGTATCACTTGTTCCCAGGAGTTCAATATTTTTTATTCTTATGCATTCTCGTGCATCGATTCCGAGTCATCAGAACAGATGCTTTCACGATTTGATTTCTCAAGGACATACGACCTGATTTCCTGGTTCCATACTGATTTCAAAAAAGAACACATTCAACAATCATCCGCCATGTTTAAAATTTTCTTTTGTGCTATTCTGGCACATTCATAAAGACCCGGGCATAAAGAACTCCTCTTGAGTGCGAAAATCTGCTGTCATGTTTGTTTACATTTTGCTTCGCTTGTGTTGGTTAGATATTTGATACATGATTTGTGAAGATTTGTCACCTCACAAGGAGTGGAATTCAAAATTCAATGGCTTTCATGCAGGCTCACTTTCCCTCGCCCCATTCTTCTCACCAGCTCACAAATTGCAGTTTCTCTCCACTGCCAAGACACTCGCCCAGGCTATCCTGCGGTTAACGGTTCTTAGTTTTGTTACAGTGAACGATAGTGAACATCCATTTAAAAAAAATCAAGTTTTTTTTCCATTACCTGACAAACTCTCCCAGTGACCACCTGCTGACCAACAAGCCCGAGGAGTCTGGGTACAAGATTGGGATGTTAGAGTGTCAGGGAAGTCCAAATTTGAAGTTGCAATTTTGCAATTTTGGGGGTTAAAACTTTTGGTCAGCATTTTTGGGGGGTAGTAAGGTAGGTTCTTTATCTATTTTTCTTAACATTTGTAACTGGTTTAATTGTGTGAATACATTTTTTGGTTAACAATTGCTTCATTTGTGTGTTTTTTTTTGGGGGGGGGGAGGCAAAGGAAGAAGAGGGAAGCTGGTTTTGGACCATAATATTTTGGGGGGATATTACATGTTCACTATGGCTTCATTTGTACCTCTTTGTCACCTCTAACTTGAGGACAGTACCCAGTCCCTTAGTCCCTTAGTCCTAACCTGTACCGTATCAGACGAATCCCAAATTTCATTTTGTAAAATACTGAAATATAAATAGTACCATGTAAAAGTACTGCTGACAAGGTTTCATTTTGAATGGTCACACCATAGGATTTTGTCCACAGAGTCAAAAGTTAGAACCACCTAAATGTCTCCTTAACTGACTCTGGGAGTGAAAGGGTAACCCTCCCCCACCCACTCCTAAGACTAAATAATACTCTGAGCATTGCTCTTTTAACTACTTTAATAACAACAATTTATGTGTCAAAAGTGAATCTTGCACCCTGTAAAGACAGGGTGCTAATTGGGGACAATTACTATATATTAATTACAAATTGTTAAAAATGCACTAATTAAATTTGCAATCGAGAATAAGCCCGGTTTCCACCTGTGCAATAAGCTGGAGCATAAGCACTAGCAAATGGATGAGAAAAAATTGTATGGTGACCTGCCTGAAATAAGCACATGAACCTGAAAAAAAGAGCCTTTTCCATTTTTCATGGTTACCATCTTTTCTCAATTAAACGCCGGACCCCGAATAAATGCCGGGTTCAAATAAACGCCAAGTCTACAGGGCCGAGTTTAAAATAAACGCCCCCGGCATTTGTTCGGGTCCTGGCATTTATTTGAGGTCCCAGCGTTTATTCAAGATGGTTATATTAAACTAGGAGTGTCCTAACTGCATACTAGTTCTCTTTCTACCATTTTATTTGAATTTATACACTGATATTCAAACCTAAACTACCTTTTACAATTGTCTTTCTAACTAAAATAGATAAAATAAACAACACATCAGGCATCATGACAATCTCTTTTAAATCATGGTAACTTTTCTGCGGGCTTGTCCATCAAGCGAGGATCAGTCTCGAGGGTCTCTCTAGTGTTACTCCAGCAATTCCTTGAAACGCCCCATAATTTTGCTGTCCTCAGAACTGATGAAGCAGGAACCTCGCCACCACCTTGTTTTAAATTGTTTGCGCAGTACATGTACGTTTGTTGTCGAGCAGTTGCCGATACACTTCCGCATTTCACGGAGAAATGTAACGTTGAGAAGTGTTCAATCACTGTTCCTCCCAGTGATGTTTTTGGATAAGTGACTAACCAGATTCACTGAGATGAGACAAACTTGGTGACCTTGTTTCACATCTTTTTGGTGTTCTTGTTGAAATTTGGCTCTTCATTCGGTAAACCTCCAGTACTGATGATAAAAAATGGATGGCTCAAAAATGTATTTAATAAATAAACGCCAGGCCCTGAATAAATGCCGGGTCTACGAGGCCGAGTTTTAAATAAATGCCCCCGGCGTTTAATCGAGAAAATACGGTATGTTTATTTCACTAAGGGAAACCAGTGTAAAATACAGTGTAAGTATAAACACAATCCAAGAATTCAGCCACACTTCAAGTGCACGTTACTTCAGCTGCTACTGGTTATCAATATAGCTAGTGGGAAAACCCCTGTGTCTATTCTTGTGCTTATTTCATAAGTGGGAACCAATGTAAAGTAAGCGTCTGTGTAAGCACAAGAATTCACCCACACTGCAAGTGCACATGTTTCTTTGTGTTTGCAGTTACCAGTATAGCTAGTGTGAACACCCCTTTGTTTATTTTTTAAGTGCTTATTTCACAAGTGGAAACCAGTGTACAAAAAGCATTAGCATGACCACAAGAACTAAGCCTCACTGAAGTCCACTTGTTACTTTCTGCTTAATATGGTTATCCATGGCTTGTGAAAATGCCACTGTGCTGATTCTTGTGCTTATTCCACAAGTGAAAACCTTACATAAGGAACTCTGTTTCCATATGAAATGAGCTGGGTGTTTATCCGAGTGAATGTTGTCATTTCAATAAAGTTTTGAGCATCTTTCTCTTTGCAGCCTGGATAGGTTCCTTGGGCAGATCACTTGTCTTTTTTGCTGGGCCTGTGGCTGCTCGCTTAACAGAGAAATTTAACTGCCGTTCTGTCACCATGGTTGGAGCGGTGACTGTTGCCGTGGGACTGACTCTAACATCATTTGCTAAAAGCATCATTTTTTACTATTTCACATATGGTTTAATAGCTGGTTTTGGTTCCAGCTGTATTCGTACATCAAGTTTCCTAGTGGTCGCAAAATATTTTCAAAAGCGGAAGCCATTTGCCACTGGACTACTAACAGCTGGTGCTGGACTTGGCATGTTTACATTAGCTCCACTTACACAAATTTTGCTGGACAACTTTGGCCTAGACAACACTTTCAGACTCCTTGCAGGCATTGCATTTGTGGGTGGCATTCCAGCAGTAACGTATGATCCTAATGTGGAGGAAACTGATCCACAAGACTCAGAAGCAACAGAATCAGAAGATGAAAATTCTGATGCAGTAAGAAAGGTTAAGTTAGTGGACTGCTCTGTGTGGGGAGTACCAACATTCTCAGTTTTTGCATTGGCTTTCATGATGAATTCTATAGGAAGGGCTGTCCCTACCATTCACTTGGTGAGTTATAACGGTGGGCCATACATTAACAATGATTATTTCACAAAATCAAATTAACATGAGCTTTTATTGGCTACGAGTTCATGTACCATGGAATTGAGTGGACAGACAGCCTCTAGATCCCAAGCTAAAAACACTTGTTTCTGTTAAAAGTAGCTTTTTTGCCATCTTTTTCGTACAATTTCTCAACTTGTAGGATATGAGCTGAAAGGAAACTATGTGAGAAATCACATAGCACTTGGGCAAAAAGATGTAAAACTTTTTTTGTGTATCCATGTGAGAGTGTTTAGAAAAGCATATACCCTGATGAATTTCTGGCCTCAGAGAGTTAATACTAGGGTTCAAAGAAAAATCATTGACCCTGGTTGGATTAAAACTTGATTCTGTGGAATAATTATTTTGATTAAAATTTGTTGTTTTCTTCATGACAGCAGCAGACAACTGTGTGAATCAAAAACTGTCCACTCTTTATTTACTGTGATATTTTAATGTTTCTACTTTCCTATCAATGAAAACCCAAATGACAGGAAGTGTACATGCGTGCATGTGACAGAGTTACTTGGTTACCTGCACAGACATGAATTGTACCAAGAAAACTGAAATTTCCTTTCTTTGTAAGGCACCATATTGCAATATTTCATTTGGGGCAAGTGTGCAATTTACTCCAAATTGCCTTTTTTTTTAATTTCCCCACTGTCTTTACTGGACTAAACATTGCAGACAGCAGAAATTTTTCATAAGGAGTAGCAATTGGTGGGAAGGCCTGATTTCCCTTTGATTTTGGCAAGTAATAATTCAAAGATTTCTTGCATGGAAATCTGACCAGTTTCTTGGATTTTTTTCTCATTTAGGCTAAGGCCTTCCATGCAAGGAATTTTTCCCGTGTCAGTTGATTGTTAGTTTAACGTGATGTCACAAGTGATACAAGGATCATAGCCTTTTATGGCCGTTTATGGCCAGTAGAAAAGTAGAAGGTTTCAACATAATTAAATTTAATTAATTAATTAATTAATTAATTAATTAATTAACTGCAACTGTTTTAATTATTTGCTTTTGTTTTCAGGTGAAGTATTCAGAGGAACAGGGCGTGTCATTTGGCAAATCATCCAGACTTCTGATGTTTATTGCTCTTGCCTCCTGTATCTCCAGGCTAGTTGCTGGAGTTTTGTGCAACCTAAAATCGATCAACCCTTGCTTTTTATTTCAAGTTGGTGGCTTTGTTTCTGCAGTATCTGTCTTTCTTTTCACATTGGAATGCAGCTATTCTCTCCTTGTTTTATTCAGTCTGCTTTATGGTTTGGGACAAGGCATCATTATCACAACAAGCAATCTGACTTTCTTAACTTGTGTGGACAATAAGAGAAGAGCTTCAGCTTTTGGCCTGGCCAACTGTTTGTCTTCATTAGCCATACTCTCTTCTCCCCCACTGGCTGGTAAGTAAATATATAAATACATAACACTTTATTAAATCCTCCCTACGGGCTTTTCAGAATTTAATTACATACATCAATATATAAAAATGTAAATGTATATCAAACAGCCGAAAAAAAATTTACTTCTCCTTCTTAAAATGTTCCTTTAAGGCTAGATTGAAGGCTTACTGCAAAAACTGTCTCTCAAAGGCTTCGGGGGCGGAGGTAGGGGAAAACTAATAAAGGTTTTATCCTATTAAAGCTGTCTTTTCCCTACAGGTTTTCTTGCAGACGAATTGGAGTCTTATGCGCCAGCGTTCTTTTTTGCCGGAAGTGCTCTAGTCATCACTACACTTCTTCCGTTTGTCCTTCTTTGCACTCAGGAACCCAACAGAACTGTTGCAAGTGAACGGGAGATGATACCAGTGGATAATGCTGGGCAAATTCAGCATGTGTCTGGATGTTAAAACTGCAGAACTGGTATCGGAATTTAGCCATTGACTAGGTTGTAGTCTCGCTCCTTCTTTTCCAATTTTCTTTGAGCAGAGTGTCGAGTCAGCGTAAAGCCCTCCGTTCTTCCTGTCATCCACACTTCCAAACCAACTTGATCATCTTTTGCAACGTAACTAATTTTATCACTTGTAAATGTCAAACAACCACATTTCAGAGATCCATTTTTAATTAGATCGTCCTATAGAACCTGGGACACCAACAAGGCAGGGGCACCCAACGAGAAAATTCTTGAAACGTCATTTTCTGCTTTCTTAGATTGATTCAGAGCTTTTCAAAGGCATATTTGTGTAACCTAATACGGGTTGATCTGTTCGGCGTTTTTAGCTGAAACTTTAGGCTGCAGAAAATTTTACGAAACAGAATCCTATCCGCCGAATTTCGGAGCTGCTAATGGCTGTCCGAAAATGCTAGCTGACCTTATTTTACACTCTAAACGACACACATTTGTCCCTCCGAAAACAATAGGAATTAATCAGTCTCCTTGTTACAAAAGTCTGAGGGAATGTTCTGCCAAAGAAATTTCTAGTTTTCACTGCAATTAAACCCAAATATCTCAGGCGATTTAGGCTTGCCGAACAGATATTCTGCCGAAACAAACCGTTTCGTGCCCCTGACAAGGGCCAGGGACAGATGAAAGTAGATTTTGTCGAGATTTCTCTTAGTATATTTTTTGTCTTTTGAAAGTTTTTTCATTTAGTTGTTTTTGAGTAAATGCTGCCACAGTTTCGACGTTGACAAAGATGACTTCCATGCTCTACAGTTTTATCGCGAGGAGCTTTCGTTCTTGTTTGTCCCTGTCAGTAACGAAGAAGTTTTTTCAACTAAATTAATATGATATTTTCTTGGCGAAAAAAAAAAACATTTTCAGAGAAGTAAAGCCGTGAACTTTTCATTTAACGACAGAAAGCCTGAGAGAGTTGTGCCGCGAGGGAATTTTCTTTCAATCAATCAGAAGCACTACCAAGATCTGGGTAGTGCACGTCATCAGTATGGAATTTCTGCGCTCGTTACTCAGACGTCGTTTTTCAAGGGCTCAAGTGGCGACCTCGCGAAACGTCGGCTGTTTTCTCAGGCTACAGTTCACGTTGCCAAAGCCAGAGAAATGCGCCCGTTTCATTCTTTGGACACACGTCAGGCAAGTGAACTTGTTCAACTTTTGACTTGAAATGTTTTCCTTTTCTGCTATGAAAGAGATACAATAAACATCTTATTAACCTCGCATTCTCGGTCTTTACTGTAAGTTACGTGTCGTTTATTCGCGCTTGAGCCATAAATCGAGCGGGAAAAGCTCGCTCCGTAACTTACAGTATGGACTCGAACTCGGCTAATAAGTGACCTATATATAGATACATATATTATAATATAACTGTTAGATTACATCACATTACATTACGTTACGTTACGTTACGTTACGTAAGGGAATATTTTGGGTCATATTTTAAGAATAATATTATAAGGTATATTTTGGGTTCTAATTATTTAAAATATTTCGGTTCTGGGAAAATATGACAAAAGAGATATTATTGAAAAAACGAGCGTCCTAAACTATAATTAAGCCTTCTTTGATATTCTAAAACAAAATTTACTTCAATTATCCAAGAATACACTGTACAAATTAAGTTGCCTTTTTAATATTGGAAAACGATTTCAGCTGCTTAGCTGCTTAGTTCTACAAACAGTCAATTTCCTCTTAACGAAGAGTTTGTTTAGGGCTCGCACTCGTTCGCACTTTTCCAGCAAGATCCGCATAATAATAAGCTTTCTACTCCTTATTAAAATCTAGGTTCGTTCACGCTCCTTCACAATTTAAAACTAAACTCCTTTACGACAGAAACTTAGCTTAATTCACTATCTCCCAACCTGGCAAGATACATTCTTGTATCAGAATTCAGCTCTTGAGAAAACCGAAGATTTTCAAATTTTTGCACAAGTAAACAAACTAAGCCAAATCTGAATTTCCTTTGTTCACTAAGCGAAAAGCTCGCACTTTTGGTATCTTGATACCAAGTTGACCGGATGGATAGATGGACTAAGCGAAAATCAACTGGAATCACTCTTTCCCTGCATAACAATACTGTTTGCAGTAGAACTGTAATTACTCTAGCGAATTTCGCATAAATACAAGCAACCTGTAAGCAGTCTTCACTTGAAGATGCTCTGAATTCTCAGACCTGAGCTTGCTCTGGAAGATTAAAGTACTCTGACACCTAATCAGTTGTCTTGGTCTTGGCTGTAAACTCTGTCCCGTCACAGTTATATTGTATTGTATTATATTATATTATATTATATTATATTATATTATATTATATTATATTATATTATATTATATTATATTATATTATATTATATTATATTATATTATATTATATTATATTATATTATATTATATTATATTACATTATATTATGTTATATTTAGCAATTATTCTACGAGGCCGCGCTGGATATCATATGTTAGATAACCAACGAGAAGCGTAGCGCCGAGTTCAGCAAGCCCGAGTAGAATAATTGTTTTATTAAAAACGCAATCACTAATTATTATAAAATCAAGAAAGAGAAAAAATAAGAGAGAGAGAAAAGAGATAAAAGGGAACAACAGTCGATCAGATCACATGACTAAAAGAAAAAGACGCGAAGTCACGGTGTTGGAGCGTTTCTTTGCAAAGCTGAGTGAATCAATCAAGCTCCGAAGTGAACTTCCAAGCACAAGTTTTGGGGAATGGCTTTGAAATGCGGTATGTGTTTGATTTTGCCTGAAAAATTGTTGTAATCATCGTTCAAAGTGGATTGAAACTGTACGATCTCACCGTTGTAGCTACTGGAGTTGAAATGAACAAGTTTGTAATCCTTTCGCATAACGGAGCCATCATTTGATCGAACTGAAGACAGAATTAATATTTTCACTTGAACGATAAATTTTATGCAGCTCACTGAGGCAATACTACGAACAGTAGAATTCACCATCTTACTATTTTTAACGCAAACCACAAAACGCAGTTGTTCTCGGTTTACAGGCCGCGGACGGAATGGTAAAACAACACTCAAACACCTGAGAAAGCGACTCAACTTGTTAGTTCGCAGTTGCTATAGCAACTGAGAACTATTGGGGCTGTCCTGGCGTAAAGAGTCGTGTTAGTGTGTTAACTTTTTGGCAACAAGCCCACAAAGCCATTTAAAGTAGAATCCTTCGAGGTGTAATAGACAAGTTTTGAGGGGCTTTTAACCAAGTCTTGCGCAGTCTCTATGGATGAAGAATTAATCGGAGTGTTTGGATCCTCGAAAAGATCGTAGATTTTGATTTGCAAAGACAACGCAGGAAGGAATCGGAAGGAAAAGTTTACTCAGGGGCATGTTAGGACTCGCTGGTCTTCAGTTTAGGTTGGCGTTCGCCAGCGGGTTAGGAACAGCTGGACGAGGAAAGAAATTGCTTGTTAAGTTTAGTTGCTGTCGAAAAGATGGCAAAGAAGTCTTTGTGTGTTGATGTTTCTGATCTACAAGTGGAAACATTTCTTTATGCATATTAAGTTGTCTGGGGAGATAATTGGTCATAATTAATGAAGTCCACGAAAGGCGATTGTGTACGGGTACGGGTTTAAGTTATAAACTACCAAAAAATCATCCACATCTTACAGAGTTCAAGGACTTTATTGACAGAATTTAGTTTGAGTCCTATGTGGTTTACTTTGAGCTGATAGATAGTGTATGTTGCTCGGAATTATCGGCCAGTCAGGATTTTCCCCGTACGTGCGTATTTAATAAATTTTAAAAATATTCCATGCATCATTGCCAGAAGAGTCCTGACTCTTTCCCGTTATTAAGCTCTCCAGAATCGACCGTTATTGAAGTTTTCTTGGTTTCTGTATTTCATGTCCGCAGTTTAGTTTCGTAGTTCCCACAGTTGAATGTATTCGTGGTTATGACATTGATGTGACGATTTACTCGTTATTCTGAACTTCCCAAATGATGTTTGTTCTTTGATGATCACCAGAAAGATTCTTGAAATCCTTGTCATTAAGCTGGGAAAAATGTTTCGTGTTTTCTCTCGCTTAGCCTTTTAGAACGATCATATTCGTGAGGTTTTCCTGACACGAAAGCTATTTAAATTTGATGTTCATAATTCAATTAGTACAATGTTTACACAGGTGTAATGTTGGCATGATTTCTGACACGAAAGTAAAGTTTTGTCAATCACAAGTTTTTAAATAAACTCAAACAGCTTATATACACGCAAAAACTAGCCGAACGTCTGTTTCTCTTTAATTATGTAAGTATTCTTCTACATCCATTCTGTTATTACGAAAAAAAAAAAGATTTCCCAGACTTATGATAGCATATTTCTTTTCAAATGCCGGACTACGTTTTCGTGGTCTCCCCGTTATTCTTTAATTTTGAGCTCCCTGTTACCTATTTAATGGTGACGCTCTCTATCATGCAACCAAATCCTGCTCCTGATAACACTGATATACACTGAACAACAAAGACAGCAGAGACAAAATAGAAGTAACATCTAAAAAACAACTGCGAACTATCCGAACGGATCCGCTCGTTTTACATGGCGTCCGATTTGTAGCTGAACATTAAGAGCTGTCGAAGCACAGAGCTACAACGAGTGCTGGTAAACTAGTGTCAGTTTTGCGTGGTATAACCTGGTAGCAACGTAGCTTGTTCAGTGCCACTGAACAAGCTTGTTTAGATTGCTTCGTAATTTTTGTACTGACTCGCCATAAAAGTGTTACAATTTTTATTAAATGCTTCTCTCCCATTTTGCTGTGTTTTGTTTTATGTCTGGGCTTGATCTTTCGGAGTCGAAAGTCTTCCGGATAAAACCTACCCATTGGAAAATTTTAATGATCGACCACAGGTCGCCCAAGCTCACTAGGAGAAGAGCGCATATATTAAGCTGTTCCTTTCTGTATATATTATGACCTCGGCAAAATATGAGAGTTTGTATGAAAAACGCAACAAATACGCTTTAATTGCCATAAATGCGAAATAATTTACAATAATTAATGATTCACCTCGTTTCTGTGTTGTATTAGTGCTATTTAATGGCCTTTTGGGGTGATTTGAAGCGTCTTGAGCGAGAATAAGCGTCCTTAATTTTTTGCACTTAATATTAATAAGCGAAGCGAAAGGCAACACACTGTTAGCCGTCACGTGACTGATGCAAAGTTATTTGTTTGCGGTAAATCTCGAATTTTGGCACCTCTCCGAAAAATTCTTCTTTATATCGTAACAACAAATACATACCAAAAAGTCCAACCTTCGCGACCTTTCCCTTCTCAAAATTGCAATTTTCAATCTCTCCACCATATCGAACCATCCGTGTGACGAACTATTCGCGAATGCAAATTTCTGATTTTTTTTTTTTTTTTGGAAGACTTGCACAATAGGCGCTCAGGACAAAAATATCCCGTGTGTGGGAGGTGTATTTGGCCCAACCAATTGCTGTACGTAGCAATTTTTAAGATGGTTTTGGACATTATACGGATCAAAATAAGCCACTTAATACTGTTGACGAACCTAATCTGCAACTCGCAACTCCACAACTCGCAGATCACCCACTCTTGAAAACAAGCTTACACTTCACAAAATATTATATCAGTGAAAGACTCATCCAGGAGAAACCTGTAACCCCAGGCATTTAGTTGGGGATTACCTTTGGACAAGTAGTGACGCAAATATACAGGTAACGCAATTTGATAAAACGCATGACATTTCTTCATGTTGTATTGTATAATTCTAAAAATGCGAGAGGTATAAAAGAATTCAGGTTTAGTTTTAGCAATTACGATTTGGTTTGAAGTTCTTGCGGGTTTTCATTTTTGCTATATGTCTTTTTTGGTACTTCGAAAACAAATCAATGCTAAGAATGTTGTAGCTGTTGAACACTCTTAAGTCCAACTTGCAAGGGCCCGTCTTTGTTAAACCACAGCCACTGCTCAATTAAGCGTTTCAAGTTGGAAAACCTTAGAAACAATTACTAGGATTTACATAACTTTTGTTGTGTCATAGTGCCCACGTTCCAAACGATCATAAGCGATGTAAACTGGTGTGGCGAAAAATCCTCGATATGCTAGCTGGCAGAAACTGTAATATTTCAGATAGATAACGGCGCCCGGGGAGAAGGGGTTCTCACTATAGTTTTACATGGGGAGGCTGCCCCCCCCCCCCCCCCAGAGGCTCAAACCCTCACCCTTAAGTATACCAATTTGTAACAAAAAGGCACTCAAGGTTAAGCCAAGCCAAGCTCAAGGTGAGAATTTCCTGTGACTACCACATTTTCCCGGGCTTTCAGTCGTTCTGGTTCTGTTGCTTCGGCAGCGGCTCCAAGCTTTTATGTGTTTGTTGTTGTCATTTTGGCAAAATTTGCCTTGCGCCCCGAACATTTTGCTGCTCTATAAGCAATCCGTTTCATCGTGATATGCACCTAATTGAAGAAACGTTGTCGTGTGAAAAGCATACAGTATGAACGATACGACCCAATGGTTTTCTGGGAAATGAAAACTTGCTTCTATCCTCAGGTACCGTGGAGATAATATTAACACAGGATACCCACATCTACTTCAAAACCTTCTTAGGAACGAAAATATCTTGAATCTCAATATATGGAACTGAGTAGCAAGCTTGTCAGGACTCTCTTCCCAGAATTCCATCGTGTCTCAACTTCATGGTTTACAATCAGTTGCACCCGACAGCGTATTACCAATCAGGTGTATACAACTTTGTAACTTTCTAGTCACTGCTTGTCAGTTTTAAACGCATGTCCAAACATGAGCTGCACTTGCTGTTGCTGCTGCTGCTGCTGCTGCTGCTGCTGCTGCTGCATCATGGTCATGAGCTGCTGCTGTATCATATTCTGCTGCTGTTGCTTGCTTCCTATCTGCGTTTGGAGTTGTTTTTGAAGGAGCGGCATCATCTCGTTTCTTTCTTTTCTTTTTTTCTCTTTTTCCTCTTTTTTTCCCTTCATTTCGTTCTCCTTTAACTGTGCATCTGGCTCAGTTTTTTTTTCGGCCAGCCAAGACATGGTGTCAACTCCTGATCTTCGGCTCTTCTTCTTTTCCTCCACTTCCTCATCAGTGTCTGGCTGTCGCTTTTTGCTCTCAGCCGTGGACTCTATTGCCTGCAGTCTCATTTCAATGGCTTTCTCTCGACCAGCGTTTGCACTTTTCTTTGAACTCTCTGTTTCTGCTTCTGCCTTCCTCTCCGACTTTTCACTTGATGCAATTAACTCCTCCATCAACATTTCAAATGCTGTGAGTTCCTCACCTCCAATGCCAGTGCTTTTAATTTCTTCAGACATTTTTGCCTTGTACTTCTTCGAGAGTAAAGTAAGCCTGAAAAGAGGAACGTTTATTTGTTTGTCTCACGATGGAATCGCTTTGAGTTGTTGATCGCGACGTTTCGACTGCAATACTTCTAGTCTTCTTCAGGCGATGAGGTCGACACTATTTGTTGCACGTTGGTTCGCTGCTATTGGTGCATTTCGATCCTCATTATAATTCCGACTACTAGATGTTGTTGTAACCATGGAAATCGAGAAAGATAACACTATTCCTTTCCCGCAGTATATCTACGGCGGTTCTACCCTACATATAAAAGGTGTATCAGAGGTTCTTCGCCGCTGCTTACAACAACATGGCGTACGCACCGTCTTCAAATCAGACACAACTCTTAGGTCTCACTTAGTGCGACCGAAAGACACTCTTGAACCAACTAAACAAGACGGTGTCGTCTGTAAGATTCCATGTTATTGCGGCAAAGTATACATCGGGGAAACAGGGAGAGCGATGCAAGAAAGGATAAAAGAACACGACAGAGATATACGGCTTGGTCGTACACAAACTACCGCAGTTTTGGAACACGCTAAGGAAACGGGGCATCTTCCTATTTGGAAAGAGTTAAGTTTATTGATCGTGACCCTCACACACGTAGGGTCAAAGAGGCTTTCCCTAAAAGACTTCATCCTAATAACATCAATAGAGATAGTAGAATCGAAATTCCTGAAGCCTGGATACCTATGATCAAAAAGCACAACAGCCGCTCAACCACGAAGCAGACCTGTGAGGAAAAACAACATCTAATAGTCTGAATAATAATGAGGATCGAAATGCACCCATAGCAGCGAACCAACATGCTACAAATAGTGACACGTAAACAATTGACCTCATCGCCTGATGAAGACTAGCAGTATTGCAGTTGAAACGTCGCGATCAACAACTCAAAGCGATTCCATCGTGAGACAAACGAATAAAAGTTAATCTTTCTTATCTTACACCACTCACACCACGATGAACAATGAACACATCTTTAAAGGTCGGCACACACGAGGGGACTAGTCCCTGCGACTGGTCCCTGCGACTGGTCCCTGTAGTGTGTACACGAAGGAAATAGTTGCCGGGACCATTGCCTTAAAGGGCTAGCAAATTTAGGGCGCTTTATAAAACTGAAATTCGCCTAAATGTGGAGACGAAAAATAAAGCGATCCTCAACAGTGAAACCGAATTTACTAGATTAACCACAAAACATTAAAATAAATCAACAGCAAACCGGTTTATACCTCGTGCGGTCTATCAGTGTTTGTCATTTGCAATTTCGATAAAGTTTTTTTCTCCAGTGTCCTATATTGCTGGTACAGAAGTGTAAAAAGACAACTGTTCAATCAAGACTCCCAGACAAGGTCAACTGGAAAAAAAAATTAAAGATCCGATGAAATATTTTCATTTGGTAGCAGGGACTTGTCCCACGAACAGTACACACGAAGGGACCAAGCATAGTTTGTGGCACTAGTCCGTGGGACTAGTCGCAGGGACCAAATTTTGGTCCCTGCGACTACATTCTTTGACTAAAGTGGGTAGTTCACACGAAGGGACTTGGTCCCCGGGACTAGTCGCAGGGACCAGTCGCAGGGACTAGTCCCCTCGTGTGTGCCGACTTTAATGATAAAGTAAGCCTGTCTCTTACTCCCCGAGCAGTCACTTCATCAAACAGATTCTTGTAGCAATTCAAGCTGTTTCCTTTGCGATTACTTGCCACACTCCGCCCCTTTCTCGACTTCCAGCGTTATATTTCCTTCCATCTTCCTTAACAACATTCGGTCCAAGTCGTGGCAGATCTATGTAAAAAAACAAAAACAATTTTATTTCACTTTCTCCCTCCGGGCAAAGAACAAAATCGAAAAACACCAAAAATTAGGCCATTACAAACTACAAGCAGCCCAGGAAACAAAATGATTTTTTGATAACCTGTGGAATGGGACCTAGACAATCATGACAAACAAGCACAGAAAGTACTCCAATAGTTCATCAGTCATGAACAACACATCTGCTTAAAGGTGTTTCGGTATTTAAGCTTACTTGTACTTCACAGAAAATAGATAGCATTCCTACATCAATGCTAAAAACACACCTGTTAAAAACATAAAAGTTACTTGACTTTATCTATGATCGTTAGTTGTGTTTACCTTTACTCCAAACGTTATATTTCAAGACAACCTGAGCTAGTTTATGTACTGAGTTGAAGTGAATCAGGTGAAAGCCTAAAACATTCTTTATTTAAGTTTACGCTTAATTTTCAAATGGGCTTAGAAAATAGCTGGGGCTTAAAGCGGGGCGGGGACGCGGGGACGCGTGTTTGGAGACGTGGGGTCGTGAGAACGGAAAAGCGGATACTGTGGGAAACTAAACGATGTTTCAGCCGTTTTCTTTGTAATATAGTGGTATTTTCGATGTTTTCAAAATTAGTCCAACTTAATTTTGAAAACATCACAAAGCAAAACAACATGGCAGCAATTATATGAGTTTTTAATTAATTTTCGTCAGTTTTAAAAGGCGTAAATTTCGTCTTCTGTTTTGCTAGCTTGATAAATATAAACCGATACAGCCATTGCAAATGCATAGCACACCACATAAACAACAGCACCCAAGCGACCGCGATGGTTTTGGTCAGTAAGTAGCAAGGGGCCCTTGACGATAACTTGACGGTACGTATGTCATGTGTCACGTTATGTGAGATCGAGCAAAATGTGTAGATACACATTGTATGAAGTGCCGGATTGCAGGTTATATTTTTTATTTTTCGTTTGATGAGAACTTACGCAATGTATACTGATAAAAAATAACGTATTCGAGTTCGCTTGCTTGCAATGTTCTCGTGTTTGCATCACGACAGCAATCCGAATCGCCCTTCAAGACAACAGGACAGTCGCTGGTCTTATTTAGTGTGTGCGTGTGCCACCTTCTGCCAGACTGTAAACATGGGGCTTGTATTTAGCTTTGGAGTTCTATTTCCAGCTATCATCAGACGGTTTAACTCAAGCAGGCAAGAGACAGGTGTGTAGTGATTGTCAATTTGGACACAAAATTGAGAACTGAACCCCGGGAGTGGTTCTTGGATGTCGGGGAAGTCCGAAGGATTTTGGGTTGTTTGAAGCTGGGATTTCGCAATTTTAGGGGTTAAAATGTTGGTCATTGTTTTTTTTTGGTGGGCAGATATGAAAGTAGGGCATTTTTGGGTTAACTGTTGCTGCATTTGTGTTTTTTTTGGGGTTGGTTGGGGGTGGGGAGGGAAGCTGGTTTTGGACCATAGTATTCTGGGGGGATATTACATGTTCATTACAGCTTCATTTGCACCTCCCTGTCACTTTTAAATTGACCCTCTTCCACCCACTCATACAACTAAATAATTATACTCTGGACTTTCATCCTTTAATTACTAGATCAGTTACTGTATTTGTCATCTAGAATAAACCTGGGTTTTGCCTGTGCGGCAACCTGCTTGAAGTATGCACATGCACAAGAAAAAGAGCCCTTTTCCATTTTTCATCCTTATCCTTATTTCACTGAGGGGAACCAGTGTAAAATACAGTGTAAGTATGATCATAAGTTCAAGAATTCAGCCACACTTCAAGTACATGTTACTGTACCTTCTGCTAGTGCATGTGGCTACCAAATATGTATCTAGTGTAAAGTCCCCCATGTTTATTCTTGTGCTTGTTTTACAAGTGGGAACCAATGTACAAAACGTGTTAGCATAACCACAAGAACTCAGTGGACTGAGCACTGAAGTGCACGTTACTTTCTGCTTATGGTTATCCATGGCTTGTGGAAATGCCACTGTGCTGATTCTTGTGCTTATCTTACAAGTTGGAACCAGACATGAGGAACTCTGTTTCCACAAAATGAACTGGACATTTAATTGAGTGAATGTTATCATTTCAATGAAGTTTTGTGCATCTTTCTGTTTGCAGCCTGGATAGGTTCCTTGGGCAGATCACTTGTCTTTTTTGCTGGGCCCGTGGCTGCTCCCTTGACAGAGAAATTTAACTGCCGTATTGTTACCATGGTTGGAGCAGTGACTGTTGCCGTGGGACTGACCTTGACATCATTTGCCAAAAGCATTGTTTTTTACTATTTCACATATGGTTTGATAGCAGGTTTTGGTTCCAGCTGTATTCGTACATCAAGTTTCCTAGTGGTTGCAAAATATTTTCAAAAGCGGAAGCCATTTGCCACTGGACTACTAACAGCTGGTGCTGGACTTGGCATGTTTACATTAGCCCCACTTACACAAATTTTGCTGGACAACTTTGGCCTAGACAACACTTTCAGACTCCTTGCAGGCATTGCATTTGTGGGTGGCATTCCAGCACTAACTTATGATCCTAACGTGGAGGAAACTGATCCACAAGACTCAGTAGCAACAGAATTGGAAGATGAAAATTCTGAAGCAGTAAGAACAAAGGATAAGTTAGTGGACTGCTCTGTGTGGAGAGTACCAACATTCTCAGTTTTTGCTGTGGCCTTTACGATGAATGCTTTAGGAAGGATTGTTCCTATCATTCACTTGGTGAGTTATAATGGTGGGTCATACCTGAACAATAATTATTCCAAAAAATCAAATTAACATGTGCTTTTGTTGGCTATGAGTTCATGTATGATGGAATTGAGTGGACAGATGGCCTCTAGATCCCAAGCTAAAAAAACTTGTCTCTATTAAAAGTAGCTTTTTTGCCATCTAGATCGTACAATTTCTCAACTTGTAGGATATGAGCTGAAAGGATACAACACGAGAGACTGCCTAGCTCTTGTGCAAAGAGATGTAAACATTTCTTAAGCAGGTATATATGTTAGAGTGCTTAGAAAAGTATATACGCCAATGAATTTCTCCCTGGCCAATGGTCCTGGAAAGGAAATCATGGAGCTAATCAGACTGAGGTTCAAAGAAAAGTCATTGACCCTGGTGGGATTTGACCCCACAAGCTCTGGATCAATTCCCCATCATTCCAAGAGCTGTTAGCGGATAGTATTAAGTACATGTAAGAAGACAATCAGAATGTGTGCTTGCTTGTGTCAAAGGATTGTTGTTGTTAATATAATAAGTACAGTATACTTATTCACCATATTCTTCATATATGGAGCTTCTGGTTGTTTGCAATCAAACACTTTGATTGGATTGCTACTACTAGCAATTGAATACTCTCAGTTGCTCCATGTTACAAAAACCAGGTTTAGCTTTGGCAGTGTGGGTCACCTGTGGGTCATGAGTGACTGTACAAGTGTATTAACAGAAGGGCTTGGTGGACAACAGGGTGTCAGTGACCATTTGGCCTTGAAATCCAAGTTGAACCAATGTACCTCTACTTTGTCATTCAGGTCGTTGACCATGTAAGAAACATGTTCCCACTTTTATTTCTTGAACTGAGAGCTTAAGCATGAAGAATTAGCCTATTTCGTGTGGCTAAAACTTAAGTAAATAAAACAATAGAGGAGTGGATGCTTGGTTTGTTTCTTTTGTTTTAGTTCAAACAGAGTACAAAAGAAATCATTTATGCTTCACTTGAGTAAGTTCCAATTTTTTTAAGCTTTCGATCACAAAATAAAGCAGAACTGTGTTTCTGACATGAAAACCAGCCTGTCTCCCAATTTTGAGCTACATTTGAGTGATTTAGATTTCGAGGTCAAATTGTTATGCCATTTTTCCACCAAACCTATTAAATTTGCTGTACATGAGTGAGTTCATGGTCAACTTAGTGCTGTGCATCAGTGCTGTACAACTTGATTCTGTGGAATAATTATTTTAATTAAAATTTGCTATTTTCTTTTAGAAAAAGGGGGTACATGTATACTTGTATCCTGTAACAGCAGGAGACTGCTGTGTGAATCAAAACACTGTTCAACACTGTACATGTATTTGCTTTAATATTTTAATTTTCCTTTTTTTTTTTGGTTTCCCATCAATGAAAACCTTAATGACAGGAAATGTACACAAAATGGACAGTGACAGAGTTGCTTTGTTACTTGCAGCCAAACTGACAAAGACATTAATTGCACTAAGAAACTAAAATTTCCTTTCTTTTTGAGGTACTATATTGCAATATTTCAGTTGGGGCATGTATGTTCTGCATACAATGTGCTCCAAATTATCTTTTTTTAATTTCCCCACTGTCCCTACTAGACTAAACATTGAGGAAGATTTGTCATAAGAAGTAGCAATTGGTGGAAAGACTGGTTTCCCTTTGATTTTGCAAGTAATAATTGAAAGATTTCTTGCATGTAACTCTGACTAGTTTGTTCTCTCATTTAGCTTTAAGCGTTCTGTGTAAGATTTTGTCTTCTGTGTCAGTTGATTGTCAAGCTTCTGTTTTTTTAAAGTGATGTCACAAATGATACAGGGATTATGGCCTCTTATGGCCATTTATGGCCAGTAGAGAAGTAGAAGGTTTAAACAAAGATAGATTTGATTAATTAATTAAGTAATTAAATGCAACTGTTTTAATTATTCACTTTTGTTTTCAGGTGAAGTATTCAGAGGAACAGGGCGTGTCATTTGGCAAATCATCCAGACTTCTGATGTTCATTGGACTTGCCTCCTGCATTTCTAGGCTAGCTGCTGGAGTTTTGTGCAACCTTAAATCAATCAACCCTCGCTTTGTCTTTCAAGTTGGTGGCTTCCTTTCTGCAGTATCTGTCTTTCTTTTTACAATAGAATGCAGCTATTCTCTCCTTGTTTTATTCAGTCTGCTTTTTGGTTTGGGACAAGGCATCCTTGTCACAACAAGCAATCTGACTTTCTTAACTTGTGTGGACAATAAGAGGAGAGCTTCAGCTTTTGGGCTGGCCAACTGTTTGACTTCATCTGCCGTACTCTTGTCTCCCCCACTGGCTGGTAAGTACGGGTAAAACTAACATACAGTTACCTCCCATAAGTAACCACCCTCTGGTGTGATGTGATTCTTGTCTCACAACACGAGTGTCATGTCTCAAGAGATGCAACACCTGTGTGGGTAGATGTGATTCCCTTCTGGAAGAGACCTGACACTCTCCTAATGAGAGGCTGAAAAAAAAACTGTAATTACAAAGGTTTGTTATTCTAACAAGATCTTCATTTCTACTGTGAAGCATTATGTTTAGATGCATTGCAGTAATTACAGTCCAAAGTCTCTACAATGGTGAGTGGTCAGTCCCAAGGCAGCCCAAACTAACAACACAACCACTGCAAAGATTATAGATGGGTTTGTATTTTAACTGCAGTGCAGTATGTCTAGAACGTTAGCCATATCTAAGAAGTGTAAAAAAATACCTATAATATTCTTGCAAAATTTCGTGTCCCATTTTCTGTCTTGAATATTGTAGAGATGTTTTGTCGATTTTCTTGATCCTTGATCCTCGATCGATTAAAGCAAAAACATCTCTATGATATTCGAGACAAACAATAAGACACAAAATGTATTTGTATTAATCGTCTTGTTTAAAGAACATCAATTAAAATCTTAACAATAGTAAGCTAAGATACGCAAATTGTTTGGACATATTGTAGTTCCCATACAAACCTTTTGTATAATTATTGCAATAATCGTGTCGTGAAGTTGGGCTGCCTGTGCTCACCTGATGGAATTTACTGGCCATCTGGGCAATAACAGAGAGAAAAATTAGAGTATTTGAGTGAGTAGGTTGGCAGTCGTGACAAAAAAGTATGACCAACCATTGTAAAGAGGTGCCAGTATTGGGTGATGACAATGAGAGTATTTGAGTGAGTAGATTGTCATTTGGGACTAGCCTGCAAACGTAGCTGTTGTGAAAAGGTGACGCTCGTTGGAAGGTAGCAAAAGTTCTGGTTTGACTGTACTGTATTTAGCATTACAATAGCTCTGTCTTCAATAATTGTCCATCTTTTTACTTTTGATCTCAAATGATCTCCCAGTTTCATAACAGATAAAGAACAAGTCGATCCATCGTTCAATCAAACAATGAGTCAATTAATCAATCAGCCAGTCAGTCAGTCAAACAATCAGTAAATCAATCAATCACTAAAGTTGAATTATCGCCTCTAGCTACTATTCAATGAATTACAGTACTTTCCTCTCGAGGAGGTAGTGGTGGTGGGAGGGGGGGGGGGGTTCGCTTACTGCAAAATCTGTCTCTCATAGGCTTCGGGGGCGGGGGTAGGGGGGAGCTAAGAACGGTTTTATGGCATTAAAGCTGTCTTTTTCCTACAGGTTTTCTTGCCGATGAATTGGAGTCTTATGCGCCAGCGTTCTTTCTTGCCGGAAGTGCTCTCGTCATCACTACACTTCTTCCGTTTGTCCTTCTTTGCACTCAGGAACCCGACAGCACTATTGCCAGTGAACAGGAGATGATACCAGTGGATAATGCTGGGGAAATGCAGTATGTGTCTGGATGTTAGAACTGCAGAACTGGTATTGGAATTTAGCCATTGACTAGGTTGTAGTCTCGCTCCTTCTTTTCCAATTTTCTTTGAGCCGAGTGTCGAGTCAGCGTAAAGCCCTCCGTTCTTCCTGTCATCCGTGCTTCGAAACCAACTAGATCATCTTTTGGCAATGTAACTAAATTTATTACTTGTAAATTTCAAACAACCAGATTTCAGGGAGCCATTTTCATTAGATCGCGTCCTATAGAACCTGGGAGACCAACAAGGCAGGGGCACCCAGCGACAAAATTCTAGCAAAATATTTGCTAGAATTGCTTTCTTAGATTGTTTCAGAGCTTTTCAAAGGCATATTTGTGTAAGCTAATACGGGTGTATCTGTGCGGCGTTTTTAGCTGAAAGTTTAGGCTGCAGAAAATTTTAGGAAATGGAATCCTATCCGCCGAATTTCCGAGCTGCTAATGGCTGTCCGAAAATGCTAGCTCACCTTATTTTACACTCCAAACGACACACATTTGTCCCTCCAAAAACAATAGGAATTAATCAGTCCCCTTGTTACAAAAGTCTGAGGGGATGTTTTGCCAAAGAAATCTATAGTGTTCACTGCAATTAAATTTAAATATCTCAGGCGATTTAGGCTTACCGAACAGATATTCAAACCGTTTGGTGCCCCTGACAAGGGCCAAGGACAGATGGAAGTAGGTTTTTTCGAGAGTTCTCTTAGTATATTTGTCTTTTGAAAGTTTCTTCATTTAGTTGTTTTTGAGTAAATGCCGCCACAGTTTCGACGTTGACAAACACGACTTCAATGTTCTACAGTTTCATCGCGAGGAGCATTCGTTTTTGTTTGTTCCTGTCAGTAACGAAGAAGTTTTTTCAACTAACTTAATATGATATGTTCTTAGTGAAAAAAAAAACATTTTCAGAGAAATAAAGCCGTGAACTTTTCATTGAACGACATCGGTTCACGTTGAGAACGAGTGACGACTTTCAAAAGCCAAAGGAATTCGCCCGTTTCATTCTTTGGACACACGTCAGGCAAGTGAACTTGTTCAACTTTTGACTTGGAAATGTTTTCCTTTTCTCCTATGAACGAGATACCATAAACATCTTAATATTAACCTCGTATTCTCGGTCTTTACTGTAAGTTACGTATCCTCGTTTTTTCGCGCTTGAGCCATAAATCGAGCGGGAAATTTAAAGCTCGCTCCGTAACTTACAGTATGGCCCTCGAACTCGGCTAATAAGTGATCTATATACATACATAGATTATAATATTACTATTACATTACATTACATTGTATTATATTATATTATATTATATTATATTATATTATATTATATTATATTATATTATTAAGTTTCGATATAACGCGCGCTCTGATTGGTTGAAATAGCGTGCTTTATTAGAGTACAGATGCACGGAGAAGCCCGTGACGCCACTCTGCGCGCGCTGGCAAGCTGAAAACCTTTCTCAAGCTATGAAAAAAACTTGATTTCTTGCAATCAAAAGCCAGTTTTCTTTACAAATGTGAGCAAAGCTATATTATAAAACAAATAAAAAAGCCAAAATCGTGCTTTGTTCTGTGATAAAGCACTCAAGGAAGTGACGAAAGCACTCGAGAAGTAGGGAGAAGCACTCGCCCGCGGCTCGTGTTCACCCTACACATCTTTCTTGCTCTCGTCACTTCCTTGCGTGCTTTATCAAAGAAACAAGCACGGTTTTGGCTTTTTTATTTGTTAAATATATTATATTATATTATATTGTATTCAGCAATTATTCTACGAGGCCGCGCTGGATATCATATGATAGATAACCTGAACGAGACGCGTAGCGCCGAGTTGGTTATAATCATTTGATATCCAGCAAGCCCGAGTAGAATAATTGTTTTATTAAAAACGCAATCACTAATTATTATAAAATCAAGAAAGAGAAAAAAAAAAAGAGAGAGAGAAAATAGATAAAAGGGAACAACAGTCGATCCGATCACATGACTAAAAGAAAAAGACGCGTTCTTTGCAAAGCTGACTGAATCAATGAAACTCCAACGAAGTGAACGTACGAGCACAAGTTTTGGGAAAATCTTCCAGTTATTGGCTTTGAAATGCGGTATGTGTTTGATTTTTCCTGAAAAATTGTTGTAATCGTCGTTCAAAGTGGATTGAAGCTGTGCGATCTCACCGTTGTAGCTACTGGAGTTGAAATGAACAAGTTTGTAATCCTTTCGCACAACCGAGTGCTAGAACTGAAGACAGAATGAATATTTTAACTTGAACGATAATTTTTATGCAGCTCACTGAAGCAATACTTCGAAAGTGTGGAACATTAGAATTCACCATCTTGGTATTTTTAACACAAACCACAAAACGCGGTTGTTCTCAGATCAGAGGCCGCAGACGGAATGGTAAAACGACTCTCAAACACCTGAGAAAGCAATTTAACTTAAGCTTATTTTACATGGCATCCGATTTGTATCTGAACACTTGGAGCTGTTGGAACACAGAGCTACAACGAGTGCAGGTAAACCAGTGTCGATTTTGCGTAGTATAACGCAAAAATGTCGCCTTTTCTGGTAGCTAGCTTGTTCAGTGCTTGTTTAGATTGCTTCATGATTTTTGTACTAGCTGACCTGCCATAAAAGTGTGACAATATTTATTAAATGCATTTCTCCCATTTTGCTGTTTTATTTTGCCTTTGCTTGATATTTCGGAGTCGAAAGCCTTCCGTATAAAACCTACCGTCTGGAAAATTTTAATGATCGACATGACGACGAAAACAAAACAACGCTAAATGCTTAAATTTCCATTTCTACAGTTTCTTGTCGTCCTAAGAAATCAAGCACTCCGGAACAATTTCGATTTGTGTCTCAGTGACGTGATTTCTCGCCGGGTTGTTCGCGAAGAAAAAACTTTCAGCTCAGTTGTTGTTGAGTGTTCATTGACCATATTTGGTCGCAGCATCTATATTTAGTATATAAAGCCCTTTCGGCGGTTGGTGTACTGCCCGAGGGAAGGATAATGCCCGAGGGTGAAGGATTGTCCGAAAAATGAATGGTTGGCCGAGAAGCGAAGCTTCGAGGGCAACTGCGAAATTTTGAGGACGATCCTTTAGCTAAGGGCATTATCCTCCAAGGGCATTATCCTCCAGCAAGCCAGGATGTATAACACTCCGATCTATTCTACAACGCGCGTGCTTTATTGTGGTAAAGAGAAACCAGACAGCGAGGGTGTCACAGCACATTTTGCACCTAAACAAATCCAAGTTAGTTTATTCGATTTTATTACATTATGATTAGATCTAGAAAGTTAAATACCTGAAGTGTTTCATCCAATGAGCGTGCGTCAAAATTAATCAGCGGTGATTCAAAATTGAAAACGGTTTCGACATTTACTTCATGATCAAAATTTGCTTAACATTTTTTACTGAGCCAAATGCTGAGACAGTTTGAGCAAGTTTTTCACCACACCAAAAAGGTTGTTCAAAACTTGTTCAAAGTGTGAGATATAAGCATTAACAAAAGTGTAAGTGAGTCAGTTACTTTAAAAGGGTTAAAAGGTAAAACTTTAAACCCTGGAGATGACAAAATTGAGTTCAATACGTTAAGTTTGTGTTTTTCAGAGGACATTGCAATAATTTGTAGCATTCTAAAACCTTGTTGAGGGCCCGTTGGAACAAATTTAAGTTGGTTTATATTTTGATGTTGTTGTGAAGCGAAATTCTTGTTACTTTGATGTTTTCGTAAGTCTAGACACACTTGAACGATTGTGCTAAATCTGCATGTTTACTTCACGTTGTAAAATGAGAAACCTTGACCAGCTGATCATGAGATCAACACAGCGGCACATTTGGAAATAATGTCAGAAGGGATTAAGAGTTTGAGTCACGTTTCATCAATGCTAAAAGACCTGTTCAATGGCCAGTAATATTTGTAAGCTTTTAACGGCACGTCCAGCAATGTTAATCGATGCACTGTTGGTCCCTCAAGTAATAAAGTTCGATGAAATTATAATAAAGGATGCTGTGTTCAGTCTACAGCCGTGAGTGTCTCGATGCGCCCGCGATTCTCGCCACCTTCACGGCTGGGCGCACGGGTTTGGTTGCATGTCCGTGACGTCATTACAATTTTAATAATTATGCAGACAATCCACACGTCATTTGCTTAAATTTTAACTTTTTGTTTATCGTCTTGAAAAAAAAGCGAAATGAGAAAAGTATGCCTGAAACGTCCTCCTAAAAGTGTGAAATTTCAAGAGAAAGACGAAATCCCGCTAAATTATGTCGCGCATTCTGCCCCGCAAATTTCAGGGGGCTTGTCTCTAATTGCTCAGTCTAAACCAACCAAACCCGTGCGCCCAGCCGTGAAGGTGGCGAAAATCGCGGGCGCATCGAGACACTCACGGCTGGAGACTGAGCCTAGTGGTGCCCGAGATAAAACAAAATGACATATCCCCCCCCCCCCTTTCAGGTACAGTGGAAGCCCACTTTGTTAATCTGACGACCGCCTTGTCATTATAGCCACTTTTTTCAAAGGTCGAAAACAAAGCCGAATGCGATATGCAGCCATTTCGTATTTGAAAACCCCAGTATACCGACCACATTTTTATGATTCCATTGTAGATACCCTAAAAAATTAATGAAGTTCAATGCAAACTGAAAACCGAGACAACAAAAGTTTTATTCAAGTAAAGAAGGTTCATTACATCGCTGTTCAAATAGTGATGGGATGTACCGTATGTCAAATGTTATGATCAACCTTGTACATGGATAAAGTACAGTGAACCTTGTACATGGCTAAAATTAAAAATTCGCCAAACATTGTACACGGCTTTCCCTTCTCAACGTTCAGTAAAACTGGTTATAGTGTAACAAGTCAGCTGAAGTTGTGTGCCAATTCACTGCCAATTCGCCGGCTGCCAATTCGACCTGCCGAAGTTGTCTGCCAATTCGATTTAGGCGAGAAGTAGTAAAATTAGGGCTGACAATCAGCTGAAAAACCATAAAATTCGTGTGTCAATACTTCCAAAATACTTTAAATAAGGTTTTCAAAAGCAGACTGTCGTTCAGAAAAGGGCGGCATAACAGTTGCGTGACATCACAGTCGTCGAGTATTATTTACATTTTTATTTAGTTTGATCCAAGTTTATAATTATATTGTCATTCTTACCGCACGTTTAGTTCACCTCAATGTCCTTTACATCCATCTCAACACTTTTACTGTGAGAAAGACCTTCACAGACATCGCACATTTATTAAGACTTGAAGCTTGTATGGACGTTTCGGGTAATGAATAACTTTTCACATGACATTTAAGTTATCAGTAAAATGGCTTTATTGTAAACCTTACCGTATATTTAGCTTATCTCAATCACTTTTACACCCAAATCGATAACTTTTCTATAATAAATGGCGGCACAAACATCGTACATTTTCAAGACTTCACCTCGTATGGTTATTTCCGGTAGGGAATAACTTTTGACGTGACATTTCACTTATCAGTAAGACAATTTTACTGTAAACCTTATTGTATATTTAATTCATCTCAATGCCCTTTACACCCATCTCAACACTTTTTCTACAAGAAATGGAAACACAAACTTCGTATATTTACTAAGGCTAAGGCTCGTATGAGTGTTTCCGGTATGGAATAACTTGTCACGTGACATTTCACTTATCAGTAAAACAATTTTACTGTGAAGTTTACCGTATATTAAGCTCATCTCAATGCCCTTTACACCCATCTCAACACTTCTTCTACGAGAAATAGCAACGCAAACATCGTATATTTACTACGGCTAAGGCTCGTATGAGTGTTTCCGGTATGGAATAATTTGTCACATGACATTTTGATCATCAGTAAAACAATTTTACTGTAAACCTTATTGTATATTTAGCTCATCTCAATGCCCTTTACACCCATCTCAACACTTTTTCTACGAGAAATGGAAACACAAACTTCGTATACTTACTAAGACTAAAGCTTGTATGAGCGTTTCCAGTATGGAATAACTTGTCACGTGACATTTCACTTATCAGTAAGACAATCTTACTGTAAACCTTACTGTATATTAAGCTCATCTCAATGCCCTTTGCACCCATCTCAACAATTTTACTACGATAAATGGTGACACAAACATCGAATATTTACTAAGAATAAAGCTTGTATGAGCGTTTCCAGCATGGAATAACTTGTCACGTGACATTACAACTATTAGTAAAATAGTTTTGTTACAAACTTTACTGGATATTTAGCTCATCTCAATGACCTTTACACCCATCTCAACACTTCTACTCCAGGAAGTGGCGACACAAACATTGTACATTTAATAAGACTGAAGCTGGTATGAACCTTTCCGGTATGGAATAACTTGTCACGTGACATTTCACTTATCAGTAAAACAATCTTACTGTAAACCTTACCTTATATTAAGCTCATCTCAATGCCCTTTGCACCCATCTCAACACTTTTACTACGAGAAATGGCAACACAAACTTCGTATTCTTACTCAGACTAAATCTTGTATGAGCGTTTCCGGTATGGAATAACTTGTCACGTGACTTTTCACTTATCAGGAAGACAATCTTACTGTGAACCTTATCGTATATTTACCTCATCTCAATCCTCTTTGCACCCATCTCAACACTTCTACTTTGAGAAATGGGGACGCAAACATCGTATATTTACTAAGGGTAAAGCTTGTATGAGCGTTTCCGGTGTGGAATAACTTGTCGCGTCACATTTCAATTAAAAGTAAAACAGTTTTACTGTAAACCTTACCGTATAGTAAGCTCATCTCGACGCCCTTTACCCCCAACTCAACACGTTTACTATGAGAAATAGCCACACAAACATTGCACTTTTACTAAAGACGTAAAGCTTGTATGAGCGTTTCTGGTATGGAACCTGAGGTATGAAATAACCATCTCAATGCTTTACGAAGTGAGAACAGCGGCTCAACGGTGACAGTTTGCTTACAAATACAAATCAAATGTCCGTTTCCGGAAGCGATTAACTTGTCACGTGACTTTTCAATGTCCATACAACTGCTTTAAATTTCAACGTTACCTGTTCCCTGTATCATCTCAACTACTTCTACTTCCATCTTGACGCTTTGCGAAGTGAGAACAGTGAGAACAGTCACGTGACTTTTCAATGTCCATACAACTGCTTTAAATTTCAACGTTACCTGTTCCCTGTATCATCTCAACTACTTCTACTTCCATCTTGACGCTTTGCGAAGTGAGAACAGTGACTCAACGGTGACAGTTTACTTACAAATGCAAATCAAATGTCCGTTCTCGGAAGCAAATACCTTGTCACGTGACGATTCAATGTTGATTCGACTGTTTTCAATGTACACCTTGGCAGTTCCTTGTATCATGTCAACTACTTCTACTTCTACTTCCATCTCAACGCTTTACACAGAGAGACAGCGACTTAAAACAGATCAAACGTCGATCTCCGGAAGCGAATAACTTGTCACGTGACTTTTCACTGTCCATTCAACATTTTTCAATGTACACCTTGCAGTTCCTTGAGGGTCCACAATAGATTTGGCGGGATGCGGGATTTGGCTACTTTTTGTGGCGATGTTCGGGATGGGAGCTGAAAACAGGAGCGGGAAGCGGGAATTTCAATTGAGAGCGGGAGCGGGATTTTGTGTTATTAATGCGAGAATCGCAAGGGGAAAGTAGCGGGATACGGTATTTTAATTTTTACGAGACTGCATGATTTGACCTGCGCAGGCCGATAGAAATGGATCGTTTGTGAATGAAGTGTGTTGGCTTTCAAGTGAATTGATCAAGGAAGAGTAGCCTGCATGTCAAGCTATTATGAGTCCTTTTGTGATGTTTTGTGTTTTATCTGAAAGAGGTATCAAGTCACATGCCGTGTTGCATTTCTTGGCCTCGTCTGCGTTCTTAACTTTTCCGACTCTTTCCATTGAGCGTTTGTCGGTTGGAGCAGCTATGATCAGCTATGGTTAGTCCGAGCCAGGCAACAGTTTTTCGCGTTCACCAAAAACGAGGTATTCGGTATCATAAATTTTTTTGCTAAATATTATGAAAAGAGTGCGAGCAGGAATGCCTCTCTTCGAAAAAAAAAACATTTCCGAGCAGATATTTACTGAAAGTAAGTAATATAAAGACGCTGAAAGCTTTAAAATAAACTGTGAGTTAGGTGAGTCCACTTTTATAAATCTTTTGTTACATTTCATTTTTGCGTACCTCATAACTGGACCGATCTTGCATGACCTTTAATTGTGCCCCTAGCCTTGTCTAAGGACACAACCCATTTATACACAGCTGGATGTGCATAGAGAAACAATGTGAAAAAAACGTTTGTCTCTAAGGATACGCCGACCTTCAGATCAAACCCCCAAGTCGCGCTTACCACCTCACAAATATGGAGACAATCGACCATAAAAACGTGTTTACTTTTACTGCCGGTCTATCCATTGAATAAAGGTATGTGAGGTTTTCATCATGAAAGTAGAAAACTATTTAAAAATTTAGGCGGGATCGGGATTTCAACGGCAAGAAGGGCGGGATGGCGGGATTAACAGGAAAAATTAGGCGGGAATGCGGGATCTGAGAACACTATTGTGGACCCTCTTCCTTGTATCATCTCAACTACTTCTGCTTCCATCTCAGCGCTTTACGAAGTGAGAACAGTGACTCAACGGTGACAGTTTACCGTACAAATACAAATCAAATGTCACGTGACTTTCAATGTCCACCCAACCGTTTTAAAATTCAACCTTACCTGTTCCTTGTGTCATCTCAACTACCTCTACTTCCATCTCAACGCTTTACAAAGAAAGAGACAGCGACTTAAAGCAAATCATATGTCCGTTTCCGGAAGCGAATTACTTGTCACGTGACTTTTCACTGTCCATTCAACTGTTTTTAATGAACACCTTGGCAGTTCCTTGTAGCATCTCAACTACTTCTACTTCCATCTCAACGCTTTACAAAGAAAGGGACAGCGACTTAAAACAAATCAAATGTCCGTTTCCGGAAACGAATAACTTGTCACGTGACTTTTCAATGTCCACCCAACTGTTTTAAAATTCAACCTTACCTGTTTCTTGCATCATCTCAACTACTTCTTCTTCCATCTCAACGATTTACAAAGAAAAAGACAACGACTTAAAACAAATCAAATGTCCGTTTCCGGAAGCGAATAACTTGTCACGTGACTTTTCAATGTCCATACAACTGTTTTAAATTTCAACGTTACCTGTTCCTTATGTCGTCTCAACTACTTCTACGTTCATCTCAACGCTGTACAAAGAGAGAACAGCGATTTGAAACAAATCAAATGTCTGTTTCTGGAAGCAAATAACTTGTCACGTGACAAGTTTAAATATTTTTTGTTAGGTGGAAAGGCTTATGGAAAGAGACCTTGTATTAAGCTACTTTGTTACTTTTCTGACTTTTCTCGGTGTTTTCTGCTTACGCCTAGACTTTTCACTTGCTTCACGCTCTCGTCTGAGGACCTCTCGTTGTTGGTTGCGCTCCCCGATTAATATGTCCCAATCAAGGCCATACGGTGTCTTAGTGGGTGTCTTATGTTTGTGTCCTCATTTCTGGTAAAAAAATGTTGGAGATGGGTGCAAAGGACATTGAAATGAGCTAAATATACGTAAGGTTTACCATACAACGATTTTACAAATAACTGAAATGTCACGTGGAATGTTATTCCATACCGGAAATGCTCATACGAGCTTCAAGTCTTAGCAAATGTACACTGTTTGTGTCGCCATTTCTCATAGTAAAAGTGTTGAGATGGGTGTAAAGGCCATTGAGATGAGCTAAATATACGGTAAGGTTTACAGTTAAACTATTTTACTGATGATTGAAATGTCACGTGAAAAGTTATTCCACACCGGAAACACTCATACGAGCTTTAGCCTTAGTAAATACGATGTTTGCGTCGCTATTTCTCGTAGTAGAAGTGTTGAGATGAGTGCAAAGAGGATTGAGATGAGGTAAATATACGATAAGGTTTACAGTAAAATTGTCTTACTGATAAGTGAAATGTCACGTCAAAAGTTATTCCCTACCGGAAATAAGCATACGATGTTTGTGCCGCCATTTCTTACAGAAAAGTTATCGATTTGGTTGTAAAAGTGATTGAGATAAGCTAAATATACGGTGAGGTTTACAATAAAGCCATTTTACTGATAACTTAAATGTCATGTGAAAAGTTATTCATTACCCGAAACGTGCATTCAAGCCTCAAGTCTTAATAAATGTGCGATGTCTGTGAAGGTCTTTCTCGCAGTGAAAGTGTTGAGATGGATGTAAAGGGCATTGAGATGAGTTAAACGTGCGGTAAGAATGACAATAAAATTATATTAATAACAGGTGATGTGTTGCGTTACGAGTTATTCCTTACCTAAACCTGTATCAAACTAAAGAAAATGTAAATGATACTCCACTATTGCAATGTCACACAACAAATATACTTCCTTCGGAACGGTATTTTGGAAGTATTTATACACGTATTTTATAGTTCTTCTACTGATTCTCACCCCTAATTTTACTCGCTTAAATCGAATTTCTCGCTTAAATCGAATTGGCAGACAACTTCAGCCGGTCGAATTGGCAGCCGGCGAATTGGCAGTGAATTGGCAGACAACTTCAGCCTGGTTTTAAGAAAATAAGTGGCCTAATTTGACTGTAATTTCACAGTAGACACCAAACATGTCAGATATGTAAGAGGCTATGGATAACGTGGAAACTGTGCTGGATCTTATATGCAGGATTTTAGGCAGCCACCGCCAGACAAAAGAAACGTCGATTAAATTAGTTCTACGTTTTGACTTACCTTTTCTCTTTGATACATTCTGAATCAAAATTATGATGAAAACGTTTGTCTGAAGTCTGCAGGTTAAAAAGACTTCGGAGCGATAATATCGTCACTTCCGACGAAGAAAGCAAATACGACTTTAGTTTTAGCGTACAGGCTAACCTAAAACTAGTAATAAACAGCATCTGAACTTGCGTTTTTCTATATTCAACTGCACGTATGATCGGACTTTGTGTTCGCTCAAACGTGCGAGAATCCGGTCAGTAAAAAACACGGACTGCGGACTGCGGAACCGGACTGGGTCTAAAACACGGACTGGGTATAAAACGCGGACTGAATATAAAATGCGGACTGAGTTTAGAAATTGCTGTACTGACCCATAAATATAAAAAAATGCTACTTTTTCAGTTTTCTCGAGCGCTTTTGAGTTGTCGAAGAATCTTGCTTCTCCGGCCATTTAAGCTTTTAAGCCGGTCTGAGTCGAACGCCAACAAACGTAAACATTGCGAATTCAAAGTGCGTACATAATTTCAACTGTAGAATAAAAATTGCTAAGATTTAGCACTTCTACTTTGGAGATGACTTCAGAGCCACGTCTTTGGTTTTCCTGTTTAATCTGAATTTCAACATCAAGAACGTCGTTTAAATGTATATATTTTTTATTTCCTGACATCAGGTTAATCATGACCAAAAGTACAAAATGGATAAGAAACCAGTCGGGAAAGAACTCAAAGTTTCATCTTGATCGGCTCTTTAGAGAGAATAAAAATTTGTCTGTGAGTGAACAGTCAGTTTCTTGATTCCGTTAATTTCACAGTCCAAGAGCCAATTTTGCACTTGTTGATTTAAATTCAGTCCGCATTTTATACTCAGTCCGTAGTCCGCCAGTCTATTTGTTTTAACAGAGTTTTACTCAGAAACCGCTTAAACGGCCGGGGAAGCAAGATTTGGTCTTCGACAAACTGTCTTTAGCAGATTTAATAATTCTACGGCTTTGTTTAGCAGATTTTTGTTCTTCTTGAAAAGGGATGAGGTAAGTCGAAGTTGACAAATGTTATTCGTCGGGTTTCCGTAAATGTTTCTCTGTTGCGTGACATCAGGTAAGCAAGTCGCTGTCGGCTTCAAAAGTACTCTAGTACACTCTAGCTGACTTCAACGTCCAACTCCAGAACTCCCAAGCTTAAATGTGTAATTTATCTTACCTAAGGGAAGGTACGTTTTTTCTCTGGGGGGGGGGGGAGGGCTGGGGAATTTAGGGATTTTTTTTCCCAAAAAAGTGTTGGCCCTCCCTTGCGTTTTAATGAAAACACTCCTGACCCCCCACCTTTAGGTGACTGACAAAAGTGCGGCCCTCCCCTCACTACTACATGGTATGGTCCCTGCTGTAGAAACCTAAGAACGTTTCACTTGTGAACACAAAGTGTTTGAATATGAATATATCTCGATATTGAATGTGTGCACGCTGAAACAAAGAAAATGCGAACAATCAGTGTGGGATATTTACGTTTTATAGCTGAAGTTTGAATATGGAAGTATTTGAGTATTATAAAAGTTTTGAACATAAAATATCTAAGGGAAAATACACGCGCTTCTTTTTCCGACTAGCCGGCATTGCTGTTGGTTATTTTAACAGAAAGGTTTATTTGTTTAGCAGGCGAAATCTGCCTCTCAAAAACAAATATTTCCTACATTTCCGACACTGGGGTAGAGCGCATTGTTGAATCTACTAGTGATTCTTCAGAACTAAACGACTCAGGAGATCAGGCAGCGGATAGCCAACAGCAAGAAGCTGAAGAAACGATACCTGAGTCAAATACTTCTCGATACGGACGCAAAAGGACACGAGTCCTCCGAGAAAAACTATGTGCCATGGCATAATATACATGTACAAATGCAACCTAGTACCTATAATAAAACACCAAATTAAATTAATGTCGGTGAAAAGAAAAACTTAATCTGTAAGAAAAATGGAAAGCAACATCACAAAAATTCTCATTAAAAAATTCCGGAAAAGATGTGTTTACCCTCCCTTGAATAGCTCACATGAGGTATGGCCCTCCCCTTTTGGTGCTCACTTTCACTGATGACCCTCCCCTCTGAGGCCCCAGCCCTGCCCCCCCAAGAAAAAACGTACCTTCCCTAAGCCGTGTGACAATCCCACTCTCAACTTCTCTGTACAAAAACTGCGTTTAAACCTAATCTCCATCCTTTAAATTCAAAGTTCCTTGTTGTTGTCTGATTCAAAGCCATATTTTAAATTAGTGAACGAAATTCTGTAAATAGAAGAGACCCAACTCAAAAGCGCGGAAGAGAACTGAAAAAGTAGCATTTTTTGAGATTTATGGGACAGTACAGCAATTTTTAAATTCAGTCCACATTTTATACTCAGTCCGCGTTTTATACCCAGTCCAGTCCGCAGTCCATATTTTATACTGACCGTGCGAGAATCATATGATCTGCAAGTTTTCCTCGCGTCGGGCATTTAAGGTCATGCATGCTTGGCATGAAACCCCGGGGGGGTACTTCCCGAAGACATGGGTGGAGATGGGCGGCGCGCTTCTGGAAACCCTTGCCCTATTTCAGACCAACATATATGATTTTCCCCAGGATTTTCCCTACCCTACCTTATTTTGACCCAAAATTTGATACCCTATTTCAGACCAACCCTAACCCTATTTCGTTTGCGTAAACATTTGAGAAGAGCTTGAAATTTCCAACGTTGATCAAACCTCAGACGGAAATTAATAAAAAGATAGCTTCTTGTGAGAACCATACCAGATTCCATATCAGAGTGCACAAACCTTATCCTATTTCAGACCAAATGGTCAAAATCTTTACCCTATTTCACACCAAGAAGGCTCAAAAACCATAACCTTCAGCGCCGCACATACCTATATAGCTTATATAAGGGAGTACCCCCCGGGGCATGAAAGAAATTTGTCAGATAATCGATTGTTTGTTTTTCAGGTTTCTTTAAGACATATTCCAAATGTAGTAATCACATGAGGCCGAGTAGAATTAAGGACGAATTTTCACGCGTATTTTCAATGTTTTCACACGAGTAACACGAGCGCAATTTGTAAAAACTTTGAAAATACAAGTGAAAATTAATCCTTAATTCTACGAGGACTTGATGTGTTTATGCCCGTTGTAAAGTACGCGTTGGTTGTTTTTAGGCTTTGCTATTTTGCAAAGGGTTCCATCAACAAAACCAAAGCAGTTCAGTAATGGGGCGCCTCGGTTATGAATGGTTTCCACACAGATAACGTTTGGAGTAAAGATAAACATAACTAACGTTCATAGATAAACTTAGCATTGATGCTGCCTCCTCCTCAGGGGCTTCGTTTCGCACTTTGGTCGCGAACAAAGGCGAGCGCGAAACGCCAGTGACTGGTGACGAAGCGCGAGGGACCACGGGAAGGAGAAAGAAGAGAGGCGAAGCACCTGCCAGAGCTTGTGTCGATTTCTTGGCAATTTTGTCGATTTCTTGTCATCGCACCTGCAGAAACGACGTGGAAAAGGCACAATCCATGCTAACATATTTAAATGGCTGCAGTTTTAACACTGGGGAGTCACCCCATGGTATCGTAAGATTCTCAAACGATGAAGCAGTACAGACAGAGCTGTCTCGGTATGTCAGGGAAGTGATTGAAAAGGACGAGGTCACGAACAAACCAGAGGTACGACAAATTGATAATTTGTTGTACTTTATAATAGCATTATATAAAAGGAAGAACAAAGAAAAATAACGGCCAACAGGGTACGTGTTTCAATTGGCTCCCTAGCTTTTGTAGATCCCTGACTAATTATCTCCTAATTCTTTTATGGTGGTTCTTTTAGAAACATAATGATCTTAAGCGGAGACGTTTTTTAGCCGCGGACGTTAACCAGACGTTCAAGATTCGCTTTGCTGACTTGTTTTGCTCCTAACTAAAGCATGAAACACTCTTGTTTTTTTTTTTTTTTTGAACTGACGGCGGTAAAATGCAGAAAAAGGGTAAAACTTCCCCTTTCCTTCCCCGGCTTAGTTTGGAACGCAACGGTAAAACGAATTCATGGCAAAATTTAGTTCTGTCAGGAGCTCCTGGTTCTGTTTTTAAGACTCAGAAAATGTAAAGCCTCCCACTTTTGTCAAGCAAAAGGGGAAACATTGTTTCCCAGATTGCTTCTTGAGTGCGAGCACCAACGGAAAACAATAATTCCTTGCCGCGCAAAACAAGTAACGATTTACTGGAATGAACGTTTGCGCATGCTTAATTTATGAATTACAAAATAAAATATTTCTGAAAAAAAATAGACTCCTTTTGTTTTTTGTAGCCCAAAAATGCTTCCACAACAATGTTTGATCATCTGCAGGGGCCTTGAAAGGCATGAAAAGAATACACGATTTGACTCAAATTTCAATAAGGTGGCCGTTCCACACGAGGAATAGGGCAGGCCGAATTATTATTTTTTACGAGAAATAGACTTTATTCGCCAAGGAAAACTTATTTTAACCGTGAACTTTACATTCAACTCGTTCATTTGTCTAAAGTGCCTAAATTACTTGGTTGCTTATTTTGCATTGGAAGTTTGTAGGTTAGGTACAAAAAATAAAAATTCACTCTCCTGTGTGTTGACCTTGTCTTTAAGGTGTCTGAACACAGTTTGCACGCGCTTTACGATTCGTACTGCTGACGTGAATAAGCGTGCGCACAAGGCTTCAAGAAAAACAAACATGGAGCCTGTACAGTGATCATTTTATTTTGTTCATTGAAAACTGTGCAAGTGTGTTTTCCGGCATAATAATCAAACAGTTTGTTATGTGTGAAAAACGTTTGCTTTTCAATGTATTAAAGCTAATACTATTGGAAAATCACTTGTCTTTCCGGGATTGTTTGTAGGGATCGAGAAAGATCGAGAACCCTGCTCGCATGCTCAGTTAATCAGAAAATTGTGACTGCATGGTTTAGTAAAAATGCACTGATTTCTACGGAACCGCTCGTTAGAATTTCATGAAATTTGGTAGAATAATAGTTCACAACACGCGTAACTTCCCTACGAACAAAAATTGAAATCTAACAGAGGACATGTCCAGAAAACGTTTAAATGCAATACACAAAATTACAGAAGATCTCTCTGTCAAAATTTAACGAGACCAGTGTCAATAGGACAGTATTTTTCGAGTTTTCTAGAGACAAATGACGGAAAAAGTCTAACGACCGGATTTTCTGAAAATAAATCAAACCCATTGTTTAATGCTGGTTTATTACCAGCTGTGTTGCCATGGCAACAATACTTAGTCCAATAAAACCTATCAAAATATAATCTTTTTTAGTTGAACTTGTATCTTGCCAGGTTTGGCCGCCCAATTGCCAATGGTTTGAAAATAACGATGAATGACGCATAGGTACAAGAAAACTGTGTTCGGCCACCTTAACCTCTTACCTCTGGCAATGTCTAATTGCTGAATATAATTTTATTTTTGCGACGTTCTCTTGGCCGTCGTCGTGGGAGTAATTAAGTCCCTATCGAAATGGACAACTGAAGCATGAAAATATCGGATTGGTCGTGTTTCTGCCATGATGTTCCTTTTAGTAATAATAAGGACATTTAAATAAGATACATTATATTTTCTATTTCCCCAGGTTGTCGATAAATTACGCCTGGCATTACAGCAGAAATTTCAGCTCGCACTCGAACAAACAGCGGAAGTGGGGAAACTGCTTTTTGCAGCAATGAAGGCCTTACCAAAGGAAAATGAAGATGAAGATGGTTCCGTAGACATTTCTGATTCACAGCATTTCGGGCGCAAACCTCAAATAACTGAGATCCTGGACACCAAGATTGACGTCGGTGCTTGATCGTCCTCTATGGTTGATGCCATCAAGGTGCACCGGAACCTACAGCAGTTTCCAATTGTAGAGTTTTGAAACGAGCCAGTCAGTCATCTTACTAACGCGGAAATGCGTGACGCATTAAAGACTGTGCCAGACCAAATACACCGAGAACCTCAAGCTGGAGAGGAGCTTCACTTTCCGTTCGTAGGTCAGAGTGCGTACGAAACATCCATTCCTGAAAGAGGTCGTTTGAGTCTTTCGCCACCCATCAACATTGATACTGTTGTACTCAATGATGGTGACGGTCTAGTTTTAGGAGTAAACCCCACCAGCGAAAGACCACTAGGAAATGCAACCTACACCAGGCTTAATAGAGTGGACGCTCCGGAATTGTTTGCCATTCACCATGTCAGAAACGAGGACACCGGCAAAGTTCTCGAACAATTTAAGGGCCATTGGTCGTTGCTTGGAGTGCAGTTCTTCTTAGATCTATTTGTGCGCAAAGGTAGAGCACAGTTTTCCTACCAGCTTCCGCGAGATGGAAGCCGCGAGCCTGAAGATTACTATGGACGGCCGTTGAAAGAATTCTGGTTTACGTTTTTGTCCATGCCTTCAGACCGAGAACTGACAATTTTAGACCCCATCAAGCAAAACTGCGAGAGCCTCGAACCAGAGACAGGCTAATTTTAATGTCTCCTTTTAATCCCCGGCTTGCAACAGAGGAAAGGCCCTTCTATCTGAATTTGAATGCATCGCTTGTTCTTAGTGGACACTGTCATGTATTCACAAGATTTTGCCAAGACCAGCGCATGCTTCAGCTTCAAATGGTAGCCAAAGAAAAACACCTTGGACCTTTGTACTGTGGTTTGACGAGGAACCATGTGATCGGATGTGATATTGATACCTCTGAGGATGTGGTTTTGTCACATTTTGATTCTGTGAACGTTGAGCGCATGCGGCTTGTAGGATATCCTGACTGGAGAACACAAGGAAATCGAGTTATTGGTCTACTTCCTTGGCACGAGAGGGCAATGAAAGAACAGGTGTATTCACTAAGCAGACAGATGGTTAGAGAACATCTACGCGCCCCTCATACTGCCAGCAGTCCAGTGTATGGCGTATACATTGACATTGACAGGTAAATACACAGCAGCATTTGATACATCCCTGAAAAGAAAAAGAAATTACAATTACTTACAATGCTCTTATTACCACTAGCAATAGCGTAGGTTGCCGAGGCAACCATACCAGATAAATTATGTATCATTTGCATGTCAAATATGCCTTTTGAAGGGCGCTTTGCTTCTAGGCATATAGTTTCAATTCTACCTGGGAGTGGCCGTTATTGATAGTTTTAACAGTTTCAAAAAATTGCAAATTTAGTATATGAAAGGATCACAAAATCGGCTGCAAAGTGGAAAATGGTGGCTAAGGCGAAGTATATCAAAGGGTGCAAAATTTCGCACAGATGACAACGCGAAACACATAAGAGCTTGCACCCTTTTTAAGCAACTGAAACAGAAGCACTAAAAGCCCTGGAAAAATGTGGCGATTATAGGAAATTCCACTGAATTGGCTTATCCTTGAGGTATAAAAAAGGGTGCAATTTTTCTCTAGTTATACGAAAGAGATACCATTTTGGTAAAATTTAGTATATTTTAGCACAAAGCGTTTTAGCTCTAAGAGATTTTTTGTTGCTTCCTACAGAGAGTGTCTGTCTCACCGCTACATGCCTGTTTCGACGGCAGAAAGCCACCTTCAGGTGCGTCAAAGTAAATGCGTTGGAATCGGTGGACGTTCTACTGGAGATGGCCTCTTCACTTTAAAACCGATTCCAGCAAATACTTTCATCTGCTCTTACGCGCCAACGGGCAATCGTGCGTAGGCATAACACGCATAGATCTGGTGATTACCTCATCACCATCCAGGGGTAGGGATTTTCCGTGGATGTCGATGGAGCTGAAAACGAATACAAGAGGATCTGTAATGACGGCAGTTCCCCATTTGCCTTGGTCAAATCCAGGTTTGGCAAGTTGATAGACGAGCGTGTTAACTGCGTGTTTGCAAAACGAAAGGGTGACGTTTGGATCAAATCGAAGCGGGATATCAAAGTAAACGAGGAACTACTTGTCTGCTACTCAGATCAGCAGTTGGTGTGCATCAAACGGGCACTCAGCACTTGCCAGCCCACACTACAAGGGGCCGAGGAAGCAGTACGTCAACTGCCTTTTTAAATGCTGAGTGCACATGCAAAGTTTGACAGTGCCAAAGGTTGTCACCCCATCCAAATTTAAAAAAAATAGCATCTCTTAGTTACGAATGACTAAAATTGGGTTTACAGGATAGCAGAGCAAAGCAATCCATTTATTCTGACATTTTTCAACATTTTTTCGCTTTTGCGATTTTGTGCAAGGTTGCCAAAAACGTCTTGCAAATGAGCGACATGCGCTTTTTTGCCCGATCCTTTTTTACAGTTTACATGTACTGAAAACAGCCAAATTTGGATATAAGTTACATTTTGTTTATCAAATTAAACACATTTTGTTGTAGAAAGCCAAAAAAATCCAATATTTTTCAGTATCTTTGAAGTGTGTTTATTGCCTCACCACGGATGACAACCTTTGCTTTTTCACACGGAAAGAGAAGCACATTTCTTTCTTCGTTTTTTGTATATAACGCCCTTGAAGGAGCTGTATTGCTCCCAAAAAATCCTACCTGATGATTTGGTAGGTATAACACATCCATTCTCAGCTTACAGGACCATTCATGTCGCCTTACGTCTGTTTTTCTGAAATTACAACGGCATTGTAACATCAAAAAGCTTTTATTTTTTTCTCCGATCCATACGAAGTTACCCGAAAAAATATTGAGTGGACTAGTCGGGTTATTTTTTTTAGAGATGTTTATGCTGTCCGAAGTAGCCAAAGTTCGGCTGCCGCACCGCAGGAATTAAACCTTTATAAGAGATTGAAAGCAGTAAACGCTTAGGTGATTGTAACAAAAATCATTTCGGTTTTTACATCTTGTGTAGAGGCTTGTAAATGTATTAACTGTAAGCCACAAATATTTTTTTTTTTACTTTCTTGAAAGTTAATTGAGAGTTGTTGTCGCACGGCTTTAAGTAAATTACGTTGCCATGTCTGAGGACCAAATTTTTGACCAGCTGATTTTCTTTTCCTCACTTGGTTTTTTATGTCTTCTCTAACTTTCATTCTACTTCAAAATAGCGGTCACTAGAAATGGACTTTTGAGACAGTGTAAGAAAAAATATCGCAATCAATTCGCTCGGTAGAGCTAATTTGTTTGGAAAGTTAAATTTATTTACTATGTTTCATGGACACTATTTTTCATTCTGATTAGAGAAGTTCGCAACTGGTGTTTACAAAGAAATTATATGGCCTTTGCCTTAAGCTCGTACTGGTTAGAGAGGACTAAAAGTCTATTGCAATATTACGTTTAGGAAGACGAAGTTGAAATGATAGTGTGTTTGGAAATTCTATTGGAAAGGGTGTTGAGAAAACTTTTCTTTTCAATCTTTCAAAGCGCCAATGGTACCTGTTAGCTGACAATGGGTGAACAGTAGAAAGAAAATTCCTGCCTGGACATCTTGCCTAAGATATGGTAGGTGAAAGAAAATTTCTACGTGGAGATCTTATTTAAGGTCTGGTAGGTATAATAAGGGCAGTCAAGTCTTTCGAGAAAAAATAGCTCTCTCAAGAACCAAAGTGGTAAAGCAACTGCAGTTTTTAAATCCGCCAGGATGGTGTTACTTCTCAACCCGTCCTGCTGGTTCCAAGCCCAGAACAAAAGGATGAGGGAAAACTGCATTTACCTAATTAACGTCGCATACACAGAGCTCTGTGGTGACTGATACAGTCTTCAGTCTTTCAACCTTACAAACCTACCTACTTCACATACAACAAAGTGAAACTGTACTGTAGGTGTCACAAACCACAATGAAAAGTCAGTAAAAATGTTATTAAACACCTGAGTACACACAAAAGGTGTAATATTATAGCTTTAATACCAGTAACTTAGTTAATTTCAGTTTTGAATAATTACATGAACCAGCGGTTCTGTTAGCACATGTCTTGATCATTTACAGCGTATGTTCGTAGTTCGTAGGCTAGTTGGAAAAAAATATATTCCCTGTTGAGCGGAGTCGCTGAGCGAAGCAGCCCAACACGGAGAATATGTTTCTTCCAAAGCCCTCAATATAATGCAGAATTGCCGCCTCAAAATCGCAATTAGTTTTGTATCACGATTCAATCGTTTTACGGGCACAACAAACACAAAACTGAGAAGTTCCTGCACTGATTGAAAGATAAATTCTTACAAATTGTCAAGTGTTGAACACGAATGTTTGTACACGCTATGAAATCTTTGTTTTGCACAAAAATTATTAAAATATGGACTTTTCTCTCCATAAGTGAGGCCCTGTTAGGGGGTCTGAATAATCCATAATCCTGGGTAGATTTTGAAAATAAAACGGATCCCAATTTTGTAAACAAGGTATCTCTAAAATAAAGTTTTATTTTATATCCCTAAAATAAAATTCTAATGAAAATAATCCATAATCTTTAAATTTAGTGGCTAATAATCCGTATACCTTCTCTAAAAACTCCTCATAATCCATAATCCTAAAACCCTAACAGGGCCTCATAAGTCGGTGCTTCATACAAATAAATTCAAAGTAGCATCTTAATGTAGTTTTGTTAGGTTCCAGAAGTCGACCTTTTCGTTCAAAACTTTTTCCAAAACATGATTGCGTGATTAGTGCGCGCACAACAACACCTCGACAAAAACAAAATATTAAAAAGCAAATGAAAATACGTTTAAATTCTCGTCTTACCTTGCCTTTTCAATAACATGGACTCTAAAGTTGAATGTCGCTTTCCTTTATCTTTCAAACGGCCTAGTAATTTACACTTCCGGTCGCTTTTTGACGAGAAATTTTGAATTTCTGATTGGAATATATCACTTACACCAGGCTAACGGTGAATCATTCGCATTAACCAAAGCTTACATGTGTAATCTTTATCTTCAATGTCGTAGGTGGCCTAATATTTATCCTGCTGCGTATCGGCAAAGCGGTCACTTTTACCGCCTAAAAAAAGTCGTCGTAAAAAAATGCCGGGATATTACTGCTTACCGTTTAAGACTGGAAACCACTTGCAGGCACTGAAACAAGGTCGGTGAACGCCGTTGGTCAGGTAGAAAAAAGTGCCAAAGAGTACAAAACGAGAATTAATGACATGGCTCCTCCAAAATGAAAGTAAAAAACACCCTCTGAGGGATCTTGACGCCCCCTTAAAACAACCTTTCCTTTAGGACAAAAGGTGTATACAAACTTCTGAAATCAACTGAACTTTTTTTGCAGGAGAAACATGCCAAGGCCAAGGTAAGTTGCCTGCTCAACTTTTCCACTAAGAATTTATGAATGAAAAAACTCTCAGGGATTTGGATCCCACTTTTCTCTAGAACAATGAGTGAATACAAAATTTTGAATGCAACTGAACGTTTTTTGGCAGACAAAAACAAAGCAATCCATCATGAAGAAGGAGGAAAAAAGGAGAAAGAAGGAGAGAGAAGTAAGTTGACTTTTAGAATGCTGAGCATCCTACAAGCTAATATCTTCAAGCGAAACAAAACATAGTGTTCTCAAAATTTCTTTGCCATTTCAGAATGCTGGCTATGCCAGGATACAAGTCATTTAAAGAGGGATTGCCCCCTCAGGCCCTTCTTGGGCCTGAGGGGGCAATCCCTCTTTAAATGGACCAGGAGGACGAGGGCGTAGCCGGGGCCAGAAAAAATTGCTTTAACCATTTTTTAATTCTGACTTTATCATTTTTTTCTAAAATGTCAATATCATTTTGTAATAAAGGTTTTTCTGTTAATAATTTTGTTTATTATTTTCAATAGAAAACAATTACAGTCAACTCTCTCTAAAGCGAACAGCCCACCTTATAGAGAGCTGAGTCAAAGTGAAATTCCACAGCCACGTAAATTTTACGTACGGATGGACGTGAATTAAACTGGCTTTACGTGCGCAAATAAAATCAGAGGCGATGTATGAACGGCTTACATAAAAGTGAAAAGTTGAGCGTTGTTCGAATTTTCACGTTTACGTAAGCCGTTCACACATCGCCTCTTGTTTGTTTACGCACGTAAGTTAAATTCATCTCCGTCCCTACGTAATATTCACGCGACAGTGGAATAGGCTTGGATAAATCCCGCTCGTAAAATGGTTTACTCTGCCTGCCGGCAATGCTCGTAAAAATCGCTGATTCTGCTCGGAATTCTGCCGGTAGAATTTATCCGAGCTTAACAGTGGAACTCCACCCTTACAGACAAAACAGTGCCATTCAGTCGGGATCACCCACATATCTCCGCCTGCCTTAGCGAAGTGTCTGCCTTACAGTAGTGACCACTTAGAGAGATTTGACGGTACTTTTGAAGTAAAAGTCAAATCAAAATCCCGAGCAACGCTTCGCAATAAAAACATGCTTGTGTGTAACCAGCTTTTCCAAAAAAAGGCGCCCCCCCCCCCCTCCCGAAAAACACCCAGCGTAACTCTCCCTTCACAGTTTTTTTCCACTGAATCAGTTTGATTTACAAACTAAAGAAAAGGTGAAAGGCGTCTTAAACTCTGGTTTAAAAATCTGGGATATAAGAATCTACCCCTTCTTGCTCGTCTGGTCCTCCCAGGCTTCCAAAAATTACAAAGGAACATTAAAACCAAGGAAACAAAAAGGGAACATAAAACAGCCAGTTAATCTTTATTTGGTCATTTTCAATAATTTAGTTTAATATTTTAAGTAGATTCCTGAACAAAAAACCTAGATCAAACTCAAACTTGACCCAAGTTGTACACCGCCAAGTCTTTCTCAGGGTTAACAATAGGTCACAACCGAAAAAATAATCACATGTCAACGTTAAACTATAACCACTTTTCTTTTCTTTTCTTTTCTTCTCTCTCCCATTCCTTTCTTTCAATCAAGAGTGCCAAAAATGAAAGTTGAAGAAAAGGCACAAATTTCATTTTTAGATTACTGAAAAACAACTAGCATTATGGACAGGCGAATGGTTCAAAATTCGCAATTCTTCGGTAGACATGGCTGCCAAGGAAGTCGAGGATACGTGTGCTGATTAATTCGAGCTTGAAGAGCTTGAAGAATCATTTGATGGACCCCCTTTACCAGACATCCAAAATTCAGTATTTATGTTTTCTAAGTTTATTTCTCTGTACCAGTTGAACAAAAGTAGACTAACGGTGCTCCATTACTGTCAAAACGCACCTCTGGAGCACCAATAGAGCACCTCAGAGCTGTATTTCAATGTATCAGTATGAGAACTCTTGAAGAATAACAGACATTTCCTTCTAACTACACTCTTAAACTTTTATGCCCCAGTATTGAGTAGCATGTAGTTTCTCCCAACACATACAGGTGGTGAAAAATAAAGTGATTACCAAAGATAGCCCCAATCAGCTAATGCTATGCCCCGGGGGGTTCCTTGAGGGGTGATTATGTCATTGCTCTAGCAAACAAGCTGGACAGCCTCTCTGTTAATTACCACTTTAGAAACGAGTACGGGCCTGAGGCCCAATGCAAAATATAGCAGAAAACAACACATTGCAAAGAAATGTCCATCACATGAAAGAGCATATTACAATTACAAGTGTCGCCAACGATGAAAAGTCACTAAACTACGAGTTCCAAATATAGCGAAAATTCCATACAGATGTCTCTTATATTTGAAAAGCTTGTCCCCCCTTACCATACAAACTCTGCAAATTGACCGATTTGTTGAAGACATTTATTATGTTTCTAATCAACCGACTGGTTCCCAACTTGACATGATTGTTATCTTTGAGTTGCTACCCTATTGTGGAAATATAAACGTAGGAAAGGAAAGCCGAGCATCAAACAATTGTAAGTCTAGGGAAGTTCAAAGGTGTCAAACCGTTTGCAAACAACTCGAAATTAATCCGTTTTTTTTTCTTACCTATCTCTAAAGTTACGTCAAGCACCAGAGGTAAGGTAAAACGTATATGAATGTTATTAATAAATAACGTTTCCCCTTGCCTTGTGGCTTGCAACTATATTTTTACCATTTTCCTCTGGAAAAAGGGCTTATAGGGATGACGTGGAACAACCAGATCTAGGAATGGGCTGTGGAGCCAAATTTAAATACATCCTCAGTGAAAGCTTGGTGTAAAGAAAACTTTACTCTTTTTCAATGAGTTTTAAATAAATGCAAGCATAATTTTCGTCAAGAAGCATGTTAAAAGTCAAAAAAGAAGACTTCATATTGTCGTTGAAAGAAATAGAAAAAAGAATTTTTCCTAGAGTTTTTGCCTTTTTATGTCTACATAAATTACTGGAAAACTCCAAAGATAAACTAAAATTGTATTCGTCATAATATTTTCATTCCTTTTTTTAATTTTCTTCAGTGTGCGTGCATTTGTTTCGTTATTTATATTATAAATAATTGCATTATGTCCAAGGTATCGACTTTGTCTAATTGCCTACCTTTCATAATTAACCAGTTGATTACCCAACTTACAGTGCTGGTAAGGATGGAAAAGTCTATAAACTCTAACTGGAAAACAGACTGGAGTAAGTGTTGTTTGTGTCAGCAAGAAAAAAATGAAGATTTGAAGTCACCGGACACAAATCCGACCTAGAGAGAAACAGATGGCTACACAAACATCGCAACCAACCTTCCACTCTTCCTTGGTATTAATGCTTTACCAATTGTCCTGGAACCAGCTCGACTAGATGAAGGTGATGGTATAGAAGAAACCTTAAGGAAGAACTGCAAAATATCACCAATCATGCCGACTACTCTTGAACAGTACAAAGCTACAAAGGGCAGAAAAAAGAGCTGCTACAACATACACAGTTTCCGACGACAAGAAGAGGCTAAAGAAGCAAAGAACAGGTTTATATTCCAAAGAATCAAGATGCTTCTTATGTGAGAAGAATGCTCCAGAAAGTGATCAAAGACAAGCGATGACAATGAAGCTAAATGAGAGATTAGACCAATGTGTGAAGACTCTGAATGATGGAAGGTGTAGGAGATGTTGTGGCTCAGGAGCTCAAGTATCACCCAGCCTGCCTGGTTACATTATACAATAGAGAGCGATTCCATCTTTGTGCTCAAGAAAACGTTACAGGTAAGGAAGAACAGGAACAGAAAGAATGATGTGCAATTGCCTTTTCTGAACTTGTTACGTACATTATTGATACCACTTATTCAAGGGGAGGTCCGTGCACATTTAGACTTGCAGTTCTTGTTCTATTTACAAGGAACGACTTGACCAACTGGGTATTGGATCACAAGTTGTGAATTCTACATGGTTGAAAGACCAGTTATTGTCACATTTGCCTGAGCTGGAAGCGTATCATGAAGGAAGAGATGTGTTGCTGGCCTTTCACAGTGAAATTGGCACTTGGTGCAAGCAAGTAAAACATGTGACGCCATTAACCTGTCGAAATCTGCTGCAATCATACGTAAGGAGATACTCGCTCACAAATGGACGTTCGAAAAGACATTGGAGGGGGGGGGGGGTAGTAAAATCGAAGAAGCCATTCCTCCATCTCTTCTTGAATTCGTCCGTATGACTGAGCATGGTGCAGATATCAAATCTCAGATAAAGCATGGTGCAACCAAATCCGTCCTAGCTATAGCACAACTCTTGCAATACAACTGCTTGCAAAGTACAAAGAAGATTCATCTACTCACAGACACTCAAAAGACCGTTAAACTCCATCTGCAGTTTATGTGGGATTATGTTGTAGATATGCTGCATGAGAACGGGCTGAGTATTTCTTATGACAGAGTTTTAGAAATATCCGGGAAACTAGGTGAAGCAGTTGTTAACCAATACGTTGAAGAGGGTGTCGTTTGTCCACCAGTTTTGAAAAAAGGCCTATTCACAACATCAGCAATGGACAACATAAATCACAACCCCACAGCAACTACAGCACAATCTTTTTCCATGGCACTAGCATATCAGTCTTCCAGCACCCAAGTTATGAAAACAAAGGCGAAACACGCGCATCATTGAAACTCGGCGAAGGAAAGATTAAGAAAGTTCCAGACCTCCCAGAGGCATACACCAATGTCAAACCAGCTAACCTGAGAGAAAATCCAAAACCTTAAGTCACAACAAGTTTTGCCTTGCCAGCCATTGATTCAATAACGGCTCATCTGAAGCAAGAGTTTGCATAGCTTGAAAAATGTGAATCATACAGAGGAAGTAGACGATGGCGTCAGTTTAATAACATGGTCCGCACATCGCGCATCCCAGACGACAGCTCATGCTTGTATCACAAAATGAACGATTCGGACGAGAATTGCTGTTAGCCACTTCACTAATACAAACACCTTATTGTAAGTGACTTGCAGTTCGTTCAATCTATTAAAGACAACTTGAGCAGTCATCATGACACAGTTATTGAACATGGGTACACAGGAACAATCAATGATATCATATTCAGGACATTGTCAATTTTGTCATTATAAGTATCGTAACGAAAAGGGTGGAGTATCTAAACGAATTCATGGAAGGGCTCAAATTGTTTGGTGAGGCAGATGCTATTAGGAGCAACTCACAAGCTTTCAAATCACTGTTCACTTACGATTCACAGAGCGAACATGTTACTAATGCCAACTAACTTGTTTCGATAGTCTTTGTGTAGAAAGGCTATAGAAGAGATAGAACGATTCGACGAGGCAACTATACTTTAGCAAGTATTTATTTGACGTCCTTTCAGCTTCAGGTAGCGAACAAACTCACAAGAAAAAAACGTGAGCTATTTGAATATCCCTGAATAATTATTCTACAAGTTTTCACAGATATTTTATAATGAATCATTTCACATGCCTTTACAAGGAAAATAATAACGTTCTAGAATGTTCCGTATTCACACCATAACAATGCGAGTTCGTTAACGATTGAGATTACAACAGGTTGGTTAACAGGTGAGAAGCTTAAGCCGCCCAATGGTGAAAATCTGGAAACTGCTGTCAAATTTAACCATGACTGTTTGAGGGATAACCCGTCGCACAGGACCTGTTTTCCCATTGTCGGTGTGTACGCAAAGGAAATTCCTCTTCCAGTGGCTCATACGAGTACCCCAAAGGAATTCAATGATGTTTTATTGTTGGCCTTATGCAAAGGCCAAACCTTTGCAAATACATAAATATACTGTGGTGGACAAACTCAATTAGCATTTTGTTATCAGCTCAATGTTGTTGACTTTGGTTCCTGTTCCTTCCATAGGTTTTGATATTTTATTATCCGAGTGCTTATGGTCATTTCAGTTCATTCATAAGTCTGCTGGGCGCTAAACTTACGAAACTGAGTGGTTATGTTACCAAAAGCCTGTCCCCTAGCTTTCTAATAGGTAACAACGTTTAGTTGTTATAGGTTATCTTATAGATGTAAGAACGACAAGTCTCATGAGTTCCAATTAGTTTCTTGTATTAAGCTAACAGCTGTCAGGGGCACCCAACGAGAATATAGTTCAAAACCACTTAACTTAGCATTATTGAACGTATTTTAGTATTTAAATGGTAGATATAGGCGTATTTTTATCCCCTAAAAACTTTTCATCTGTTCGGATTTCTTAGCTGAAAGTCTAGTGATCCGAAAATTATAGGGATCAAAACTTACCTTTTCGAAAATTTTAGCCAGAAAAAGGCTCCCGAAAATTCTAGGTGACCTTTTAAGGGTAGAAATCCTTTAAAAAATGGGCAATAATACCATATTTTAGATGTTCGAAAATCCTAGAAGAGGCAGGCAAGCAAGAAATTTTACAACAAATGTTCCGAAAATTCTAGATCTCAAATCGTCTTCCGAACAGATATTTTCCCGAAAATTGTCGTTGGGTGCCCCTGACCTGTTAGCTTCACTCCATTAGAAACTTTGTTGATGTTTATTTCTATTCTTTTCAACAGGTCGATGCTAATTACAGCAGTTGATCTGTAAAATCTGAAATTCCTTATTACGAGGAAACGGTGAACAAAGATACACGTGATTCCGTTCATCGTCACCTTAAGTAAAAACAAAATTGAAATACAGGTGGTTGACTTCGACTTCATTTCAAATAGTCTATTCCATTGTAGACTCATCTGTTTTATTTATCAAACAGGCTAGTGCTACCAAGAGTGGATTTTACTTCTCCTCAGAGAAGATTCGGACGAGTAGTCTTATTCTTTTGCAGACAGCCAGATGATTGCTATTTGAACATAAGGATATTTAGGAACTATTCAGGTGGTAAACCTCAACAGAAATTAACTGTTTGGCACACCCGTTCTTGTGAAACACACTTGCCTCAGGAGAGATACATTTTTTTGTTAACATCTTGAAATAGTAGCTCCATCGTTGGCTTTTATGTAATGTAAATCTGTCTATTTTTAGCTTTTTTTTACTTCGATATTTAGATAGCCAATTTTGATAAATCAAAAAATGTAATCTGTTCACAGATTCCATTTTTTTCTGTTTGATCTTCCTGAACGTAAGCGTACTCAAAATGGGGCGCCATCTTTGTTTTTCATAGCGAATGTAACCTGGGGAGAAGACAAAAGTCCACCGAGAGGGCAAATGTTGGGAAGGGAGGTAGGCGCGAACCCACCAATGCTAATAAATAAACCCAACAACCCCCTCCCCCCAACAGACTTTTGTCCTTTCCCTTGGTTACGCTCGAAATAAAAGCAAAGATGATGCCGCGTTTTGAGTACGCTTACGGGTTAAATTACGTTCGTATCGTGAAGATCTCATGGAAGAAATAGAGGACTGTGAACATTCTATTGTACGTAAATGCATTTCCCCGCAACGCCCCTATAATCGCAAGGAAGGGCTTTGATTGAAGAAAAAAATAATAATAGTACTCTTACCAGCCTTTTAACAGGCTCTATTTCCGCTCAGGGATAGACAAGTGAAGAGAATACGCCAAACGCCAATGAGCGTGAAAAATTGCTTGCCGCGTGAGAACGTGACGCGGGTAGTAGGCTGGAGAGTAGGCCGTGAAAAGCGCGTCGCGTTCTCACGCGGCAAGCGATTTTTCGTTCTCGCTTGTGTATTTTCCTTAAGGGGAAGAAAGGCTGCTCGTAGTCTACTTTTTAGCAATTTCTACCGTGGGTTATTTTGAGAACTGGAGGTGGTAAATGTATTTCCCTCGACGCCCCAAAAATGAAAACATGGCAACGAATAGGCTAAATAATTAAACAATTTAGAACAGAAACATATCTGAATAATTGTCCGCGCGTATGGTTTACCTCCTCGCTGAAGGTCGGATGCCTGGGCTCTCACGCAAACATTTTCCGACGGGATTGCCAGCAGGCTCTCTATTTGGGAGTCGCGCGCTAGTTACGAGTGGAGTAGCGAGCGCGCGACACCCACCAAAGTTTCGGTATCTTCATAGGATGGTTTTATCATCACACAATGCAATTTCCATTGCATGTTGTGGGGGAAGGGGGGAGTCGAAACTAAAAATTTTCCGCGTGAAATACTCTAGCTAATCGCGTTATTTGATCAACATATTAAGGTCTTTCAGACCATGGAATGCCACCCCTGCACAAACGTCACAAAAAGGCACGACTGAATATCAAGAGTTCAGGTGCGTAAACTTTAATTCTAATAAACTCTTAGTAAACTCGCAGTTACTCAAATTTTATTTATTGTGTTGTTATAGGGAAGCTGTGACGTAAAGCCCTGAACAAACAAGGCGACATGAAGAACAATGGGTAAGTGACACCACGATGCAAAGCATCACAACGTTAAGTACTGATTTCAGTCTGTCCAATGAGGTCTTTTGCAAGCACAATTTCTATTGGCAGCAATGTATTGCCATGCCACAAGTCGACAAATTTGCTCCACCTGTACCGGACAAAGTCCAGAGTTATTACTTATTGGTAGCTTTTGTTTTCTTTTTAGCAGCAAAGAACGCAGGACCGTTAAGGAGCCAAGACTGGACGAATCCAAGGATCGGTCTAGGTATGTTAATTGTTTTCCTTTAACGAGTACAGTTTTATTCATTCTTTAGTGACTTTCATAAAATCCATCTATCTTCCATTTATCTTTGTGATGACAGCGACGACGTTATCTGTTTAGGCGTTACCAAGAACAAACGTCCTTTGGAGAGTCAAACGTGAGTTTTTGTATGTTTTACCTTTTTTAGTAGTGTTAAAAATACCAGTAATCAAAGTGCGTTGGCAAGGGTGTAGCACGGTAGTGGTACACCCTTATGCTCTAGGCTTTCGGCGGCTTAACCCGAGAACGTACAAGCAAAACCACACTCCCACCATGGGGAAAGGGTGGACAGTTTTTCCACGATGGGTTATCCTTGCTTATTGAGCTATATCTACTCATTTAAACCACCCACGGTCTTATTCGACCCCAACACAATCTTTTGCTCACCAGTCATGTCTTATTCTCCACAGAATAGATGACAATTGCTCTTCTGATGAACTCCCTCAGGTATAACTCATTCCTCAATTACGCAAATTAGAAGTATCTCATCATTTTTTTTTAAACTAAAAAATAAATCGCGGGTTTTTTTTTCTTAAACACGCCACTTTACTCTTTGTTGCGGATAGGTGATTGAATACAAATGTGGTTTCAGCATATTTATTTAAGTTCGTTTACGGAAGTATTATTTATTTAGCAGAATTGACCTAAGTTGGCAGGACTGTGCTAGGGTGTACTTTCTTTTTCAAAAATGGTGACTGGTTTCAGGAGAATGAGAACAACTGCAGATTTGAAAATCGAAGACAACGTTTATTTTGGGTAACCTGTGATGAAACATTTACGATTTCCCTTGGATAATTCGCGTGGGAAAAGGAACCATATCAAGGCCAAAGGGTGAATCCAGCTGTGTCGTGGAACACAATATTTTTTTAAATGTATAGGTGTTGTTGGGGTTTCTATCAACTCGCCCGCGTAAAAGAGAGATTTCAAAAACGGTCAAGGTGCCAATACCGACTGTACCTAAATTAACTCCATAAGTAATGTTAAGTTGACTTGTCATCCCAACATCCGTAATCATCAGTATTGAAATAGTTTTTGCTCGTTTGAAGTCGATTGCAGGTGTGTCATTCCTTACGTTTACAGCTTCAGCTATCGGCGTGATAAAAGCGAGTTGAACGTGAACTAAATTTGTTTTGTAAAGTTACAATACCCTCTAATATGGTAGAATTAATTGATTCTGTGTTTCTCTTTTATAGGTGAGTAAGTTTTCGCATTGTATCAGTGTAAAAAGTGAAAAGGACAGTGTGGAAAGTTGGAACGACGATCCAATGCTGACAGTTTTTTGAATGGGCCGCCGAAACGGAATCACGACAGAAGAAGCAGTCGGAATCCTTCTCAACCCGGACATTGGTTTGTCGAAAGTAGAACGGGCTACTCCAACTTCGATATCAAAGAATTTGTTATTCGTTGTTGATGTCGAGGCGCCGCATGTGAAGAATGTAAAGAGTCTGTTAGCCGACGACATGGGTGCCTGGCATGGAACAGGCACTAAGACCTTTTACTTTAAGGAAGCCACAAAAACAAGACCGATCACCATAGTCGGGGAGGCAATGTATGGACTGGATGGTGTCTACCAGTGCACGCGATCATTCTACCGGAACGAAAGTGACCCCCAGTTACTGTGCTGGGAACTTTCATTTGCTGCTATTTAGTATAGGAAATCGCTGGAATTTAATATAGGAAACTGCTGAACATAGTATAGGAAACCGCGGAACATTTACCCGTCATCCCTTGCGGGGGACATAAACATGTGCCTTTTCTGTAAAATGGCGCCATGTTTTTCTGCGCCCCGAATCGTGTTTTGTTTTGTTTAGAATGTTTTCATGCTTGGTATCATCGATTAAGGACGGCATCGTTCAGCAGGACGAACAACAACGTACGTACAATTCCTGACGTAGAATTAAGGTCTCCTTTTCACGTGTTTCACATTTATTATAGCAAATGTTTTCGCACATGTTTGTCACACAGGTTTTACCTTATGCTTCTGCTTATGCAAATTAAAGAGTTAAACGTGCTGTTGGTCTGTCGCTGATGCCGTTACAGTAAAACGTTGTTGTAAAGAGCCCGAAAGTTGCCAGCCAGCAGAGGGATTGCATTCTACGTGTTTCAAGTTGCCAACCAACTCATTGCTGTGTTTTGAATTTTGTGGACTGTGCTTCGGCCTGTTTCAAGTTGCCAGCCAACTCATTGCTGTGTTTTGAATTTTGTGGGTTGTGCTTCGACGTGTCTCAAGTTGTCAGCCAACTTATTTCAATCTGTTGAATCTTGTGGACAGCATTTTACGTGTTTCAAGTTGTCAGCCAACTTATTACAACCCGTTGAAACTTGTGAACAGCATTTTACGTCTTTCAAGTTGTCAGCCAACTTATTTCAATCTGTTGAATTTTGTGGACATCATTTTACGTGTTTCAAGTGGGCCATCCAACTTATTCTAGTCTGTTGAATTCTGTGGATTGGACTCTACGTGTTTCAAGTGGTCAGCCAGTTTATTCTAGTGTGGCTTGAATTTTCTGAATTGTATTTTTAAGCATTTCCCTTATTAGCTAACTTATACTAGTGTATTGTGTTTTGTGGTGAATGAAGCCTTGAGTCATGAGTGGTGTAGCAGAAAAAAAGCAGGAAAGAACTAAGGCCAAACAGCAGGTCACTGATACCTCACGAAGATTAGCTAGAGCTGTTGATAGGGGTGTAGACATTGATATCTTAACAGCTTTAATCGTTGAACTGGAGAAAGCTTACGATGATTTCTGTATAGTAGATGAGGAGTATGAAACTGTGGTGTCAAATGAAGAACATGCAGAACATCGAATTGTTAATGGACAGGACTTAACTACGTACCGGGCAAATGTGAGTGAGGTATACACAGGAGCTAGGAATGCTTTCACACAAGCAAAAGTGGCTAAAACACAACGTGTTGCTCAACTAAGTTCAGAACCACCATCAACTGATTCCTCCACCCACTCACTAGAAGGAAATACTACACCACCTATGCAAGGAACAGTTCAATCAGAAACCAGTGCAGACCTCAATCAAATAGCTCCAAGTGGTTTGACTACATCTTCACAGACAGGAAATGTTACAGTATCAGCTAACAATGTTTAAGCAAGTGGTTCTCATGCAGGGGTTGTACCAATGAACCCTACAAGTTACGGTGTGCCTTCAACCCAAAAGTACCTGCTTCCACAGTTATCTATTCATCAACCGACAGCAACAAATGTTTATCCTGGCCCCTTCATGAATGTTTTACCACATCAGCCTGTCAGTTATGCTATGTCAGATCTGGGTAATGGTGCCCAAACAAACAATTTTCTCATGGGAGCTGACCCCATTAGCCATACAGGTTTCACTATGCCTCCAACTCAGCAGTACTTGTTACCACAGACATCCATTCAGCAATCAACTGGAGGACAGGTTTACCATGGACAGCTAGTGAATACTTTGCCCTATCGGCTTGGCAGTTATGGTTTGCCAGCTCAAAGTAATGGAGTCAGTTTGGCAGAGGCAACAGGTGTTCACTTAAAGAAAATGTCACTTCCCACCTTTTCAGGACACCGAAGAGACTGGCTAGAGTTTAAAGCAGTCTGGAAACAGTTAGCAGAAGGTGCATACAAAAACAAAACAGCCTTAGCTCATGAACTTAAAAGATCAGTGAGAGGTGAGGCCAGTCAGTGAATTAAATAAGTCTATGTCACCAATCAGCCAATCGCCAGTGCGAATTGTGTTCAATTCCAGTCAAGTTTGCCAAGGAACGTCTCTTAATTCCTGTTTAGCTAAGGGACCAGACTGTTATATGAACAATCTGACCGGCATATTGTTACGCTGGAGAGAGGAGCAAGTAGCTTTGGTAGGAGACATTCGTAAGATGTTCAACTCCATTCATTTGAAGCCCTTAGAGCAACATTGTCACCGGTTCCTCTGGCGTGATCAGGAGATGGACAGAGATCCAGACGTGTATGTTATGACCCGAGTCAACATGGGTGACGCACCTGCCCCCACTATTAGCACAGAAGCCGTGTACAAGACAGCGGATCTGTTCGAGAGTGATAGTCCACAAGCGGCCAGTCTGCTGAAGAGGTCCAGTTATGTAGATGATTTGATTGACTCCCAACCAAGCATGCCTACAGCCTTGAGAATTGCCCATGAAGCAGAGAAGATGGTTGCCAAGGGAGGTTTTGCAGTTAAGTGCTGGCAATTCAGCGGTGAGTCAAGTCCCCGCACTGACAGTGAATTGCAAGCAAAGGACACAGCGCACACCCATTTTGATGGTCCTACTGGAACACCCACAAACCTGTTGAAAGGAACTGATGAGAATTTGCGAGTGTTAGGAGTCGGTTGGAATCCTGAGAAAGACACAGTGGTGTTCGAGGTGACTCTCAATTTCAGTAAGAAGAAGAAAGGGATACACACTGGCCCAAACCTTAAGAAGTCTGACTTACCCCAAGCACTACCGACAGTGTTGACAAGGCGAATTGTTCTGGGACAGGTGATGACAATATACGATCCCCTCCGATTCATATGCCCCTACACTCTGTTTGGAAAGGTGTATCTGCGAGAAACCTGGTCTCGAAAGCTCGATTGAGATGATCGGCTTCCAGATGAGCTCCTTGCTAAATGGGCTCACTTCTTTAGTGCCCTGTTCCAGCTGGAGTAGCTCGAATTGCACAGATGTCTGCGGCCACCCAACTCAGTTGGCTTACCCTGGCTTATTATCCTCAGTGATGGGAGCAATCTGGCCTATGGTTTTGCAGCATACATAAGATGGAAACTTGACACTGGCGATTACTGGTGCCGACTCACCATGGCAAAGTGTCGCATTGCCCCAGTGAACAAGTTGTCTACTCCCCAGATGGAGTTAAATGCTGCCGTGCTGTCCAAACGAGGGAGGAAAGTCATTGAGAAAGAGATGAGGTTCGGCTTTGAGAGAGTTTTACAGATTGTAGACTCTGAAACTGTCTTGAACATGATCAACAAGACCAGTACTCGTTTCAAGGTGTACGAGGGAGTCAGAATTGGAGAAATCCAGGCCGCTACAAACGGTGACATGTCCTGTTGGGCCTGGATGTCAGGTCAGTAAAACACAGCAGATTGGTTAACCCGAGGACGCACCCCTCAGGAGCTGAACAAGGAATCCCACTGGTGGAATGGCCCCCCAATCCTGTATAAGCCTGTAGAAGAGTGGGGACTCAAATTTGGTCTACAGAAAGAAGAACCACTCCCAGGAGAGAAGATTTGCACCGGTCACAGTACGCCCCTCCTTCATCGATTATGGAAGATTCAGTGATATCAATCGAGTCATTTGGGTAGTGGCAAGATTGAAGAACGTTGCAAGGAACAAGACCTTCAGAGCAGGAAATGCCATACATCTATCAGCACAGGATTTGAAAGAAGTGGAGGACTTTGTTGTGATGGACGTTCAGAAGTCTATTGAAGGCGAGCTGAAGATGAGTAGCATCAAGAAGGGCAAAGGAGGCCGTTATGCTAAGCTGAAACCTGTTCAAGATGTTACTGGATTATGGGTCGTTGGAGAGTGGCTAATCAGGTACAATGCAATGACACCGGACTCATCCCTGCAGAAGTTGGGTGTTACCCACCCAGCATCCAGCTAAACGACTTTTCATGCAACGTGCTTGTTAGGATATGTTAGTTACCAGGCTCCAAGTTACACGCGGTTATGCCTCGTTTTCATGTCAGTCAATAAAGCATGAGTTGTTGTACAGAACGGCCATCTTGGATGTTCTTTACTTAGAAGTAGTGTAGAGAGAACATTACATGGTGTCAGACGAAAGCTAGAATGAATCAGCTTCCACCGCCGAATCCTATGACATTCGAGGGAAATGTTGCCGAAAACTGGAGAAGATGGATCCAGCAGTTTCGACTTTATCTCAACGCGACGGGTCTCGACAAGAAACCACAGCAGCAGCAATGTTCGTGTTTGCTAACAGTTGCCGGACCAGAGGCGTTGGAAATCTTCAATACGTTTGCTCTCAGTGACACTGATCAGACGAAGATTGAAGTGGTGATTTGCAAGTTTGAAGAATATTGCACGCCGAAGAAGAACGTGACTTACGAGCGACATCTGTTCAACACGAGGGCGCAGGGAGCGACCGAAGGAATTGATGCTTACGTCACGGAATTACGCAAGCTTGCAAGAAACTGTGAGTTTGGAGAATTACAAGATTCCTTAATTCGTGATCGTATTGTGTGTGGCATCCGAAGCAATGTAGTCAGGAAACGTCTTCTGCGAGAAAAAGATTTGAATTTGGAGCGAGCAGTCAAAATTTGCAAGTCATCTGAAATTACTGACAATCAGTTGAAAAACATAGTTGTTGATCAGGATGAACGAGAGGTGAACGAAGTCAAGAGTGACTCAAAAAAGCCACCAGTAAAACCAAAAGGGGGCAAAGGAAAACCCAGGCAAACAAAGAAATCATTCAACTGTAGAAGATGTGGAGAAGAGCATGAGCCCAAGAAATGTCCAGCATACGGTCAAATTTGCCACAAATGCAAACAAAGAAATCATTACGCGAAAGTGTGCCGTTCAAAGCCAAGGGACAGCTCAAAACAAGTGGATGAATACAGGTTAGATGATGATTCAGACACAGATGAATTCTTTATTGGGGTCTTAGGAGCTAAGCCAGGCAGCCAGAAAAATTGGATGCAAAATGTTGTTATCAACAATCTCCAGGTCAATATGAAATTGGACACTGGTGCCCAATGTAACGTGTTACCGTACTCCTTGTACTGTAAGCTGGCACGAGAGAAACTGAGGAAGTCAAACACCCGGCTTGTGTCGTGTACTGGCCACAAGATACCAGTAATGGGAAAAGCCACTCTCCCTGTGAAACTCAAAGGCAAGTTCCACCCTGTTGAGTTTCATGTCATTGAGCATCCAGCCACACCAGTAATTGGTCTTCAAACCTGTAATGATCTAAATTTAGTCAAGAGAGTCAGTGCAGTTGATACCCAAAGGGATGAGAACTCATCCAGTGACACTAGTAACCTGGATGTCAACGAAATTCTAAAGAAATATGAGGATGTATTCGATGGTATTGGATGTTTGGAAGGTGCTTATCGGATCAAGATTGATTCCAGCGTAACTCCAGTGGTTCACCCACCTCGTAAAATACCGTTCACCCAGAGAGAGTACGTTAAGGAAGAGCTTGACCGCATGGAAGCACTAGGTGTCATCCGCAAGGCAGATGAACCAACTGAATGGGTTAGTTCTTTAGTAGTAGTGCAGAAACCCAATGGCAAAGTACGTGTGTGTTTAGATCCCAGAGATCTAAATAAAGCTATCCAGAGAGAACACTATCCCATGAAAACTGTGGAAGAAGTTGCAGCCGAACTTAGTGATGCCAAGGTGTTCAATGTGCTTGATGCCACGTCAGGGTTCTGGCACATCAAACTTGATGAAGCAAGTACGCAGTTGTTGACATTCAACACACCATTTGGTCGATACCAGTACCTAAGGATGCCATTTCCTATCAACTCAGCGCCAGAAGTGTTCCAAAAGAAAATGACCCAAGCATTCGAGGACCTGAGCGGTGTCAAGACAATCGCAGACGATATCCTTATTTGGGGAAAAGATGAAGACGAGCACAACTTTCGCTTGGAGCAAGTGTTGAAACGATCAAGGAAAGTTGGATTGAAGCTCAACCGAAGTAAAATGAAGATCATGACAACCGAAGTGCCGTACATTGGCCACATCTTGACAGCAAATGGACTGAAACCAGATCCTAGCAAGGTGCAAGCAGTGGAGGAAATGCCATCTCCAGCTGACAAGCCAGCACTCCTAAGGTTCCTTAGAATGGTGAATTACATGAGTAAATTCATACCTAACCTAGCAGAACTAACTCAGCCATTGAGAGAACTTTTGCACAAGGACGTGGCATGGCATTGGTCAGAAAGGCAGGAGAAAGCATTCCGATCCATTAAAGGAAAGCTGACAAGTGATGCAATACTCCAGTATTATGATGTTGAAAAGTCAACCACAGTATCAGTAGATGCATCATCCTACGGACTTGGAGCATGTCTACTGCAGGAGGGGCGACCGGTGTGTTACGCATCCAGATCATTGAGCTCCGCTGAGCGAAATTACGCACAGATTGAAAAAGAACTACTGGCAATCTTGTATGGATGTACTAAATTTCACCAGTATGTATACGGCAAGAAAGTAAGAGTCCAAACTGACCACAAACCCCTAGAAGCCTTGTTCCGAAAACCATTATTTCAAGCACCGCAAAGATTGCAACGAATGATGTTAAGGCTTCAGCGTTATGACCTGCAAGTGGAGTATGAACCAGGCAAAAACTTGTACATTGCAGACACTCTAAGCCGTGCCCCAGAAGGGCAAAATGAGACCGCAGCCAACTCAAAGGATGAATTTGAAGTGCTCATCATTGAGAACATGCCAGTCAGTGAGGAGAAACTGGAACAGTTCAAACAAGAAACTAGGAAAGATCCAACATTACAGAAGCTCAAGAACACAGTACTAAATGGATGGCCGGAGAGCAAGTCTCAGTCAGATCCAGAGCTTCATGGATATTGGAATTTCAAGGAAGAAATCACTGTTTGTGATGACCTACTGCTGAGGTCTGACAGGCTTATTGTCCCAGATTCGCTAAGAGGAGAGATGGTTAGTAAAATTCACAGCAGTCACTTAGGCATTGGAAAATGCAAGCGCCGAGCCAGGGATGTCTTGTTTTGGCCCGGAATGAACCAGCAGATAACAGACATGATATCCAAGTGCAATAGCTGTAACACGTATAGAAATGCTCAAGCAAGAGAACCACTCAAGAGTCATGAATTACCTGGAAGACCGTGGCAGAAGATCGCAGTTGATCTCTTTGTACTTGACAAACAAGACTATGTAGTAATAGTTGACTATTACTCGAAGTTCTTTGAGGTGTCGCATTTACCTAACAGTAAAAGCAAGACTGTAATCAACCACATCAAACCACACTTGGCACGGTATGGGATTCCTGAGATAATAATCAGTGACAATGGCCCCAAGTTCAGTAGCCATGAGTTTGAAGAGTTAGCAAAGCATTACGGGTTTAAGCATATCACTTCATCGCCAACATATTCGCAGAGCAGTGGCCTTGTAGAACGAGCTGTTCAAACAGCCAAGAACACTCTGAAGAAAGCAAAGGCAGAAAACAAGAATTTTCATCTTGCTTTGCTAGACTATCGGAACACTCCCATGGAGGAAATTAACCTTTCACCAGCACAGATGCTGATGGGAAGGCGGACAAGAACTCGACTACCAACCACACCATCATTACTAGAGCCGCAGTATCCAACCGACAACATCAAAGAAGGCCTTAGGCGCCGAGCAGAAATACAGCAGCAGTATTACAATCGACATGGAAAAGTCCTGCAACCATTGAATACAGGAGACACTGTACGAATCCGGAAGCCAGGACAGAAAACATGGACACCTGCTGAAGTTACCAAGGTAACCGAATCACCCAGATCTTATGTTGTTGTGTCGGATGGAACAAGTTACAGAAGAAACAGGCGAGACTTGATTAAGACCGCTGAAACGACTGGAAGTCGTTGCCAAGCAACTGCAAGTCAGCAACGGACACTCGGAGATTCCCATAAAAACACTTCAAGACTAGTTAAGGAGCCAGAGAATCCTGCGAGAGTTAGTTGAAAGGTCGAGTCATTCGACCGCCTGCTTGGTTGAAAGACTACCACACCAGTTAGGGTGAACACTTTAAATTTTGAACAAACCTAGTTGATATTTATGTTGCTGATGCAAGTAATGGACATTAAGAAAAAGAGACTCTTGAGACAGACTCCGAGATGTTCACTTAGTTTATTTTTCCATTAAAAAAAGGGAGATGTTAGGATATGTTAGTTACCAGGCTCCACGTTACACGCGGTTATGCCTCGTTTTCATGTCAGTCAATAAAGCATGAGTTGTTGTACAGAACGGCCATCTTGGATGTTCTTTACTTAGAAGTAGTTTAGAGAGAACAATACAGTGCTCACCAGGCCGGGCAAGAGGACGAGATGCAACCTTGGCCCGATTCAGGATGCACTACTGGACACCACATGGCAGCAAAGTAGCAAGAACAGTGAAAATGAGCTGTCAGCTGTGCAAGTTGCGTGATGCAAACTTCCTGGAGCAGCAGATGGGCTTACTTCCAGAAGCAAGACTGAAACCCGCACCTGCATTCAACCATGTCATGCTCGATCTGTTTGGTCCATATGTCGTACGAGGAGAAGTCCAAAAACGCACCAGTGGCAAAGCATATGGTGTAATGTTCACAGACTTGACAATGAGGGCTGTACACATCGAGGCAGTGTTTGGATACAACACAAGCAATTTCCTGATGGCCCTCAGCAGATTTGGCCGAAGAAAATTTACAGTGATCCAGGTTCCCAACTTGTGGGTGCAGAGAGAGAGCTCAAGGAGGCCTGGAAAAAGATCAACCAAGAGTCATTACAAAGAAGCTCTGTGCAGAATGGATCAACCAGGGTATTTGGTCCTGCCGATAGTCCCTGGCATCAAGAAGCAGTGGAATCGTTAATTAAGGCGGCCAAGCGAGCCATTCATTTTTCAGTGAGTAACCAACGTCTGTCCTTGCCCGAGTTTCTCACAGTCTGCAGTGAAGTGTCCAATTTATTGAATGAGCGTCCTATTGGTCTGAAACCAACTGAAGATTCAGCCATCAATGTTCTAACACCCAATAGCTTGTTGCTGGGACGAGCCACCGCATCCAACCCCTTGGGATGGCAACCTTCTGAGACAACCATTTCTTCTCGATATCACCTCGTCCAGTCAGTGGGGGATGACGTCTGGAAGCGTTGGATAAAATTGTATGCTCCAACTCTCGTGGTACAGTGGAAATGGCATACTGCAAGACGCAACTTGCGCCCAGGAGATGTAGTGATTGTTGCTGATAAGAACACCCTTAAAGGGGATTATCGATTGGCCCTTGTCAAAGAAGTATTTCCAGGAGAAGATGGAAAAGTGCGTAGAGTAACGATCGCACTGGGGAAAGAGCACACGAGTACCGAGGTGCAAAGGATACATTAGTCACAAGAGCTGTCCAACGCCTGGCCCTACTAGTCCCTGTGGACTAGACGCTGAATTCAAGAGATCCAAGGAGAATGATGAACAATTTATCCGTTGACATTTTATGTTTTGTTCAGTTTTAAAGTGCAATTGCAGCGACCCCCACCCTCCCGGTGTGCTGGGAACTTTCATTTGCTGCTATTTAGTATAGGAAATCGCTGCAATTTAATATAGGAAACCGCTGAACATAGTATAGGAAACCGCGGAACATTTACCCGTCATCCCTTGCGGGGGACATAAACATGTGCCTTTTCTGTAAAATGGCGCCATGTTTTTCTGCACCCCGAATCGTGTTTTGTTTTGTTTAGAATATTTTCATGCTTGGTATCATCGATTAAGGACGGCATCGTTCAGCAGGACGAACAACAACGTACGTACAATTCCTGACGTAGAATTAAGGTCTCCTTTTCACGTGTTTCACATTTATTACAGCAAATGTTTTCGCACATGTTTGTCACACAGGTTTTACCTTATGCTTCTGCTTATGCAAATTAAAGAGTTAAATGTCCTGTTGGTCTGTCAGGGGGGTCAGGGGGCATTCTCTCCGGGGAAAATTTGAATTTTCAGAACCTTAGAATCGCTATTTTTGGCCTTCTGGCACTGATGTTTGCATTATTACAGATGCTGTCACTACTTAAAACTAAAAAGAAATTTTTTTGGTGACCCCCCCTTCACACACCATATTTTTCCGGCTGCCCTCCCCCCTTTGAAGCATTATTTTTGGCATGGCCCCCCTCAATTCCCACCAGCCCCCCCTACCTCATAAAAAATGAACGATCCCTTAGTGGTTTATCCGGTGGATAGAGCTATCCGCTCTTTGAACAACTGGGGCCAGAGATTTAGAGATGAAAAAACGGCAGCCTTAATTTTCACTGTTATGTCATACTCTTTTCTTGTTTTTGTCGAAAACATTGATTCCCTAGTGTATGTACGGATTTTTTTCTCAGGTTTGGATACAAGAGTTTTCATGGTGTGATCCAATCTGTTATCTGACACACTCGTAGCAAGCCATTCCTGAAAAGGCTCGGTTAACAGTTGCGATTTGTCTTTTTTCAGGTGCGAAAGGAAATCAGTTCAGACTGGCCTTGGTACAATATGTATTTGAAGATGTAGAGCGGGAAGTAAAAGTAAAACCACACGGAAACAGCAAGGGCAACAAGCCATATTATAGAACATCAGAAACAACAAAGCAGAGGCTTCAGCAACTAGCAGACAGTAATTCTCCGAAGGAAGTTTTTCACCAGAGTCTTGAAGAAAGTGGTGGTATTCTGCATTTGAAATCTGCTGGGGGACACGCTCGAGACTTAAAGCAAGTCAAAAACATTAAGCAGAAAAACCAACGAAATGAAGGTGACGATTTAGTAGAACTTATACAAATGCTAAAGGAAGACGCCACAGATCCGGAAAACGCCTTTGTAAGAAAAGTAGACAATTCATCCGATCCACGCGTCGTCCTCGTTACCAACCAGCAGCTAAGGGATATTGAGCGATTCTGTACGAATCCAGCGAAATTCAGTGTCCTTGGAGTCGATGCTACGTTCAATTTTGGCAAGTATTATGTCACACTAACAACTTACCGCCACTTGCTCCTCAGAACTAAGGAAGACAACCATCCAGTTCGGATTAGACCTGTACTCCTTCATCATAGAAAGGAACCTGGTAGTTATTACGAGTTATCATCAACGATGATCAAACTACATGCACCGACTCAAAACATTCTGGTTTATGGAACCGAGGGCGAAAAAGCGTTGGCGGAAGGATTTGGAAGACCTATGCCTTATGCGTTGCACCTTATGTGTGATATCGGAAAACAAAACTACCACTCAACGAACACTGATTGCTACCAAGAACAACGATTTTGCCTTCGTGCTATCACTAGATCCGTGCGTAATCCATCTTGTTAGAACCGAACTGATTCAAAAGCTTATGCAGGCTTACGGATTCAGATTTGTAGTATTCTTATTCTTGACAATTTCAGTTTCACTTTATCACTATTTCAGTCTTGATAATGATGTCATAGCGATATCGAAAGATTGTCTTGCTTTAATTTTTGTATTTATAGCAAAATGCTTGAGCAAATGAACAGTAGCTCGTCTCGAAACTGAAGAATTATGAGCTGGAACCGTATTATAATACTTCAGTTTCAGGTCGGAATTTGTGGATTTCTTGTCGCTGTTAAATATGAATTCCTTCTGAGCTTGAATAATAAAGAATCACAGATGTATTTGTCTTAGAAGGCGTTTCTCTGTAGGTCATAAGCGAAGTCAGTAATTATACTAATAAACACTTGAGAATTATTGACGAGAAGAATCAATACAAGACGCGGACCGCTGAGGAAACAACAGGTTCAGCTCTTGCTTTTTGTTCAAGTAAAAAAGGCCTTTATTTTAGCAGTGTTTTTTTTTGGTGTAAAATTAACCTGGATCAGAATAGTGGTCATTGGGAATAACGCACAATTTTAATAGGGCTTTTAAAACTTTGAAAATGGAGAATTGCTTTGTTCTCTAGCCGACAAGTGCAAGAAGAATTTCATGCAATCAGCTGTTTTCCGCTCCGTAAGTCAACTTTTTCTTCAGTTTAATGCATGAATGTGAGTAAGGACGGGGAAAATATTTAACTTATGCAGGATACTCGCTTCTCTTTCGTGAATACGCGCTTCACCTCAGTAATGCAGCGAGGTGTAAATACAGTACGAAGCACTTTTAATATAAGCTTAATTATTTCTTTTCTCGCGCCTTCGTAGAACGCTGTCTTGAATCATGTCAAAACCACGAGTGAACCACGTTTAACCCGAGTTTAACTGCCTTACCTAAGATCAGGTAACCTTCTTTACTATCGGATCTTTTAACGTGCTTTGAACAACGCTATATTTCAGCCTTGGAAAGCCGCAAAAACAAAATGGTTTTGCAATTTAGTTTTGCACCACGGCGAGATAAATGAAGAACAATCTGAATACGTAACCAATAAAGCTTCAATAGACTATCTTTAACCATTATTCAACAGTAATGCATAAATTTCAAAATCACCAACAGCCAAACTTCTCGCTGATACTGCCAAAGTAAGCTCATCGTCTGCAGATTCCTCCATGCTAGGGAGGCCATGTTTAAAACTTGAAAACATTCCCTTTCATTTTTCTGCGCGAGTTCGTAGTTCTTTCTAATTGGACAATATAAATCGGAGCTTCTTCGGGCCCCTTCGGGCTTGTTCGGGCATAGATATGAAAATTGACCAAAAGAAGTACTTGTTCTCCCGCCTGAAGTGAATTTTTCTATCGTAATGATTATTACAAATCTTACAAATTATTTTGAAATCCTTTTTGTATGTCATCAAAATTTGAAATTACCCATTATTATAAATCTAGTTTATACCAACAGCAAGCGTGTAAATTGAAACAAGCTTATAGTTGGGACAGGAACATTGACAAAAGTTTCAATGATACTTAGTCATCGTTTTGATAACCAAGAGAGTTTTGTTCCAGAAACATTTTTAATGCTGTCCATTCACAGGTGCAGGAATGTGAAGCAGAGACGGCTGCTGGTTATGAATACAGTGGCTACCAGGAGGTTTGTTTGAAGTGAATGTATTCTAATAACAATAAAATAGACCTTGAGTTGCACACAACCACAAAATTGAAGTAGTCTATTTAACTCGTTTGTGACATGTGTGTCAAGTAGTTAGAGTAATTAAAGGTAAACACTTTGTTTGAAATAACACTCCCTTTCATTTTCTTCTCCCTTGGATTGTTAGAGATAAATGTAACTTGAAATCAAACTTTATTTCCAATATTTTAATAGTACAGGTGGTAAAGAAGTAAAGTAAACGAACGAAATAAGGAAGAGGGCTGGTAAAAAATACTCCAAGGAGTATGCAAAGAACCAGTCACCATAATTATGAAATAATCATATCATAGCTTCATTATTTCATACAGACATTTCAATATCTAGCTAAAAGTTATTATAATTTTTCAGACGTATGAAGGAAACAACAAAGTTTTACATGTTGGACCCATCGCTGCACCAGAGCAAGAACAACAAACAGTGATACGGGAATAATATACTCAAGTGTATATATAAGTGTGTAGACATATTCAAGTTTATGTATATATTAATATCTTGTAACTTTTTTATTGTAATTTTTGTAATTTGTAATTTCTATTTTTTATCGTTTTCATTTTAAAATCTTGTAAAGCGCATTTGATCATATTTACATGTTAATTTGCGCTATATAAGTATTAAATAGTAACACATATTTAGGTACTTTAAAGCAATACTGGACTGTAATGCGGAAGCCTGCCATCATCTTTCTCATTCAAAGATCCAGCGAATGACATGTGGCCATACATTTCACTCTCCTTGCATGTCCGATGAGGATGGCAACAGCCTTGGATGCATCATTTGTCTTCGCAACTTGACTGCTGATATCCAGAAGCTATCCCAGACCTGGAACATTGACCTTCTCTCTGGTCTGAATAGAGATGGTGATGACGGTGAAGATAGTGGCGATGGCAATGATGATGACAAGGATGAAGTGCAAAAAGATCACAAGTATTTCAAGTCACCCCTGTTCTTTGAGTACATCACTGATAGAGTAAATAAATAGGATTAAGTCGGTTATCAATGCCCAGGCCATACATGTATCTCATGAGGAGTAGGCATTTCCTTGTTCTTGTGTAGTTAATCGTGACATGTAACCTGACAAAATATTGTCACATGATCTGAAAAAGACCAGAACCCTTCAATCGGTTAAAAATAATCTGCAAGTTCCATTGTTTGTGGTTCAGATCACGTGTCACAATTTGAGCGGCCTTCCATTCAAATTTCTAATGGCAAATTATAATTTTAGATAGTAAATATAGTGTATTCTTAATTGGTAGCAGACCCCCACCCCCCCTTGTAAACCAATATATTACGAACCTTATGACACCAAGCAATTAAGTATAAATGCAATGTCCCATGGGGGGGGGGGGACCCCAAGCTGAATTGGGGACTTTGCTAATTGTGCATTTCACAGTTATTGTATTTCCCCACTGGTGGAGGGTTTTTTTCTAGCAGAGTCCCCAGCATCTGCCAAAGCCAAACACCCAGCAGGACTTTAAGACACACCTTAGAAGTCAACTGACTGCTGTACAACATAATAAACACTTAACGTTTTAATTACTTGATAGCAAGTTCAATTTTTAAATTCAAATCTATCACAGAACAACAACATATACACCTTGACACAACTCATAAGGCCTGTTGATAGATATAGCTCGAAAACTGTTGCCCCTTAAAAACGTCTATAAGGTGTATAAATGAAATGTACAGTGATCAAGTGCATCAAGCGACGTCATTCTTTAGCTACTATGAATGATACGCTGTTTTTGTTAGATCAATTTCATGCTTCGAGTACAAATTATTATAAATGTTCCACCTGGAAAGTAAACTTTATGACATAAATAGAAGTCTACGAATGTACAGTTATGAACCTGCCGATTAATAAAACTCCAACTTCAGACTTAAGACGAGATATCTGGGTTGATGCGATAGTGAAAACGGCACTTCAGTGAGCTTAGGGCCTAAAATAAAATAATGAAAATGGTCTTGAAAAGTGCCTTACCTCTATTGCATGTTCTGAATGCAAATGCTCATCTAAACTCCTGCCAGTCTTCAAAATGCTTGCTATGCCTACGTGCAATACAAATCTCCTTTTTCTGGCTCTCCACTGTAGTTTTGACACATTCTTTCAACGGCAATTCGATCCAATTCAATGCAACGCTAACGCGAGCCCTAAATGATCACCAGTGAGAAGTCTTTTTACTCTACACAAAATGACTTCCTTACAACGTGTTTAATTACGCCCTTTGTTTGAATATCAAAGACCTATTCATAGGGGCTAGTCTCACAAAAAAGCAAAGACTCCACGTTTAATTCCACGATAAAAAACGCTCTCCTATCTCATCATTTTCATCGCATCGAAACTCGATCGAACCCAAACACATGCCCGAGGCAATGACCCCTAACCAGTTACTCTGACGTCACAAAACTATTTCCGCGGTGCCCATCAGTGGGCTTCTAATTCACATTACGGTCATCTTAAAACACTGGAGATTTTGAAGTATCGTGGTCGACGTGCTGGTAATTCTACAAAGGCCAGTTTGCAGAGAAAGAATCATACTATTCCTATCATTCGCTCAAGTCGTCACAACAAAGATGCATTAAATATTCAACCCTACTCTGCAAATCAACCAGTGACTAGCGACTCATTCATGACTGTATTTACTGATCATTTGGAGTCAAGCGTTCTATTGCCCAAACCCTTGATCACCCTTATTGATCTCAGGTGACTTGGATATTCATGTTGATAACCCAGATGATATTTGTTCCACTAAATTTCTTGATCTCCTCGAATCTATTGGCCTTTGTCAGCACTTAAGAACTCCAACTCACCAAAGTGGCCACACATTAGATCTTATCATCACCCACCAGTCCGATAACATCATTAGAGGATCCCCTTTGTCTGACCAGTTTCTATCCAACCATGCTGTTGTGTGTTGCTGTCTGACTGCTGCTAAGCCGCCTAATAGCATCAAAACAGTTTCTTCTTATAAAGCAGGTTGCGAGATGATTTGCAAGTCCTGCTTGGTATGGTGGCCGAATGCTACCCAAACTCTCTTTTATATCCCTTGAAACAGCCCTCAGTTTCTGTACTTTTTTCTCAACTAAAAGATGAAATCATATCCCTGAATTATTTCCCTCGAGAAAAAACGTTTGACCCCAGAAAGATGCAGAGAATGGGTTAGTTTTATTGACGATGTAATCATTCCCCGAAATCAACAAGAAACAGAAAGTTGGTCGACCTTGGTAGTCTAGAAAGCTAAGACCTCAAAAACGCAAATTCCAAGAACAAGCAACGTAAGGTTAATCTAAGTCTTCATATTGTCTTCATATTGTGTTGAACAAGCTGCATGGTCAAAAAACATAAACACGTCATGATATGTACGCACTTACTTCCTATGGCCGTCAAAATGACGACGCGGTTAACGAAGGTCGTCTCAATCGCGCGGATTTTGGGCAAATACTTTGTACATCTTCACCAAATCATAGAACCCTTCGAAGCCTCCTCCTTCCTTCTCGAAGTCTCTAATGGTACGTGGCAAGTCCCGAATATTGCGCAAAAAAACCTGCGATTACTTGAAACAATAGGAAACGGACGTAGCTCTTTCTTTGTCATATTTGTGAGAACCTGGAAATGAGTATTTTGGTGCGAATTTGGAAGGCTCGCCTTGCCCGTTGTTGAACCACTGGACATGTTAATATGTCCGACAAACGAGATTCAGAGAAATCGATATGCGTTGTCCATTGAAGGCGTTCCTGTTTTCGACATTGGCCGACTACAAATTAAAGAGGGAATAGGTTAAGGTAGTTTTGGTGAGGTATTCACGACAGATTTCTGGCTTCCAGGCGAACACGCCGCCAAAGCAGTTGTCGTAAAAAAGGTTCTCAGCATGCTGGATGGGGAGGACAAGCTTTTTCTCAAGGCAGAGGCCATAGTGAAAAAATTGAATCACTCAAATGTGAGTCGGCGACAGGCCGTCGGCTTTTATGATGAAGTATGTTTACTTCGAGTGAGCAGCTTATGAGATCTACTGCGCCAAAACAAAGCAGAGTATCACTGTAAGGGTTTCGAGCAAATGATTGCCTTCGCCGCTAAGGAGGTTGTGCATGGCCATGACTATCGGCATGGGAATGGAGTAGCACATAGGGATTTGAAACCCGTGAATATTTTGGTTAGTAATCAACATTATTGTTCCACACGCGAAGGTGAGATTGCTCGAGAATTTTATTTTCGCCCAGTTGTCTGCAAGCTAACAGACTTTGGAGAGAGTTGTTCAAGATTTTTACAAACACTGTTCTTGCCTCGAAAACTGGATGAATAGATCGAGGAACTGCCGTGTACATGTCTCCTGAAATTCTTGTTCCTGGTGAGAGCAATGCCAGAACTGATGCTATCGGATATCTGTTCACTTGGCACGACATTTTTCACCATGATTAACCCAAGTCTCAAATGTCCGTTTCTCTTAGAGATAAGATCAGAGACAGACAAATTTCACTCACAGGAAGGTGTAAGTAAATTTTTCAGCAGTCTATTGCGAGACAAAAGACGTCCTCTATCTGACGCAAAATACAGCACACGCCGAGCAAGCGTTTCGTCAAATTTGGAGGGAGTCTACATTGCCTGTACAAACTTTGATCCAGCCAAGAGGCCTTCCCTTTTGGAAATCGATGAGATTTTAAGTGTAAAATTCAACTTCTCAAAAAACTGTGACCAGGTTGAATTAAAGATTATTCAGAGTTAACTGTCATGAGCTGAACGACCAGCGGGTTGCATTTCAACTACAGGAGGATCAGCTTCAATCATCAGAACACTGTGTCCACCCTTGAAATTGTTGTGCACAACGTTGCGCGCAACTGTTGCAGAAGTAGAATCGGCTCCTACTTCTGCAACATCACGCGCAACTGTTTCACCGTGTGTCCATCACCTGCAACATTGCGTGCAAGTCTTCATGATGCCATTTTGTGACTTTCGACCAATGAATTTCCACGTGTTGTTGGTTACCACTGGTCATAGGCACCGCACCTGTACAGGCGGGAAATGTTTTCTCGGAATGGACTTCAAAACAACCATGCCTTGGTCTGCTGAGGAAGAAATACCCGTCATAAACTTTTACAAAGGTGAGGAACCCTTTGTAGATAAATTTCTCTCATAATAGTTTTGTTTTGTGTTTTGAGCTTTCTTTTGTCGTACCTTCCTCGTGTAAAATGACCTGCCATCGTCTTTAGTGATGACGAAGTTGTTCAATCTAGTACGTACCCCAGTGACATTTCGTAAATGTTTGCTTTTCTCAAAAGAGAAACCACTTTTGTGGAATAAAAATTCTGAGCAACACAATTCACAGTCGGCAAGAAAAGATGGCCTTGACGGGCTATCAAACATCCTAGAGGGGAAAGAAAGAAGTTCCACAGTTTGAGGACGCTGTTCAGCTGGAAGCATAAAAACACAAAGTCTGAGTGGAGACACTTGAAAAGGCTTGAGTTCTTTTTGGAAGACCAAACAAGTACCTCTTCTGAGCAACCATGGAGCAACGAAGAGGTCAACCAGTTCATTGAGTTTTACAGAGGTATGTATTAAAATTGTTTTATAAGGTAGGTTTACGCTTAGCTTGTTGTTTACAAGTACATAGTGAGGATTCATTGTTTACCATCAGATAGGCCTCTTCAGCGAATAACACTATTATCCGGACAGGTCGGACATTTTGTTCTTTGTCTGCGAATAACCGTCTGTTAGTTAAGACTAGAAGTGGACGAAATAAACTTAACTTGTAGTGCATAAGAATTAACTGCAGGTCGTAGACATGAGATCCGACAAACAGAGATGGCCATGCATTGGTAAGTGCCGAAATGTTTACAGAGTCAATGAGGAATGCATATGCTCGTGAGTTTTGTTGGTGCAGTTGGCACACTTATGCAAGGATCTGGCCTTTCAGAGGTTTTGCCAACGACATTTGCTGGAATTACCAAAATGCTATCTGGCAAAAAATCCCTTTAAAATGTCAGGGCAATGAGGCTCGTTGTTGAGGAGCTGTTGTGAAGTGTAATCAATAATGACAGTTGGCTTGATAGCTCAGTTGGTTAGAGCGCTGCACTGGTATCGCAGAGGTCATGGGTTCGATTCCTGTTCGAGCCTGAATTTTTTCAGGTTTCTTCTTTTCAACTGCTTAATTTGAAACACTTTCACTGCGATGATCTTCATATAATTCTATCTTTATCCGCAGTTCAAATATATGATTATTTCACATATTCATATTCATTTCTCCATCTACGGGATAAATACGAACTCACAATTGACCAGCTCCCAGTTGGCTTGATAGCTCAGTTGGTTAGAGCGCTGCACCAGTATCGCAGAGGTCATGGGTTCCATTCCCGTTCGAGCCTGAATTTTTTAAGGTTTCTTCTTTTCAACTGCTTAAGTTGAAACACTTTCACTGCAATGATCTTCATATAATTCAATGATGACAGTGTTAATACCTTATTGGTACTAATTTTTGCGGCCACTAATATCGCGAAAAATGAGGATCCAAATAGTCTCATTTCAGTTTTTCACTATAATATCTTAAAATAAAGTACAATTAAACAAGTAAATAAATAAATAAAATGAACAGTAACAACAACAATATTGAACAGAACAATAACACAACGAAACTAACAAGATGATAGTTTTTGACAAAGTACGATGTTTTAACTCCCTACTGCATGTCCTATACAGTCCACAATTTACGATAGTTCTATGCTTAATAAGCAATTAGCAATTATATCTGAGTAGCACCGTCAGTGTCTTCAAACGGGTCTTCAGGGGGGACACTTGGCTTTCCCTTTACTAGCTTAGTTATTCCTTTCGCTATGTGGCCCTTTCCCACACTGCCTGTCACGTGGTTGTAAAGGCTTACCATCCAGGTTGCATGCAAGGGCTTCAGGACTGATAGCCTAAATCTACCTCAATGGCATCAGTGCTGTTTCCCAATTCCATTTGCTATTTGCTCAAATACGAGACAAGGATGTTGGACACATTATAATCACGCAAACAAACGTTAAAGTTAATTAAAGGGTTTTGCACCAAGGCATTAAATTTCGCATCGCTAATTTTCTCGGTAACCTTTTTTGCGCGGAACCTTTTTTGCGGATGATTTCCGCACAACGTTCGAGCAGTAAGTGCAAAAATTAAGTTACCAAAAAAATACTTGCAGCACTGTCACATTTTGAGCACAGATAAGAAGAACTTATCGTTACTTTTGCTCCCAAACTGACCCCGCGCGAGAAAATTGGATTTGAAGTTATCCATATTTCAATTAAAAAGACGCCTCATGTCAGTTCAAAACAAAATGGCGCCCGTTTTAGCATACTTTTACGAGATTTGAAATTAATTTTCTTGAGAATGCTTGAGAATTTCATCGCAGGTGTTACGATATGCAGTTCTTGCGTGACCGTATTAGCGTGACTCACTGTAGTTCATAGTCACATAGCCTGCGTGGCCGGCGGGATTGTTCGCGCGCGCAAAGTTTTGGCTTGGTAGAAGAGAAGAAGCCGCGCGGAGAATGGGGAGGAGACGCTTTGAAATCCCGCCTGCCGGGACACTAGCGTTTTTTGAATGGTTTGGTCACTGTGCGGACGGAAAATTTTGATTGGCTGAGAACAAAAACACGTCAGTCAAATGCTATTTAAGAGTTCAGACGCCTCCCATGGGAAACGAAAACCATAACATTTGTGTAAACTTCGCTGTTGCTGTAAAATGTGGACCATCGAGGATGGCATATCGAAAGCTCTGTCTTATCTGAACATTCAAAGACAAGGCAGAATTTTGCTAAAGAAAGAGCAGGAAACGGCTACAAAGGACTTGCTATCCGGCAATGATGTATTGGCTGTTCTGCCGACTGGTTTCGGTAAAAGTTTAACTTACACGATCTTCGCTTTGGCGAGAGAAGAAATTATGTCGACGAATACTTGTGCTATCATTATTTCGCCGCTGAAAAGTATTATAGACGACCAAATAGCCGAGATGGAGTCGTTAAATTGCAAAGCTATGGAACTAACAAGTGATAATATCGCTTCAATATCTACAAATCCGCCGCAGTTTCTTTACTGTACGGCAGAGATGGCCACGGATAAGCGTTTTCTTGACATTCTGAAAGACAAGAACTCAGCTCTTCACGCAGCTGTGTCGGCGATCGTAGTGGACGAGTGCCATACGGTTGAATCTTCGACTGGAAGAAGGTAAATATGTGAGCTTTTAAATTATTTTTCTTATTCCAGAAGTTATTCACAATGGTGGGTTCCCTTTCTGTTGGAGTGTAGAATTCTCCACCACCATTTACGCTTGCATCTCAATTTGAATTGTTCCTCTCGTTCTTTAAAGCTTTCAGAAATAAGTAGATGTGAGTTTAAGCTGATGTGATCGACGGTTGTTTCGGCAACGATATTTTGAAACTGCTACTATCATTCTTTTATAGGAAAAAGCAGTCCACGAAACCCCAAGTGTTCCGCAGTGCCTATGGTAAACTGTCAATTCTCCGGTCAATGTGCAAAGAAGGTGAGGATTGTAAGCTTTAAGCTTTCCTTTTGATCAGGTGTTATTTTTTTAAACTGTAGCTTAAGCCATGGGGAAAATGCTTAAGCTGTATTAATTTGTGACGATTTCTTAATGCCCAAACTAATACAATGTTATGTTCTGGAGTTCAAATAGCTTCCAATTGATGAAATCGATAACGGATAACAGTCCATGACAATAATAGTTATTTCATAAAAGCAGACTGATAGCAGAAATCAATGGCTACCCTGCATCCAGCTGAATTACACTGTAGTTGCATGACGGATTGTGCATGAGAAATCCAGCCAGCTACAAAGGCTAATCAATGGCTGAACAACTTTTTTTAAATTGCCATTGTTAATTAGTATTAGTATAAGTTAGATTCACTTTAAGTGCTCCTAAAGCCGAAATATTCTTGTTCTTCTTGTTCTTGTTCTTGTTCTTGTTCTTCTTCTTATTATTATTATTATCAGTTGCCATTGAACATTATTATGATGATTGTGATTGTTATCATCTTTGGCCATAGAAATTAATCCATGGTGATCCACAGCAATCAATAGCAATGACTGGAATATGTGATTACCTTGGTTGGTTGATTGGTCAAGAGCAATTTAATTGATAAGAATGAACTACTTGTCATCAAGTGATCAAAAGATTTTGGATGTGTCACTGATTAGACCGGCCATCTAATTTATTTTTGTTTTGTTTTATTTATCTTTTTGTGTGCAGGAACTCCAGTGTTAGCACTTACTGGCACGGCAGACAAGGACACTGAAAGAACTGTGGTTACAAACCTGATAATGAGGAACCCTGTTGAGCTGTTTGTCAGCCCGACCAGAACAAATCTAAGGCTATCTGTGAACAAAGTTCCCAAGACGGAAATGCTTAAACAGCTGGATTGGCTAGTCGCCTTAGTGAAGCAATATGGGAAGGATACACACAAAACAATCATCTTTGGCGACACTTTATATGCAGTTGCAAGTGTCATGAATTACCTGATGATGTCCTTGGGTGCGAATGCCTTCCACCCAAACACATCAAAAAAGCGACAGGATTGCTTGTTGGGAATTTTCCATTCCCTTTCTTTAAAAGAGTACAAAGAAAGACTGTTAGCTTCCTTTAAAGGTGATGGAGTCAAACGTCTAGCTATAGCCACCACTGCACTTAGCATGGGTGTCAACTTTCCAAATGTCAGGTACATTGTGCTTTTTGGCCCTGCAAGAAGTCTTCTTGACTTCCATCAACAAGCTGGACGGGCAGGAAGAGATGGCCAGCCTTCAGACGTTATTGTGTATTACTATGGCCAACAGCTAGCTCACTGTGAAGATGATGTACGCACTTTCTTGAAAGCAACTGGCTGCCATCGTGTGGCAAGCTATTCAAGTTTGGATTCCAGTATTATTCCTTTGTTGCCATCTCATGACTGTTGCAATTGTTGTGCAGCAGTTTGTCTTTGCAATGGTGCAAACAACTGCACAAGTCCTGAGAAGCCATTTGAAAAGAGATCACCTGAGGAAACGGTGTTGATGCGTAGTAGAACTGTTTCAGACAACCAGCGGGACTTTCTGAAAGGTGCATTGTCAGAAATGGAAGCCAGCATGTCATGCGGTGTCGGCAAAGGTGTATTCGGTTCCACAACTTTTCATGGTTTTTCACAAGAACTTATCACAGATGTAGTGGCTAAGTGTGACAGATTGTTCACAGTTGACGATCTTAAAACATTTGTGCCAGTGTTTTCAAAAAATCATGCTTTGAGAATATTAGAGATTCTCGATGAGGTGTTTAATGACATTGACGAATGTACTTTGACTGACCCAGTCAACAACTTTTATGGTGATGAAGAATGTTTCTTTCCTGGACTTGATGAGCTATTTACTAGCAGTCATGGAGATTTCCTGGAAGAATTTTCAGTTGATCCTGACACCATACCTGAGTAATCACTGGTATGCATATATAAAGTAGACATTTATTATCAGAGATTTGCATTAGGGCACAGTTACCCAAGAGTGCCCTATTTCTTTTTATTATCTACAACTTCCAATAGTTTGTAATGAATGAATGAACAGGAAATTCCCGTCATTTCGGGAGAAAGAGGAAAAGGTAATATTTCACTACGTAATACCATTCCAACAAATTCTCTGTTCTGAATTGTAATGAATAAATACCACCGTAATATAATGTTTTTGGATAGTTTCAAACATTTCTTCTGTTCAAACTTGGTTGAAATTAAAATTGTCAAGCTTTCTGCTTCAATAAGCAGGCATGAATGTCATACAAATTACATTTTGGCTTACATGCACAATGCAGAACAAGTCTCAGTCTTTGGTACAGCTTGATTATCAAATGTAACAACATTTATAAGATGTAAACAATTTAAGTTTAAACGTTTTTTATAACCTTTTTTATAGATTGTTGAAATTTTCAGTGTGAGCTGTTAATAAACTGAAAATGTTAAGTCTTAACTTTCTCCTAGACTGACAAAGTGTGTCGTTCCAGAAATTATACATACTCTTCATCCCCTCAGAATTCAACTTTAAAACTTTAGTCTTTTAAGTCCTGAGAGTGACCAACATTCAATTTCTCCTTGCAATATCAATACATAGTCAAGAAGAAGAGTTTTGAGAATTTAAAATAAAATGTTCACCGTAGGGAATTATTTGGATATTTTATCAACTTCTCCAAACTAATACTGATAGGAAATCTTTAAAGATTGTCCAGGAGAATCTGTATGTGGATAATGGGACTTTTAAAAGGGTTAATAATTTGCTTTTTGTGGCTTTCAACACATGCTTGCCAGTTGAAATGCTCAATGTCCCTCAAGGGGGTGGGTACATGTATATGTGTTATATGTGTTAGAGCAGCCAGTCAGAGCCTATGCAAAGCATGTACACGCACTACATGTCAGGAATTTATATAATATGGACATTGCAGTGGACTTGAAAACTCAACAATGACTTAATGGTACACAACAGATTCAAATAATGTTAAACATACTGTCACAATAAATCATTCTCAGCTAAGTCGATTTAATTCGTATATCGGTTCCCATGTCTTCAATAGTCCATTCATCCAAGAATGGAGATCTCGGTAGTCGATCTTTTCAAGCAAGTTAGACTGGAAGTTAGGGAATGATGGATGCCCTTCTCTGCCTGCTTCACGCTTGAATGCTTTTATTTCAATAAGATCTTTGATGATTTGTTGGACAGCAACTTCTGGTTTACCTGATGACCTGTATCCAGGAATTTCTGTCACACCACAGTCTCTCTTTATTGAATCCCTGATGTCTTCCATGGGTTCCTCAGTATTAGCTAATCTCTCTGCTGAATCTTCATTGAGGTTTGAATGCAATGATCTCCACATGGTCTTTACACCCTTGTTCATCTGCTCAGTTCTCAAGTCAAGTGGAATGTTCTTACCTCGTAGGCCATACTTGTTGAAGGATCTGTTCCACAAAAGGTCATGGGCTTCTTCTTCAGATAAAATAACTTGAATCTTAACCAGATAGTGAAGAACAGCATAAGCATACTTTATCTTCCCATATGCCTTATACAATAGCAGGGCAAACTTGTACAAGTCATGGAGCCGTCCACCATCTCCTTCCTTGATTGCATCATCAAACTCCAATAAAACAAGACCAAATGCCAGCTTTGCTAGGTGGTAATTGAAGAGATGATCTTCCTTGGGAGCTTGCTCCTCCCCCTCTCTTTCCAGTTCATCTCTGCCTTCTCCAACATTGATATTTGGATGCAGGTTGGTTTCATGACTGAAAGTTAATAATAATAATCAAAATTAACATTTAACTCCTGTAATTTCCAGCATCATTTTATTTCTTTGGGCAAATATTTCAAGTAGTAGCTTTGAAAAATTCGAAAACTTGGAAATTCTACGAGCAGTTCAGTACAATCCCAGTCTATTTAATATGCAAATCCAAAAACCATGAACACTCACCTTTCATTTAATTGTCATGTAAATATTTTCCATATTATTGTCTTATGCCCAATCAGTTGGGAAATCAAAACCAAAAATTAAATCAAAAACCAATAAGCTAAATTGCTATTACAGCTTGCGGTGTTTTCATCTTGCATGAGGGTTTTTCCCCACCACACAGTGATGCTCCCCAGGGTGGAGTGGGGGGGGGGGGTACTCCCTATAATGGACTATATGGGGAGGCTTTGCCCTGAAGGGGTACCTTTTTCAGGCTTCAGGTATATAAAAGAGTAGGGATTTCATGAGCTGAAGTATATCAAAGGGTAGGGAAATCTGTCATTTAGGTATTTAAAAAGGCCTTTGATTACAATATTTTGAGTAGATGATAACATTGTTTTTTGGTTCACATCCCTCCCGGTAATAGTGTTCTCCCCTAATATTGTTCATTAACTGCATTCCAAGGGTTTAGAAAAGGGATGCAGTGTTCTTCAGTAGGTATGTGAAAGGGGTACCATTTTCAATGGAAGATATACGGAAGGGGTACCTTTTCTGTCAAAAATGGTATATCAAAGGGTAAGGGGTTGGACCTAGTGGCAGAGCCTCCCCGTATAAAACTTTGTTGAGTCACCCCCGGGTTATGTTCATTTGGGTTTGCAACGAAAGAACAAAATTGTTTTGTTTATGTGCTACTTGGGAAGAGCCAAGGAAGTTGACAGAGTATTCCAGTGGTTGGAATGCAATGGAAATAATAACCGACAAAAGTAGGACCTGATAATAAAATTAATACCTGTGTTGAGTAAAAAGATATGCACATAATCCTATTTATAACTATATTTCTTACTTGTTCCTGATGCATTTAGTTGAGAACACCAGTCCACAAGAAGCTCGACAGTGGAAATACCCCATTGTATCTCTCTCCCTTCCTTGTTCATACTGTTCCTTCACAAAGCCATGTTGTGTAACTTCATGTCTTTTTAGATGAAACATGAAAATATCAGACAATGCAACAGAAATTACCAATACACAAATCTTGGGGTCTACATAGATTCTATGAGTCTTTATTTTTTTTTTTATTTTGAAGGGGGTTTCTCATCTACCCTTGGGGGGTTTCTCTTGGTGACTCATCTACCCTTGACAATCTCAAGTTAAACCAGTTTGATCTGATGCGTGTTTTTAGAGCATGTCTGAACAGTAGGCCATAGTAATATGCAAGAAACAGCAATGCAAATCAGTGTAATGTGTAAAGATATTACTCACAATAAAAGTTAATGACTAGAATTCGTGCTGCACAGATTTCACAAAGTATTGTCCATGTTTTGTGCATTAAAAAGGAAAGTGGAATTCCATACCAATTCCAGTCAGAGGGTAGAGGGGCCTCAACTAAATAACCTTTGAGTTGTGGGAGATATTTACTGTAACAAAAATTAATGGTTGGTGACTTGGAGGATCAATAGTTAAAACATTTTTTATAAACACTTACTTGACTCTTATGGAATGATGGACATAGGATTTGTCGCAGCCAGCAACACGACAGTTAAAACCATCTCCCATACGAGCCTTTTCTAGCTCCTGCACTTGTTCGATTAATGGTTCAGTTTCATGACTTGGTATAAGGTAGGCATCAACATGCTTCATACATAGTTCGTGCAACCATTTCCTGTGCGTCTCTTGGCTCACTTCATCTTTGGATGGAATATCAAAATCAGGGCTATCTGTCATAATTTAAACAAACACATAGAGACAAAATCGTATCGTGCCATAAAATGTCTGGCTTGCACACTTTTGGATTAACACCAAAACTCAAAACATGGATGGGCATCTGTTCATGTTATGGGTTTTTGTCTCATCCATGAGTATGCAGCTAATAACTGGACAATAAAAATAACAAAATTAATAATATAATGCACTTACGAAAATTTAGATTGTACACCTCTATCAATACCCTATTTTAAGTTATTGTCTAATAAGTGAACAAAATGAACTTGCACATTTCACAATCATTAACTGAAGGGGAATATAATTTCACTGAAATCAAGGTAAGTAATATTGTTTTTAGTATTATATTACACTACCAGAGTAAATAGTGGGCCAAAAATTGTCTTTATAGTTGTTGACAATATACTGACATGAAGCCATTTTGTTTCCCTTTGGCTGCTGTTCAATAGTATTAATCACCTTGGAGTTAACCAAATAGAACATGTGAAAAGCACTCTATTTACTTGTGTGGTATATAACAAAATGATCTTGAGAGCTTCTAACTTGCAGTCAATATTAATTTGCATAATTAATAAAATATGTTGGGAGAGTTATATCTCATAAAAGATGTTTTAAAATTAACATAAAATGCATATATTTTCATATTTATGCAAAAGAACAGATTCCTTTAAATGTGTTAAGTACCCAGGACTCCAACATGGCTACTATGAAGACACTTATTAAGATTGGGATAGCAGTGACACTTTAATCTTTTACCATCATAGGTTTTCATTCCTGTCATTTCCATGAATGAGGCACAGATATGAGCTTCAACTTCCCGTTGGTGGAATTCCTTATATTCGTTGTAGTTGCTATCAACGCCCTTAGCAGCATTTGTCTTGCCTGTCCTGTTCACACTTGCTCTTGATGTGCCAACCTCAGCAGCTGAAGAGTGGTCGACAAATATGTCAAATTCAATCTAAAAGAGAAAAAAATGACCCAAATGTAATCTTTCTATCCCACTAATAGATAGATAGATAGATATGTAGATAGTATAGATAGATAGTTTCATAGAAATCATATTGCAACCCTCAGGTAAGCCTGCGTTGCAGCCGGCCCAAGCATTGTCGAAACTCGAAACCATTATTATAGTCTATACAGGCGGTGTAGAGTGTCTGCGACACAGGCTACCCGTAGGCTGAATTTCAAGATTTGTTATTTCCCTGTGAACAGGCCTCAGTCTCCTCGTGATTTTTAGCCCCCTTTCCCCAAACAGAAAGCCCATTCACAGACACGATTTGTTAAAGAAAACTAAGAACAGTCAATCTAACTGACTACGTTACCAATTTAACAGGAACAAATTAGAAGAAGTAAAGATAATGGGTTTTGCCCTGAAAGGAATGTGTAAAATTATTCTGTATCTCAAATGACCAGTTCCAAGTCCCTAAATTTGGTGGTCCTGACCTGTGCAAATTATTAAAATAGGCTGGGAAATTTTGTCGTACTTTTCTTATTCCTTGCAAAATTATTAAGTACTTTAATTTGTAATTTCTGGACTTCCTTCCTTACTTATATCATTCAATGATGACATAACCTTGATCAAAAAGTGTTAAAATACAAACCATATACAAATTCAGCTTTGCATGCCAATCTGCAAATTCCGTGTTAAGACCTTCAAGCCTGTCAAATTCATTGTCTCCATCCTGGTAAACCCACTGGATGTTCCTGGCACGTTCTTCAAAAAGTTGATCACCATGGAATGGAATAGGCTTCAGAATGACTGTCTCCTCTTTAGTCTTCAGGGTTGGAACATACTTTTGTTGGTTGGAAAGCATTAACTGGGCCATTTCGCTTCCGACATTTGGGTTGAAGAATTCAACCCCCAAAGAACACTAAAAAGTAATAATGAAAATAATGATTTAACCTGACTTTGCATTGTGCAGCTGTAAGAGTTCTGAAAAAGCAGTGTAATTAATTATAAAACAATCCAGGCCAGTCAAACAAATTCAGCCTGCTAGACAATGCTAACGCCAAAAACAAACAAACACTTTCCTGTCGTCTTCCAAATACAATGTTTTAGGTAAAGTCTGTTCTTAAGTGAAACCAAACCTGTGTTCATTATAGTCTGATTTGCCCTAATTATTCATGATCATGGTCAGGAAACAAAGGAAGTATTGGTTTAACCTGAGAATGGATTTTACCTACAACATACAAGGCTTATAGACAAAACATTCGTGACTGCATGACTGTTCAGAAAACAGCCTAAGGTAACCCAGAAATAATGATAATCAACCATAAAAATAATATATATAACTCTTGAAATAGTCATGACATTGAAACTTACAGTTTGAGATTTTTAAGACATTTGTTCAGTGAATGGGTGGTCGATGTGCCAAATGACGACATCCCTAAGGGGTTGAAACTTTGGAAGAAATCTGCACACAACCCTGGAAACTAGAACTGTCCACTTCTGTTTTAATCGTTGGCGTACACTCTTATCTGGCAGAAGGCTGGTCAGCTGAAGATCTTTAATGGACTTCTGTGGGAGTTTACTTTGCAAGGAAAAGTCATTAACCCGGTTGAGGACCGCATACTGTTGGGTCCAATGAATGGACCTATTGCTATGCTGCTCACTTTGTATTCTTGCATGTACCATCATGTCAATGTTGTCACCAACTAGTCTGAAATCGAATTAAACAGAATATAAAAATAAGGCATGCATGACAATTAATATTAGCTGGGAAAATATATTACTGCAAAAACCTCGCTGTCAACAATTAAGGCAAAAACAAAATTCTGCACTGTACTGTACGGAGAGTCAATCGAATGAAATCAGTTGTACAGAACATTTGAAGCTCGCGTATTACTATTTTGTAATTCTGATTAAAAGAGCTGGTATAAACCAAGGTATCGTTTACTCAGGTGAGCCAAGAGTCAGGTAAAAATGAAGCTAATTGCAGTTAAGACTAAAGACTATGAAGACTATGAAGTTATTAGACTAACGAGGTATTATTATAAGGGCTGTATAATTTTGGTCTGCAGGTTTATACTTACCTGTAGTAAGGAAGCTTTTGCCTTGAAATTTTATCAGCTGCTCTAGCTAAATCGAGGTCTGTCAGGTTGTCTTGATCTCTTGCACAGCTGCTGAGTTGCTCTTGGCAGTACTTGAAGATATTTGGTTCGAAGAACTTGTATGACTTCACATTTTCCTCGGAGAAGTCAATGTCAATACGCATTTCATCATCTTCGTGGTGCCCAACTTGCTTGTCTTTTACTTCCTTGAGTAGAAGAATTGCCCCTTTCACAGTTTCTATTTCCTTCTTCCAGTGCTTCACTCTCGCCTCACAGTTCTCGCCCATCTTCCTCTGAAGTGCAACAACAGAATCCGGCGACATACACACGCCCAGTCTGTTGAGAAGGTGCAAACCTTCATGTTTCACTCCACTATGGAAAAGTAACGTAGAAATGCGATAGGCAACGGCAGACATCTTATGGTTTCGACACCTAGCAGCTACTGCGGTCGACAGTGCCAGGGAATTTTTTGCCTTCAACATATCTTCCGCTAAATCAGAAACATTACAGGCACCTTTGAGGGAAGACATCCATAATGGGCACCAAACTTCAGCTTCGTGTACCAAAATGCTGTTGGAATATGCCGCTAGATCGTCTGGGCTCGACTTCTTCAAAACAGAATCGGCAGCTTCCCCGCAATATTCTTTGAATTCTTCTCCTACAGCTTTTCGTAAGGAGTCTCCGATTTCGCTTCGCACATTCGGGTGTCGCAGGGCTAAGTTAGCAACAGTACTCCAATTTTTTCGACACAAATTCAGGATCATCGATTTCGTGTTTTTGTCAAACTGGGAGTGCAAGTCTACACGGCAACTTGGATTATCGATCGCAACTTTTACTTGCGTGCTTTGATATGACAACAAATCGTCCACGTTTAAAACATGTTCAACCAGAGGCTTGTTCACTTGAGGTGTGATCATTTCCTCGTTCTTATCTTCGCTCGGAAGTTCATTCTCCGAATTTTCAAGAAAACTCAGAGATTTTTTGGCTTCAGATGATCTTCTCTGGCCTTTTTTCGGTCGAGGACTCCGATCCGGCGACGAAACTGAGGATGGCAGGAGTCGTTTGAATCTCGCGGATGACGAATCCTCACTTGTCGAATCCTGGCATGGTGTATCTGGAGAAAGTGCCTTCTGTAAACTACCTTTAATAAAAGTATACAACTGAAAGGTGTTTCTTATTTTTCTCCCGCAAGGTCTGCATACTCGATCAGAAAGGGCAGTAGAATTAACAACGTGCAGGCCCATCTGCGAGCACAGTTCCGCCAAAGTTTTGACACACTCGCTTCCTTCTCGCTTGGATTGAAACAAGTTTTCCGTTGAAACATACGTCGTCTTTTTGAAATCCCCGAATTTCACTTTCAGATTACATGCACATAATCTACAACAATCATTTGCAGCTTTGCTTGAGGGCCGTCCTCGCTTTGCTAGCTTTTTCGGCGTATCTACGCTTGCCATGCACGCGCCGAAACAATTCAGTGTTTACACACCCGCCTGCATGCTGCTATTTTCCCGCCACCTTCATTTGTTCGCAGGCAAACAGGTAATTGATACATGTGGGTTTTGCATTACACCCTTACTCTGATTGGCTGGTTATAATTAGTCTTAACGAAGTGCTAAAAGTGGGCGGCATTCAAAAAAGCCAAGTTATCCGGCAGGCGGAGTTTTCTCGCGCCTTCGGCGCTCGTCTTCTCGTGCCTTCGGCACTCGCTTCTCAAAGCTGCGAGAATGGCGGCTTCGCCGCCAAAACTACGCACGCAAATACAATTCCGCCAGCTACGCAGGCTATGGTCGTTTGTGAAACCTGGATGAGACCTGACTGAAACGCGTTTGGATAAACCTTACCAAGACAAATGAATTCAAAGTGTAGATAAAAAAGTTTTTTTCTGGAAACATCCGATCAACAAACTTCAACTGCAGGCTAATAGTCACATGTTTAGCTGTCACTTGTATTACCTTATTTGGTCATTAAAGATCAGTCCTTGTTAGAACTCAATGGCGTGTACATGTCGCATCATCATAATCCTTATATACGCTCAAGTCCCCAGAAAAACACCGCAAGCCTGCAAGTTGAAGCTGCCCCCTTACCTTATTGTGTTTTCGAAGCGAAGCATACCTTGAAAGTGTACGAAGATGCCGGCAGATGGCAACCGCGTGGAGTCGTCGGTTTCACAAGTTGTAGTGCCAACGCAAGCAAGTCAAGCAAGTGGCACATCCAGCGCTGTTCCTGCTTATATTCCACAAGTAATTCCGCACAATTTCCTGCTGCCTAGTCCAATGAACTGCCGTGGAGATGTGGCTGGTAACTGGGATTTTTTCAAGCAGCAGTGGAACGATTACGAGATAGCAACAGGCGAGATGAATCGATTCGCCTAGCTACTCTACGTTCAGCAATGGGCCGTGATTGTCTGCAAATTTTCCTCAATTTGAACCTTTCGGTGGAAGACAGGAAGAAAGTCGACAAGTGTTTAGAAGCCTTAGAGCTTTATTTCAAGCCTACGAGAAATGTCGTGTACGAACGATATGTTTTCAACACGTGCGTGCAGCAAAGCGATGAATCTGTGCAAAGTTATGTCACAAGATTGAGAAAATTGGCCGCGTCCTGCGAGTACGGCGAACGGACGGATGATTTTATAAGAGACAGGCTTGTTATCGGTCTAAAGGACAATGGAGACAAATTCAGGTTGCTAAGGGAAAAGAAGCTCGACCTACAGAAAGCCATCCAAATGTGCACGTCTAGCGAAGTCGCATCGCAGCAAATGAAGAAAATTCAAGGCGTGGAAAGTAAACAGACAGAAGTTAAGAAGCTTGGTGAGAAGAAGAAACGGCAAGAAAGCCTCGTCCGAAGAAAGAAGCAGAAAAACAGGCGAAATCTGGTGATAAATCGAAGAAACTTACTTTAAGCGACAAGTGCAGATACTGTGGCCGTCAACGACGTCATGTAAGAAGAACGGAGTGTCCGGCTTTCGGTCAAACGTGCAGCAATTGTCAAAAGAAGGGTCATTTCGCCTCTGTGTGTTATGCCTCCAAGAAAGTACACCAGTTAGAAGACAGCCCTGTGTCAAGTTCTGATGAGAGCTGTTTGAGAGTGGAAACTGTGTCCTTGGTGCAAACAAAAGCAAAGCAGTGGCTCGCTGATATCAAGTTCTACAAGTCAGCACAAGAAAACTTCACAACAGCTTTAGCATGTCAATTGGACACTGGAGCTACATGCAATGTGATAAGCTTGGATGACCTTTCAGCTATCACACAGCTAGGAGAGCAACCCTTGAACGAATCCTCTGTGAAGCTGAAGCTTTTTGGCGGCTCAACATTGAAACCCATAGGGGAATGTAGTTTGCAAATCAAGCACAATGGTACAAGACAGAATCTTCAGTTTCAAGTTGTTAAGGATAAGTGCAAGCCTCTCCTGTCTGCTGAAACTTGTGAGAAGTTGCAGCTTATCAAATTAAACACTGACATCACCAACTCTGTGCACCAAGTAAATGACAGTTCGGTCCAAGACTCCCTGTCAAAGGATGAGCTGATGAACAAGTACCACGATGTTTTCAGTGGCCTGGGGCATATTGGAGATGCCAAAATTGTGATTGACAAGAGTGTTACACCAGTCCAACATTCACCTCGCCGTGTGCCAGTAGAGAGTTAGAAGAGAAAGGTATCATCGCTAAAGCCGTGGAGCCCTCAGAGTGGATCAGCAGTATGGTAGTGGTCGCTAAACCCTCCAAGATTCGGATTTGTCTGGATCCAAAGGATCTGAACCAGGCTGGTCAGCATCCCAAGTTCCAAATGCCAACACTAGAGGAAATTTTGCCCAAACTGAGCAAAGCTCGAATTTTCAGCTCGTTTGACGCAAAAGATGGTTTCTATCAAGTCAGCCTAGATGAAGAGAGCAGCAAGCTAACTACATTCTGGACTCCCCTGGGAAGATACCGGTACCTCAGAATGCCCTTCGGAATCAGTTTGGCACCCGAAGTGTTTGAATGCAAGCTGCAAGAGTGTCTTGCCGATCTTCCTGGTGTGAAAGTCATCAGAGATGATATCCTTGTGGTCGGATATGGTGAGACTGACTCAGAAGCGCTAATCAATCATGATCAGAATGTCATACAGCTACTCGAAAGAGCAAGACAGGTGAATCTAAAGCTTAACAAGTCCAAAGTCAAGCTTCACCAAGCTGAAGTCAAGTTCATGGGCCATGTGATTTCCAAAGGTGGACTGAAACCTGATCCGGATAAGGTTACAGCCATTAAGAACATGCCCAAGCCTGAGTCTAAGTCTGAGGTACTTACCTTGCTCGGTTTTGTCAATTACCTCTCAAAGTTCTTACCCAAGCTTTCAGAAGTGTTCGCACCTTTAAGAGAACTGACAACAGAACATGCTGAATTTACATGGGCGACACAACATGACAAAGCCTTTGCCACCATACAGCAGCTGGTTATTCAGCATCCTGTCTTAAAGTTTTACAACATTGAAGTAGATGTCACAATTCAGACAGATGCCAGTGACAAGGGTCTAGGAGCCGTCCTCCATCAGAATGGCCAGCCAGTAGCATTCGCATCAAGAACTCTCTCGAAGACAGAACAAAGATATGCCACCATTGAAAAGGAATGCCTAGCAATTGTGTTCGGTTGTGAAAGGTTCAACCAGTACCTGGCGTGCAGAGAGAAGATTTTGGTGCAAACAGATCACAAGCCCCTTGAATCAATATTCAAGAAGTCACTGCTAGCTGCACCTTGCCGACTCCAGAGAATGCTGCTCAGGCTTCAGCGTTACAACCTGTCGGTCAGTTACAAACCAGGTTGTGAGATGTTTTTAGCTGACCACTTGTCAAGAGCTGCTCAGCAGGAAATCACAAAGCCAGAAGATTTATTTCAAGTGTTTTCCGTTGAGTTAGAGAACACTAATCCTAAGCAAGCATTGAAGTTGTCGCCAGAAAGACTGGAACAGTTACAACGCTGTACAGGACAAAATGCAGCTTTGCAAACCCTGAAGACGACAATCCTGTCCGGATGGCCTGCACAGAAAGAGCAGGTGCCCATCAACATCAGAGAATTCTGGAACTATCGAGAAGAGCTTTCAGTACACAATGGCGTCCTGTTCAAAGGCATGAGAGTCGTCATACCCCGAGTCATGCGATCCGAAGTGATGTCCAAGATACATGCCAGCCATTTAGGCGTAGAAGGTTGTCTTCGCAAAGCTCGAGACAGTGTTCTGGCCAAACATGAATGGTGAAGTGCGTGATCATATCAGCCAGTGTTCCATTTGCAGCGAATTTCAGGCCAAGAATCCAAAAGAGCCTATGCAAAGTCACCAAATTCCAGAGCGTCCCTGGAGTAGAGTTGCCACTGACCAATTCAAGCTTCATGGAAAGGAGTATATTGTGCTCGCGGACTTCTACTCGGATTTCATTGAAGTCAAAGATTTACACGAGAACACCTCAACGACTGTGATTGAGTTTCTTAAAGAGCAGTTCAGCAGATACGGCATTCCAGACCCGCTAGCGACAGACAATGGTCCTCAGTTCACAAGTCAAGAATTTCGACAGTTCTCGCAAGATTGGGAGTTCCTCCATGTCTCGTCCTCCCCACATCATCACAAATCAAACGGAAAAGTGGAGTCTGCTGTGAAAGTGGCCAAGGAGTTGCTAAAGAAAGCCCTCAGAGATGACAAGGATCCTTGGTTAGCAATGCTAGATCAGCGAAACACACCCACTGAGTCACTCGGAACAAGTCCAGCCCAGAGATTGATGTCTCGGTGCACCAAAACGTTGCTACCAACAGCTACTAACCTGTTGTACCCCAGAGTTCCTGAGAATGTCGGTGAAAAGTTGAAGCTGAAAAGGCAGAAAGCTAAGTGGTACTACGACCGATCTGCCCGCTCCTTACCTGAGATAGACATAGGACAAGAAGTCAGAGTTGCGCCCTTGCAGAGAAATGAAACCTGGATACAGGGAACCTGCGTTGAGAAGCTGTCGGACAGATCCTATATGGTAAAAATGGATGCAAGTAACCAACTCCTCCGTAGAAACCGAGTGTTCCTGAAGCCAGCTGTGAAACCGGCAGTTCCTTCCGAGCCCGTGGAAGTTGATAAGAGCCAGCCCGTGAATAACAACACACAGCCAACAGTTCCTGAAGGCAAACAGCTGACCCCAGCACCACCTCTACCAGCTGTGAAGACAAGAACCAGAGTGATCAACCCTCCCTCGAGGTTCAGTGACTATGTGACCTAGTTTTCGTTCAACTAAGTCAACAACTTTTTCTGAGACAGTTACTAGACTCTAGAACATTCCACTTCATTTTTATTTACCTTTTTCATGTGCCTATTGTTTTTCAATATAGGTTAGTTTTTTCTTTTGTATTTTTGTTACTCTCGTTCCAGTTCAGCTTTTCAAAAAAAAAGGGAAGATGTTACGATATGCAGTTCTTGCGTGACCATATTAGCGTGACTCACTGTAGTTCATAGTCACATGTTTAGCTGTCACTTGTATTACCTTATTTGGTCATTAAAGATCAGTCCTTGTTAGAACTCAATGGCGTGTACATGTCACATCAGCAGGGTCACTTGGGCAAGTGAACTAGAGTGAGATGTTTCAAATAGCAGTTAAAATGTTATCGTGCTATGAGTAGTTTTTTGGTAAATATTTTTTGCACTTATTGCTCGAACGTTGAGCGGAATCCGTCTTAAATGTTTTACTCAAAGATGGAGTCAGCCATGAGGATATGAAGAATGCTGACATAACTGTTTACAGACAAATTGACTTGTAAAGTTTGTTAGTTAATTGTGTATGTCTCTAAATAATCACGTGCCCAGGATTCATATTATGCGTTCAAAGATCCTAATTTTGTAAAACACCATGTTTTGAGTTGACATTAATTTGCAGAGACTTTTTTGTAGCATGAAGTTACTAAAACTAGTCTTGAGTGCATTCTTGAAATTTTTGTTGGATATGTAAAACAAGTGAAACTGGGAAGATTTCCCACTTTTGAAAATGCTTTTAAATAACACTTTTGTGAAAATACAAGAGTAAATAAATACATACCATTCTTGTGAAAATACTGGAACAGGTATATCCCTTTCTTTTAAAAATACTGGGACAAATAATTTCCATTCTTGTAAAATCCCTGGACCGATAATTCCCAATTCACGGGAAAAACTTGTGGAAATACTGAGACAGGAAAATCCACTTCTTGTGAAAATACTGGGACAGCAGAATCCCAGGATTGGGAAATTGTTGGGGCAGCAGAATCCCAGGATTGGGAAATTGTTGAGACGGCAGAATCCCAGTTTAGGGAATTTATTGGGACAGCAGAATCCCAGTTTAGGGAACTTATTCGGACAGCAGAATCCCAGTTTCGGGAATTTATTGGGTAGTTAGTAAACTCACGAATCGGAAAATAATGGGATGACTTTATCTTAACATTGGGACTTTAATGGGATTTCTTTGGCAGCACTTTCACAATTTTGGGAATTCCCAATCAAATCCCACAACTGGGAATCCGAAATTTTTCCTGTCCAGCTAGCCTGGATTTCAGCCGTCTCCTCTGGTCGCTCACTCCCGAGAAAGACGTCTGAATGAATTAACCGCTAATGCCGTCCAGTGACGTCACTGTCCAAAAACCAGACAGTGGTGTTGATTGGCTGATTCTCAATTATTCGCATGAATTATTTCATTAATTATTCAAAGTGCGAGGAATGTTTACAAAGTGGCGGTTACGGGGATTCCAGTTTGTGCAAAGGCTTTCAAAGAAGCAGTATCAAATCTTGGGTTAACTAAGTTATACGCCGAACGGGTAAACGCTCTCTTTCACTTCCTGTCGAGGTAAAATGTTTTCGTTAATCTTCCGACGAGCTATGGGAAATCTATGATTTTCCAGACTCTCCAAATCGTGTACACAATTTGAAGCACACTGTATCATTATTGTTATTTCTCCCTTGGTTGCTCTCATGAATGACCAAGTGGGCTGTAGAAATCCTGTTTTGTGCAGAAAGCCACGTTTTTGCGAAGGCGGCGAAGAGTTTGAAAGCAAGTGAAGGTAAATTATCTTGAATTGCAGCCGATACGTTTCGCAGAATATTTTTAGCAATTCCTGGAACTGTGCAGTATTATTAAATTCCATGTTTTATCGAGGATTCTTCTATTTTGTTGTATTTATTTTATTGAATCATCCATCGATTTAGAAAGAAAACACACCATTTTAACGTTGGAACCTTAATGAACACTCGACCGTCGGTAAAGTGGGATTTGGAAAACTTATATAGCGGAGAAATCCTGTTTCGTGTAGGAAGCCACGTTTCAGGCGAAGGCGGCGAAGAAAACCGAGTTTGAAAGCAGGTGAAGAAAGCGCTTTGCTCGATGAAGCGAGGATTGAACTCGATTCGTTTTTTGAGGTAAAGCAATTCTCATTTGAGTAAACGCTTTTTTAAGCAAAGCAGGTCTCTTCTGAGTCAAATATTACCTAAAAATAATCGTTGTACTTCGTTCTCCGTTCTTTCATTCATGACGAAGATTTAGGGGAAAAACCTACTCGTCAGGTCTGTGTCACGGATGCGTCACTGACGTCTGTCACGGGCACTTGTCCGACACGCATTTCACCAACGACCAAGATATTTGTGTATAATTCACTTTTGACCATTAAACCACTGCATGTACTTTACCCGCAGCACTTCACTTTCCAATGGAAACCACTAGTTTAATAGTTGCGATGGAAAACATAACACAGAAGCAAAACAAAAGGGCTTGATCCTTGCCATCGAGCGACAGGCGTGAGTCTATCATCGACTCGAGGGCTGCAAAAGCTAAATTTTTCGCGGGAACAGAAATTATTTGCATAAATTAACATTGATTCGCCGTGACGTCACTGGACGGTATTAGCAGCTCATTGATTCAGACGTCTCTCTCGGGAGTGAGCGACCAGAGGAGACGGCTGAAATTCAGGCTACTGTGCAGCAGGCATGTCAAAAGATGTTTCTTGTTCATGCTGTTGTCTAGTTCAGGGCACTTAACAAGTGACTAGTATCATCGGCTATTATTTATGCACTTACATAAAATACAAAGCCATACATTCCACAGGTTACCGTTCCACACATCAACAGTTCCACACGTCAACGGGTCTACACGTCCACACATCCACAGGTCCACAGGTCCTGGTGTCCCAATGTCCAAATGTCCACATTGCCACAGCTCCACTAGTCCACCCTTCCACAGTCCATAGTCCACGTAGTCCCTTGTCAAGAGTCCATACATGTGTGGTGGCTAATGGCATAATACACGTTGGCGTTACCAAATTCCCGGCAAACCTCATTTCCAGGGTCATTTCTCCTGGGAAGAAGCTGAGTTTCGCGCTTGACAAACAACCATGGCTACTCCTCTGAAAAACCTGGTTGAATAAAGGGAGTACCCCCTCCTGCCCAGAGTTCTTATAATATTCCAACACCTAAGATTTTATCCATACTCAAACACTGATAATTACAAATACATTTAAAGAACTAACTTATCTTTGTTGTTTTTAATTAATAAGAGCCAAAAGGATAAAAAAAAGAGCACAGTTCACCTTTTGGTAAGTATAGCTTCTTTTGCTCACATCTAATTTCACATGTCATGTCATCATCATACACAGAATACAGATGCACTGTCTTTTCCTACAGACTATGCGATCCAGAGGTTAATATCAGATGCTAGAAACTTAGTCAGTGCTGCATCAAATACAAACACAAAGAATAAGCCATGTTAGTACAAATCTACATTACGTATTCATCTCCTCCGCTTTCAATCTAACTAACAAATGACAGCATCTATCTACATGTTATTGTCAATCAGTAAACAAGCTAAAAGAATTAAATAAAGAGAACAAAGTCAAATGTTGGAAACTCACTTGTAGAAGAATATTTTCTTAATTAATCAACCATTGTCCTTCCTCTATGCACTTCATACTTATAACTACAAACTAATTCTCAACTTTTGCACATTGTCAAGCTGTCAGAGGAAAAACCAGAGTATTTTCAGACAAATCACATGTTATCCTCTTTTTCCATCAAGTTCATAATTTCTATGGCCTCCCAAGCAGTCGTTTTTAGGAGAGTTGTATTACCCTCCTTCCCACAAACGCTTGCTTACTGGAGTTTTACATTCCTTTCCCATTGTTTTACTTGCGAGGCAGTCTAACTAATCAGCATTGAGCCATTGTTTGATGATGACCAATCAAATTAATCATTATAATGTACGCTACTGTATTTCCCGTGATTGTTTTTCTTCAGAGATGCTGGTGCCATGAAGTTGGAATATTTTTGTTCACTTCTAGAAGGGTGAATAATAGCGAAAACATCAGAGAAAATATATTGCATGCGGTTTACAGTGTGTTTCCTGCGCAGCCTGTGCGATGCATTTCCTGACAAAGCACTGTTGATCTTGCTTGCCTAATTAAGCGGACAGTCGGTGAAAACTTCAGCACTTCGAAAACCGCTGGAGCCAATGCAATGAGAAGGGATATAAGAGACTTCTGCCACTTCAAAAGACATAGAGTAAGACGACAAAGGACCAATGGAGATGATAAATCACTAAATGAGAGGGAAAATATCACATATGGCACAACAACCAAGTGCGTTTCAGGGGCTAAATCTCTCATCCTCAAGTTCGCTGGCACATCTGTGAACGTTCTGGTACCTTTGCTTCCAAGGGCGAAGGAGGTTTTCATAACACGCATTCACATGCTCCTCTCGCATGTCATTTTCCTATCAAAGCAGAAGGGATTACTACTCCTAGGTTGTAACGCATAGTCTACGTTACAAAACGTGGGCTCTAAAAAACGAGCCCACATTACCCGACCACTGGTCTCGTGGCACAATTTGACGTCACGGACAATTCAAAATGGCGGCACGCAGTGTTGAATTTTGGCCCTCTTTGGAGAGGAATTTCAGTGGGATCGGATGCTCTTTAGAAGCTAAAACCACGGTCAGTAACTCGACTTAGTGTTATCTTTTTATAAGCGATTTCAAAAAATACACCGTTTCTGGAGTGACTTTCTCCTTTAAATTTACTTGAACATGCACACTTCTTGTTATGTAGAAAACAAACCTCAATTTTGACTTGTTCGAAGTTGAAAGCTTAAATGTAATTATTTAGCTTATTAGTTTTGCTTAAAACTGAAGCAAAACAAAAACCAAAAACAAAAACAAGTATGTTTTGTAAATAAAAACCAGTTGGTGTGCCAAAGCTCAGCTAAATTGCAACAATTCACATTTCAAGGTCTAATAACATCACTTATCCCCTTTTCCACCAAGACCTTCATTTGTACAACAAACAATCCTACCTAATACTTTAAACTACAAACTAATTGCCAATTTCTACAGACTGTCTGGGTGAACAACAAACGGAACACTTCCACACAGAAAAGTATATCATATTAGCAGTGTTGACAATTACACTGGTAACTAGATATGGGGTACTTAACAATTTCTTTCGCTATGGAACATTCTAGAAACTTTCACCGCCAGTTATTTCAATGAAGTCTAGAGCACGTTTTGCAACACTGTGCTGTAAACCAATTTTAATATACCCAATTTCAATCTTTACACTTTGTTTGCTGTAAACAGTGTCAAGAGGATATATAGCACAAACAAGAAAGACTGTAATCTACATAAAATCACCCACTTATAAACAGACTTGCAGGTCCAACCAATGCCATAAGCCATGGATGAAGTAAGACCTTGTTTAAGTCAGCAGCCCTCAGTGTCAATGTTAAATACAAAATAAAAGATAAAAAAAACCTCTTTCTACAGATTGTGCAGTGAAGAACTCTATGCCAGAGGATACCAGAAATTCACAAGTGTCAATGACCAACACAGATATAACTAACAAATGTAAGTTAAAAACTGTATTAGATACTTAACATATACCCAGTTTAACAATGTGACGACAGGATCACGACATGTTTCTACAACTAAAAACTGAAACTAACTGCCGACTAGTATGTACGTTGTGCAGTCAGAGCAGAAATTTAAACAACACTTTACGGGCAGTGCTTAGTTTTAAGTACACGAATAGTACCTCTTTTTGACTATCCTCTTGACAACTCAACACAAGAGTGGAGCAAGCAGCGATACCTCACAGTAATGAACAAATGTAAGTAGAAACCTACCTGCAAACACATTTGAAGGTCCAGTCATTTCCATAAACCATGAATTAAGTTAGACCTTGTTTAAATAACCGGCCCTTAGTGTCAGTAGGTTTCAGCAACTCAGTGCCAGAGGATACCGCAGACTCAGAAGTGACAATCATCAACAGAGATATAAATAACAAATGTACCGGTAGATAGAAATCTTTATTAAGCATTTAACATCTACCCAGTTTTTTTTTAATGTTAATGGCATCCTGATATAAATATCAAAAATTGTTTTTCGGTTTCGATTTTCCTTCCCCGCACTTTAGCCATTTAAAAACGTAAAATTTTACTTCCAGTCATGTCGAAAACTGCGCAAAAGGAGACCTGGGGATAGTCACGTTGTGACGGCATTCCAGGAACTGAATCGATGCCAAAACAAAGTACATGGGCTGCATTGTGGAGATCTAATACAAGGGCAGAGAACACGTAAACTGGAAATGCAAAATTCAAAGCTACAGAGGAAAATTAGTTGCAGATTCTATATTCCAAAGAGAATTCTCATGGCTACACCAAACAGTGAAAGATTTAGTGTGATGTGAGGTATAGTTTTTAGAGACCTTAAGATCGAGGTTTTTTGACATTTCCTGCGAACCATGAATGTCAAGAAGTCACGTGACCAGTGCCTTGCCGTCAGGCTTGCGGTTTAAAGTTCACGTTTGTATGGCTAGACCACGCTCTTGAGGTAAGTGATTTACTGCAAGGTTTTTTGCACCCTAAAACACAATCCCACGTTTGAGAGGAAATACTACTTTTTACCACTCTTTCGCTTATTAATTATCGGGTTCGTCTTCATAAAAACGTAATTTTGAAGACGATTTCTGAGCTAAAATAGAAGTGAAGGAACGAATGAAAAAAATATGGCAGCTGGCTATTTGTGGTTGGAACTGTTTTGCCAGTTAGATTACTTTGTGGTTAAAAACGATAAATAAAGCAAAACAAAAGCCAATTTGTGATGACATGTGAATGCATGAATGTATACTTTTTCCTACAAGGCTCCGTTCAGATGGCCAAGCATACAAATGACCTTGCCCTGGCTAAAGAAGTTGCTTCCAGGAAGCCGCAAACACATCAGGACTGGGATGAAATAGCAACTGTTCTCAGTGAAGTCTTTAGTTCCGACAGCAACAGAGTTGAGCTAAAGGGCCGTGGGTGCCAAGAAAGATTGGCAAGGCTCATTGAAAAGAATGACCAAGATGACAAAAAGGCGCTCAAAGAATAAGGGTTAGGACATGCATAAGTTATACAGTTGGCGCGACAGGGAATATGCAGAAGCATCTTATTTTATTTAAACAAACAAGTTCTGACAGGGAACCCCTTTGTCTCAATTAAATAAGTTGTTTATCTCATGGTCTTGATGACAGCCCCTCAGTGACTCAGTACATTTCTAAAATACATATGCCAAGGCTGTACCCACAATGCCAAATGCCTTTGGACTTGTTTATTCCCAACCCAAACACTGTTGCAATGGAAAGAATGGCTATGTTTATTCTTTGAATTAACAAAAGATCTGGAACCGGGGAGGAATACAGTGAGCTAAGCCAACTGCTACAGGATATTACCACGTATAGAAGAGACATGGAAGAGTATAAAGCAAAACTGCAAAGGAAGAAGGAACAGAAAAAAAGATAGAGAGAGAAGATAAAAAGATGGGTGAAGAAATGAGAAAAAAGCCATGAAAGGGCTGGTATCCAGTGAGTATGCTACATTCTTTTGTATGACTCTTACTGACATGCCTTTTGTTATTTCTTCCCAGACGTAGGGATAGGGGGCACTCCCATAAGGGCATCGCCAAGCGAAAGGGGACCTTAGATGGTATTCTGAGAAATTTTTGTTTTGATTAGTTTCGGAAAGCTTAGTACTGTGTATAAACACTGAGCACATTACTTATTTACATTTTGCATTGCAACATCGATATTTCTTGACACAAACTTTTAGATTCAGCTTTGTATGGGATTTGAAAACATCTTTGGCATTTTACTTCAAACTATGAAATTTGGTATGAGGTCCTTTTTCGCTTGGCTGGGCTCATAAATTTTAGGCAGGGGTGCTTGTCATACCTTCTAGTGGTTGAAATTGGAGCTGTGGGTACCCTTTGGGGGGCTCAAAATGAAACAGGAAATATAGTGAATGAGCCAGATGGGGTGGTCGGTACCATATCAAGGGACAAAGAGTTGATATTGGATTTTCTTAAAGTACTTCACCCATAGTCTACGAATATGTATGATAGCATTGGCTTATCTGTCATCTTACTTTTTTAGTGGAGGAGGGGTGTGTACATAATGTCTCACCTATCACCCTATACCAAAATGCTAAGAAAATATATATATGGGGTAATTGAGCTTAGAAGCGTGAAAATAAACACAAGAAACAAAAATAGTTATGTGATGTCCTGTGTTATTTTGAGAAACCAGGCATCCAGTGTTTTTAAAGCTTATTTGAGCTTCAATATAGGCCGCTGACCGCTGACACATCAACCGCTCATCGAGCAGAAGGTAAGTTTCAGTAATCTTTTTCCTTTTTTATATCTTGTTGTGTTTGGAATTAACTTTAGACAATACAATATTGAATGCTTAGCATTTTGAGAAGGGTTTTTAGCAAGATCTTCCTCTCTAATTTCTGTAAGTTTCCAAGATGGCGGCCACAAATTTAAGTGAATATAAATGTGATTATTAGTCTTTCTAAATGCTTTTATATTCTACAAATATGAAAGAACTGAACTTTCAAATCTTGCATCTCATCTTTAGGTTGCAATGAATAACAAGAGAATAAATAATCAAATAAATAATCAAACCTCCAGGGAAGAGGGAAAATTGGCTTGAGATATCAAAGTATTCAGGGTAAATTTACAAGGAATCTTAAGCCAAGGAAAATTTATTTTCGTTTGAGCTGGTGAGACATTCGAGTTATCGAAGAGACAAGTGACCAGGATTCCGCTGAAACATGATAGAAAAATCTGCTGGACTAGTTGAAGTTGGGATGCAGTGTATTTTATGTTTATTAGATGAAGTAATATCTGGTGTCAAGTCTTATGAGCTCCGCAAGTTTTTACAATGGCGCCACCAATACAATAGATCCCTATAGTTTGTTTTCTGTCCTGTTTTTTCTTTTTTATATCTTGTTGTGTTTGACAAAAGACCAATTGTTGCTCAAACTCAGAGAAACAAAAGAGCAACTCGAATCATCGAGGTCTCAAGCTTTCCTGCTGAGTAGCGCGCTAGCATGTGTGAAGCAGAGGGTCCAGACTTTAAACGATAAAATAAAAGAGTTTTCAAGAAAAGGTGACATAAATGCTATTCGCTATAACATTGCCAAAGCGTACAAAGAAGGGAAACTGAAAGAAAAGACAGGGCTTATAAATATCCTGAACTCAATTTCACAAAATCTATGCAAAAAGAAGAAAGGAAAAAGATACAGTGCGACTACAAAAGAATTCTACGAAGTCTTGCTGACGATGGGAGGGCCTCGATTGTGTGATTTTGTTTCTCGTAATCTTGATGGGCCGCATGTACATTCTGCAATGGTTTAGAGAAAAGAGCACGCAATAACCTATGTGTTAGGTGGACATAAGCAGAACATTGAAGCTATTGCTACTTTGCACAAAAAAGCAAAGGACAGGTTGTCCCTGAACACCACAGCAGTGCCCTACATCAAAGCAGAAAACGAGACTGCAATCATTCCTCGAAATGATACAGATGAAGTGTGGGGGTATTGCGGCAAGAAAGGCCAAAATCATGTCTGTCAGGAAAGCTTTGTTCTTAAAGTAGAGGATGACGATGGAGCTTATGAACGTCTCCTCGAAGCATTCCAAAATTGTCAGGTGGCCATAACACCGAAAGCTCCCCAGAGTTGTCCTCCTGCTTCAAGCAAACTGTAACCGGTTTACTCACAATGACGTTCTTCACCAGTGGCTCGTGCTTGACACACTTTGTGAGAGCATTTTAGATCCAGTCCTTGGACCAGGTATTGGTCACGCCTTCGACGGGGATTCTCGCCGGAGGAAACTTATGCTCAACCAATCAATCGGTGTGGTTGATCGCTACCTTCCTATCCCTGTTGACCTAGGCTTTATTATGTTAGTAAGATTTGAACTTACTGCTGCTGGGAAGAAATTGTTGAGAGATTTATATGATCAAAATCCGATTCACAATGACAAAAAAATCTTCAACCCGCTTGATCATCCTACGACGATTTTGCTGCTTGGAAGCTACTCTGCCCACATGAACCACCTTCGACTTGTGATGGCAACTTTCTCCCCTTGTATCCATGGCATGCATGCAGATGACTTTGAAAGAAAAGATCGGCAAAAGTGGGAGGTGGTGCAAAGCTTAAAGTTCAAGTCAGCGCAAAATTGCCTACTAGACATTGCACATGGAAACGACGGTGTTGCTAAAGATGTATCCGTTTATGGTACTTGGGCGTTCATCTGTGTCGCTTGGCACTACACAGAGATCTTCTTTAGCCTTCATGCATCTCTTCGTGATAGAATAAAGTATGCTGCCTTTGTTGCCACCTTTTTCAGCTTATGGCGTAACTGGATCTTACTTTCCTTTTCTTTAAAGGAAAACTTTCTCACAAGAGAATGCTTCCAAGATGTTCTTCTATCGTGCCACTTTGTCGTCATTCTGATCTCCTACTCCAGAGATGAACATGCTGACCTGGAATGCCCTTTAGATCTCACAGGAAGCGATTGCTGCCAAAGGTACTTCTCCGAAAATGGAAGTTTCGTGGAAAACCACCACAACTACACTTTTCTTGACATGCACAGGAACCTTGGTCATATGAACAGGACACAAGAGAACAAGGCAACAAACACAGACATTACGTTTCCAGCTTGCAAACATAACAGTGACTTCATCTGGGACAAGCAGTTCGCTGAAGATCAAAGGAAACGAACTTGTGACCTAAAGAACTATCCATCTGAAGAAGAGGTCATATGTGCGTAGAAAGAAGTAGTAGAAATGGCAAGGCAGCTCGCAAGGACACTTGGCATGAGCCCCAATGCCAGTGAACATGAAGATGAGACCACTGATGGAAATGACGATACTTCTGGGGAAACGTGGTTTTATAAGCCCATGGAGTTTGTCCACTTCAAGGATTCATTGAGGGGAATGGAAACAGAGGAAGAGCACGGGACCTTAAGGAGAGAACCACGTGAGCAACAGTTAGGAGAATACAAAGGTAGCGAGACTGAATGCCCTGAGAATCTTTGCGATCAAGGTGACGACGAGGAAACTGGGGACATTCGCCACATAGTTAATCCCCTTCTCGACAGTTTCCATACAGACGAAGAAGTTGAAAACAGAAGTGCTACTTTGCTAGTGCCTGGTGTCGGCAGGCGTTATATAAAGGTACAATAACTGCAGAACTGAGAATAATCCAGAACTGTCTACAGACCGTCTTAGAAGGGTGCGAGGGAAAGGTCCATCAGAAAGGGATACAGAAAGAAAGAAAGGAAACAGGGGATATGTCGAGTATGTTTGCCCTGTAGACCTGAACAACAGGCCAGCCGATGTAGAGATCATAGTATCCAAATATTGCACCAGTTCTGAAGGACACGGCCGTCTCTACAAACACGAAGAGACTGTTGTTTCCTTGCCCTTAAAGTGGCTCAGTTGCAAGATTAACCTTCAAGTATGTAACGATGAGAGAGGAGATGACATCTATGAGTTAGCTGAGAATGACGCCCAAATCATACGAAAGTTTCTTACGAATGTCGATGTACAACAGAGGACATCCGCCACCCCTCAACAAAGAAACGCCAGAACAGCAGACCTTGATATGGAAGATGAAGGCAGAAGGGTAGACACTGTTGCCACATCACGGGGAACACTCAGTCGAAGAGTGTCATACTTGACATTTTAATGAGAAACGATAGGCTTAACCTGCGATCAGGCTATATTTTCGTTTTGCTCGGTGAAACAGTCAGATGGGAAGGGCGAAACGAGCGACCCACATAAGAAAATATAAGAGCGACACTAAAATTTGACCTGATCGCAGGTTACGATAGGCTAAAACCAGGGGTCAATTTAATAGAACTTTTACACTTGGAATTTACAAGCTGGACCCTTGTACTTACAAGCGCAAATGACTACAATTGTAATATACTCTCTTATCTGACTCGTGGTACACGTGTGAGTTCCAGAGTAGAAAATTCTTTCTTAACCCATTGACTCCTGAGGAAATTTACGCGCGACCACCGCCAAGTTCCTGAACATTTTTCAGCATTCAGTCGAAATAAACGACTCGAAAAAATTAACACAATGCGCAGTAGATAAAGACAAATTCTCAGCTTTTGTTGTTACGTTTTATTTCCCCATGGATAGTTAGTGAGTTATTTTTTAACTACAAGGATTTGTCAGGATCGAAAATATATTGTCAAATTTACCTCCAAAACAAGATTTAAGGAATTTTTTCAACCGCGCGCCATTTGCAGTCAAAATCGCAAAGACAGTAAACTTTGCAGTTGTCATTCTCATGAGAAAAGCCGTGTCCATTCCCGATATATTGCACAATTATTATTCATCACAACTTTTAGTCCAACCACTTTTTCAACACCAAAGGGAAAATAGCGAAGTTTAACTTAGTAGAAAATCTGCAAAACGCTCAGAAATGCATGTGCTTGGTACAAAAAGCAAACACGTGCTCAGAGACACGTATTCCTATGCTGTTCCTTTATCGTTCAAAATACTCCCACCGGGAATCACAGCATAATTCCATAAAATTTTTAAACAGATTCCATTTATTTGACATTACAAAGAAAGCCATTTTTCATTTATTTCTATAGCAGCGAAATTTTAACGTGAAACGAAGAAAAATTTGAGACGATCACTGCCACAAAAGGATCAGGTTTCAGGGTCAAAATGGAGGCTTATGCGACAGCTTATGCAAATAACTGTTGGCATGTTTAGATCTATTTTCGTTGTGAGAATTGAACAAATATGCTTGTAGAAATAAAAAGAATCTTCAGAAAAGAAAATTTTATGCAAAATGAAGAAAAAGTCACGAATCGAAGAGGGAAAGCATGCTTTAAAACACAGATGGCGCAACAGAAATAAGCGCGTCTGCTTTCGATTCGTACACAAAAAATACAGCGCAAGAAGCACAGTCATTTCTGATCTGATGGTTAAATCTAATAGTTTGCTGAACCAGTGAGTTAAACAGCACATCATAGGAAATACAATTTACACTGAAAGAGGTTCATTACCTGGTCTAATTGTTCAAAGGAAAGATTCACAAGTCTTGATTTCTGCTCGCAAAATTTGACTCCACGCGGTCTTCAAGTCTTGTCGAATCGGCTAAACTTTTCATCGCTTTGTACTAGAAAACTATCCACTTCAAAGCATCCTAAACATTCACTGATCTAAAGCAAAATTTTTGCCTTTCATTTTGAGACTCAGAGAGGTTTTTTTTCCCCGTATAGAGCGAAAAAGAACCGTAAATTGCACTACCTCTCCGTGCGTAAACAACATGCTGCGCCATATTTCTTCATCGCAAATCGAGGGACGAAAAAAAGTCTTTTTAGTACCCCGAAAGAGCTCCAAAAATATGCGCAAAAGACATATTCTGATTGGTTTATTTGTTCTCTTTAACAATAGAACAATAGGGGAACCAAAATCCTTAAGGAGGGGAGGGTAGAGGCTTTTTCAAACACATGGTTTTACCGGGGCGGTTTCGGGCGCTTCAGGGAATTCAGGGGTTGTCACGCACTGGCGGTTTCGGGCGCTTCAGGTGTCAATGGGTTAAATTCCTGTATTTACAAGTTGGTCTTTACACGTGTAAATTACACATGTAAAAACTGCAAGTGTAGTTTCTTTATTAAATTGACCTCAGTTTTGCTTTCATCTAGTTAATAATTAGTGTGACTTGTCTTTTTCAGGAATTTGCTAGTGATGTATGTAATGTTTATATTGCTTAATTGTTGCAGTTCTTCTTTTAACAAGATATTTATTTCAACAACGGTATCAAGGAGACTATGAACAAAAAAACCTAAAGATTTAGGACAATGTTGTTAAAATTTAATCATAGAAGACAGCATTCGATGTCAACATCTTTAGCGCAATTAAAATCTCCATAGCTTTTATTTAGTTTTCAGTTTTGGCATGGTCTCCTTTAGGGTTTAAATAAAGCTGGAGCCACGCCTAAATTGGTCTCCTTTAGGGTGTTAATTCTAATTTTCCGACGAGCATCCCCGTCACCTTCATATGGGAGACCCCCCCGGGTCAGTGGCCCCCGGAACACTATCCCATACACTCTTTTTTTATATAAGAACCTTTTTTATAAGAACGTCGAGGCTGGGATTGGCCAAAATTTTAATAACATGCTAAGAACATACCAAGGCTAAGATTTT